>OX608073.1:249386243-250586243 GCA_951509635.1 Eupeodes luniger
TAAAAGCCTTTTAGCGACCGTTAGTACGGCGTTATAGTTCTTGTGGTCTTTCTAACCGAACAATCAATCCAGAAAGTACCATTATTGCGCTTGATAAGTCAAAAGTATTCTTATCGATTAGAAATCGACTCATTGGATGAACCGTTCAATATAACTTGTATTAGATCGGTTAAGCTCTCAACACCACAAAACAAATGCTGGTATGCCTTAGGACTCTGTTTTGTGTCTGATAACTCTCTTTCTAATTTGTATATCTATCCTATAGCGTGTTCCAGGCAGGTCATCAAAGAAGCCCTCTATTGGCTCAGAGAAAACGTGATATCGACTAATAATAATCGCATCTTCTCAGATATTCAAGCTACCATAAAATCATTGGACTTTGTCTCAATAAACCACTAACAGCCCAAAACTGTCGATCATCTCCTGTTTAAATGACGGAGGAATTAAAAAGTAATCTTATTAGGGTGCCAGGTCATACAGACATTCCAGGAAAATTCAAAGCTGACGAAATTATAAAAAAATGGAACAACTTTACCTTTGATGGGCAACAAATCCAACATCGGTATATCCCTAGCTACTTGTAAACCTATGCTAAAGCATGATACCATAAAGAAATCAAACCACAAAGGGTCTATGGCAACCACTTGTCGGTCAACCAAAATAATTTGGCCAATGCTTGATGCTAAACGCTCTAAGCAACTCATTTCGACTGGTAGATTGCTAGCTGCTTTATAGGAGTCCTAATAGGACACTGTTTAATGCGTAGGCATGCTTTTTGGCTTGGAGATCCTGCAAACGATTTTTGCAGAAGCTGCATGTATTAAGAAGAAGAGGGGACAGTGTCTCATTTTCTATGTTCATGTCCTGTCCTGTCCTGTCACAAAGAAGAAGACGCATCCTTGGAGACTTTTACGACTTCTATTCTATTCACCTATTGTCTCAAACGCTTCATAGCTGTCTTTAACTGGTTCAACGAGTAAGTTAGATCTTAATATCCACGTGGTATCACAACGGATTAAAAATTAGTCTACGTGTGCTGATTTTCCCGTCAACAGTGACCCTAACCTAACCTAATGTCCAAAGCTGGAGTATAGCTCTCATCTTTGGTCTGATGATCCAGTAACTAATTAATGTCTATATGGACAGTATTAAAAGACCGTTTAAAATGATTGATGACAATAATATTATTGATTCATTTTTCACCATTTTTTACCGTTATCTTAACGGGTTATGCTCTATTGAAATAGCCATAATTGCAGTCCTCCCCTTAAGGAATTCAACCATAGTATGACTGCCTTTTTATAATATACCGGAACTCAAGGGGTTATTAATACCCTTTATATGTTTAAATTTAAACACAGTGCCAGAGATAGGAGAAAAGGGAAGGATTTAAGAGGAGATACCGGTGCACATTGGTCTTAAAGTTCTGAATATCAAAATAGAAGGGAAATACAGAGTTGGCCCAAGCATTCCACATTCTCAATGTGCGATTAAAAAAGGAATCTCTATACTTGATAATACGTCCGGAATTGAGCTCAAGGGTAAACTGATCAGCATTCCTCGAAGTGCGAGTATTACGGATGAATTGTTTGAGGTGTTGAATGTAACTGGCTAATTCGATAGAACAATGTTTGTAAAAATATCGGTAAAACAACGAATGAAGGTTGCCAAATCAGAAGGGGTGAACAATTTCTTGGACCGTCTTCGGAAGAATCCTAAGCACCCATCAACATTTTAGGTGAGTACTGAAAGTTGATTAGTTTCCAGGATGCAAGTGCCATTCATGGATAGCGGAGTCGAGAAGCATTACACTTTAACGACATTCCATTTTTGAGGCATTACATTCTACACGGTTTGTAATTTCCCATTGGACAATGCTGTTGAGATCGGAATTTAATGAGTTTCAAATCCGAAGAAGAAGGATGTGAATCTAAAAACGAATATGATAAGCTGAGGGTACTGTCGTCAGCGAAATAGATTTGCAGTGAGAGACAAAAGATCGTTCATGAATATAAGAAAGAGAGTCGGAGACAAAATGGAGCCCTGGGTAACACCAAGATTTGTTTTATGAATTTTAGACTTGAGATCGCCCAATACAACTGGTGGACCTATTGCTACAAATTCCATTCTGCCAGTCATTAAGAAGGTTTCGTTCTTCTAGATATGATAATTAATTAGAGTTTACATAACCTTGAAAAGTAGGGAGATGAGTACTAATGGACGAAAGTTGGGGGAGGAGGATTCATTTTTTTAGGGACATGCTGAACAAATTCTGTTTTCCATCCATTCGGAAAGAGACCTGTAAACTAGGAGTAGCGAATTTGCCAGCCTTGAAAAAGATCTCTGCAAAACAATATGGGGGTTACTATCCGAGCCAGCGGATTTGTGTATGTCAAGGTCTTTCAGTACTCCTGCAACTGCACGGGTATGAAAAAATATTTGTCCCATAAAATTATTTACGCTCTTAATAACAGGAGGACTCATGACACTCTCTGGAAGCGTCGATTTCACAGCAAGCAAATAGGGCTTTATCCATCGAGCTTACAAGAGGAGTGTCAATATGAGCGTTGGAACCTAGGATGACGTTGTGTTTCAGACCAGAAATGTTTGTTACCTTTGGGACACTGTAGTAGTTTTTGCCGTAATTTCTGGTAATGCAAAAATTTGGTTTGTCGAATATGACCGTTACAGGTCTTTCTAGCTTGTTTTAACTTATTCCGGTTTTCCCCAGTGGGGTTGGCTTTATAATAACGGAATCCCACATCTCTTATCCAAATAACCTCTTTGCAGCTCGAATCAAACCATGAGTTTTGTTTGAGTTTGATAGATTTTACCCAATTCAAGATGAAATTGCTCATTCCACGAATAATTAAATTTGTAACCTATCTGCGCTGGAATCCACGTCACTATTGAGAAAGCATACTGACTTGTTAAAGTTCCTGAAGAAGTCGTTGAGATCATCCCAGTTGGGTTTCTTATGTTAACACACGGTTCTCATAGGAGGTTTTTCTTCAACTTCGGTCGTATTGCAAAGTACATAGATTGGTTATTTAGCCGTACTTCGCGAATGTGGAATGCCTTAATAAACTCAAAACTAATTTGCACTTATGTCGGCTGGCACTCTCTCTTCATTTCATTGTGGTCGCATTGTGTCTGTGGTATAATAAGGATATCAAAACCCCTTTAAAAACATTTTATTATTTCTTCAAAACTAGAACATAATTTATAAAAAAATAAAGATGGTATCAAAAAACTCATTTCATTTAAAAGTTTTCTCCAAAATTCACTTCGACCTTGCCTTAGTTTTTCTTGAAGTACATATTGCATGTTTTCACAACAGAAACACCAAAAAATATATTAAAAATACAAAAATGGCAATATTGAAGTTATCGTGCATTGAAATAAATTGACACTTATGCAACTTTTTATTATGAAATCATATAATAATTTTACCTCCTATGTACACCAAGTTAATTCGTGCAAGAATATTATTCAATTGATGTTTTGGTTTCCTTGAACATCCTTGAACTCATTGCCAAATTGAAATAAGTTCTATCCTTATACGATGAGACGACAAGAGGAGTCTCCTAATCAGACTTGGCACGGGACTTGCGATGGGGCTTGTGGCGGTGATGGGCGTTCTTTTGATGACAACCCACTTGTATACCTTACTTTCATTTACATAATTTCTTATTATGAGAACCTCAGCACCCTTGCTCACTTATCTAATTGTATTTAATAGCAAAGAATTACTCAAATAGTCCATTTAACGTATAGGCAGATATAACTTACCTATATTCTAAACGTAACGTACCATGCATCCTGTTAGCCACGCTATGCCATCAGTTCCTTTTACCCTATAACTAACCTACTCTCACATAAGATCCAATTGAAATTATTATGTATAGAAGTAGAAGTTCTACTCCACAACCTAGCTTCCAAAAACAAAAACTAAAAGAAGACTTTGCGTGACTACTCATAACTCCCGACAAGAATATCTACTTTTCTGCTACAGAATAAAAATATTCTTCCTTTGGGTATACTAATCAAAATTCATAGCAAATCGATTTGTATCGTATTCAGCAACGTTCTTCCTTGCTTTGCTACTCCGGCGGTGGCATAGCATGGCGGGCGGTACTCCTTTCCTTATGCCTATCCGCCTACAATAACTCTGTGCTACTAAGACCAATTGCTAGCTACTGTAACTGTTTCGATAGGCTTCCGAGATTGTAATCATTCCAGAGCACCAAATCGGAGTTTATATCCGTTAACTCTGTTGTCTGTTACTAAAACGAATTGTTGCCTTTCAATCAGTTGTCTGTAGATATGGCAAGTTTGTAAGGAACAGCAAGTTAAAAAAAACAAAAAGCATAACGAAATGAGAAATATGTTCCTTGTTTTTAGACGAAAGTAAAAACCACCCACAACCATCACAACACAAGTCTCTCCTTTTCCTCTCTCTAGTGTAGGAAGGATTCATACCGAGGAGCCTTATCTGATTCAATTGTAACTAGACTCACAAAAATATGTTTTTTAATACCTCTGCAAGAAGGTATAGATATTTTTGCAAATGCAAATAATTCTGATCCGCAGGTTAATCTTCAAGTTACTTTCAGACGATGTGGAACTCCTGACTGTTTGCGAGGAGGATTTCGATAGAATTCTTCGTCCTTCTATGGAGGAGCTATGGGAAGAAAAGAAACTTGCTCTGGCAGCGTTTGACTATTTCAAGGATTGGAACTTGCAGCAGGTTCTATATTATGTGTTTTTCTGAGCTACATAGTATCATCTCTCTGATTCTTGCAGATAATTTATGCGTGTAAAGTTGGATTGTTGAAGCAATATGAACCATTGGAGACAATTTATTACGAGGACAGAGGACCCCTGACTTATGTCCATTTTGTAATAAGTGGAGAGTGTATAATATTACAATGTTTAAAGATGAAGGTTTGTTATTTTAATTTTTTTGTTTTGTATTTTTGTGTGTGATTATATAATTCATAAGGTGACTGGGAAGAGATATAAGAAATCGTATAGCCTATTGGATATTCCAGACGGGGACACTACGTTGCCCTTTAGAGACATGACGAAAGAACAAATTTTTAAGAAACTCGTTGAATCCAAAGTCAAAGGCGGTGGAAGATTGGATGTTGTTGAATCTGATGATAAAAAGGTACACTCTTCGACAGATTCTGAAGAAGATGAGCAGGAAGCCGAAGAGGAAGTGCCAGGAGTTTACAGAAAGGTATGGTCAATAGATTTCCAAAAAACTTCATAGTTTTAGAATTATGTGGTAAAACAGTTTGAGAGTGAATTACAATAGGAGAGTGTCAATTAAGCAGTGCAAAAATAACGATGCAAGAAGTTGGAAGAAAACATTGTCTGTGGTAGAAAAAAATTTCCAAAACCCCTCTAAATTTAATTTTTGTTGTGTTGATAAGAGTAATAACGTTTTCGATATTTACGGAAGAAACACCATTAAGACAAAAAATTTAGGAAATTTTGAACTCCGAAAGTTTTGTCATAAAATTGTTCGAATTTGTGCGACAAGGAAAAAGATCTTTTACGTTAACAGAGCCAAACAACCTTTTTAAACCAAAATGTATTGTAACTTTTGAACGAAAGTAAAGAGTGACTCATTTTATTGGTAGTATTTTGTAGAGAATTTAATTTGTTAAAAGCCCTGTGGTACATTTTTTCTTCAAAAAACCATTTATACCATATAATATTAATATTTTATGTTTTATTTTCCCCCTGCTTTAGATCAGAACATCTATTTATTTGCGTTATACAACAAAGTGTAACCCTGCTTTATGTTTGGATCTATTTTTGTGATCCAAAAATTAGTTTGTCTTTGAAAGTTTGGTATCACTTCAAACTACAGTGGATCAAAAAAGTTTTGGCAATTGCATTTTTCCAAATTTTATGCAGTTGTTGAAGGTTTTTTTATAAAAGAAATTATACAGAGTTATCCATTTTGCGGTTTCAAAAGTAAACGTTAATAAACGTAAACGTAACACATATAAAATATGTTTTTTTCATGATATTTCTCTTTTATTATAAAGTTTAAACGTTATAATTATGTGTGAAACACTAAATCATTTAAATGACCACCACGCTAATTGTTGCAAGAATCGATTCTTTTGAGGTAATTTTCGACCACTTTTTGTCACAAATTGGGCGGTATCTCAGCCATAACTTGACGAATATTGGTTTTTAAGTGCTCAAAATTTACAGGTTTAACGCGGTCTTTCGCGTAACTTCACAAAAAAAAGTCCGGCAGTGTCCAATCGCATGATCTTGGTGGCTAGTTGATATCGCCACGATTAGAAATTACGCGGCCAGGAAATGTCTTTTGCAATAAAGCCATATTCGCTCGAGTTGTGTGGCATGTGACACCGTCTTGTTGAAAGCACATATTCTCCAAGTCGTATTCTTTAAAAGCAGGCAAACAAAAACTGTAACGCTCCAAATTGACGGTGACGGTCGTTCCATCGTGCGTCGTTCTCAAAGAAGTAAGGCCCAATCACACCTCCGGACCAAAGAGAAAACCAAACAGTGACATTTTGTGGATGTAATGGCCTATCCTTAATAACTAATAGCCTTCGAAGTTATAAATATGAGAAAATCTTTTAAGTTTTACAATAAACTTTAATAACATTACTTGAGGATTCTCAGAACCCCAAATACGACAATTTTGTTTATAAAGATACCCAGCGAGTGAGAAATGTGCTTCGTCGCTGAAGAAAATTTTGTTCCAAAAACCGCCGTCCATACCGCCTTTTGTTCAAGCACCAACTCGACGTATCTACAACGTTGTGAATGGTCAGCTGACTTTAGTTATTGTGTGAGCTGAACTTTATTTGGATGTATACATTGGTGCAGATCCAAATGCAAAAAAAACCATAACTTGCCGTAAGACAGTCCTCAAATTTCTTCACAATTTCGGGAATTTCTTGCGTAGTTGGACGGTTATGAAAACAATAATCTCCTCTTAAAGCACGATATTATGTGGCTGTGGCAGAATCGACATTTTTGTAGTAGGTTTTAACAACCTTTATGCGATAGTTAAGCGATCCATTTTCTTAAATGTCAGACTTTCAACTGAAAAAAAAAGAAATTGATTTAACAACTTAGTTCGACAGATGTTGAATTCCAATTGTTTTGACAATTATTACATATTTTTCGTGAAATATTTTCTTTGTTTTTATTCACGTCACAATATACATATCGTCGGTGAAACCAGAAAAGTGTGTAACTCCATATGAGCAAATTTTACATTAGAGCATTAAAACATCATAGTTTTGAAGTTATTGGCACGATTTTCCTGATGTCACTCACACTTTTACTACCGCATAATGGGGAGATACACGGTTTTCTCACAAAATTAAGTGAGCATGGAGTTACACCATTTTCAAATTTGCCAATAGAATAAAAAGTATGAACTTTAAGGGGATTCCCAGTTTAAGTAATAGTAGATATCAGGTTTGACTGACAGATGTCATTCAAATCTCATTTTCAGAAAATTTGGAGTTACACAATTTTCTGATTTCCACCTACGATATAATATAAAATTTAATTCAAGTGGCTACCATTATTGGTTCGTCAGATATTTTGGGTTTACCAAAATTTTCACTTCTTTCTATTAAATTCTATGGTAAAAGACCACTCACACAATTTGTTTAACAAAATTTATTTGAAGTCGATATCTCTACTGGTTCTTGAGATATGTACGACGAAAAAAGCTTTCCAAACGAACGGACGAATAATTTAGATCCTAGGAACCTTGAAACGTCGAGAAATGTCAACATTTTCCATTTGACAAATCGAACCAATTACAATAACTTCCTATGAGAAGTTAAAAAGAAATGTATTTGAAATTGATATTTCTGCCGTTTCTTAAAATATAAAGAACAACCAAAAAAACACGCGCCTACACATGGGTTTATATTCTAGATTCCTTAAAATGTCGAGAAATTTCGAAATTGTCAATTTGACAAATAGGACCCATAACATCAATAACTTCATATGGGAAGTTAATAAAATGCACGACTGGGTCGCACGAACTTGCTCCTGTATTCAAAGAGTCTGTTTCAAAAAGTATCTATGTATGTATATAAGATTTAAAAATATACCTGTAAAATAAGTTTGTCTTCAAAGATATAAATGCCATTTGATTTGTCGAAAAAACCTCCATTTTTCAATTTTTTTGGGAGGGGGTTACATACAGTTAAAATAATTTAAAAAAAAACTAATTTAAGATTCAAAATTTTACCTGAAAAATAAGTTTGTCTTCAAAAATTTAAATGACATTTTATAAATAAAAAAGCCCTTGATTTTTCAAAAAAAAATTTCGAAAATCGTTAGAGCGGTTTTTTTTTAAATTAATTTTGTATATATAAAATTTTTCAATTTTGTTCTAAAAATATTTTTGGTATGCAGTTGTTTAGTGATTGTAAATATACGCTCTACATTTGAATTTCGTAAAAAAAATATATTTTTGAGATATAGAATTTTGAAAAAAAAAATTCAATATTTTTTTAAAAATCAAAACAAAACAAAATTGCACTTTTGATAATCAAATATTGTTAAAGCAATATAAGAGCTTATTCACAAAAAAAATTATTGAAATCAGTACATAAGTTGCTGAGAAAATTAAAAAACAAAATAACGGTTCTATGAACGGTACCTTTCCTGAGCAATACAAAAATATGTTTTTCTTATTAAAAGAAGCCAAGTTAAAAAATAAAATTTTAGAGAAAATTAAAAAAAAATCTATCGGTTTGTTTTTGAGAAAATTCGAATTATCGTTTTTTGACCAAAAAAATTGTATGGGGGCCACTGTTAGTTTTGATCTTAAAAAAAAAATGAAAAAAATGCCTAACGCGAATCTGCTCAAAACCTTAACTTCCAAGTTTGAACTCAATCGACCCAATGGTTTAGGCTGTAGGAGCGTGGACAGACAGACAAAATTTTGCACGAATGCAAAACTTGCCATATAGTTCCTATATGTCGCAAGTAAAAATCAATATTAATTTAAATTTCTTCAATTAATGTGGTATACGTATTGAGGGCCTTCCTGCCCACAGTTGTAAGAAATGTTATTCCCAGTCTCATTTTATTTTATTAATTCAAACTTATAACTTTCTTAAAGCCAGAGAAAAATTCATAAAACTATCATGATTAACCATAACTTAGAACTAATTTTCTGCCCCAATACACTCTTATGCTAATAATGCCTTTCGGTCCTAATTCCCAGCCACAGTTTCGAAGAAGAATGGTTGGAATAATTCCACCACTCCACACTCTGTGGATACGTTCATTGGCTTCTCGTCAATAACGTGCGGGTTTTGTGAGCCTCCAGTGCTGATATTTCGTTTGTTAACGTTGCCGTGAAGGTGAAAATGAATGAATGTCAGAAAAGATTATTGTTCTTTAAAAATCGTGGTCCATTCAAAACCATTCTAAGCTTAAAACCGCGAAGTTATAAGGAATGTTGGGCGCTTCTTTATGGTCTAAGTGTGTTCTTTAAAAACGCAATATTTCGGATATACCGCACTAACTTTTGAAAACAAAATTGTACGAGTAGATAATATTCTATAGCGTTGTTCAATCGTAAAACGACTTATTTTGTTTCGCGAAGGTTTCCTACTGATTTTCTTTCAAGGTTTAACCGGATAACAGCTTTCAGTGTCAAAATTACATATGGTTTAAAACAAAAAGACCCACCCTGCATACAAAATGATAAAATTCTATAGGACGTTTAGGGTTAAAGTTTATACAAAATTGTATGCAAAGGAACCATAAGTATATAGGCATTAGGCATATTTAAAAGGATCAAACTAGGTGCTTTCAATAAAAGTATTTTTATAATAAGTCCTTTTTTTTAGGTTAGGTCTGAAAAATAGCCTTTCCTTCACGCTGAACCGTTAAATGGTTTCAAGTTTAAGTTCTTAATTTTGAACATATTTAATTACAGACTTTGCATATTTTTCGCACAGGCTCGCAAATCGGTCTACAAAGAATACGCTCTCAAGTGCGGAGTGGACGTCAATAGTGATAACAACGTGACAGAAGATTCAGTTTTTGATTTAATTCCTGATTTAGTTCCTGTAATCGAAAAAACTTCAGACAATCGCTTATCAGCCAAAGCTTTGAGTTCACAAAGAAGATCTACAACCCTTAGAACCACATTAAAAGAGGCAAGTTATTTCCATAAAACGATTATTTATCCAAATCACACATCCGTATTATATCAGATATCTTTATTTATAGGAACAGAACTCCAACCTCGAGAGTCACTTGATAGACGTTGGATCCCTAACCTACGGTGGCATCTTTGGTTTAGGCGAACAACTTCAACATCGTGTTATAATGGCACGAACAACTGTTCAATGTCTACTCATACCACGGTTTTGGCTCTTCGAAAAAGACCAAAACCCCGGAAATATATGGCAGCGTATGCGATTCTATATAGACTCAACAATTCCGTCGCGTGAATTACTTTTCCAAGATTTCCTTGCAACACGCAAGTGGCAACAATTCAAGAAAAAACTTATCGCCGAATCACTTGACAAAACTAAAGTTGGTAATCCAACTAAAGTGCAAGACATTCCCATCATATGTCGCATTGTTGAAGCTAACGATGATGATGACAACAACACCTAAATAATACTCAAAACCGAAAACTTTTCTAGCTTCCTGCGTGTCTGGAAATGCAACAAATTGCCACATATTAAAATTTATACATATGTAAATAAATTCCAACACCCAGGAAAAATAGTAATTATTGTCATCATCATCATTGTAGCCATTGTGCGATGTTTAACTTTCGTCTTTCTACTTTCCCTTTCTCAATACTTGACCCAGAAAATGGCTAAAGTACTATCTGACCTGTCCCAAAGCTTGCTGTAGCACAAGAGACATGCGATGGCCAGTGTGTCAATTGTCTGTGGCCACTTTAAGATGACCTTCATTGTCGTTCCGTTCCGGTAATTGCCCGTTCAATTACCTTCCTTCATGCTCATATGAAGGTACTCGCGTAGAGCTGTACGAGTAAGGGTTGAAGCTGAAGCATAAATAGGTCGTCCGTCTACAATGCGGTGGGTTATGTTTGTTATGGCCGCGGTATCCAGTGGTAACAAATGCAAACTCCTTATACAATTCGGTATTTTCGCCAACACCATTTCAGTATTGATCCAACTTTTCGTGAAAACGGTCCTCGCAGGTGGAATTATCGTAAAATATTAAATAAATAAAATAAGTTAAACAAATAAAAATGCCTCTGTTAACGCCCCATGTCCCGAATGGACTCATAGACCTTATGAAGGATCTCGCCAAAGAGGTCCTTAGAGATAAGCCCGAAAACATCTACGAATTCGCTGTGATTCACTTCGAGAAACTGATTTTGGAACGAGATGGCTCGCTGGATAAAGGCTACGAAGAGTTTTCGGCCTTCGAAGCATATTTTGATGGACAGCAACGTTTTGCTGTGCCATCAAACTGCGGATACATATGCCATAGGCCAATTAAAGTCCAAGCTATTCCTCAGACGAGAAAATCAAAGTCGGACATAATGGCAAGCTTCCAGGCAATGGAATCGATTAATGAAGAAGATGTGTTGGCACCAGTATCAGCACCAGCACCAGCACCAGCAGCAGAAGAACCAAGCCCTTATGAAGATGAGAAGTACCAAAATGCAATCTATGTCATTCAAAGGTACTTCCGAAGGTATGTGGCTCGTAAGAAAAATCCTCCCAATACCACTACCACCACCACCACCAACAACAGCATTGAAAGTACCAAGAGCCTTTCAGCATTCACTGCGGCCATAATTATCCAAAGGACAATGCAAAGACTTTTTTCAAATAAAATAAAACTAAAGAAGGATAAGGAAAAAGAAATGGAAAGGAAGGAGTCAGGTCCTTGTGTAGCAAATGCCGCTACCGCTGCCGTTGCCGTCAAACTTGTCCAGGACGATATGGATAATGTATCGGAGGCGGCATCTTACACATCATCGTCTACGATACAAATGCTGGCCGACGGCCAAGAAGGAAGAGAAAATCGATTGGCATCGGGACAAAGACGACATCAACAACGTGAGGAGGGTTCAGATGGCTATGGTGATGTCGACGTCGACGGTGATGACGATGACGATGGCGATGTTGATGGTAATGGCGATGGTGTTGTTGGTGGCGCCGCAGACTTTAGTTCAATGGAGTTCAAGGAACCAACGCAGCAGGAGGAAGGACCACCATCGTCATCGTCACCAACAACAGAAACAACAACGGCAACATCGACTTCAGCCACAATGGTGGTAGCTGACGATGATGATGAGGAGCATTTACAGTCCGTGGTAGCGGCAGCAAAAGCGGTAGCGGTAACGCTAACGGAAATGGATAGAAAATCGATAGCTGATGAAAATGGTAATTGAATGTGTTGTGGGTAAGCTTGAAAAAGACGACCAAATGTTTGGTTCATTTGGATAGAAGAAATCCGAGAATGGACAGGATATTTTTGTCTCCTCTCTGATATCTTTTATTTGAATTTCCTTCCGAAAATCCAGATGGGTTTATTTTCTTATTTTATTTGGTATGTGTATGACCGAAAAACGTCTTAGACGAACGACTTCGTCTCCGTCATCGTCGATGGTTTTATACAAAAATTTGCTTGAATATTGTTATATACCCAAACCCAACAGGAGGAACTTTGTTAACGTTAAGTAAACCATTTTATGATAAGCACAAAGCACGTAGACACTTATTTTATCAGCAAATTTCATTAGCGGCAATTCGACCGACGTGCGGCATGACATAGAAGGAATATTGACTTCCATAGGAATATACCACTAGAATGTTGCTTAAAAGAAAACCCCAAGTAGTCAGTGGTTTTTCATTGATTGAAAGTGGCAGGAATATACTTTGTTTCTATTTTATGAATGAAAATAAAGAAATTTCATCAAAACTTTAAATTACTTCATTACCAAAAAAAAAACTCGAGACTTAGAATGGAGTTTTAGAAACTAAGTTTTGATTAAATTCATGTTATGCAACAAGTTTGAATAAAACCAGGAATTTTTACAATTTATCGATTATTAGAAAGAAGAAAAATTGAAAAATGTCAATATTCTACATTGTGTATTATATTCATAGTAGGTAGTAGCCTTTTATTAAATTAATAAGGAAGAAGAGAATTCGACAGGACAAGGGTATCAATTAGACATTGGAAACCGGAAAACAATAACTTTTAACTTTCAGTCAATCCTACATACTAGTAACCATTTAACATTTTAAGGGACTTGTAGTGCTTTACTTTTAAAGCTCTGAGCAGATCATAGAACTGTCAGAAAAATCTGTTCCTTTTTTAGTGTAAATATATCGGAGCACATAATTTTTACATCTGAGCTAGCTCAGAGCTTGATCAATTTGTTTAGGATAAAATTACCCTACCACTGACGTTTACTATCTGTCAAAATAACAAAAACAATTCATTGAAATAAAATTTGTCTGCCCTGTCATATTTAAAAAAAAATGTCTTCGTGCTGATTGAATCGCGATTCAATTCGCCATTACATTTGTAACTGTTATTTTGTGGTTCGTTTTGTTTGAACTGTCAAATGCAATAAAGCGCCACCTCTGAATATGCATGTATTCACTGACAGAATTGAGCTAATTTCTTTTAAATTGTGCAATTATCTGAGTTGTCAATTTAAGACAAACTTGATGATTTGGCCGTTGTTGTTGTTTTCTGTTTTTCAACCAGCTCCATACATTTGTATGGAATTTTAGTGCTCAGAATCTTAGAATCTTTATTGTAGTTGAATTTATACATTTTTTTTTTTCTTAAAACAAGATTGCGCAATTTCCAGAGAAATGGTATTTTCTAATTTTGAAAATTATAAAATTATTTAATAATTTTATCACAGATGCAAATTGTTTTGTAGAAAAAAGCTTTTTAATAGTTGACAACTGCGTACTCAAATTTAAAGTATAGGTTTTTGACATTTGGTTGATTGTCATCTTAAGGTTAGTCTTCAATTTATCTAAGAATAGTCAATTACAAGGATTGCGTTCGCTTGAAATGTTTATAAACTTATTGAACGATCGACTGCTCAATTACAAATATTCTCTAGTGCAATCGTTCAAACTATCAAACATTTTTAACTTCCCATACGAAGATATTGTAATCGGTCCGATTTGTCCAATTGAAAATTTTGACATTTCTCGACGTAAGGTAACTAGAATCTAAATAAATGATTTTTAGAAAGATGTCTGTTCGTGCGTGTTTACGTACGTTCGTACGTTTGGGAAGCTTTTTTCGTAGTCCATATCTCAAGAACCAGTAAAGATATCAAATTAATTTTGTTACAAGACAATAATACAGAAAGATGCAGAAAGGAATTTCAACATTCAGTAAAATTTTAGGAAATATCGAATTGATTTTTTTAGAAAAAAATAAAACCTAAAAACACATAACTTAAACTTGGTACAAATTGATTTTACTCAAAAGTCATTCCAAAAATTAAAAATATTGGCTTCAAACTAACTTCATCTTATAGAAAATATAGTTTTCAACATTCAGTTAAATTGTTATAAAAATACAGTCAGTTTTTTCATAAAACTTAAAATCTATAAAAAATAGTATGTACGAAAAATTGGTAAAAATTCATATTCAATTCTCGATATCTCGTGAATAATAATGAAGGTATTGACTTCAAAATGATTTTATTCTGTACTAAATATTGTTGTTAACGTAGAATATTGTTCTTAAAAAAACTTTATTTGTTTAAATAAGAAATACAAATTTTCAAGAAATTCTATTAAAATTGGTTTTCTACTAAAAATCGCGTTAATAACAAAATCATATGCAAAATATTGTTGGTAGTTTTAAGTTAATCTTTTTGAAAAATTTAACTAACAACTTTAAAAAAAAAACACGAAAATCTAGAAAAACAGCAAAAAACTGAATAAAAAAGGTTTTCGACAACAAAAAAAGATATTGACTTCAAAATTTTGTATCCCACACAAAATATTGTTATGAATATTTTGTTAAAGTTTTAAACAAGACAAATGGATGGTTCAACCTATTATTTTTTGCGAAGTTCTGTTTGATTTTTATCTTTTGAAGTAAAAACAAATCCTTTCGATTAAAATATTGATAATATCAATGTTCTACACACACATTCTGCTGTAGGTACCAGATAATCTTATTCTTTTGTTTCTGTCATTTTAAAAATCGGGCAGAGTTTTTTTCAAACAATGCAAGAACTTTGTCAAAGACTTCTGAATAAAATTATTCGACAATTGTAATATATTTTTGTCAGAGGAAATTGAATTTTTATTTTTTTGATAGTATATTGTTACAATTGAAAATCGTTAAATCATTCTCAACTTATAGTTATCTAATGTTTGTTTCGGTATCCATTAAAAAGTTAACGCACAAGTAAATTATCCACCATTTTTGTTTCAAAGTGTTGGCAACTTCAAAATAGAAAAAATTGACAGCTTGACAGTTTGAAAGAGTAAAAATGGAGCATAGCATGCGATATCAAAATGCTTAAGTTGTAGTAGGAAATACGTATAGGGAATATCTATCCTCATCTGTAATTTGATATTGACCAATATTTTATCAAAGATATTAATTGGAATAACAATTTGTGTTTGGGTTGCGTAGCTATAACTATATGATTACCTGTCCTACAACCTGGGCATTAAGGTTCTAAATATTGCAAAATAAGAGTGCGTTTTTGAGTTCGATTAACCTCACCTGTTATTTACAAAAATTAAGTATATTTTATAATGAAGAACCATGACTTGGCGATGAAAAAAACACAGAACTGAGCGTACACTTTGTATTTATGGCTTCTTAAATAAAGTTTTTCAAAAATATTCCACTCTATTTACTTGTTTTTAAATTGAATTTAAATCCAGTATTCGTCGCAGCAATAATTTTCGTTTCAATATTCACTTCCCAATTTTTTTTGTGAAAATGGCAGAAAAAAGAAAAGAAACCGACATTGCTACAAGACAATTAATTTTAAAACTACATTTACGCGAAATTGGTGAAATCGTCAACCGAACACTTTCAGCGGTTCAAAAAATACTTAACAAATATTGGTATGAAGGTACGATCCTAAACAAACCTGGAAGAGGACGAAAAAAAATCTTTTCTCATCAAGACAAACGAGTAGTTTTAAGAAAATTCAAAGTAAACCCCGAAACAAGTGTACCAAACTTGGCGGCCGAAATTGCGACACTTATTGAAAGACCAGTTTCAACCGAAATTGTTCAAGGCATTCTTCGGAAGAATGATTTTAACGGCAGAGTTGCTCGGAAAAAACCTCTTATTTCCAAAATTAATAAGCGAAAACGTCTTGAGTTCGCTAAAAAGCAACTTAACAAACCCCAAAGTTTCTGAAACGATGTTTTGTTCTCGGACGAGACCAAAATTAACTTATTTGGGTCTGACGGAAAGCAAATTGTTTGGAGAAAGCCCAATACTCAGTTCAAGACAGATAGTTTCCGTGCCACTGTTAAGCATGGGGGAGGTAATGTTCAATGGCGGCAAATGGGACTGGGAACTTTGAATTTATTGACACAATCATGGACAAGTGGAAATTTTTAGACGTTCTTAAAAGAAATATTCGTCAGCCTGCAGAAAAACTGAATTTATCAGCAGCCTTTCACTTCCAACAAGATAACAATCCAAAACACACATCGTTTGTTGTGAAGGAATGGTTGCTGTATAATGCCAGAAACCTTCCTCTTGTTTTTAATATTTTGTTTTCAATCTTCTTTTATTTAATATTTTATGTTAAATATTAAATAAAAGAAAATTGAAAACAAAATATCAAAAACATAAAATTTTAATCATTCAAATCAGCAAAACAGTTTTTTTTGCTGATGTACGCTCAATTTTGAGAGTAGCTGTAACAATGAGCTAAATACTTCTCAATAAATTTGAATTTAAAAAAGTTTCCAAACCCTCTATTTTTTCCTCTGAAGGAAAATCATGATTGCTGAATCAAATGTATTTATTTAAATCAACTGTCATTAACCCAAAAATAAAACAAAAAGTTGGAAGAAATTCAATAATTGCATCTCAAGATTGTGTTCGCTACTGTCTCTACATAATGAAAAGCTACATTATAAAATTTTGCCTTTATCTGTATTGGAACTTCTTCCCCAAAAATATTCAAAGAAATTTGAACATTAATACATCACCCTTCTAAGAGTCTTGTATAGTTTTTGGAATAAGCCTGAATTCTTTTTTAATTATTCCTTATCCTCTGAAGTTACATTTCAAAGGTATGTTCTCCATCTTATTAATATTATCTCAAAATCAACCCAATTAATAAAGCTGCCATATACATTATGTACAAAGTTTAATGCCAGCAACTCTTAAAACAATCATTTGATAGTTTATAGTAGAATAAAGAATTATAATAATTATAAGAGAGGATGAAGTTATCTCAATAATAAATAATTATTTTAAAAATAATAGTAGTTTACTGACCACAGTTTAAATCTTCAGAATTTTGTTAAAATATTGATTCAACAATTTAACCCTGTAAACTGAAAAAGAGTAGGTAATTGAAAATTTAAGGGTCTATGGATGATGTTATGCACATAACAATGTCATAAATCATTCAAATCAATCAGGACAAATTTTGAATGGATATTTAAATGTGTTTGCTCACTCAACGATTTTTTGTTTGGGAAAAAGTTATATTCTACCACTTTATTATTTGTCTATTTTTCAGTCGAAAATTCATTTTCCTGAACAGCTGATTCTATTTTGTCAAAAAATAAAACAAATCCTTCCACTGATTTGTGTTTCAATTTAATACAATTCCAACGACATGTTTCTGTCAGAAGTTTTAGACGACATAAGGGACATGAAGGCAATTCAGAAATCTTTCAAAGTTGACTGAAAAGTTAGCCAAGAAAAATCTACCTTACAGTTAAGTCAAGTCTACTTACATTATGTCAAAATGACAGCTGATCGTGTTTTTCCATTCAACTGAAAGTTGAAGTTCATAACTCTGTGATTTATTTTCCTTCTTCAAATTACCGTTATCGTTTCTTTTTGATAATCCAAGCTATTTTTAAAGCCAAAAAGATAAGATATCTACAATTTTCTCCTACTTTCTTTTGGCATGATTTAGCAGCACTTCCAGAAATATTAACTGCTTCTCCAAAATTAACCGAGCATTGTTTAATGTTATTTTTTCTGTTTATGTTATTTTTTCTTTAATAACTCCTTGCCTAGATATTGTTGTATTTAAAGATTTGTCTTCATTTTAATTAGTCTAATTAAATTATTTTTTTCTAGGAAACACTACATCCATTCCTGAAGAAAAGCCCATCCAGCCATCATCTACATCAACTACTGATGTAAACCATGGTAAGTAAACTGTTTGAACAGTGTTTTTCTAAAGAATATTATTTTCATAAACAGGATACTAGTACTGCACATAACATTGGCATATTATCAACCAAAATTGGCAGCAATTACAACCCCCAAAATTTAACCAACAAAAACAATCAAACTGCAATTGATAGAAATAGAAGAGCAAGAGAAAGAGAACCATCACAAATCAAAGCGAGCCAACTTAACATAGTTCCGGCTGGTTTAAGTGTGCCCTTGAACTATTATCCAAAATCAATGCCTGGAGCAACTCCAGATCCACATACTCTGCCAGCCACAGCCCCTAATCCTCATTTAAAAGAATCTCAAGAAACTTTTCAAGTGGGACATCACCTTGGAGAATATGAAAATGAAAATACCAAGAACAATGATGCGTCATCTTACTACCAGGGTGATAGTCGAATTAGAAAATTCGATTCCGATAGTGGAGAGTCCTTGAAAATCTACGATGTATACTATCAGGATATGAATGACCAGGAATTCTCGGATAGTTTAAATGAAAGCACAATGGAAAAGGACTCACTTGAACCCGAAGAGCTAGATGTCGATTCATTGGAATCAAATGAGAATGTGGTACATCATGTGAGTGATATTTTTAAGAGGGATGCACGGCAGGATGATGGCAGTTTGTATGGGGACAAGAATGATGATGAGGAGGGTGGAGCCGATGATGGGGAAACGACGAAGAGCAACGATGAGGATGTGCAGAAATTTGTTGAGATTGAGAGAGTTCCAACATATTTGTATGGTATTCATCCAGCACGCACACCTGTAGTTGAGCGGCGAAATAGAAATAGGCACTCTGAAGAGGGTCATAAAGTACCTGATGACAAGAAGTATTTAGAAGCAGCAGCAGCTGGTAGTAGTGAAGTGGATGCTAGAAGTCCAGAAGAAAAATCAGAAGAGGAATCGTTGGAATCAAAAGGAAGCACTTCAGAGGAGTCAAGTGTAACACAAATTGAAAATAAGACCAGTAGATTGAATGAACAACCTAACAAAGATGAAGAAACACCAATAAAATGTCCAGTACCAACGCAAAAATTGTCAAACGATGACCACTCAAGTTCTTCGATAGTCGAAGGACAAAATGTAACGAATCATGAAGAAAATAGTTTAAAAACAAAAGGATTCAGTCAAAATGCCACCGAAAATCTTAAAACCAATGACTCTCAATTAAGCGCTAAAACTGTTAAGGACTCTGCTGAAGATTCCACAATCCAAAATAACACAAGTTTATCAGAAAACGGGAAGGAATTTGACAATTTAATAGAAAGTTCAAAGCAGTTTGAAGATAACAAGGGTAAGGATGAGAAAACAGTAAGTCTCGAAATGGATTTAGAAAAATCTTTGATAAGCAATGATCTGGTAAAATCAAATTTAAATGAAAACATTCCTCTTTCTTCAGTGAAGACAGCTTCGGAAAAACTTATCGATTCTGAAAGAGGAGTCCAACCTAAAAGACCTGAAGATAATACTTCTCCATTAGATCAAGAAAATCTTAGTTTGAAATCGACTTTAACGGATAAGAACCTTACAGAAGAAAATGTACAAACGGAGAATACAAATAATTTAAAGTCTTCGAATCTCAATGAAATCAATAGTGAATTAAACAAATCTGAAGGTACATTAAACAAAGTTCAATTGAAAATTGAAGATGACAATACTTTACCCATGCCAAGTACTTTTAACGACCAAGTATTGGAACAAACCTTAAGTGAACAAAATGTTTCGCACAAGGATACTCATTTATCAGTTGATAGCACTGAAACAATTGATTTGATTGATAAAAAGGAAGATGATGTGCAACAAGAACAACAGATAGTTTCAGATAGTTCTGCACTGGTTGAAGATAAAATGACAAAAATGACAAATAAAATAAATGAATCTGATAAAAACCTTTATGGAACTAAACAAGAGCCTGCTTCTAACTTAAACAAAGACAATTTGGAAAACATTTCAAAAATTCCTGAAGATCCCAAACCCAAGCAATATTTGAAGTTAGAAAAAAGTGAAATTGATCAGAACAAGATTTTAAATCATGATCAAGAAATAGAGTCACAATTGCAAGAACTTCAAAACTTAAATGACCTTCAACAAGGTTCGAACATTGCAGACACTTCACCAGAGTCTCATTCAAGAAATAAAAGATCTATAAATGAAGAAAATGAGAAGATTTCCCATCACGATGATAATAATAATTTAGAAGACCACACGAATAGTTCCATCAAATTAGAAGAAGATTGCAAAGAATCCAAGGAAGGAGACGATGAAGAACTAAAAAAACCATCAATAAACAACGAAACAATGAAAAGTGGTGCGGCCGAAGCAATAGCTTATTCTAAAGTTGCAGTAGATGAAAATTCGATAAGGAATACCTCAGGAAAAATAAACAAAGAAATGAATAATCCAAAAGAAGACATTTTGCCAACAGACAATCCTCGTTTGGAAGATGAAAGAACTTCTTCAGAAATTGTTCAACAAGATAGTTCTTTTTTGGATAACAAGAGTAAGGACGTTCCAGATGAAAATTTAATTAGAGAAAAATCTATTTCCCATGAAGAGAAAGAAGTGGAAATAAGACCAAGCGGTTCTAAAATTTGTAAAGACACTGTAATCGATGACCAGGTTTCTGAAGACTGCACTAAACTGGAAACAGTTAAAAATACATCGAGTGAAGATACTAATGAAAATAACGATAATAAAACAAATATAGAAAAATCCTCCGAAGATATAAAAGATGATTTAACTTTAGTCCATAAAGAAGCTGAAGTCTTGAATGAATCCCTAGATCAATCGATTTCTTACGTGGATAAAGAGGCCGAAGTCTTGAATGAACCTAATAAAACAAGTATAGAAAAATCCTCCGAAGAAATAAAAGATGATTTGACTTTAGTTCATAAAGAGGCCGAAGTCTTGAATGAATCCCCAGATCAATCGATTTCTTTCGTGCATAAAGGGGTCGAAGTCTTGAATAAACCTCTAGAGCAATCGATTTGTAACGAAAAGCCCCAAAACAAAATTTCAAATGATGATCAAAACCTCACTTTAGAAGAAGTTAACGTTATTAATACGAAAGAAACGAATTTGAAGGAAAACAAAATAGATAATGAAGATAAACCCGGACATGAAAAAAACAAACAGTCTTCAAATTTATCAGCCTTACAGAATAAGGCTGTAGAAGAAGTAAAAGACAATTATCAACAGGAAAATAATGGATTAAATTTAGCACCCAAAGATAAAGATGAAACCAAAAAGTTAAAATATAATGAAGATCTTGACTCTTCACAAAATAAAGCTTGCTCAGATAGCCAAAAAGTTAACTTGGACAAAATACCTATTAACGAACTTTCAAATGATAATCTTACAGAAAATCTGGAAACAGATGAAAATCCTGCAATGCAAAATTTGTCTTCAAAACACCTAGAGCTCGTTGAAAGTTCAAATTCCACAGAACGTATCGAAACCAAATTTTGTGAACCAATTGAAGAAACCATAGATATTAAAAAAGAATTAAAAGAAAGTGGTGATTTAAACAAAATAAAAGAAGCAAAATCAGATAGAAACTCTAGCGATACTACTTTAAGTGAACATTTTGATGCAAAAGAATCTAACGTAAGCCCAAAGAATGAGAAGCTTGTTGAAGAAATTGCATCAGAAAACCACCAAGTATTTCTTCAGCCAAACGAGCAACGACTTTCTTCGGAAATTGAAATGAACCCGGAGAGCAAACAAGAAACAGGCGAAGATACTAGAAAAGACGTAGAAAACAAGGGTTTAGAGACTGAGAAATTTGAAGAACTTTCTTCAAGAAAGAAGGAAACACTTGAAGAGAATAACCCAAACGAACATGAGGCAAAACTAGACACAGAATTTAAGACTTTAAAAAATGAAAAACTTGAAGAGAATCAAACAAACGAGCAAACACCTTCTCAAAACATAATAACCGAAATAAAACCTAAGGATTTAAAGGTCGAAAAAGTTGATGAAAAAGCTGCTCTAAATAAGAAACTAACGGTTGAAGAAAATCAGCTAACTAGAGAAGGGCTTTCGATGGAAAAAAGGACAGAAGGGGATCTCAAGGATTATAAGAACAACAAACTTGATGAAGAAATTTCTTCTTCCGATAAAAAGCCAACGGTTGAGAAAGATCAGGCAATATTAGCTGAACTTTCTTCAGAAATTAAAGAAAAAGAACCAAAATCAGAAAGTCTCATTCAAAACAATATTGTTTCTTCAAATGAGAACAAATCAAGATGTGAAGATCCACTTCCATTAACTCCATCAGATGTCATTGGCTTTGATGGTAGTAGTGCCGAAACTTCTGCAGATTTCTCAAGCATAGGAAAGGATTTGGAATTTTTTGAAGATACAATCAAATATTTAAAAAATGCCACCGAGAACTTAGTAGGAATGGAAGATGTGTTTGAAACGCAAAAGGATCCAATCAATGATGTTACAAAAAATGCTGATATCTTAAATAATTCGGCAGTGCTGATTCAAAGTGCTTTTAGAGGTTATCAGGTAAGAAGACAATTAAAAGTTATGGAAAATAAACGTCAACAAAATAGTGAAGCTGATAAAACAAATATAGATGCCGAAAATAAAACCAATGCAGCAGTAAAGATTCAAAGCGCTTATAGAGGTCATAGAGTTAGAAAAGAAAGAAGGGAAAAATTAAATCAGTCAACAAATGAAGATCCAACAAATCTGCCTTCCTTACCTAAGGATGATACAACTTGTACACAATCCCCATCGAAGAATGTGTTGGGAAGTAATTTAGTTAAGAGTCAGATTCCGGTCGCTGTAATACATCCAACAAAATATTCAAGCTCCACGGAAGATGAACACTCAGAAAAAATTGCTGAATTAAGAACCACGAATCCAAGATCACCTGTGAAACGGCTTAAAACCAACCAAACAACGTCGGTCAAAACTATTCAAAAAAATGTGAAAACCTCACCACAAAAAACGATACTACAGAAAAGGTCAATCGAAGGAAACGACCAAACTTTCATACGTGATAGCTTAGGTGAAACTGTTGAAATGGATCAAACCCAGATACTGGGCAGTAGAAAACTAGTCTCAAGCAGTAGTAGTTCAAGTGGATATGGAAATAAATCCTACAAATTTAAAACCAAAACACCGTCAACGTCAGACTTACTTGATCGACCGAAAGGGTCGAAAAATGTTAAGGATCAATTTCAAAGGAAAGTCAAATCAGTTTCAGTAAACGACAAAACACAAAGTCAAGAACCTTTTGATTTAGAAGCAATTAAAAAGGAACTATTATCAACTAAGTTCAAGTCTCCTCCACAATCAGGGAGCAAGAAGAAAAATACAAGAGTTAGAAGTGGAAAAAAGAGGAGTCCGATTAAACAATCAAAAGCCACCAAGATTCCTCAGAAGTCTCCAAGTAAAATAATCAATAGCAATACACAAAGTAAACAAATTGAACTGATAAGTGGTTCCAACAAAGAATCAGAAGATCATATCGATAACAACAAAAATGTCGATGAAACGGACCTTTCTAAGACATTCACTGTAGATCTCGATCAAAATTTGGAATCCGATGGGAATGTTGAAAACAACAATGCCAAGAAGAAAACATTAAATAAAACTTACACGGTCAGATCTTCACTAAACGAGGTTGAACATTTTAATTCACCACCGTTACAAGTTGTTGAAGAAAAAACAGAGGAAGCTTCTGAAGACTTGTTTGACAGTTTAAAACAGGAAGTAGAGAAGTTAAGGAGCAATGTCCAGGAAAAATCAGCTGTGACAATCCAGAAGACTTTCAGAGGATTTAGGACACGGAAGAACTTGAGCAAGGATTTGAAGAGTAATCCGACTTCAAAAAAAGAGCAAATAAGTTCCTCAGAACATGAAGAACCATTAACCATAGCAGAAATTTCAAAAGGAATCGAAAATAACAAAGAAAATATTTTATCTTCGAAGGCAGAGAAAAAAGAAGATCAAGACCCTGTTCTTGACCAAGCAGCTACGAAAATTCAAAAAACATACAGAGGTTACAAAACAAGGAAAAACTATAAACCTTTCAACAAAAGAGGAACCAAACTCGAAACCAATTCAGATACCAAAGATACGAATAAACTTGAGGCTGAAACTGAAAAAGAAGCCAACAGTCCAATCAAGGGTGACAAATCCACAAATCTTAATCTACACAAATCAGCCGTAACAATTCAAAAGACGTTCCGAGGTTATCAATCAAGAAAACAATTTAAAGCTACAAAAATAAGTAACACCGAGAATAAAGATGAAGATTTAATAAAGGAAGATACAAATTCAAAGACTCAAACGGATGCTTCAAACAACGATGGAAAGGATAAAGAAAACTCGGGTGTTTTCGAAAGCCTGCAAGATAGTATGAAGCAATATAAGAATTTGGTTCTAGATAAATCTGCCACAACTATTCAGAAACATTACAGGGGTTACAAAGTGAGGGAAGATCTTAAAAGAAAAGATATAAGAAGTAAAATAGGAAAAGATTCTCATGCAAACGAGCAAGGAGGTGAACAACAAAACGAAGAAAATCACATAATCAATAAAAGAGAAGTTGAAGAAAAAGAAAAAGAAGAACCACATGAAGTCAGAACAGACGAACTTGTTGAAGATAAATTTAAGGAAGAAGGTCAAACTCCTGATCCTAATGAATCTGCAACAATTATTCAGAAGAACTTCAGAGGATACATGACACGGCAGAATATCAAAAAGAAAGAAAATAATAAGCATGACAAACAAAAACAGGGTGCATTCGATAGTTTCGATGTGGATGCATTTCATGACGAAGCCTTACAAAAATCCGCAACGACAATTCAGAAGACATTTAGGGGCTACAAAACACGAAAAGATCTTCTAAGCGAGAAAATGTCAACAGACCTAACAGAAAACACCCTGAAAAATGATGAAGAAAATCGAAATACATCAAACAAAAATATGATCCAGCAGAAAACTGAAGACCATACGGAAGCTGGAAAATCTACAGGTATTAAGCAAGTTACAGCAGAGCAAAATCTTATAAAACCAACTGTGATTGCTAACCTAGATATGGCTAAAGAAAGATCTGAATATCAAAGCCCAAAAAACCAAGAAGAAGAATTCTTAGTACCAAAGAAAAATAGTGATACCACTGTGGGTTGTACATCATCATCGAAAGATGAGCTGAAAAGAATGAATTCTGAGACCAATCAACCCAAAGAGGAAACAAAATCATCTTCAGCTGGAGCAGTCCTTGAAAATGCTGCTTCAATAATTCAAAAAGCTTATCGGGACTACAATGTAAAGAGAAACAACAATGGTAAAAGTTATTCTAATGGAACTCATCGCGAAACAACTCCTAAAGAAGTTCTGGAAAATTCAGATGAATCAAGTATATTTATAGGACCAGATACTTCATTTGACTTATCAGATGTTGACAGTGTCGAAACCAAAAGTGAAAAAGCCTTCAACTATGATAAAATAAATTCTTCAGAAGCACATACTCCAACAAACAATAGTGAAGATTGTCTTACGTCGACAATAACTATTAACATTCATTCGGAAGATAAAATTGTAGATAATGAATGTGTAAATACGCCACAGAAGCTCCGACTTAAGAGGAGTATAATTGAACCTACAGCTCCACCATTAGATGAAATTCTAAAGGATGAAGAACAAGTGGTTAGTCCAAAACTTAAATGGTTTGTGGGTGATGAACCTATAATCCCGTCCAATAGCAATTCTTCAAAATCTTCTTCACCAGTTTCTTCTTCTGTAGATCCTTTATTAGTTTCTACTTCTAGTAAATGTAATGATTTGAGTAGCATTGATGCATCTAATAATTCAGCTGTAGTTAGTACTAGTAGTTTGTTGCTTACTAATAATACTGAGGTACATGATAAAAACACTTTAAATAACAATTCTGGGATAGTTTCAGCAAATGAAGAAGAAGATTTAAAGAAAGACCAACAAAATTTGGAGAAATTTAATCGAAATGAAGAAATTTCGAACAAAATTGAAGTTGAAGATGAAACTGCTACAAAGGTTCTTAGAACCAACGACAAATTATCAATCCAATCTAATTCTAAGGAAAAAGTATCAACATCTGAGGAGAATAATGAAGACAAACAAGAAGACAACAAGGAAGTTGCCACAGAATTGTGTAAGAACTGTGCAGAGGGTATTCATGAAGGTGGAGTATGTTCGGAAAATTTAATAGACATTTCAAGTAAGTTTAAAATTTCGAAGATTGTATCTAATTTATTTATTTCATCTCAAGAACATATTTTAGAGAGTGATGACGTATCTGATCAAATCAAACAATTTGTTTTGATGGAAGAGTTGAATAAAACAAAGCCCGCTAGTGAAATAACTGAACCTTCAGATATTTCTTCACACGTTACAATCACTGCTATTCATGTCAATGGTGAAGAATCTAAGATGACAGATCCAGCTGGAAAATTGAATTCTTCAAATAACTGTCCTGCTATATCTCTTATACCACCATCATCAGAAGATGATACTTCTGAGAGGGAATCAAGCCTTGAGGTTAAAGCTAAGAATGTGGGTGATAAGGTGAAGAAAGAAAAGACTGACGATGGTCAAAGTGAAAATACCATGGAACAAGAAAACATAGAAACTGAAGCAAAAGCAGAAACTGAAAGCTTTGATGTTGCTAATATGAGATCTAAGGAAGATATCAGTGCTTCAAAAGAGCAAAATACATCTGTAGAAGAAGAACTAACTCCGGCGATTGAAAAGACAGACACAAAACTATCTGAAACGAAACAATTTTCAAAAGAAAATGTACTACAAGATAGTGAGAAAACTGTACTTTCTTCAGTCGAAATTGAAGAAAAAGACACAAACGTTGAAGAAACCGAAAAAGAAGATGCCTTTAAAACAAAACCGGGAGAAGAGTTTAAAATTGTAGAACACGCATTTGAAGATGATTTTAGTGATAGTAAAGATGTCAAAGAAGGTTCTGAAAAAAATGAATTGCAGCTCAAAACAGAGTCAATAGAAGATTCACAAAAATCAAAGGTTACAGATAAAAATATTGACAATGATGAGGTACAAAAATCTTCAAGTGAATCACAAAGTCTTGAGAGCAAAGATAACTCTTCTCATGAATTAAATGAAGAAATCGAAAAACCAAATGATGACCAAGAGAAACCTCTGGACAATAAAACTGAAAATAAAGACTTAGATACACTTAAAACAAAGGTACTTCAAAATTCTGCTGACGAAGATACCAAGTTAAATGACTCTACATCTTTTGATAAAACTGACGACACAAATATTCCACAGACTCAAAATACTCAACAAAGCGAAAGTGAAATTAAACCAATAATAAATAACGAAGAAGCAAAGTCTGAAAATCCAAAGGAAGAAGCTGAAGGCAGCACTGTTGGACCTGACACAAAGATCTCAACAAAAGATTACAAATCTGCTTTCGTTCTCACAAAAGAAGACAAACAACACGATCAGCTTCAAGAAGACATTGAAATTGCAGCAAAGCTTATCGAGAGCAGCCTTTCAGATCCCCAAGCAAAACTTCTTGAAAATGAAAATCAGGAAAAACTTGCCGATAAGGAATTGTCCAAAGAGGAACAAGATGAACCAGACTCACAAGTTGAAGCAAAAGTAGAAAAATTAATTGAAGATAACTGCAAACCAGCTGATGAAAGCAAAAACACAGTTGATCTGAAAGATCTCCCGACTGAAAATTCTTCGCAAGAAGTTGTTGAGGAACCATGTGTTAAAAAATTAATTCCTCCAACACCATACTTAGCCGGTTCAGACCTAGATGAGTCAGAACTTGAATCAACAACAACAAAAGCCGAATCTACTACCACCACACCTGGCTATGATGAGACCTCAGAGACTGATGGCTTAGATATACCACCTTCGAAGCCAGATGCCCTCGATGTTATGACCGAGAAACTTCGCGAGCCTGAAGAAATGGTGGCTCGAATGCGTCAGAGACGTGCTTCGGAGCACAAGATCTCAATTGATAGTATAACAGATCAGCAGGCAGTTTTTGAAGAACCAATTTGTGAACCAATCAAACCAATGGAAAAGATTCAGAAGTCCAACTCGACAGAAGCCGAAGACGAGTTTGTGTTGCACAAGCTTCAGCGAGGCGATACGACCCGTGAGAGCAGTGCTCAAAGTGAGTCTGTCGTTTTTGGAGATTCTACATCTCAGTTGACCGAATCTGAAGACACTTTTAACGAGAACTTGGATCTTCATTCGCTTCATCGGATGAATACAATTGCAACAAATCGAAGCTCTTTTAAGCCCCCTCATCTGTTCAAGTCGGTTACAATCGACGATACAGTCAAGTATATCGATCCAGAAAAGTCGACCGAAGAAAGTGTTAGCAGTTTCTGTATGGATGATGCCTTATCAGAAGATGTCCGCAAGAAAATGATGGCCTACTCTGTTTCGGAAGCCGATTCGGACTACTACGATGTGGGAGACCAAACCACTCGCCCCCATGATGACTTTAATATCAGTACGGCTTTGGATAATTTTCCATCAACTGACACCGATACGACCATTGTCTCGGCGGCAACTAAGATCCAAGCTGGCGCCCGTGGCTTTCTTACTCGACGGCGCATACGTCGTGCCAGTATGGGAACTAAGGCGTCCTTGACCGAAGACCGAAATGTATCATTTGGAAATGAAGCAATCGGTGAATCTCTCGATCAATTGGCAGAAGAAGAAGTTGGAAAGCGCCAATTCAATCGTCAAATTGGCGTTAATTCATTGCCCTCGGCCTTGGAACATTCCGATGAAATGCTATCGCCATCGTCACTCGGCGAAGATAACCAAAGTGCTAAGCATTCTTCAATTAAAATTGAACCAAATAAAATGACCACATCATTAGAGACCAATGACGTCAATGAATGGCTAGAGAAGCCAGAAGATGATTCATCCCAAATTGTATCTAATTTAGAGGCCACTGTGGCGCGACGTCTTACTTTGCAGCGTGGCGATGCTCTGCGAAACGATTCTACGCCAGACGATGAAAACGGCAACGGTGGAGGTGGTGGTATTGGCAAACAGGTGGAATCAGCCAAAAATAGTCCCCCTGCTATGGGGACTATGTTGGTTCATGAGAAGACTATGGTAGAATCAACAACAACAACGACAACCAGAACAACAACTGAACGGAGGAATTATTCTGACGCAGGTAAGTTATGCATGCATATACCTATTTTTCTTGGGCTTCTTAATTTTTTAAATCAAAGAAATTTAAATGAATGAATCTTAACATTAGGAAGAAAGAAAATACAAATTGGCAAAGAAATTCAAAGCTAGCGAATTGAAGACATTGTTCCTTTTGAATGACGTACTTTTGTGTTAAACTATGAATGAAAGATTTCATGCTAATTAGTTTCTAAATTTTAGGGGTTGCTATTTTTGAAAACAAATACAAAACAAGTTGTATTCTGACGTAACTGTCAAAAACGCAATAAGGATTGACAATACATCGTTCTTTGCAGTCGTTTCTTTGAAAAGTTAGATGTTCAAAGAAATTTATTTCTGCAGTCTTCGTGAAATGCTCAAGTTTAAATTCGAAAAGGGGTGCTCAAAAAGTTTTCGCAGACAAAATTATATGTATTTACTGCTTTTAGAACATCACATAAAATATCCAACTCTTTCTTCGGTAAACAAAGAACCCATTTTTTGTTAAGATAACTTTTGGCTTATGTTTATTATTATCCACAGTTATATGCTAAGAAATACTTGATCGTTTGGCATACTGATTAAATTTGACATCTCCTATGATTAATATTAAGGATCTATAGTACCAAAAGCGGTAGTCCTCTTGTTTTGTCTACAAGTGGCTTCTTTTCCAACTTGTATCTAAATTGCGTAGGGGTCTTTTCAATAGACAATATTACTTACTTACTTACTTAAAGTGGCGCTACAGTCCTGTGTGAACTAATGCCTCAACCAACAAACTTCACAACCTAGCTCAGTCCCAAGTTAAATGGAGTAACTTTTTTGTTGTGCGCACCACCTGATCTGCCACCTTCGTATACTGCACTGTCCTGTGGGTGTGGATTCGAAGACTTTCCGGATCGAAGCATTGGTTTCTATGCGCTCAACGTGACCCAACCATCTCAGGCGTTGGACTTTTTTGCTAAGTCTATTCCACTGAACAGCCCGTACAGTTCTTCTCTACCACTGACCTTCTATACATACGGGATTGTAGATCACGCGAAGAATTTTCCTCTCGAAACGACCCAAGGTGCTTTCATCCGCTTTTGTCATAGTCCATGCTTTTGCACCGTATAGCAGATCAAGGATGATGAGAGCCTTACATAGCGACACTTTGGGCTCTCGAGAGAGGGCTTTACTACTCACTTGCTTTCTTAGTCCAAAGAAACAGGGGTTATAGCAAGAGTAATTATTCTTCGTTTGATCTCAGCGCTGGTGTTGTTTTCTTTATTCATAGCGGAGCCTAGGTAATCAAAGTCCTGAACTGCCTATAAATTAAGTCTATCGTTGATGAAGTTTTGACGTCCCTGTTGTAGGTCCTTTCTTGATGTTGTGCCGGCATGTACTTTGTTGTGCCGTCATTTATCGCTAAGCCCATTTTTCCGGCTCTGCCAATGTCATCAGCATATTCGAGTAATTAGACAGACCTTTAGAGGATAGTGCCTCTAATGCTGGCGTGATAGCTCTGCACTATTAGTGCGAGCGTGTGTACGTACGTTCGTACGTCCGTACGTCCGTACGTCTGTACGTTCGCGACGTTTTTTCGTCTTCCATAGCTCAAGAACCAGAAGAGATATCGACTTCAAATAAATTTTGTTATACATAATAAGGCAGAAAGATGCAGAAAGGGCTCTCAAGAAAATTGCGTGGGTGGTTTTTTTACCATAGCAGTTTAAAAAAAAGGTGAAAATTTTGCTTAACCCTAAATATCTCATGAACCAATGACGCTAGAGACTTGAATTAAATTTTATATTATATATTGTAACAAAATACAAAATAAGTATATTTTTGGAAAAAAATCCAATTAATGGTTTTTTTTATAAATCAAAAAAACTGAAAAAATTTGTCACCTCGAAAATTTTACGACCAAAATATGATTTCATCTCCAAAACAATTTTGTGCAACGAAGAATAATGTTTTTGACATCTGATAAAATTTTGAGAAAAATCGAATTGACAGTTTTTTTATAAAAAATAAAAACCTAAAAAAAACATTACTCAAAGTTGGGAAAAATTGAATTTCGACTCAAATATATTTTCAAAACCTTGAGATATTGGCTTTAAACTTATTTTAACTTATAAGAAATATTGTTTTCAACATTCAGTAAAATTTTGAAAAAAATCGAACTGACAGTTTTTTTACAAAAAATTAAAAACAAAAAAAAAATTAACAAAAGTTTGTAAAAATTGATTTCGACTCAAATATCTTTTCAAAAATTTTGAAATAATGGCCTCTAACTAATTTTTACTTATAAGAAATATTGTTTTCAACATTTGGTAAAATTTTGAGAAAAGACCCACACTGATAACTTCCCATTTCGTCTGCTAATTTGTCCTGCTTAAAAGGTTTGTAGGTTTTTGTGTTTTGTTAAAAAAGTTCTTAGTCGAATTATTCTAAAAAAAATAAAAGTTACCAACAATATTTTGCATACAGCTTGATATCAAAATCAATTAAAGAGATTTTTAGTCGAAAACCAATTTTTACCAATTTTAGTTGCATTTGCGTACTATTTTCTTTAGGTTTTAATTTTTTATGAAAAAAACGCACGCACAGACATCTCTTTAAAAATCTTTGATTTTGACTCTAGGGACCTTGAAACGTCAAGAAATGTCAAAATTTTTAATTCTACAAATCGGACCGATTACAATAACTTCCTATGGGAAGTTAATAAACTTTTAAGTCAAACGTTACAAGCTTAAGGATGTGATTTAAACAATCTACAATCTCTTCAATCTTACAATCTTAAACTTATCGACATGCCAAGTCTTTTTTCCGTTTACTATTATTTAATTTTAAAAAATGAGTGTAACCTAACAAATTCTATGTACCGTTGTTGTCTTCTTAAAAGCTCAACAAGCAAAACAAAAATAATTAAATTAAACAATATTTACTACATTACTTCCGTTCAAGGAATACTTATTCAAAATAAATTGACCATATTCGTATAAAAATAATAATTAATTATAGTAACTTTTTTTTCTAAATCTTTTCAGCCTTAACCAACAAAAAGGACAAAATGAAATGGTTTGCTTTGCGTCAAAATTCAATGCCTGTTCAAATTGACTCTGAAGTGTTTCGCGTTTTGCCCAAGCACATGCGGAAGCGGATCAAGAGTGCCGAAGGCGAAAAACCAAAACGTATCCGTCTTCCCCGAGACTAATGGGCGACATTACATTGAGATTTATCGTACCGTAAAATTCATAAATTTTGTAAACGTTCAAAAACGAAACAAAACAAATAAACAAAGAAGCATTTTCATCGTTTTCTAAACAAACAAAAGGAGAAGAAAATAAAATAAGAAAATAATTCACACCACAGCCTTCATTGAAAAAATAAATTAAAATTTAAATTTAATTAAAAAAAGAAATGCTTACTTTTCCTTCATTACTTGAAATGCACTTCACAAATACCAGTGAGAGTGAGCGAGAAGGAAATTACGTTTTTCACTTTTTAATTGATTTCCTATAATAATTGATGAGGTTTCTTATTAATCGAAGTGCTATAAAATTTATAGTAATTTTTGCACATCTGAATTTTTGGCATTTTTTCAAAACAAAATTGTTTGGCATTTGCTGACCACCACCACCGCCGATCATAATGACGCACGCTGTGTTTATTTTGACCACAAATTAAGACGACTGAGGGTGCTTTCGATGCGGATAAACATCATCCCTGCACACGTTTTAATGTTATGGATTGTTATTAATTTTCTCGCTGCTCTGACAATTCTTATAAAACAAACTTCACAAATCGCAGTGACACGAGTTGAATTTTTGAATGTCTCTGTAAATGCCCGAAATTCAGCTCGCTCTCGCTGTCATTCATAATTTTCGTCTTTTCGCAATGGAACGTATGATTGTAGACTTTTGAATATAATAAGTTCGAAGATCACTAGCTACATAACTGCTTGTTTGTGTTTTTGTTGGAATTTTTTGAAAACGAGGAAATTGTTTTGAGCTTATTTAGAGCTCTTGGATGACGCACTTGGCGACCGAATCTACGCATGAATTGTATTTTATTTGTGCAGAACAAATTCTCAATTCTCATTGACGTTGATATGTGCATTTTTATGGAAACCAATTGAATTTTTTTGACGTCTTTGCATGCTTAATTTATTTTTGTTTTATTGACTTAAATTTTTTTGTTTTTGGTTTTTCTTTTTATCCCCGTCAATGAGAAAAATCTACTTAATTTTTGATGATGGCTTTTCAACATTCTTTACATTTTTAGGAAAAAAGAAATCTTAACGTTTTCGAAAAATTGAAATTGCTGATGGATTTATGGAATTTAGTGTTTCAATGCAATTAAATCTTTTTTTAATTGTTAATTGGTAATCCAGAATAGATATTATGTATGTTTATACTACATAAATAGATAATTAAACATCTAACCTAGCTCAAAACTTGATCGATTTTCTCAGAATCAAATGATTGTTCAAATCGAAAGAAGCCAACTTCAGCTATTTTTGTAAGGGATTTAAACCAAAATGACCGTTTTGAATTTAAAAACTAATGGGGTTTTCCATTTGCAAAATAAATCAATTTATTCAATTAATCTGATTCCTTACTTTTACAAAATGATCTTAATATCTTTTTTGTTTGGTGCATGCATAATTTCCTAGAGTTAAATGTAGGTAAATGTAAACAAATGACCTTTTCGCGCAAACAAATCCCATCTCAAAGAGTATACTACTTCCATAATGACGCCGTAAACGTAGTCGACTCTATTAGAGATCTTGGTATAATGTGTGACAAACACCTCAATTTCCATTCCCATTTTGACCAAATTATCAATAAAGCTAATAGATCTCTCGGTTTTATTAAGAGATGGTCAAAAGAATTTTCCAACCCCTATGTAACTAAAGCGCTTTACATTTCCCTAGTCCGTCCTCATCTTGAATATGCATGCCAAGTATGGTCTCCCTTTCATGAAAACCATTCACTCAGAATTGAAAATGTTCAAAGACGTTTCATTCGATTTGCCTTACGTGGCCTCCCCTGGGATGATACATCCAACTTGCCTCCTTATGCCGATCGACTAAAACTGATAGGTTTGCAGCCCTTATATATTAGACGCAAAAACGCTTATATATTATTTGCTCATCAATTGTTAATGGGCAATATAGATTCCCCGGCACTCCTGAGTGATATTCATCTTAACATCAACCCTCGAAATCTGCGATCTGTCTCCCTTTTCTATATCCCTCATCACCGCACTAATTACGGGCACTTTGAACCAATGTCCAGAATTCTCCGTCACTGCAACGCTGCCATGCTAGTCTTCGACTTTAACATTTCCAAATCCCATCTGAAAGATACCCTTTACTTTTTCCCTTTTTGAGTCCGAATTCCTCGTCTCTTTTAATTTTAAGTATAATAAAATCAAAATTGTTAGTTCTTGTACATTAAAGAGCTTTTATGTGGGCCTTAGGGCCCACATGACTTAATGTTGAAAACTGATAACAAGAACAAAAAAAAAAAAAAAAAAAAAAAGTTAAGTTAGTTTTAAGTTAAGTTAAGTTATGTTAAGTTATAGCTTGTATTAAGCTGAATAAATAAATAAAAATCTACCTAGATCTGTCAAAACACAAATTTCCCCTCCATTTCCCATTCCATGGGGCAACATAAATTGATTTATTTTTGATTTAAGATCAAATTTGCAGATTTAGATTTTTCGGAAATTTTCAGCTGTCAGCTTAACGAATACAAGTTTTTCTTTTAATTTGTAATTTATTACGGCCGGAGAGAGTTTGCTATTTATCAAACGAATTCGAAGATTAATAAACTTCATCTTTTTCTTCTGAAAAATCAATCAAGTGTTAAAGTTTTTTCTTTGATTTAATGCGGATGCTATTTCAAAATAAAAGTGCTTAAACTTAGTGTTTAGCATTCATTTGGTAAAAATTATAAAATACAAATAAACAAAACATAAGAATAATTGTAATACGTTCACAGGTTTTCTAGTAATAATAATAAAGACTCATTCAGCGAAGTTTCAAATTAGTTGAATTTCTCTTTTTCAAGTTCATATAGAATTTAAAAAAAATTTAGCTGGAAATTTAACAGCTTTATAAATTTTTGACGGAAATATAAATTTACCCATAAAAACCGCACAAAGTAATATCATGGAGCAATTTTATTTACGTTCGCCGTAGCCGCAATGTGGCGTTGGAGGTTTTATGTCCAACGTTTAAAGGACAAAAAAAATTTGCACAAGCTAATTCCGCAGGTTTTATAAACCAAGATGACAGTTCGACGCTCAAGTGTGTTTCATAATTATATCAGAGAGCTTTAAATTTAATCTAGATTCAATTATATGTATATACTTACATAATATTAAGGTATAGTCACAAGACTATATTCCATATAAAAAGGAGTAGATGTTTTCAATGCAATGAATGAGGTTGAGGAACCTACGAGTATGTTATGTCACCAAGATTAAAAAAATAGGTTGTAACTCCCTTTTTGTTTAATTTCGTTAGGTTATTCACGCTGGCAACGTCGTCGTGGGATATGTTTGATTGTCTTCTTTCAATTACGTATGATTATTTTGACGTCTACGAACGAAAAGATAGAAATAGTTTAAATAAAATTAATTAAGTGGCGCAACAGTCCGTTGAGAATCATTTTTGTGTGCGAGTAATGGTGTTGTTTGTTTTCAGAAAGCAATTTTGATGACGAAAATTACTCTCCTCGTCAATTCTTCACTAGAGACAGTACCCGTGACAAAAAAAAACCTTCGAATGGCAAAGGCAGGTATTGACCCCAAGCCCTAAGGCATGGCAGTTCTACGCCCTAACCATCATGACAAGGATACCGCGAGAGTTTGAAGTATGGAAAGTAAAAAATCAGGTTCCAGTAAATTGGTCCCACTTTCTGTAAGGTTTACTCCAAACAAGTATAATCGCACCATGTCCAGCGCCGAACTTTTGAGTTGTAGAACAGAGAAACCGATGCACATTGGTTTTGAATGTCTGCACATTCTAATGAGTGGGAAATATTGAGACTGGTAAAGCATTCAACATTCGAGTATTGTGGCTAAAGAAAGAATCCATGTACTTGACAGTACGTCCGAAATTGTGCTCAAGGGTAAACTGATGGGCATTCCTTGAAGTACGGGTATTACGGATGAATTGTTTAAGGGAAGGAATGCAAATGGCTATTTCACTGGAGCATTGTTTATAAAATAATGAAAGCCATGAGACCCTGGCTGCAGTTTTGAAGAGAAGCAAATGTCTCGGCAAGAGAACGATCTCCTATCATATTTAGAGCTCTCTTTTCAATTCTATCCAAAAGACTAAAGTACTTTATTAGGGCAACAGCCCAAATATGAGACTTATACTCGAGTTTTGGACGAATAAAAGCTTTGTAAATTATAGCCAGATCAAAAAGGGTGAAGATTTTATTGCATCGTCGGAGAAAACCTAAACACTTAGCAGCATTTTTGGCGATGTCAAATATGTGATCACTCCACAACAAGTGGTTTGTGATACACGTACCTAGAATTGAAAGCTGTTTAGTCTCTTCGATGCAAGTACCACCCATGGATAGGGCACTGGAGAAGGGTTACGCTTTTGCGATAGTAGACAGCATTGAGTTTTCGAAGCATTAAATTCTGCACGATTTTGTATTTTCCATTGTACAATACTGATGTCAAGATCAGAATTTAATGAGCTTATCATAATTATACGCTGCCATTGTAAGTCCACATCCGAAGAACATTAATTAGAATCTATAAACGAATATAAAAAAATGAGGGTACTGTCATAAGCGAAAAAATTTAGTGGGTTAGAAGTTTCAGACAAAAGATCATTTAAAAAAATAAGGAAGAGTGTCGAAGACAAGACGAAGCCCTAGGACACACCAGCGTTTTTTGTGGATATCAGATATGAACCCTTCCAATACTACTTGGATTAAACGGTTCGAAAGTTAATTTCCAACCCAACAAACAAGAGATTCATCAATGCCAAATGCACGCATTTTCGATAAGAGAGTTTAATGCCAAACCCTATCAAATGCCTATGAAATATCAAGTGCAGTAATCCTACTTTCTCCAAAACGATATACAGATTTGTTCTACTGATGTTCGGTGAGATAAACCACATCCCAGTGGATCTATTGCTACGAAAGACATACTGCCTGTCATTAAGGTGCTTTCGGTCTTCAAGATATTTTTGTTTTCGTTTTTTATTTGCAACGACAACGATGGACTTTCCAACAAGATAATGCTTCAATACATACCGCACGGACAACAAAAGCCTGGATTCAAGGGCAAAATGTGAACTTATTACTATGGCATATTAATCCATTCAATAAAACCAATATTTACCTAAACTAAACCATAAGATTTTTTGTTATTTTCTGTACTTTAAAGGGTCTTACATTTGAATTTAGATCTTGTCCCTAGTTATGTGACACAATAAAGCAGGTACTTTTTATGACCTTCTTCGGAAAAACCTCCATAAAAATTGTATTTGTCAACTTAATTCAACATATTTTCTGCAATACAAACTTAACACATACCTCATTCATTCCACATTTGAGTTTGAAAAATAACGTCACATTAAAAACGAAAAAAGCTTGTATATATGTGTATCTAAATATATGAATCTTTTGCATTCCATAACTTAAGCTAAGAGATCTTATATGACTTTTACCAAAAATAAGATGAAAACAAGTTTCCAGTTAACTACATCTCATTCGTCGGTTTTCTTGCAGTATTTTACTTTACTACAAATTTTTGTTTGATGTTCAATTTCAATCTGATGTTTTTATTACTCACTCACTTAAATGTTCTTATATTTTCAAAACGGAAATACCTTAAGTGAATTTTGTTTCGCCTCCTTATCCAAAGCGCCCTCGTTCATTTGTACCTCTAACAGGACTGTGATGCCTTATACTTCAACATTGTAGGCCATATTCTTGAAGACTTATTTTCAAAGAATTTTAATATTTCGGTCAATTCGTTTCATTCAACACAATTTTAATGATTTTACTAATGAAGGCTTCTGTTTCTGTATCTGAACGAGTATAAACTTATCCACATAAGTTCGGTGTTCTTAGGTTCTCTCTTCGCCTTTTAAATTGAATTTCGTGGCCTGCATTTCTATTCGAGATTCTAGAACACGTTTATTTTGTTTGTGTACGCGAGTTGATTGAAATCTAAAATATTCTAAATACTCGTACAACACTTGTACTCGACTCATTGCCCTAGTTTAAATTTCTGTATAGGTAAGGTTCCTATATAGACTTTCGGTTTCCAGTCTGCTGAAATACTTAGTTTTTAGCTTTTAGTTTATTTTTGTAGATATTCGCAATCTCGCATTCGATGTCCAATAAATTTAATGCAAATGGGAATGCCTTTACTTTTAGTTATGTACAAAGTTATATATGTAGCTATGAAGATTATTTGGCATCGTCCGGTCTATGTGTAACAGAAAATTTGCGTAGGCATAGTTGGAATGAATTAATAACCATATTGCAACGTCCAATGGTTGAATGGTTGCATTCCGAGGTAATAATTAAATTAATGTTTGTTTTTATGTGGAATTTATTATAATTTACATAAACAGTGAACTTGATATGTGTTATATCAGGCACGGATTTGTATTGATTCATTCATTGAAATGTTTTTAATTAACCAAAGCCGTTGGCGAATTACGGTGTTCTAAGTTTTTGTGAAGTGTTCAAATTTTATATGAATGAATTTACTAATTTTTTAGCTTTAAATATTTCATGATTTAAAAATTGGGTTATCTTATAAGGACTTGACAACCTTTTTGGTGGTAATTCTCGCCCTAGTAGACAGGCAAAAGCAGGTTAAGTGCAAAAATTTCAGTCTACATAATATTCGTTATGTGATGGTCGAAGTGCCGGAAAAATTCTGTTCAGACGTCCATATATATATAAATGCTCCAAATCAGTCAATTCCACGGGCAATCTATTGAATCATAATCGCTGAGACCACATCATGGCGTATTTTGCGTAAGAATCTTGTTTTACACCCCTTCCAGATCAAGCTGACTTAATAATTGAAGCCAATGGAGCAATTGAAGCTACTTATGTTCTTCTTTTGGGCAAGTTGTCAAGTTAGTTGAGGAGTTGAGTCGTTTTTTCTCCAACGCCGTCCTAGGTTTGGCATTTGAATCTTTGTCTTTAGCCGGGTTTGAAGAAAGTACGTTGCAAATTATAGGGACATTTCTTCACTCAACTTACTTCTATATGAAATAGTTTCATTTTGGTTTAAAAACTTTAACTTAAAATTATGTCTTTGCTATAAAAGGTCAAAATGGTACGTATAGAACCTTCGTGCTATAAGGATATATTTTGAAATATTGATTATAATCTCTTGGTGTCTGACACTGAAAATTGGTGTGCTATGTGTATGGGTCACTTTAGAATATTTTGTGTAATGAAATTTCACTAAAAGATGCAAAAGAATACCAAGACTTCAAGTGAATACAAAGACTTTGGAAAGACTTGAAGTGAAAGCAAGAAATACATGAAGTTTCATATGATGGCAATCAATTGATTGCATCATTTGAATTAATTGAGAGCCAGCAAAGAGAAAGACTTAGGTGAGTAAATTTAAATACCGTGATTTATTGTTATCACTTACTACCTCAAAAAAAAATCTTCGCAAAATTCAAATGTTAATCTTACCTCTAAATATCAACTGTCAAAACGTAGGTGGGTTAGTGATAAGTTTATGTTATCACGCTTTTCGTCCGGCCGACAACTGCATGCCGCCTAATGCAAAGCTTTTTTCAAAAATCAACAATTTCAACGGGAACTGTTGGTGAAGCTTTGACATTTGGTTACAAAAAAAAGGACAGTTTTCAATTTGTACTGAATACTGATACTGATTCCTCATTTAAAGTTTGTGGCTGCTTTGCGTGTGGTTTTAAAAAAAAAGTTAAAATGCATTTATATGAAATAGAATACAAATGTTCACAACGTGTATTCACAAGTGTGTACCAGTGAGCAATTTCAAAAGTTCACTTTCTCCACTGGCGAACGTTCACTTCACGAGGAAGTATGTACTAGGCTTAATGTGCAAGAAGTGATGAAGACAAGCAGTGAACTTCAACTTTCAGACAGAACTCTCCACAAATATTTTTCCGCTGTGGTTTTTGTTTTCATTTCGTTTTGCACTTGGAGACCGCCGAAAAAATTCGTTTCACTTCAGATGCGTACTAGGCTTAAGAGGGGATAGATACTAAATTCATAGAGTTCACTATTAAATTGTGTCGAGGATTATTTCTAATTGATATCTAATAAAAAACATAACATATAATAAACTTTGAAATAGTATAGATGTCTTAAAGGAAGAACTTTCAACTCCTGAAATAAATTTAAACTATTATGAAACCGATTTTTTTTACAAATAATTCTTATTAGGTACATGCTTTTGAAGAACAAGAAGTGGATTGATTTCATTTTTATAAGACCCTCCCCAACCAGTTATCCCATACTGAATTTTAGAGTTAATTATACCAAAGTAGATGATAAAAAGTATTTTTTTCGAGCAGTACAAACCAAGTGTATAGTGCAATATAGTAAATAATTTTTTAACGATAATGTATGATCAGACCAATTCATTTTACTATCAAGTATGACACCAAGGTATTTGAAGGTAAGCAATGAGTTGAACAGGGCTTTCTAAAGACAAAACTATCAGATTCATTAACACAGAATTTAAAATGTTGGCAATCTGAGGAATTGTAAAATATATCGCAATCAACTAAGTTAGAAGATCCGGACAGACTAAAGTACATTAGTTTTATTTTATTGATTGATACCATTTTATTAACTGCAAACCAGCGTCATAAGATATCCAAGTCTGAGTTAATGTCAAAAATTTAGTTAACCATATGAAAAGGCCTTTATCATCAATCAGCAAATGCTGTTATTTTGCTTTGAAATTCTGATTGAAAATAGAATTAATAAAAATCAGAAAAAGCAAGGGACCCAAATCCGAACCTGGGGGAACACCAATACTAATTTCACACAAACTTAAACTACCATTTAATTTCATTAATTGCTTTCTATTGGATAAATAAGAATCTAGCCAATTATAAATAAATCCAAGCATTCCTGAATTTTTTAATTTTCTCAGTGGAATATTATGATCAACTAAATCAAAAGCTTTAGTTAAATCAATGAAGAGTTCAGCTGTAAATAAATTATTGTTTATGTTTTCATAAATTTAACTGCAAAATTTGAATAACGCATCTTCAGTTGCTTTATGGGCTCTAAATCCAAATTGAGATTCACTAAATAAATATTATTTTTATTAAAAAACTTCAAAATCCTTTTCTTTTTTTTTCTTGACTACTTTTTAAAAAATTTTAGAACAAACAGCTGACAGTGAAATAGGCCTATAATTATTCATAATGCAAGTGTTTGATTTTTTGTATAGAGGAATGACTTCAGTAATCTGGAGAACGCTTGGAAAAACACCACCGTACACACTTTTATTGAAAATATGTGAAAGTATACATATACAATATTATAAGCAATATGTTTAAAGATAAAGCTGGAACAATTATCGTTAATCACAAAACTTGACTTTTTTAACTTTTTAATAATAAAAAGTAATTCACCAGGCAAAATAGGAGCATAAAATAGACTTTCCGTATAAACATTATCATTAGTTAAACTTTCAATGAACAAACAGTCATGTCTGTTCCTAAATACCTGAGTAGAGACATTTTCAGCATTATAAATGAAAAATTAAAACGATTAGCAATTAAAGTAGTATCAGTTATTTGAATGTTTTCATCTTCTATAACTTTTCTGATTGGGAACAACGATTTAAAAGTTTATTCACAATTTTCCATTCCCCTTTAATAATATTACCTTTATTTTTTTCCAGTTGAGCTAAATAATAATTTTCCTTACAAGTTTTAATTTCTTTTGTTAATTGTTTGCATTGTTTCTTGTATTCTGTTTTAAAGTGATTGTTATTTGGATATTTCTTACATTTTTTACCGAGTTTGTTTTTATTGCTTACTGTATTCAAAATATATCCTGTCATCCATTCATTCAGGGGTTTATTCTTATGTTTTTTTTGATCATAATTTTTCTATAAATTTATCGTTAGCAAGTGAAGGATCACTTTTATTATAGGCACTGTCCCAGAATTCAAATCGTATAAAAGCAAATTGAGTCTAGTAAAATCAATTTTCTCAACTTCACCACTAAATATAGTTGCATCTTTGTTAACCACAAAGTCTAAGTAATGAAGACCAGTCATGCAAGACTAGTGCCCCACCCATGGGGCACTTTCCACTTTTGGAAGTAATTTTTTAAAGTATTTTTTTATAAACTATTTCAGTTAAGTAATGGCATACAAAATTATCAACTTCTTTTGTACGATTATTTAAACTTCAAATGAAATAAAAACATAGATTAAATACGCGTTTTTAAAAAAGTTATATGGAATCTACAGAAAATTTGTCCAATCTGCCGCACCCTACCCTATAGTCTCTAATAGTATACTTTTCTTTCCGATTACTGCAGTCCAAACATCATACTCATATAACGTCAACAGCATCTTTATCATTTAAAGTCTCATAATCCAAATAGCTAGTTTCCAATCCAGTTGGCACGATCACTAGAATTGGTGTCTTTGAAACAGTTTAAGAAGGTTCAGTCACTTGCCTGCAGTCTAGTCTTCTTTTATTCTATAAGGTCATGTTCCGTACTGAATAAAATCATGAGATAAAATTAAACTTCATATAATTACCTCCTCGTACTATACAAATTATCTATCCACCCCCAAACTTACCACCTACTTAGTTAAAAATTTATTTATAGACATAAAACAAATTCCAATCTGATTCACCCGAGCAATACCCGGCAAGCTCATGGATCATCGCTTCAAACAAAAAAGATACATTATGGTAGATCCTAGGTACACCAAATGGAACCAAGAGATGCTGCATTGGTCGTTCTGCCGTTATTGAAAATATTAAAAATAAACAATCCCCGCAAACAATGTATGAGTAAATGGACTTATTAAGTAAAGTGATAAAATGTGAAATTACTTAAAAATAATAAATTAAACAGCTCAGAGCGTCCGCACGGTCGTAAAGTTTATTATTTCCATTTACATTTTCGAATTTTATTAATCATGAAGAAAATTGGATTCGGCCGAGAGAACAAAACATTTCCACCTCCCACTGATGACTCTGGATGGATATTGTATTTGTTTTTAATTTGTTATTGTATTCAAATGCCATTCTTTTTTCTAAAAATAGTGAATATGATTTTCAGTTTTTATATTTTTATATTTTTAAATTTTTGAATTTTCACTGACGCAATGCCAAGGTGAATATTCTTGTTTAATGGGAATGGCACCCACCATGGCACAAGTGTTTAGCCAAGACACCGACTGGCATGCCACAGCAATGATGTCCTCTAGGCGAAGACATCGTTTGTTTCGTTTTCCTGTTTGCGCTTCGACTTTAATAGCAGTTGGAGGTGAAATGCAGAGTTTTACTTGGTGGTGGTCTGATCTTTTTGAATGTTCCAAAATTAAAACATCAAAAAGAACTGTAAATGTCGGGGTTTATGTTATGTGTGACACATTTCATTTTGAGGAAATGAGGTTTGAACGGAACTTACGTATTTAAAAGTGTTTTAAAAATATCATGTCTTTCAATTGTTCTCTGTAACGAATCATCAACAAATAAAAGAAAATTATATTATTAAGGTTTTTGACACAGAACTTAAAGGAAATGGCGGATCCTGGGAGAGTATTTTTTTAATTTTTGTAGGAATTTACTTGAATTCAAACTAATTATATTCTTTTATTAACTTCCCATGGGAAGTTATTGTAATGGGTCCGACTTGTCAAATTGAAAATTTTGACATTTCTCGACGTTTCAATGAGTCGAAATAAAAGATTTTTAGAAAGATGTCTGTGAGTGCGTGTGTATACATATGTATGTACGTTCGTACGTCCGTACGTCCATATGTCCAATTAACGGTTTTTTCTATAAATTACAAAAACTGAAAAAAGAAATTTGTCACCTCGAAAATTTTACGACTAAAATATAATTTTATCTCCAAAATAATTTTGTGCAGCGAAGAATAATGTTTTTGACATCTGGTAAAATTTTGAGAAAAATCGAATTAACAGTTTTTTTACAAAAAATAAAAACCTAAACAAAAAATTTATAAAAGTTGGTAAAAATTGTTTTTCGACGTAAATATCTTTTCAAAAATTTAAGACATTGGCTTCAAACTAATTTTATCTTATAAGAAATATTGTTTTCAACATTCGAAACAATTTTGAAAAAAAATCGAATTGACCCTTTTTTTACAAAAAATAAAAACCTAAAAAAAACAATACTAAAACTTGGTAAAAATTACCTTTCGACTCAAATAGCTTTTCAAAAATTAAAAATATTGGCTTCAAGCTTATTTTATTTACCAGAAAATATTGTTTTCGATATTCAGTAATTTTTTTATAAAAAATAGTACGCACATTTGGTAAAAATTGATAAATATAGATAAACTTTTAAGCAAGACAAATCGACAGACGGAATGGGATGTTATCAGTGTGGGTCGCATCCCATCCTCTTTTATTTAAATGTATTGTATTTGTATTTAAATGCTTTCCCTTTTGCTACAAAAAGTGCTACTTTCAGCTGAGGACTGGACCAAGACCACAACATGAATCGAAATGTTGATCTATTCTAATCGCACCCCACAAATTCATCAATTTTTGACCAATAGAGAATCCAGGGTTTTTGTTTAAGCAATGATTTCGTCTGCAGATATTTTAATAATTTAACGATAATAAATTTAAAACTTGAGTAATGCTTTTAAATATTTTCATAAGATCTTTTCTGAGAAAAGAGCAAATATTCAGGTTCAAAAAGAAACCATGAAACCATTTATTTGCCTTTAAACTTCTGAAACACATCTTCAATTCCATCATATTTTTTTTGACACACATAAAGAGTGTAAGGCTTTTTTAAAGTCTTTTCTTCTTCCAATCATCTATCAAATAAGTTTAAATTGAAGACATCTACTTTTTAAAGGGAACTTGGTTTGGATGCTCTAGAATTGAATTTCAAAAACAGCAAAAGTGACACTTTCGTTAAACAAATGACTAATTGAATCACATGATGAACGTTTCGTATATATTTATTTAATATAAAAGCTTTTTGAATCTCTTGAGAACTTAAGTGAGAAGAGATTCTGCCAGTTGTGATTTGTGAATGTGACATACTATAGTTTCTTTCCAACTTATTTCTAAACCTTAGTTTATTTGTTGTGGTGCGTAGCCACCTGTAACGTACCCACTTGGTGTAAACCTCTCCTTTCCTTACTACCATTACAACCTCGGGCTACAGGCCCCCGCGGCTGATCCTGGCAGCCACGGTGGCTTGGCATGCTTGCATAAGCACGAACTAGCTCGAGGGGGGGGGGTTCTTGCTACCGCAGCACTGGACGGGGTAACGACTTCATGCCATCATCTGTAAAATATTCAATAAAAACAAATTACCCACACCTGACGAAGACATAAGATCCCAAACCACAACATTCGGTAAAATTTTTGAAAAAAATCGAATTGACAGTTTTTTTACAAAAAAATAAAAACCTAAGAAAAAATTAATAAAAGTTCGTAAAAATTGATTTTCGACTCAAATATCTTTTCAAAAATTTAAGATATAGTCTTCAAATTAATTTTATTTTATAATAAATATTGTTGCAGTAATTTTTTTATAAAAATCTAACAGTCAATTTTTTCATAAAAAATTAAAATCTACAAAAAATAGTACCTACGCAAAATTGGTAAAAATTGATGTTCGGTTCTCGATATCATTGTGAATAATAGAAGACATTGACTTAAAATTAATTTCATTCATCCAATTTGTATTTGTTTATATTAGAAATAAAAAGTTTTAAGAAATGCTACTAAAATTGGTAAAAATTGGGTTTCGAATAAAAATCTCGTTAGCAAAAATAGATTTTGAAATCAAACTCTTGTATTGTATGCAAAATATTGTTGGTAATTTTTAATTTTTTTACAATAATTTAACTGATAACTTTTTTAACAAAAACACGAAAACCTACAAACCTTTTAAGCAAGACAAATCGACAGACGTCTCAGCCTCTTTTTTATTTATTCCATCGAGTAGAATCCCTTATAGACTAACATACTATTAGTAGAATAACAATTTTTATATAAAATAACAATAAATATGTTGTTAAAAAAGATTTAAAAAATTACAATATAAAATGCGTCACAAAAATAAATCATTCAAAGCATTTCTGAATTGTACTCTACTTAATTGTACGTCAATTACATCGGACACAGAATTAAATAAAGCACAAGATCGAGATATGGGATCACTTTTTCCATAATAAGTGTAATGGCGCGGGACATAAAAAAGATATTTCTTTCTCTATGTCTTGAAGGAGCATAAAATGGGTAAAGAGCAAGAAGCATAGAACAATTCCCAAAGAAAGGTGCAACCAACCTAGTATCCAACTACAGGCCAATATCACTCCTCAACAATATCAGCAAATTACTGGAAGAAGTAATCCTCCGGAGGCTGAAGAAATTCTGCAGTGAAAACTCCATCATCCCTGACATGCAGTTCGGCTTTCGAGAAAAGCACTCAACGTTGCATCCGCTGATGAAGTTCCAACATGACATCACTACCTCCCTCAATAGTCATCGTGTCACCGTCGGATGCTTTCTGGATGTGGAGAAAGCATTTGACAGTGTTTGGATAGAAGGCCTAATTCATAAACTTCATCTACTACAGGTACCTCCGCCACTAATACAAATTCTGTTTTCCTTTCTTTCTTTCAGGAAATTTTTCGTACAACTGGACAACTGCAAATCAAGCATGAAGAACATCAGAGCCGGAGTCGCCCAAGGCTCAAAACTAGGCCCCTTCCTCTACAGCCTGATGACATCCAACCAACCCGTACCGATCGGATGCGATAACCTGTTATATGCTGATGACTCGCTCACCTATGCGTCATCATTATCACCACTTATCGCTCTCCGAAAAGTAGAGGCCCACATCAGCAGACTCTTCAATTTCTACAAGAAATGGGGCATCCGGATCAACACTTCCAAATCGGAACTTGTCTGCTTCAGGAGGCCCTCATCTGGTAGAGGTAGCCGCACCGCTGCCAATTGCCGGAACCTGGTCTTGAGACTCCCTGACGGATCCACGATAGCTGCCAAACAGAATGTGAAGTACCTTGGAATCCATTGAGAGTTGCTAAGGTTCAACCAACACTCCAAAAAAGTTCTTAAAAAAGCCAATTTTGCCTTCCACCGCCTACACCCGCTGATGAAGAAAAGAACTGGACTCAGTCAACCAACGAAGATACTCATCTACAAGCAGCTCTTAAGACCAGTCATCAGTTACTCCTTTCCAGTATGGTTTTCAATCTCGAAGACAGCCATGAAGAAGCTTCTAGTATTCGAAAGGAAGATCCTCAGAATTTGCACCGGCCTGTACTTCGACCGGCAGCGACGGAAACACTACAGGAACAATTATTTATACTCCCAAGCCAAAATAATCCCGCTTGACAAATACCTAGTAGTGTCAGCGAAGAAACTTGTACGGAACATCATCGACCACCCGAATCAACTAATGAGAAGGATGACCACTGAGCAAAGACATCCAGAGCCAAGGTACCTCAGTGTGATGGAAACTCTAGACGACAGCATAATCATGGACAACGAGGAAGCAGTCTCGTTCTACGCTGCCATTGGGCTAGCCTTCTACCGTGGCTAAAAACCACTTCCCCCAAACCTATACCCAAATCATCATTGACAACCAGGAATGAACACCCTGAGAAGGATTAAACAGCTGACTTTTTAAATTTGTATTTTTTTGACATGTAATTTATAATCTATAATTCTTTTAAACTTAAGACAATGTATAACGTTAGGCCCCTTATGTGCCAACAAAATGTAAAATTTATCATAAGTATCGTATTATTTTTAAATCCAAATTGTATATATTATGTTCAATAAAGAAAAAAAAAAAAAAAAAAGCATAGAACAATCAATATGGTTACATAAAACCTCTCTGGCTAATAGAACAAGACTATGGCCTCTTTCACACGAGACGGTTTCGTCCGTACGGTTAAAATCCGTACTATTTTTTTCCGTACGGACTTATGTTTTCACACATAACGTATTTTCCCCGTGAATAGTCTACGGTTGGTTATATTTTAGATATTTTTCTTTAGTACAAGTGACCACAAAAACGGACGGCACACGATTAAAAATCGTCTGTTGTGAATGCGTTCGTGTAGTCACGACGTACGCCACTGATAAGACGGCGACGGCACGGTCGCCATATATTTCAGTCTTTGAGACGGCAGTTTTAAATCGTCCGTACGGAAAAAACCCGTCTCCGTCCAGTGTGAAAGCTTTAGTTAATTTTATTAGTTTACTATCAATGGCTCACGGATAAAAACCGTATGGATTTTAACCGTACGGACGAAACCGTCTCGTGTGAAAGAGGTCTATGTTTACTTCGTATTTCAAGTGCTTTCATGCCTAAAAGTAAGCACCTCTGATTATATGATGGCATTATATTGTCTACCCAGTATAATTTCCGAAGAGCATATTTGGTGAATTTACGCTAAACAACCTCTATTTTATTAATTCTTACTGAATATATTGGGCATTAAATGCAGAAGGCATAATCCAACGAAGATATCACCAATGACATGTGTATCAGTAAATTCCTTAGAATTTTTCATCAAAAATCGGAGCATTTTATTTCCCTTTGAAACCATATGACCGTAGTGATCATTAGATCATTAGATACACCTAAATCTTGAAAAATTTTAACTTTCTCAAGAATTGTATTATTTAGATTTTAGTCGAATTGAATAGGATTGCGGGACCTAGTATAAGACATTTGCTTACACTTTGAGATGTTAAGGTGAAGGCAGTTATCTTCACACCATTGCATTGGAAAATAATATTGAGATCACCTTGCAAAAAATTGCAGCTAACGGCACGAGTACGATAACTTAGGCGACAAGATATAATAACGGTTTTTGGTAGAGGGGCTTAATACAAGCATTTTTTACTATGGGAGGGGGGGTCTATCTCCCCCCGTTTAGGCGGTAGGGGCAATTTAAAAAAATTGTTATTTAAAATGAAAAAAATTAATTAAAAAATAACGGTAATACTTACAATTAAGTATTATACCTTTTTTTAAAGCCAACATTCTGTTTTATTAGCCAGTTTTTAATTCAAGTCAAAACTATGCGTAGTTTTTGAAAAATTTAATTTTAAACTCAAAATTTGAGTAAAAAAAGTTAAAAAAAAGGTTTAAAGTGTAATTTTTCAATACTTCAAGATTATATACCATTGTTTTTATTTCAGAATTTATTGCTCTTATTTGTTTTTGATCAAAAACTGAAAACTAGATGATTGTATGTCTTTTAGTTTTTGAGAAAATTGAAAATAACCACAACTACTATTTTAATTTAATTCTTTTTTTTTTGCTTGAGTGGTCTTATTTTGATAGTAACAATGGTAGGTGCGAGTTTGGGTGTATGCAACAGTAAGGTGTGTGCGAGTTTGGGTGTATGCAACAGTGGGATCTGTAAGGGGGGGCATGCTGCCCCCCTGCAACCCCCCTGCTTGGGCACACTATAGGATTTGGGGTGGGTGCGAGGTGGAGTGGGTGCAAGGTTGGGTGGGTGAAAGGTGCGGTGGGTGCAAGATGGGGTGCATGCATAGTTTCTTTTGCATTTAAATAAGCTGGATTTAAGAAAAATTAATTTATCCTTGGTATATCTTAATCCATATTCGATTATTACTATCAAAATAAGACTACGTAAATACTCAAGCAAGGAAAAAATAATTTAATTAAAAGATTTTTTTTTTGCTAATTTTCAATTTTCTCAAGAACTAGAAGACATAAAATCATCTAGTTTTCAGTATTTAATCAAAAAAAAATAAGAGCAATGAATTCTAAAAAAAACAGTAGTAGATAATCTTAAGGTTTTGAAAAATTACACTTTAAACCTTATTTTTAACTTTTTTTTTGTCCAAATTTTGAGTTTAAAACTATTTTTTTCAAAAACTATGCATAGTTTTGACTTGATTTAAAAACAGGCTAATAGACAAAAGTGTTGGCTTTAAAAAAAGGTATAATACTTAATTGTAAGTATTACCGTTATTTTTTAATTATTTTTTTTCCATTTAATGTACATATTTTTTAAATTGCCCCTACCGCCTAAACGGGGGGAGATAGACCCCCCCCTCCCATAGTAAAAAATGCTTGTTTTTAACTGTTCTATACAAATCCGTCATTAAACTTTGTCGCCTAAGTTATCGTACTCTCCCCCAGCTAACTAACAAATGAGGCGTTCAGAATAATAATGGTCTAAATCCACTTTTTAAGAAAAATCGAGATTTTACCTTTAAACACATTATTATAATGTGTACCTTATAAAAAAAAGATCAGCGTCAAAAATGAGCAATTTTCGAAATAAATAAACATTATATTTCTTTTATTTTCCCTGAATATCTTTAACGTCTTTTCATTAAACTTTAAATATCTCGAATTTAAAATATATGGACATATTCCACTAATATTCTGAACGCCTCAAATATTGATGTGTAAATGACATCAACTTGACTGCCACGTTCATTTCCCTTTGTACAAAAGTTTGAAAAAAGAAACAAATTTGATTTAGTTGATCGTTGACTCACAAACCCGTGTTGTTTATCTGAAAACCCATGTTTGATATTTTTATAAATCCTTTTTTGACAATGGCCTCAAAAATTTGGAACCTGTTTTATGTATTGGTGTAATAATTGAGCTTTTCCAAGCATTTAAGAACTGACCCAAACTGAGTGATAAATTGAACAATTTCACAAGAAGTTTCGATAGACCAATAGGAACGATTTCATTACTGTCAAGTCTTTTATTATCATCTAAAATTGAGAGTTCTTCTTCTTTAAATACTATTTGACCTAATTATGTATGTAATTGGGTGGTGGTTACAAAGAAAAGAGAGTCAATAGTTTCACATTTGATATCATTAGTTACATTGAAAGGAATCAAACATTTATCATCTTCAGAAAAAATCCAATTTACATAAACTTATATTAAAATCTCCAACAACTATTAAATAAGACTTCTTTTCAATTACATTAAAAACATGTTTAACATTAAAAAAATAAATTGGGTGGCGCAACAGTCCTAGTGACTTACAGCTCTCAACCATTCCTGTGTGCGAGTACTGTTGTCAGGGAAACATTAACATTAACATTAACATTAACATTAACATTAACATTAACATTAACATTAACATTAACATTAACATTATTCATATTATGTAAATGATATATCAATATGTTGCTTACAGGTGGAATATATGAAACAAAAACATAAGTACTTGTTAAAGTATCTGGGATGATTACTTTAACACATACTTGTTGAACGCTAGCATTAGGCAACGATATCTCATAAATAACTAATAAATTTAGAACTTACAGCTAAAATAAATTGATATTTGATTACCAGCGCACCCTACTCGTCGAATTCTGCAATCAGCATATTTCTATTGTATCTTGCTATAAAACAGTGGTCCCCATTCTTACACCACTTGAAGGAAGAAAAGGAAATTATGCTGCGTTCGGGTCAGAGTTGAATAATGGGTCCGAGGTTACTTTAGATCGATATAAATGGTTGCTAACTTAACATTCGATTTTTCAGAGTAATGGTTTCTACTTGCTATTTTGAAATCACACAAGTCAAAATATAGAAGATGTACAACTTCGAAATAAGTCGAAAATGAAAATTGGTTCAGGCATTAAGGGCATCATATATCCACATTATTATATTCCAGTGATCGTGAGCTTCGACTACGTATTTCTATTTCTATTTGAAATAATTAAAAGTAAGAATTATCGTTAAAAATACAACGAAAAAACAATACATATGTACATGAACGTATGTATGTACATATGTATTTTTATAGATAAATAAATAAAAACCCATTTAAATTATTTTATTGCCATTAATTTACCAGAATTAATTTTCCATCCAATTTTATTGTGTTTTCAAACACGCAAATACAAAATATCACACAAAATTTCACAATAAACTTCTGTCAATTTGAATCTTTTATGGAGAGATGGAGACAATTGAATGAGTCTTATGTAAGAATTTGAACAAAACTTAGAAGTCATTCAATGCAATTTTCTATGCAGGTAGCCGCCGCAATTCTAATTCTGACATAAAAGTGACTGATTTTATCATGCTTCATGCACGATTTGCTTTCATCTGTCTAATATAAGATGAGTGGGAGAACAGCGTGAATATTTTTAAATTGAAAGCAGAGACTTCAACTCAACTTCTCTTCAATGTTTTGAAATTTATTCTGATGGAAAATCCCTAAGACCTCTATAGTTGATTTTGCATTCAAATAAATTTTGTCTCCATCTCCGACCGCACCACCGACCAAACAACCCACTATATCGAGACCGACACAACAAATCATCCATCCAACAGACCTCACAAATTTTCCATTTGTTTAAATAAGTGGTTGATTTAGATACATTTGACGTCACAATAAACGTCATATGATTCTAAATGATGGTGTTGAATATTTTTACTACATTATCCCCTCAACTGGCCAATTGAACGATTTATATCAAAAGCACAGTTCCGAGAAATGAAAGACGCAGGCAAAATAAACGCAAGACCTGGGGTGGAATCGCGTAAGGCGATAGTTGACTATCAAATTTTTGATAATCAAATTGACTATCGTTTTCATTCCGTCTGTGTAAGATGATTCAACTCAATTCAATTCGATTGAACAATTTCAGATTCAAATTGTCAAAATTCATTGTTGCCTTCGTGAAATTTTAAATTGATTCCTATAAAATATCTAAATAAAAGTATGAAATTGGCTCTGTTTGAATAAAATTCTTACTTCTCTTGCTTTTTTCGAATTTCATAAGCTTTGTCGGTCACAGGAATGTGTTTTTGTACCTAAAAAAGGTAACTGAAAAAATTTTCCATTCGTTTTTTGTAAGCGTCTGGTAGCTCTACTCAGAAACGACATGTTTGTAGAAAAACGACTATCAAATTTTTCTAGCGACAGCTTTTTAGGTATCAATTTGACTATCACCTTACACAGATCAAATTCGATTATTTTGACTGTCAACAATCAACAATCACCTTAGCCGATTCCACCCCTGAATAAGTAGACATTCGATAGAATAATGCCAAGGGGCTACCCCTTTAACCTCGGGTCTCGTGTCATACAGGGCCGCATTAAGCATTGTTTAAAAGTTTAATGCGGCCTACCCTGTATATGTTGAATTAGGTGAACATTTGAAAACGAGAGAACTTTTTAGCAAAAACACTTTAATAAAGATATAAATCCTCGGTAGCCCTGTTGGTTTGCCTACAAGCTAAACCGGAAATCAGATTCATAAACTTATTTAAGTATGCGTGTCATTTCTCCTCTAAATCAAAAACACTCCATTACCAAGACCGGAATCTTTCGTACGTTTCACTCTCCAAAACCCGTTTGTTTACATTGTTGTATTTGTAATTTTGACAATTAGTCCATGAATAGATGTGAGCAAAACAAAAAAAAAACGATGCCGTGGGCTAGCGGCACTTTGCAAAGCAAAAACAAAATGGAGGGGTTAATAAGTTTTTTTCAGGTTTTTCTTTTTACTTTTTTTCGATGAAAAAGTCAGTCTTAAGCTTTAATTTTGCAGGCATTATGTGGATAGTGAACCAATGTACCTTTTTGTCTTGAAAAAAGCATGTTCAACATCAGTTTATTATAATTAATTCACTAATTTACAGTAATCACTACGAAATTCTTTAAATTTCATAATAAACCTCGGATTTTTGTATCAAAGGTGCGTTCGAAGAACCATCAATTTAAGGGTGCGAGTGCAATTTTTGTATTGAATTCTAATAAATTTTCGTTAACGAACGGCCCAAATATTTTGTTTGCAAGTAATTAAAATCTGTATCAATTTAATTAATCCAAGTATATTTATAGTTTGTATATTTAAAAAAAGAGTTATAATCGAAAAATATCTTATCCATAACATTCTTGATTGATGGAAGCATACATGTATTTGCTATCAAAAAAAAACTATGCATCAAAGGAACACAAATGTTTTAAAAAAGTAATCAGAACGATTATAGCGCGAACCTGTTGAATAAATGCAGAGCAAATAAAATGTAAATTTTGACATATACATATCACAAAATGAAAACGTCTTAAAATCGTTCTGAATTCATGCACAACTCATTCAATAGAACATGTAATCGTCATGAATGTTTATTGTTGACGTACAGAAGTTTTTTTTAGTGAATTTCCACAGTTTAACGCAAAATATAATTTTCATTCATTCCTTAAAAATGTTTAGTTACCAAAGTTCAAGTTTACTTATTATTGTTTGAAAAGTAGGTATGTTTAGTAAAAATGCTGCTAATAATGAAAAAAATTAATGAGTTTTACGTATATGTTTTTGTTTTTCGTAATATAATAAATACTACCGTAGATTACATTTTATAAATGCAGAACATAGAAGAAAATATACATAAACAATAGTTTTCAGATATAAAGCAGAGGTTAGTGTAGAAAAATATTTTTGAGAAAGCCAATAATATTTTAAATACGTTCATTAAAAAAATGTCCGCTTCGGCTAACCTTCATCAACTTTTTAGAAAACAAATTAGCATTAATAGCAGCCAATTATTTCATAGCATAATTAATTTTTCAGATTGTAAAATGTCTAGAATTTTCATACGCTACAAAATTCGTAATTTTATGAATAAACATAGAAGATAACATTATTTAGTCAAGAAGTATGGATTTTGGCGCGTATACCGTTTTTTTTTTTATTGGGTGTTCGGTTTCCCCACACTGGAATAAAAAAAAGTTACTTAAATCTATTTATTGCACTCATTTAGTTCCCTCAAATTTTTATTCCAAAATCTAACTACAAACAAAATTCTAACTCTAACATAGTCCCTTAAAAAGAAATTTTCAGGAATATTTCTGCAACAAACAAAACTAAAATTTGGTCTTGCAACTACCGAACTGCTTAAATGATGAAAGTACTAATCTAATTGAGGAATCTGAACAAGCTGAAGTTGGCAATGGAACTTCACAAGTATGCATCTCGTAGCATTGTCTGTACAAAAAAATACGGAGGCACCCGCCTATTGTTTCCACCTGAACTTCTAACGTCGCCAAGAAAATGCTCTAAGCAAACTACAGCTGAAAAAATTGTCTGTTTTGTTGTTTTACAAAGTATTGAGTTACACTTTTGTCCATTTCTAATTATACTTAACCAGTTGAAGCGCATATTGCGTTCGCAAATAATTTAATTTAACAAAATACAGCACTAATAAATCATTTACTATGTATTTGGTCAATTTTATTTTATTTAATATACATTAACAACATTTATTTGTATTGAAATTAAAAAGCTATACAAATCTTCCAATTTAAGACCATGTCAGCACTTCAGATTTTGTTGGTTAGGATTGTTTAGTTTTTGAACGAGGCCATGAAACATTCAAAATGAAGCATTTACATGGGGCTGATTACTATAATGAAGCGTTTTGATGGGCCGAAGCACTAAATGTGAGAATGTGTTTGGTTTTTTGCATCATTTCACGCACACTTTCTCACATTTAGTGCTTTCTAGCTTGTAGGCAAACCGAAATGTCAGTCTGAGATTCCGGTCTTGGTAATGGAGTGTTTTTGCTCTAAATTATGAAATTTCCCCTAAAAACTCAGTAGTTAATTCTATGTATGCGTGAAAGCACGTCAATTTTTCTCGTTGAATTCGTCCACATTACAAGGTAAGAACTAAGAGTAATTTTTTATAGGCCAGCTGTTAAAAAATCACCTATTAATTAAAAGGCCAGTTACATTAGCTATCATTGTTTTTATCATTGAAAGCATTCATTGGCATAAAAAAATGTTATTTCAGAATCTTTATTTCGACATATACATACATAGGTTGAAAATAACCACTATAGCAAACCTGAGAAGTGAAGCCTTACTATACAAGTTTAAATAGCTGTATGTAGGCCGACGTTAAATGTGAACCACACCTTAACGTCAAGTTTTTCTCTGCATTTCATTTGACATTTCTCAATTTCTGGCCAACTTAATTTGAACCATAAAAAAAATACACAGTCGAGCAACGCCTAAAAGTTATTCAGGCTTATTTTTAAATGGCCGTTCAAATCAAAATGTGATTTGACACCGTTGGATTGCCAGCAAAAATTTAAAGGCTAAAGGATAAAATAATTCGGCAAACTAAAGGCATAACACCTTAATTATGCCTTAGCGTAATCGAAAATTTGAACCATCGGATGGAAGCTATTTGGCCGATATTTTGTTCTATACATAATTGAACCATACCATAATAAAAAGAAATATCAAAAATTACCTAAATAATTTGTGTTTTATTCAAAATTAATATCGGCCCTTAAAATTTAACCACCCTTTATATTTTAGCACATATACAAATATGTCTCAATAAACAAAAATGTTTTCTCTTGGATTTTAATTGTATCGCTGAAAATTATTGTTATTTTAACAAGCAAACTTGTGACGTGTAGATGCTCTAAGAAGTTAATGTCAACCTATGTATTTTGGCTATGATCTTTAAAAGTTGTCTTGATATGGTCTATATACCTCAGCGATGGAGAGAAGTAAAGGTAGTATTCATTCCCAAGGCGGGCAAATGTTCGCATGTCAACCCTAAAGATCTAAGACCTATTAGCCTATCATCATTCATTCTCAAAACTCTGGAACGTTTGATTGATATCCATGTACGTAACAGCATTGATAAGAGACTATCGATGCCTCAGCATGCTTACTGCAAAGGGAAATCGGTAGAAACAGCCTTGCACACCTTGGTAAGAACTATCGAATACTCCCTAGAACAAAAACAATATACTATGGTGGCCTTCCTGGATATTGAAGGCGCTTTCAACAACGTTGACACATCCGCTATCACTTCTGCTATGACGACCCTAAACGTCGAATACTCACTCTGTGAATTGATAAATCTAATGCTAAAAAGCAGGATCATCAACTCTAAGATGGGGGATTTTTGTACGAAAAGGTCTGTCAGTAGAGGCACTCCGCAAGGTGGTGTTCTGTCCCCTCTCCTGTGGAACATAGTGGTTAACGAGCTACTAATATCCCTTGAGAGAGAAGGCTACAGAGTGATTGCGTATGCCGATGATGTTGCTATCGCCGTCATAGGAGAACATCCAAATACACTGAGAGACCTCCTCCAAAATGCACTCAATATGCTCACTAGATGGGCAGATCACTGCGGACTTAGTATTAATCCTCAAAAAACAGACCTCATCCTTTTTACACGGAAATACAAGATCCCAGAAATTGTACCTCCCTCAATAAAAGGTGTACCACTAATTTTCACAAATGAGGCCAAATATCTTGGTCTGATATTGGACAAAAAATTAAGTTGGAAACCTAATATTCAGGAAAGAGTTAAAAAAGCTGCAGCAGCTCTTTTCCTTTGCAAGAAGGCCATAGGAAACAAATGGGGTTTTCAACCTCGCATAACTTATTGGCTATGCACATCGGTCATCCGACCAATACTTATGTACGGGGTTGCAGTGTGGTGGACTGCACTGGAGAAAGTCACATACTACGACAAACTCAGCAGAGTCCAACGCACTGCATGTCTCTGCATTAGCGGGGCTTTGAGAACCACACCCTCAGCAGCGTTGGACACTCTCCTCCATCTGACACCCCTCGACATTTTCAGCAAACAAATAGCAGCGAGTACAGCTATAAGACTCAACGCCTCATCTCAATGGACCAACAACAATGTTGGGCACTCCATCATTCTGAACCTCTTGGGTTCTATACCAAAGTACATAGACTACACTATCCCAAAACCCCAATTTGGTAAGAACTTCCAGGTATCCATTCCATCCAGGGATGAATGGGAAGACAAAAAACTCCTAGATGACAAAAGCATCCATTTTTACACAGATGGATCCAAGACAAATGAGGGAGTTGGTAGTGGTGTGTACTCAGAAAAGCTTAATCTAAGCATCTCATTCCGCCTCCCTAATCATTGTAGCGTCTTCCAAGCGGAAATTTTAGCGATCAATGAGGTTCTCTCCTGGCTAAGAGAAAACGTGATATCAGCTTCTGATATACGCATCTTCTCTGACAGTCAGGCTGCTATCAAGTCTCTTGACGGCGTCTCAACCAAATCTCTAACGGCCCTCGATTGTCGTTCGTCTCTTATGGAGATGGCGCAGCAATTTAACATTCACCTATGCTGGGTGCCGGGCCACAGAGACATCGCAGGAAATTGTAGAGGCGATGAACTCGCTAAAAATGGAACCGTCATACCTATTTCACCTGAAAGGGAGAAGATAGGTATACCGATAGCTACATGTAAACTTCGGCTAAAAGAAAAAGCTTTCGAGATAGCAAACTCTAGGTGGCACAATTTACCAACATGCGCAGCCACAAAATTAATATGGCCATCATTGGACCTAAAGCGCTCTAAAGATTTGCTATCCCAAAGCAGACTTGATATTAGCTCCCTAATAGGTGTCCTTACGGGACACTGTCTTATAGGCAGACACGCAACACGACTTGATGTAGCTTCAAATGACTTCTGCAGAAGCTGTATGGACGAGTAAGAAGAAGAAACAATTTCTCACCTCCTCTGCACCTGCCCTGCTCTTTCACGAAGACGCAAACTTCATCTGGGAGAATACTCTTTTGATGATCCTAGTGAACTAGCTAAAAAGGATATCAGATATCTCCTTCGCTTTATAAAAAGCTCGAAATGGTTCAACTAGTGGGAAGTAATTCTTTAGATTCATGTGGTATCACAATGGGCCTTTCTTCTGGCCTAAGTGTGTGGTTTTTGTATCCACAGCCACATTAACCTAACCTAACCTAACATGTATTTTGGCTGTAAAATAAAAGTGTCAGAATATCAACAAAGACAACAAAAGGACTTCATTTGCAGTCAACTACATTCTTTGAACGTACATTTTGACTGAGACAGCAAGTCAGTTTTTCAAGTGTCACAAATTGCAAACCTGGAACTTTACTTCACTAACCTCTACCTCCAGTTCATGGTACAAAAACTATTAAAAACATTATTGTCTACAAAACACACCTCAGGCAAGCTACAAGTTCATGACGATTTGCATTTTGTATTGTAAAGAAATATTAGGTACTCATTTAAATGGAATTGTGCAGAAAATAAATATAGCATAGAGTAATAAAGTTCAGCTTTCAGATGAATGTAAAAACATGATCAATTGTCATTGTGACATAAGTTGACATGGCTTGATAGTTATGGAGATTTTTCTTGATAAACTTTCCAGTCAAGTTTCCAATAAAGTTGCCTTAATTAGAAAGCAAATTTTTGGCAGCTGAACAGTCAGATATTAGAAACTTGCCTTACTTTCAAGTCCCTTATGTCGCCTGAACCTGCCCATTGTCATAATAATTTATCTGTCAAAATCCAAGCCATTCCCCAAATAACTAAACCCATTACCACCAAAGCTCTCACTTCACACTTGCTTGTTTATATAAAAGGTTCTGAAACATACAAATTATTTTACAGTTGTCACTTAAGCGTCATGGTTAAAATGGATCAAAATACGATCGTACCAAGGAAAAGAACTGTCTTTAATTGAGAATAGAATTAAGTATTAAGTTCAAGGCATAAGTGAGGCGCTGTCGAAAACTGAGACGTCCTTGTGAATGAATAGCTGGTCAAATCACTCCATGTCTACCGGCAAAACATATGTACCTACGATCTACGATCACGATCAATGGGATTTAAATCATACCTAGTTCTTTCCATCTTTGTATTATTTTTCAACTGAAAAAAATAAAAATAAAATAATATATAAACATTTTCTTTCAATTAGAGAATAATTGAATTGAATTTATGATCTCACTAAAAATACTCGTATGTACTTCGAAGGCGTATTGTGAATGTAAAATTTGCATTTTTGCTTTGTATTAGGTGTATGCTTACTTTGAGAACTTTGAGATGGTGAATTAGAAAAGTCAAGAATATTACATTTTGTCAGACATTAAATGACGCCAACAAAATGATTCGTTTAAGTAAAGAAAACCACGATTGCATTTACTATTTAATTTATCGATTGAGATCATTGTGTTGATTTTTATCAGATTGTGTTACGTTAGAATGTGCTTTGATTTGATCATGAACTTGGAAGCATGTATTTAAGCACGATGTGTGTATATTTGGGTTTCTAATTTTACATATGTAAACTATATACATATGTTTAATGCAAATTTCCGTATGGATATTTGTGTTTCTAGGTTTTTGTGCTTTGATTTTATTTCCAATATAGTGCTGAATATTTGGCAACCCTAAGAGAGAAAACATTTGACACTTTACAGTAAGCAAAAGTGGAACATTGATGATTTTGGTCACTTTAGAACTGTATTCGCTTTGGTTACTGGTTGACCCAAAAAATAATACAAAACCATTTAAAAAAATAGAAAATTTAGGATCATTCCAAAATCGTAGTTGGAATTTTAGGGTCTCATGTAAAAAGCACTTTATTTTAAGGTAGTGTTAACATTATAATTCTTTTTTGGATACTTACTTTGACGTTACATGTCGCAATATCTCGCTTCCATATAAAGGGTTTTACAATAGTGACGGGTTGAGTTCGACAGCTCGTGGAAGACATATTAATTTTTGTTTACTTTCGGTCAAAGTATCTTATTTTAGTCAGTTACTAAAGACAAATCATCATGAAAAGTTACAACTTCCAATAATACAAAGAACTGCCGTGATATTGTCCTCCTGAGTTCGGACGAACTCTTGGGTTCGTCTTTAGACTCAGAAGATTAAAACAAGATCGTGGTGGAGGTTGATCTGCCTTATTGCAACCAAAATGCTGCAGATTAATCTCCAACACTCCAAAGGCCTCGGCATCACTTTTTCTTCGTCTCGCCAGAAGGAGAACTCAAGACGTCTGGGTACTACACATTGTATGAAACTGATAATGGTGACCCTAGATTTAGCTTATTAGTGAAAAGTAGCATTAATGTATTTTTATTCCACAATTTCAGTGATAGAGATACCACTGTATCTAGACTGGAAACAGCCAAAGGATAATACTGGCTAGTGTCAGCGTATCGTGGTTATGACTACCTTGACCCTCTCCCTGGTAAGACCCTTGAGAGAATCATTACTGAAGCAGAACGGCAGAAGAACAGCGTAATCATTGAGAACGCTCCTTACCTCTTAGTAAGTTATATTGAAAATGAACCTACCTTTATTACTAAAACTCGACAATAAGTCCTAGACATAACTCTTGTCTCCGATACTATTCACAATATGACCTTAGGCCATTGACATTTCGAAATTATCTGATTTGGGCTACCTATAGGAACATACTACAAATTTTAATAAAACCGGGACTATTTAGTCCTGCCTTTAACGCTAGCGAACTTGATAATAAAGTCAATGACCTAACCTTAGCTATGAATAGATCATTAAAAATTGCTTGTCTACTTTTACTCATAAGAGGCAAAAGTAAACCACAATGGTGAGACAAAGCCACAAGACAAGCTTCTCACTGAAATTATAACACAGAATCCCAAAGAAGGTATAAGAAGGCACTAAGGAAATCTTAGCGATCTTCTTGGAGTTCCTTCTGTGGGACGATAGAAGAAACTTCCGAGGCCTCCAGCCTATGGAAAGTTCTTTCAACTAATCCAGCGATTCCAAGCTGTCTGAAAAATGCAGATGGCTCCTGGACAATTTCAAGTGAAGAATTGTTAAACTTACTACTGGATACCTACTTTCCTGGTAGCTCTTTAACTGCAACTTGTAACAATCAAATTCGTTCAAGTTCCAATGTACCATATCTACAAGGTCTGATCACAAGCGACAAGCTAAAATTATCTCTGAAAAGCTTCGAACCATTGAAATCATCAGAACCAGATGGCATAATACCAGGCCACGCGGTTGGGCGTATTCCCAAATGGCTTTTGCAGAATCTGTATGGATGAGGAAGAGGAGGAAACAGTTCTTCACCTACTCTGTTCATGCCTTGTTTTAGCTCAAAAACGCCTAGGGGAATACTTCTATAATGATGTAAACGATCTCAATCATATTAATATAATCAGTTCTCACGTTTCGTAAGGGACGACTACAACGTCCAGCAACACGTGCAAATGATAAAACTTTACTATCAAAATAGTTATTCTCTAGTAGCCACGATACCCGTGTTGCGCCCTTATTGTGAGATACATGGATGTCATTCCAAGTCGACTATTCCATGTTTGGGGGCCAAATTCAAGTCCGCCGGCGACACGCAAGACCTGTCGAAAACATTGCTGCTGCTCACAGTGGCGGACTAAGAGGCAGTGACACCCGGGGCGGTAAAGCAAGCTTACACCCCTTGAAAAATTTAAGAAAAAAACACGAACCAAGATTTTATTTAAAGGTGCTTACGAGCTTTTATTGTACTGAATGTTTCGATTATATCATTAAAATCTATATTTTTTGTGTGCTTCGTTTCTATTGAAAGTATAGCCAAATTAGTCAACCTATTTTGGCTCATCGTTGATCTTAAATAAGTCTTTATTAATTTTAATTTGGAAAAGCTTCGTTCACACGATGCCACTGAGACGCAAATTGTTAAATAAATTCTCATCGCCAATGACAGACTCGGTAAAGAGTCTGAAAAATCCCACTTAACAATGAAGCTTAAAAATTCAAAGGCTGTCCAAATTTCTGCATCTTTTAAATTTATCTTTGAAGCTACCATGTGACGCCGAATTCGCTGGATTTCCAATATGATACTGTTGTCTGTAAGTTCTGTAAATGTCGAGGTAAGCATTGGAACCACTGCCCGCAGATCTTCTTCCGTTCCATACAGCAATATTTTCGGTTGAAGAGCTGAGAAAACTGACGCAATATCTTCCATGGCCTTAGATCGATGCACAAGTTCAGTATAAAATGTATCCTGACATTCTAACATGGCTCTTCATGTTCCTCTTCCAATGTCAAACCAGCATCTTGAGCCTTTTCGCCTGGCATAATTTTCTTCTATTTTCTTCTTCTCCGCCTTTCAATTGAAATTTCTAGCTCGGTGCCTTTTTCACGGATTCATCACGGTGTTCACGAAGAAAACTCGCTAGTGCCTTAAGTTTTATTACACTTTTTTCTAGAGTGAGCCCGGATTTTTGCAAGTATTTCTGTGCTGAATCAACTTCTTCCAAAATATCGAACCAGAATGAAAGATAACTCAAAAATGTAAAGTCGCATACAGCAGATAAGAGTATGGTCGCAGCACCTCTTGTATCTAAATTTTCCTTTTCAGGATCACAAAGGAGTTCAAGAGTTGAAACTATCTTCACAAAATTTGTCTTCAATGGCTTAACAGCCTCGTGATGAGCGCTCCATCTAGTGTCTACAAGTCGCTTGACTGACACACCTACATTTTTTATGAGAATATCCCAACGATGCGTAGATGCTGAGAAAAATGTGTAAAGTCTTTCCACTGTCCCAAAAAACGTTGTACTTGAAGGAGTGCTTCCCAAAGAGTGAACTCCACAAAGGTTTAAAGAATGGTTTGCACATGGCGTAAACAAAGCTTTTGGATTAATTTGCCGAATTAATTTTTGAACTCCTCCATGAATACCCGCCATAGTCGCAGCATTGTCATATCCCTGAGCCCGACAAAGATTAATGTCAAGACTATCTTCATTGAGTTGCTTTAAGATATCGTCGGTAAGTTCTTTGGCAGTCTTTCCAGATGTAGGAAAAAACCCTAGAAAAGATTCCCTAACCTCAACTTTGCCGTCCTGAATGTGAACGTATCTAATGACCCCGCTCATTTGGTCGATATGTGATTCATCGGGTGTGCTGTTATTTTTCTGTTACTGATGGCACCCCCTATTAGTCTGCCACCCGGGGCGGACCGCCCCCACCGCCCCCCCCTTAGTCCGCCACTGGCTGCTCATGAAAATGTGCATCAGAACTCCCGTCACTCATAAGAAGTTGGCCTGTCGCAGACCACAACATGGCGAATTTTGCAACTTAGCCACCAAGCAAAACTGCGGCGGGACCCTTTGTTAAATAATGTAAGTACTTAAAATTTGTAAAGTCTCTCTTACCTACGTCCTTTTAACCATCATGCGAGAGCGAAATGAAATGAGTCTTCTCAAAAGATCTCAACGTTAACATACATAAATCCGCTGGTCCGGATGGTATCCCCGCTATTAGTCTGAAGAGGCTGGTGTTTACAACGCTGGCAAAACCACTGCGTAAGCTTTTTTATCTGTCCTATTCCTTAGGTCTCGTTCCGAGCGGATGGAAAACCGCATTTGTCCAGCCTATGTCCAAAAAAGGCGAATCTTCCTCACCCTCTAATTACCGACCGATTGTCCCTTCTTTCCAAGGTCATGGAAACGCTGGTTAATTATCAGCTCCAGAAATTTATCGAAGTTCTTAATGACCGACAATACGGCTTTCGTAGCAATAGGTCCACTGGTGATCTCATGGTTCATCTCACCGAACAGTGGATCAAATCTTTACATCCCTTTGGAGAAAGTAAGATTATTGCATTTCAAAAGCATTTGATACGGTTTGGCATCAGGCTCCCTTATCGCAAATGCGTTCTTTCGGTTTTCATGAATCCCTCCTTCATTGGCTTAGTAATTACCTTTCGAATCGTTCCATACAAGTTGTATTGGATGGATTCAAGTCTGAAAACCACAACATAAATGCTGGTGTGCCCCAGGGCTCTGTTCTATCTCCAACACTCTTTCTCATTTTTATAAATGATCTCCTGTCTGCAACTTCTAATCCAATACATTGTTTCGTTGACGATAATACTCTTAGCTTTTTATATTCGTTTCAGAATAACATCCCTCTTCTTCGGATGTGAAACTGCAACGACAAAATATGATAAGTTCTTTAAATTCCGACCTGAACAGCATTGTAAGATGTGGATTGAAAAACCGCATGGAATTTAATGCTTCCAAAACACAATGCTGTCTTGTATCGTTAAAGCGAGATATACCCCCTTCCCATTATCCATAGATGGCACTTTCATCGAGGAGACTGAACATCTCGATTTTCTCGGTATGTGTACCACCAACCACCTTTTGTGGAACGATCACATACGCGATGTCGCCAAAAAATCCGCAAGATGTTTGGGTTTTCTAAGGCGATGCAAGAAGTTTTTCTCCCCCTCTGATTTGGCTGTTATCTACAAGACTTATATACGTCCTTGAGTATAACTCTCATCTCTGGGCTGGTGCTCCTGCAACTTACCTAAGCCTCTTTTACAGCATTGAACGTAAAGAATTTTAATTAATTGGTGATAACACCATCATTGGATCATTTATGTCGCTTGAACATCGTCGTAAAGTTTATTGTCTCACGTTTTATGCTCAAGAGAAATAGCCAGCTGCATTCTCGCGCTTCTAGGAATGCTCATCAGTATACCCTCGAGCCCAACTTCGGTCGTATTGTCAAGTACAGAGATTCGTTCTTTAGCCGTACTACGCGAATGTGGAATTCCTTACCACACTCTGTTTTTCCCAGCCATTGCAATATTCAGGAATTCAAAACCAATGTATACCGACAACTCCTTTCAACCTCTCTTTCCTCTTCCTAGTGCTCACACTGTGTCTTTACATAATAAAGGTAGTAATATCCCCTTGAGTGTGCGCTTTTTATATGTATAAAAAAAGACCCCAATGTGAACCCTGTCTAAAAATTGTTTTCAAACTAAAAAACCAATTGACAAAAACACGAGACGACCTAGTTAATACAAAAATTCAAAATTTTCCAAATTAACAAATCATTCTAACCCAAAAGACCACGAACACGATGATACATTGTTTTGAAACCACTTCTTTTTTTGCTTACTGCCAAAATGCCAGCTGTCAACATTTGCAACCTAATTTAAAGAACTCAAATATTTCGAACTATAGAGACAATAATTGAAATTAAAAACAAAAAATAATTAAAGAGATGTTGATCGTTGACCCTCAGCCAAGCAACAAAATATTTGTTTTTTAATTATGACCGCAACCATAGCGCGTTGTGAATTTCTTTGTTTTTAAAATAAATATGTGGCTACTACATGCAATATGTACAATGTACATGTACAATGTACATTTAACCATATGAGTACATATGGCATTTGTTTATTTACATGAAATAAAAATGATTATTTTGACAAACCAAGTTTACAAAAACATACCACAAGATGTTTTCCATTAGCGAATAAATGCAAAAATTGAACCTTCGATTGACGCAGTTCATTTTTCCGCCGTTATATGTACATATGTAGTTAAATGACATTTGCAGAAAAATTGCTTCAAAATCATTCGAATAGTCGAATCCCTAAAATAAATCTATTTCCCTCGTGATTTGTTTTCCATTTCAAATTTATATAGTTACATTATGCATATAGACAGGTACATAATATAGACAGATAGAAATTTGAAATGCACATCCAAAATGAAAAACTGTCAAATATGTTTTTCCCTTGGGTTCTGTCGTTTGGGGTAAAATCTGTCCATCATAAAATGTCTAACTAATTGTTTTGCCAAATAAATGAGTATACGAATACGTGTATGATGCGAAAAGAAATGACGGTGACAGAGTGGCTAAAAGACACTTCCTGTTGATTTATATTTAGGGACGAATATCTCTTAAGACAGAAGAAGAAGAAGTCTCCCACGTTTGTTGGCAAATGAAATATTTTGTTTTAAACTTACGTTATTTTAATTACTCTGACATTTTGACAAAATTAGCATGCTCCTTAAAAATCCCATACCTGCCTTCATATAGTTCATACAACGATTTATGTTTGTTTTTATATTTTTGGTGTGTTCGCTTGATGACGCAGTTTTCTTGATTTTCTAGTGCAAAATTGTATTTTGGAAAATATTCATGTTTTTGCTTTGGTAATAAAATTAAGTGATTTTTTTAAACCAAAAAATATACTTACGTTTTAAAGTTTAACTAACACTTTTCTCATACCTCACAAGACAGATTGTGGAACACTGCCTCCAGCCATTAATTCAAACAAATATAAAAGTTAATTTTGAAGTTTGATTATAAAAACAGGAGTAGGGAAATAATAATTATAACAAAAATTCAATTACAATTGTGTGTTATTAAATTCTTCACACACTTTTTCAATTACTTTAAAATGTAATTGAAGTTTTGGATATGGATTATTTACTATTGACAACTCACTCAAACGACTTAAAGACTATGATATACACGTGGAATGTTAGGTCCCTTAATAGACCACGTGCAGCCAAACAATTAGCGGAGGCCCTAAACTGCTATAAAGCAATTAAAGGAATTACAATGGGATGGGCCAAGCAAAAAGAGAATGAAAAACTGCGATATTTACTATGGTGACTGCTAGCGAGAAAATCAACAACGCTTATTCGGATGCCGCTTTGTCATTGGAGCCAGATTTAGGTAACATATTTTGAGCTTTAGGTGCATCAACGAGTGCCTCATGACCATCTCTATCAAGACTAAATTCGGCAACATTAGCCTAACATGCGCACACGCCAGAAGAGAAGGAAGACAACACCGCAAGGCTATGTTCAGCGAGCTCTTCGACAAAGCATATGAGCATTGAGCAGTGCCTTAGCTACGATATTAAAGTTGTCTTGTTAGATTTTACTCCTAAGCTAGAAAGGGAAGACATTTTTGGTGGAATAATCGGGATAAACATCCTGTACAACAACACTTCCCATTACGCATTCAGGCTCATCGATTTCGCTGCGGGCAAAACGTTACGGTAGCTAGTTAATGTTTTCCACACCCACAAAGGAACTTGGAGTTCTCCAGACCAATCAACCAGATTGATCAAGCATCATGGATGTCAGAACTTTCTGTGGAGCATACATTGACTCGGGCCACTACCTCGTTGTAGCCAAATAAACACTTCGGGTTTCCAAACCTAAGGCAAAACAAGGAGATTCTGGGAGAAGATACAAAGTTGAATGACTACAAGCGTAAGTCACAAGTAACCTCTTTTGAAGTTCCCTGCCGCCAATACAATGTATCGAGACAATGGCAAAGATGCAATGAGAGAATCCGTTACCGTTAACCGTTAAACCCATTTGTGCCGCCTCTGCCTCAATACTCACAAAAGCCCCATTGACATCACGCTGAGTTCTTCCGAATATGTCAATGTTATCAGCATATGCTAGTAATTGGACAGACTTTTAAAAGATAGTGTTGACGTGGAAGCTCTGCACTATTCTTGCAAGTACGATGTTAAAAAAATCGCATGACAGCGCATCACCTTGTCTAAACCCTTTTTTGACATCGAAAGTTTCTGTTAAGTTGTTTCCAACCTTTATGGAGCAGCGTGAATTCTCCATAGTCATCCTGCACAAACAGACGAGTTTGGCAGGCATGCCAAAACTAGACATGGCTCTATACAGCTCGTCCCTGTAGTTGTCATATGCGGCCTTGAAATCAATGAAAAGATGGTGGGTTCTTGGTTTTTTTTCCAGGATCTGCCGTAATGTGAATATTAGATCGACTGTGGACTTTCCTGGTCTAAAACCACACTGATGAGGACCTATCAGGTTGTTGACGATGGGCTTTAGACGTTCACATATTACGGCAGAGAAGATTTTGTAAGCGATGTTAAGTAGACTGATGCCTGAAGATGAAGTAACACAAATATAAAATAAAAATTAGTTAATAATAACTTCTTAATTGTAGCGCCGTTTTTGTAGTAAATATTAAATCGTTTATCATAATAGCATGTTTAGTAACAACGTAATTTTTACTTGTCAAATTTCGGAAAATGACAGCTTCAAAAGTGACAACTGTACAACTCTTGAGCTATTTAAAATGAAACCTTTTATTGGCAAATCCTATACATACAAACTTTGACAGAGTATACTGAATTAAAATCGCGATAATTGTCAATTTCAGGAATTAAACTAACCGGAGCTTCACAGTTGATAAAAACCATGTTAATTTACCTAAAGGCTTCTTGTAACTTTGTAAAATGGTTCCTACCTTAAATGAAGAATAACTCTTCATGCTAGATATCTAGCAAAAATTTATGAAGAAAAGCCTTTTAAATGCCCAATTAATTTTCTTAAATTGTTTGGTTCTCTTAGAGGTTATAGCCATAGTGTTGATCTTAATACAATTTATTTGCCAAACAAATCATTAAAAACAACACAAACACTTTCCCCAAATCATTGCCAAATTTTTTCAAAACAAAAGAGCGTTAAAAAAAAAATTCACCAAAACAAAAACATTCATAAACTATCAGCACTTAAAAAATATTTTATTTTCATGAGTTTTGTTTTTTTTTTGAGAGTAGATATAGTAAAAAACAAAACAAGACATAATAAATAATTTATAAACAAAAGCATTTTTTATTACTGGCAATTATCTTTTTCAAATTAATTTCTACTTTATGCCAAAACATTTGTTATTTTGCCAAAATTGAAATTGGTTGTTTTATATATTAGCACATTATCTTCTTTTAGCCTCTAAAACTTATTTGCACTTTTAAATACATATTTTTATTAAGTATATTTCCCATTAAAATTGAACTTGAGCATACGCATATGGTATATAAAAGAAATAAATGTAAAAAGAGTTCGATACCATGAGCAGCAGAAAGAACTTTAAATAAAGAGTGTTTTTTGCATTAAAGTATTTTAAAAAAGAGCGAGAACTGTTGTTTTTCAATATTTCCAAGGTTTTTAATCATATGTGTTAAAATTTTGTGGCTTGACTTATTAAATTATCTAGACTCATTTGATTCTGAATTTCTGTGATTTTAAGTACGAAACTTTTTTAATTTGATTTTGTATGGGAATATGAACTTGAAAATAGTGAAAAGAAAAAAGAATTAAAATTAAGTAAGCAGAGATAAAATTGTTTGTTAATTTTTTTTACAGAAGTTTCTGTTTCACATTTTTGCAAGAAACGCAAATTACATTTTAAATTTTTTGAAATTTCATCATGTTATGGTCGTTTTTTTTTGACAATCTTGAAGCTTTATGAAATCTTCAGTGCGTTGAGGAAACAAATATCAATATTTTATAGTAATATAACTGAGAATGTTTCTAAAGGAATATTGTTCATGTTACTGAGTTGATTGAGAACTTCTAAAGACACCTCATCAAAACAATCCTAATATACAAGGTTTACAAACACTTTTCTTATTTAATTCAAATTTTGAAAAAAAAAAAATGGATCGTGCCTTCAAGCTGTCATTCTATATGTCAATTGGTTTTAAGAAATTTTTGACTGGTCCTCGGTTAAATTGTATATATCCTGTTGGTAATGACAGTATCCTGCTGGAAAGTTAAGGTTCTTGTTTAAAAACATGATTTGGCTAAAACATTAAACAATAAGTACATACATACATACATATATGTTTTAGGAGGCATAATAGATTTCATATGCCGTCAAAGGCATTCTTAAAATCACACTTTAAACATAGGCATAAACAATAACGAGTTAGTTTTTAAGATTCTATTAATCTACACTTATATCTACACTAATATTATAAAGAGGAAAGAATTGTATTTTTGTATGTAACGAATACACTCAAAAAGTACTGGACCGATTTTAATAATTTTTTCATTCATTAGAAAGCTACATAATCACTGAGTAACATAGGCTATATTTAGTACTAGATTACTATGGAAATCTTTAGAAATTCCTAATAAAATCAACCGAAGGTGTAAAAAAATTAGCCATAAAATGTCTTTCATCGCATACACTGCGAAGAGTATTAATGATTCGACAAAAAAATGTTTTCTAATTTAGTGATTCATGGTCGTTTTAATTAGCATGCTTATAACTTAAATATCTGAACCTATTTATGTCTATACGTGCGAAGCCGGGCGGGCCGCTAGTTAAAAATATGGAAGATTTTTCTTGTACAATTGTGCAGTCAACTCTTAAAAAAAGTTGGCCGATCATTTACTAAAAAACTTGACTTAAGGGTCATTTATAGCCACCAGTAAAATCCACCAGAAATATGTTTGTTTTTAATTTTGGAACAATTAATTTTAAGCATAAGATAGATAGAATTAGATCATGATTGTTCATACGAACAAACGAAGCATTAGGAGTTAAATTTATTTCGATTCTTTGATCAATTATTATTTAAATTTTAATGACAAAATTTCATGCTTACCAACTGCCAGTTAAAAAATCAACTTCATTGGAAAGTTGACTAAAAAGTTAGTTAGGAAACATCTCCTTAACTAACAATTAAAATTTACGTATGTATGTCAAAATGACAACTGACAATGTTTTGATTCAAAGACAGCATGACCATATTGTACTTTCAAAGAACAAAGTTAACTGCAAAGGAAGTCCTTTATATTGTCTTAACCTGATATTAAAATAAAATTATGACACTCCAAATGACAGCAAAGTTTGACAGGTGTCAAATGTTAATACTTTGAACTTGAAACCACGAAATTTATAACCTATCGAATGTCTAGCAGTTCAAAAATATGATTTAAAGTACCACATTGATTCAAAACAACTGTTTCTCTTTAACGCTTTGACATCTTTCTGATGAACGAGGCGAAAATTAACGGTGCATCTTATGATTTGCATTGTTGAATATGTAGTTCAGTCAAAATAGAAATTTCATATTTCAAAGATCAATGATAATTGGTACAGACACTAAGGACATCGTTATTAACAAGAAACAAAAACTCCCTAAAAATCCCACTTCGATACTTTGCGTCCAAAAGCGCTTCTGATAATTAATGTAGTTTTATTGTTTGTCAATTATTTTTCTTAAGCCATACATTATTTTTTTCATAAAATTATAAAAGTAAAAAAACATTTTCTTAACATTACTTTCAAAAAACAAGGCAGTTGGGAAAAAATGTATAGCTTGTTTCTTTTCTATGTATGTAAGTGACATTTAATGGCACTATGTGAAACCACATGCATCTTGAGGCTTTCTTCTAAGCTCAATGAAAACAGTTTGATTCCCTTACGAAACGTGAGACGCTGATTATGTTAATGTGATTGAGATCGTTTAGATCGATATATGTATGTAGAAGAATTCTCCTAGGTAATACTTGCATTTTTGAGCTAGAGCAGGGCATGTACAGAGAAGGTGAAGAACTGTTTCCTCCTCTTCCTCATCCATACAGCTTCTGCAAAAGTCATTTGAGAATACTCCTAATCTCGTGGCGTGCTTTCCTGTTAGATAGTGCCCCGATATGACACCGATTATCGAGTTTATATGCGATATGCTTAGAGATAACAAGCGCCTTATTCGCTTTAAATCTAGTGTATTCCAGATGTTTTTTGTGACCTGACAAGTGGTGATGTCATTCCACCTGGTGTTCGGCTTCTTCATACAGTCTTGCATTAGCAATAGTTTAAATGTAGCGATTGGTATACCAACATTAGCCAAACGGGTTGTACTATACCATGCCTGGCGAGTGCATCTGCCTTACAGTTTCCTGGAATGTCTCTATGGCCCGGCACCCAGCAAAGGTGAATATTAAACTGTTGTGCCATCTCTATTTGAGATGATCGAGAGTTATAGACTGTTATAGAGTTTATAGACTATCTCAGAAAAAACTGATATCAGATGTTGATATCACGTTTTCCTTAAGCCAGTACAAGGATTTTTTTATCGCCGAAAGTTCCGTCTTGAACACTCTACAATAATTGGGAAGGTGAAGTGAGAGACTTAATTTCTGTACACACTTCCACCACCCCCTTCATTCGTTTATTTTTGATCCATCTGTATAAAAGAGGAATAACTCATCTTCCAGGAATGCCCTATCCTCCCAGAAAGATCTGGAAAGTATAGAAATCTGGAAGTTTGCAGTTGGGGGATGGTGTATTCTGTGTGCTTTGGAATAGATTCTAAATAATTTACAATTACGGTACATTACCATGCATTAAAATCAGTCTGATTACCGATGTGTATAACCATAGCGTGATTCCGGTTTGTAAGTCCAATTTATTAACAATAGCTTTTTTGCCAGAAAAGAGAGCTACAGTAGCTTTTTTGACTCTTTCTTGTATATTGCGTTTCCAATTTTATTTTTTGTCTAAAATAAGTCCCAGGTACTTATAAGACCAAGTTGTCTATAAAGTAATAAAAAAAATTTGAATTATTGTATGTGCTCACTTGGAATTTTAAGGATCTTTTCAAAGTTTCTTTTAAATAATTTCCGTTTTAGCTGCACAAAGTAGATTGTGTTGTTCCGTTATATTAAAACTTATCGTAAAATGGGTCGTTTTTTGTTCAAATGAATGTTGAATTAATTAAAATTTAAAAAATAAAATACGTATACGCCTTAGTGACCATGATCACTATTAGAAGTTTAAACAACATTGATTAAGTATCTAGAACATTGGAAATAGTTTTTTTTACCAAAACATAACTGATAGAGAAAAAATTAAAACTACAATTAAAACAGGAACATTTTTTTGTATCATTTACCATTCAAAAGTTACAATTTTCATCGATATTCTAATTTAGGTTTGATGAATTTTGTGTCTAGTTTGACTGGATTATTTTTCCTTGTATCAATATTAGGCTAAAGGTAAAGATCTGTGTATATATGAAATAAAAAGATAAAATATACCTCCCTAATTTGAAAGAGCAAAAAAAACGAAAATGAAAAGGCATTTTAAACTTGTTTAAAGATTTGATTGAACTGAAAATAATACTTCTTAGCAAACATCAAAACTTAAAATTGATATTTCACTGATGCGCAACTAATTGAAAAATTATTAGAAAAAAATGACAATATAATCCCACACATATGTATTATTACCTAATAAAACATATCTATTAAATTATTAATTGCTGGTAATTTTAGTTAAACGACAATACAAATTTTTCCAATCAACAATCAACATGATGTAAAAGCAATTAAAGTATAAAATATAATATATACATTAAATTGTATTTACTGTACAGTGTGCATCACCCATAAATATGAACAAAAACAAACAATTATATTGTCTATAAATACGCATCATATACGAGTACATAAGAACATACATATGTACATACATATGTATAAACTCACCCCTCCCGCATTCCTCAATTCCCTACTGCAAGTATTATTTACATCTCTGTTTACAAAATTGCTAAACATTTTTTTAAAAATAATATCAAAACAAACCGAAAATGTATATAAAATGTAAATAAATAGGTTTTATACAAAAATGGGCGTTCTGAATCGAAAAGCCAGGAGGCCATAAAGTCTGCATACAAAATTTAGTCCTATAACACCTCAACACCTCATCGAGGTTAACCATCCGGGTTAGGTGTTTGTGGCAATAGTGTCTTGTTTTTTATTTTTTTGTTTCAAATTTAAAATATTATAATTTAAACAAAGAAATTAAATTGTTTTATATACAAATCTAGTACGGAGCATCACCCTCAGAGCTGCCCCCTGCTGGCGTAGCTTTAGTATAGAAATATTCACTTTAAAAGGGATGCTAACAAGGTATAAAGTAGATTGATACTCTACCAAACCCCGTTGCTTTTCCAAAAGACCGCCCGCCGCCACCCACTGATGTTATTTCAATTTTGATTCATCACTCATTCAACCGCTACAGCACCTTACTCACCGTCACCAATAACCAACCATCGCCGCCGCCGTCACCGCCCTGCACTCCCGACATCATCATCCTCATCGACATTTTCAATTCAAATGAACGAAGGAAAAGAAATTGAATGATGAAAGATAAAATAAAAATAAATAAAAAGAAAAATTAATTAAATAAAACAAAGCCAGCAAAACACAAACCCAAATAAAATTTAAAAAAAAAAAAACAGAAAAATAGAAAAATAACATACGACGAGTGCGCCGCCTCTGGCATGCTCCGTCCGATCATCGCCATCGCATCGTTGCCTATAAGAGCATCTCACTGGCCCCGGCACGAGTATATTCCGCGCTCAGGCATCCGCCGCAACACAACAAACCAAACACGAACGCCGCAGATTCAAATTATTTCTCTCCTAAATAACCTGACAGGCCGACATATTGTGCATTGCACCGTCTAACTATACATACGTAAATACTTATACGCCATCGCTCACCGCGCCACCGCCACCGCCGCCGCCACCGTCAGCGCCGTTTAGTAATACAAAGATATCTATAGATACGAGTACATTCGCTCGACTTGAACGGACTTAGATAAATAGCAGAGATCAGCGCCAGCATCGTTCAAACACTTCGTCATCGTCAAGTTCTAGAGATAGATATTTTACGCCATAGATCAAGCATCGTTTTGCTCTCGAGGTTTCTTCAGTCGCAAGTTGGAAATCGCTCCGATCGGTTTTGTAAAGCCTTTGATCGCCCATCGCTATAAAAGATCGCAGTTTTTATTTTTACAAGTTCAACATCGCTCCGTTCACTCAGCAAACGATTCATCACTTCTCACAAACGGGAACAGAAATGCACATTCATCCAAGTTCACCCAATTCATCGCCAAGTGAGGAAAACGCAGCCATCAAAATCCAAGCCGGTTTCAGAGGATATCGCGTCCGCAAGCAACTTCGCCGTCAAAGACCATCTAACGGATATTATCGAGCCATTCAAAATATGACTACCAATAACGGTAACGCCGCCCATTTGCGCGATGAACGCAGCAGCGGAAGTGAGGGTTCATCCGTTGAAGACAAATGTGCAACCAAAATCCAAGCCAACGTTCGAGGATTTCTTGTACGAAAGAAGCAAAAAATGGCAACTGATGCCGCTACCAAAATTCAGGCAAGCTTTCGAGGATTCAAGGCACGCAAGGAAGCCCAAAAGCTGCGACAGAAATAGAAAATACAAACAGCATTTCATTCTAAATTAAGTATGGCTTCTTTATGGAAGTCAATTGTTGCAAGGTATGGAAGTTTGTGTAGTGCGAGTGAACAAAATAAAATTTAATACGAGTACGTTAAAAACTAAATTATAAATTATAGGCAGTGATTAAAAACTAACATAGATAAACTATAATTAACATATGATTAAGTGTTAAATCAAACAAACAACAAACAAAATGTAAGATGTTAAAGAAAATTAAGTATTTTTAAATTATTAAGATCTTCTGATATTGAAAAGCTGTTAATCGCAAGGTGCTAAGTTTTATTTGATTTGTTTATAAATACATCAACAATAAATTTATGCAAAACGCGATGATTTCAATTAAAGTCAATTTTTGTTTTCAAATAAAAGAAAAGATAGTAAATAATTGAAGACGGTTATGGTAAAAAAAAACAAAAGAATGAACAAAAATATTCCTTTAGATTTAAAATTAAATTATAAGCAAAAGTAAAAACAAGAAAAGTGTAATACAATATTATCTTAGAATTATAAGAATAATTAAATATAGAAAAATGTTAAAAAATTAAAACAAGTGTTGTTCTTTCTTTGGAAATTGACAAAACAGTGGAGTTGTTTTTTCTTTTTTTTTCCCAATGATATTTAATAACAAGTATTATTTTCATCTAGCCTTCAAGTCATACTCCAGAACAATTCTGTGTAGACACCGTGAAAATCAGTAGGTGTTCTTTTATGTTCGTCGGTTGGGGGGTAAAACGCTGCAAACAATAATTTTAATGCAATTCGTATGCATTACAAATACATACATATTTTTTTTAAATCGAGTGAAAATAAAAAATCATATGCGTATGTAGGTCTAAATACAGCTTTAAACATTTTAAAAAATGAATTACTTGTGACCGGAAATAATGTGAACACGCTTAATGCTCTTAAAATCGTTTACGCATCGAAACATGTTATGCCTCCATTTGAAAAGAAATCTTTAAGAAAAAAAATATTGGCATTAAACTAAAGCTGGCATGAACCCTTTCTTAATTCAAGCGGTCAAATATATTAAACGTCACGAAATGTTTGGTATTTAAAAAAGCGCTCTAGCTGGAGCCAAAGCTCAAGAAAGAAATGAGGCATGAAGCATTATTAAAATCTGAAACGTGATATAAGCAATTGCTTAATTTATCTACAAAAATAATAATGTTTTCTTAAAACTCGTACACAAAATTAAAACAAAAAAAGAGGCTGGGATGCGACCCACACTGATAACTTCCCATCCCATCTATTGATTTGCCTTGCTTAAAAGTTTGTCTATATAAATCAATTTTTGCGTACTATTTTTTTGTAGATTTTATTTTTTTATGAAAAAATGGACCGTTGGATTTTTATAAAAAAAATACTGAATATTAAAAACAATATTTTCTGTGAAATAAGATAAGTTTGAAGCCAATATTTTTAATTTTTGAAAAACTATTTGAATCTAAAGTAAATTTTTACCAAGTTTTAGTATTGTTTTTTTAGGTTTTTATTTTTTGTAAAAAAACTATCAATTCGATTTTTCTCAAAGTTTTTCCTAATGTTGAAAACAATATTTCTTATAAGTTAAAATGAGTAAGAAGCCATTATCTCAAATTTTTGAAAAGATATTTGAGTCGAAAATCAATTTTTACCAACTTTAGTTAAATTTTTTTTCGATTTTTAATTTTTTATAAAAAAAACTGTCAATAAGATTTTTTTCAAAATTTTACTGAATGTTGACAATAATATTTTTTTAAATATTAAAGTAGATTAAAGCCAATATCTCAAAGTTTTGAAAAGATATTTGAGTCGAAAATCAATTTTTACCACCTTTTATAAATTTTTTCATAGGTTTTTATTTTTTGTAAAAAAAACTGTCAATAAGATTTTTCTCAAAATTTTACTAAATGTTGAAAACAATATTTCTTATAAGATAAAATAAGTTTTTAGCCTTAGTCATAAGTTTTTGAAAAGATATTTGAGTCAATTTCGATTTTTCCCAACTTTGAGTAATGTTTTTTTTAGGTTTTATTTTTTATAAAAAAAACTGTCAATTAGATTTTTCTCAAAATTTTATCAGATGTCAAAAACATTATTCTTCATTGCAAAAAATTGTTTTGGAGATGAAATCATATTTTGGTCGTAAAATTTTTGAGGTGACAAATTTTTTTTTTCAGTTTTTTTGATTTATAAAAAAAACCGTTGGTTGGATTTTTTTCAAAAAATATACTTGTTTTGTATTACGTTACAATATATAATACAAAATTTAATTCAAGTGTCTAGCGTCATTGGTTCATGAGATATTTAGGTTTAACCAAAATTTTCACCTTTTTTTTAAACTACTATGGTAATACATACGCATTAATTTTTAATTATTATTAATATAATTTTTTTTTGTAAAATATTCTACTGGTCCTTGAGATAATGAGGCTGACCGAAAACCTTTGGTTTCGGTTACATTAAAACTTTGAGGATTTTCAAAATTGTCAATTCGACAAATTAGTCCGATTACGATATCTTACGATTGGAAGTTAAATGGAAAATAATTCAAATTTAAACTTTACCTTAAAAAATAAATATTAAAAATTTTAGAGAAAAAAACATTTTAAATGAAAAAAATTGGAGCTAAATTATAAAGTAGCATTTCTAATTTCTTTATTTCATGAAGGACTATTTTCAAGGCAAGGTTGAAAATCTGCCTTTTTGTAAAAAACAAAAAAAAGTTCAATGCGAAAACAATCGGCCAGGATGTCCGAGAAAAAGGTATATCAAACTTCTTTATAAATACATCAGTAGTATAAGGATTAACTGTTAATGCACCTTCATTTGACCACTTCGACGAAAACGTTGTTTTGATGATCTTCAGTAAAATTAAAAACTGTGTAAAATATTAAGGGTGATTTTGTTCACTCTTGCTCAACTTGGAGGAAACTCTCAAGTTAAACAACTCTCGAGTGTGTTGCAACTCTAGAGTTTATCGGCAAGTTGAAAATTGCTTTTGTTCACTTTTTCTTCCGTCAGTTAAGAACAAGTTGGCCAACGTTTATTTTTGAAAATTTCCTAGGGATATTTATGACATTTAACATAAAATGCCAATCTAGTATACTGCTGCTTTTTCAAGTTTTAAATCACGAATTCAAATCTAGAAATTGAAATCAAGAAAAATGAAAAAAGGAATTTGTTGAGTAAATGCATTTACATATCTCCATCAAATTTAAATCATTACCTCCTCTGGTCGTAAAGCAATAAATCTTGTAGATATTTCTTCGAGAACTATCATCGTCGTTCGTTTTGAGAGACGAAAACGGTAGACAAAATCTTGGTCATCCCATTTGTTTAAGTTAAGACGCGGAAGCATCTTGTATTCACGTCCTTCAACATGTAAATAATTATATTCTTCTTCTTCGCTACTAGAAGACGACCAATATTCCCAAAAATAATTGTAACGAAACATTATTTTTACACACTTTTTGTATAACTGCAATACGTTTTATTTTATAGACTTGATTCACTTTTTTTCAAAATTGTTTTGACTTTTGGCTATAAAAAATAAAAAACCATAAATACACAAAATAGAGAAAAATCCCTGTTTTTGTCTCTCAACTTCTATTATTTTTTGAATTTGAGAAAACCTAAAGTTGATTAACTCGAAAGTTGAAAACTGAAAGTTGAGAACTAAAACTTTGACTGAACAAAAAGAAATTTTAAAGTTTATAAGGAAAATCCCAAAGTTGAGTTCAACTTTGAGTGAACAAAATCACCATTAAAGGATTCAACACCTGGCAATTAAATAATTATGATATATGTAAGTAGTAGTTATGTAAACCGTTAATTGTAAAAATATATAGAATGATTCATAGTTAAAAACTAAAATGCAGGTACAAAATATTTAAAGCTCCAAGGTATGTACATTAGTTTTAAAAATTAATTATTACCGTTAGCTTTAATTCCATCTTGCAAATTATTAATTATCTCTTTGTCTTTATTTTGAGAAAGAAATTATACAGAAAGTTTGACATAAGTATGTGTACAAAACTATTATTGACAAAATTACATTTTTTGATCTTTAATTGTTTGTTTATCAAGCAGGTAAAGAGTGGTTAAATTTTCAGAGGTGATGTTGGTTTTAAATAAAACACAAATTATTAAGGAAATAATTGGCATTTCTTTTTATTATGATAATATTCGTATGGTTCAAATATGCATGGAATAAAATATCGGCCAAATAGTCGCATAGACCTCGGCTGCCGTTTATGTGCCGAATTATCTCATTCTTTAGCTCTTGAATTGTTGATGGCTTTTTGACGTATACCTTTTCTTTCAAATAACACCAAATCAAATGATCTTGGCAGCCAATTTACATCGCCACCACGTAAGATAACAAAGCCATTGAATTCGTCGCGCAAAAGAGCCATTGTTTCGTTAGCTGTGTGGCAAGTGGCACTGTCCTGTTGAGACCACACATCGTCCACATCCATATCTTCAATAATTCTTGCCATAAAAAGTTCAATATCATCTCACAAAGTGAACACTATTCACAGTAACTGATGCCGCCAGCCCATAAACCGCACCAAACAGTCACTCGTTGTGGGTGCATTGGTGTTACGATAATCACTCATCCGCCCAAATGAGCCAATTCTGCTTATTGACGAATCCACTGAGGTTAAAATGTACCTTATCACTGAAAATGAAGAGGCTTGAAATTGTCAAAAGGCTTTAGTTCTTGTGTCAATTGCACCTTGTAAGCGTTTAAATGCAAGTCTGTATGCATATTGTTCATCAATGACGAGCTTGATAGGTGCAATTGTTGGGCACGACGACGACGAGTTGAGGTGGACGGCTCTTCTGCCACACTATCGTGAACAGCAGCAATATTTTCTGCAGTGCGAGCATGCACTGGTGTTTTCACATCTCTTACAGACCCGATTTGCTCAAATTTTTGCACGATTTTTTTCGATTGTATGCAGATTTTGATTTGAACGCCAATTTTCATGAATACAAATTATTTAATAAATAAAAAAATAATGAACATCAATAAAGCAAGTAATGAAATTTATAATAAATTTAAAAAATGTTTTAAATTATCAACAACTAAACAAATATCAATTAAACAATTAATTTATTAAATAACTAAGTAAATAGCAAGTAAAAAACAAGGAAAATATGAATATACCTATGTATTTATGAGTTCTTTGTTTAAATTTATCAACTAGCCAGGTTTGCTATCAATGCGTTGTCGGAAGAATGCATGTTATGTTATGGAAGGGTATATAACTTTTATTGTGACACCAACTTGTTTCACTATTTTTTGCACATGTATGCCAAAAGTAAGGGTTTTATCGATGTGTACCCCACGTTATTTTGCACATGATTGCAAACCTGTACTCGTACCGCAAATAACTGCTTGCTCTTTCAGAGTTGGAGAAGGAAGCAAAATCTTAGGACCAAGGGCAGAGCCTTGAGGTACACCCACACTTACATCAACTCATTGCTTGCTAGTAAATATGTTTGTAAGAGTATTTCCTTTTTCAAAATTGGACAAAGCAATGGTATTTCCATTTGCTGGGTGCCGGGCCATAGAGACATTCCAGGTAACTGTAAGGCAGATGAACTCGCCAGGAACGGTACAGTACAGCCCATTCTACCACGTTTGGCACGTATTGGCATACCAATCGCTACTTGTAAACTGTTGCTAATGCAAGACGCTGTGAGGAGGGCAGGCACCAGGTGGAACAACATCACCACGTGTCAAGTCACAAAAAACATCTGGCCAACACTGGATTTAAAACGTTCAAGGTGCTTGCTCTCTCTAAGCAGATCGCATATAAGCTCGATAATAGGTGTCATAACCGGGCACTGTCTAATAGGAAAGCACGCCACGAGATTAGGCGTATTCTCAAATGACTTCTGCAGAAGCTGTATGGACGAGGAAGAGGAAGAAACAGTTCTTCATCTTCTCTGCACATGCCCTGCTCTGGCTCGAAAACGCAAGAATTACCTAGGAGAATTCTTCTATAACGATCTAAACGATCTAAATCATATCGGCATAAGCAGCCTCTCACGTTTCGTAAGAGACTCAAACTGGTTCCATTGAGCTTAGGAAGAAACCTCAAGATTCATGTGGTATCACAATGGGCCATTAAACTGGCCTAAGTGTGTCCGTTTCCATCTTGGACAGCCACTTCAACCTAACCTAACCTAACCTAATGGTATTTCCTAATTTCAAAGCAACAAAAATTAATTTTTCTTTTTAATATTTGTATAATATTTAAAATGGCTTAATTCCAGTTTTTAAACTTTGAAGTTTTTTAACAAAAGTTCTAATTCAAAAAGCAAGAACTTGATCTTGTAACAACGCGTTAAGAAATGTATATTGCGAAATATAATATGGCTCTCTAGTTCTCATCCACCTTCTACGATTAATGTTACTAATCTTAATAATTTCTTAAATGGTTGGAGGGAGGTTTTTATCTGAGTCACAGCGTACTTCTTTTTTGAAAAAAAAGGATTTCAAAAATCGTTATTAATCCAATTGGAAGTAAAAACGAGAAAGTTATTTCATGAGTTTTACGGTTTTAAATGACCTGAGAAACCCATGGTTTTCATCTGTGCAAAGAATTTAACACAGCCTGCAGATGAAAGTGATTTAAGTACATTTTATTAGGCCAACGGGGAGTTTGATTGATGGGGACATCCATATTCTGGAGAAAATTTAAGAAGACTGATGAGTGAGCTACCAATCGTGCTCCATGCGCCACGAAAAAAAAATCAATTTTTTAAGGAAATCTAAATTAACTCATAAGTTTCCTTCTGCTAACTTGATCGAAATTGTTTGAAGGAGTTCAAAATAGAAGAGGACCGATAATCGAGTCTTGTAGAACGCCGCTCGTTGTAATGAGAAGTTTTGATAGATTGTCATTTAGCATAAGCTATGTGGATTTTTAAATACCCTATTGAAGGAGTTGGATACCTAAATATAGATAGCTCGCAAGGAATATAAACAAATATCAGCCGTTTTTTTTCCAAAATAACATAGGTATAAGATTGAATTTTTTGTCTGTTTCTTCAAATTCAACTATATGTTAAATTAGCTGTTCTGTCAGGCAACCACATATACCAAAAATTCTTGGATTACATAATCGGACTAATAGGCTCAACAGGGAATCAAATGCAAATGTTGACATTCGTTTTCGTACTCTAGTAAAAACTTAACCAAAATTTATAATATATGTACCCATACAAATGCCAAAATTGACAATTTAACAAACTAAAGGCAATACACTTGAATCCATTTTGTAATATTTCCAAACACAGATGTCTTAAGGAATTCAAAACCAGTAATACAGACGTTAAAAAATAAATAAATATGAAAAATTTTAGAGAACAAAAATAAAAAAATGGAAAAAATTGCATTCCTAGCATTCCATAAAAATTTCTAAAAGGTTGAAAATCTGGTCTTTTGGTAAAAAATAGACAGAAAAAAGTTCAATTAGAAAACAATTGGTTATCGGCCAATTGAACGACTAAACTTTTAAACATAAGAAAAACAGCATTATCTGACAAAAATGAGAAAGGTAGTCCTTATGTCTTGAAAGAATACAATATTTGGGATGCTGAAGATTGAAAATAAATTCAGGCGTACCACAGGATTCTATATTAAGTCCCATTCTTTTCTGCATCGATATACAGATGACATTTAGTTTTATTTCTCGAGACCACCTGGTTTTATTGAAGTTTTTGTTTTTAGAGTCAATGAGCATCTTTCAGGTATTGATAAGTGGTCAAAAGCAAACAAACTTACATTCAATACTTACGACTAAAACTCAGTTGTTACCAATTTGCAATAGTTCCCTGAATTTTAATAATAAAACTAAATTGTCTCAGTTTGTTTATTCAAAGCATACCATTCTTTCATTTTGTTTTGATTTCTTGAAAAATTGTTTTTTTTTTATTTAAAGCATTATTCATACCAAGTCCCTACCGTCGAAAATTTTAATTCCAAAACAAAATAATTTGTTCCCCCCTATTTAACAAACTATGAAATGACTGACAGGTACTTTTCCAAAGTTGTTTTTGAAATGATTTGCAGGTAAATTTATTGATTCAAAAATTCTTGATTTGAAAAACAAAACAGAGGAAAAAACCGTTTCTAGTATTTTTTTGATTTCATTAATTTCTCGCAAAAGGTGTCGGAACATCAGTATGTGGGCGGGTATTTATAGGTTTGTTTTTATTAGCGAATGCCGATGATATGTATAAACTTGCCAGACAATCGACGTAACAAATTTTACGTAATTAAAAGATTATTTTTAAAAATCGTGACAATTTAATTCTGATTCTGAGGAAAAACACAGATATATGTATGTATGTATGTATGTTTTGTATTTTGACGAATAAGAATTCCAATGTGATTTGTTTTGTTTATATTTCTCTTTTAGTATATCAAGAAAGTCAAGGACATAATATGTGCCTACATAATGATATTTTCAAATTTTACGCGAATGAATGAAATTGTATTTGAGTATACAGGGAGTATCACATTTTATTAAGCTTAATTGCGTTCTTACTTAATGTCTATATTTTATCGTACATGGAATTTAAACCTTGCTTGGATCTCAATTCTTCTTAGTCTTCTTAATATGTGTTGTGAAACACTACATCATTTAAATGACCACCACGCAAGCATCGATTCTTTTGAGGTAATTTTCGACCACTTTTTGACACATATTAGGCGGTACCTCAGCCATCACTTGACGAATGTTGGTTTTTAAGTTCTCAAGAGTTAAAGGTTTATCTGTATAAACACGGTCTTTAGCTTAACCCCACCAAAAGAAAAGGCCAGCGGTGTTAAATTGAATGATCTTGGTGACCAGTTGATATCGACACGACGAGAAATTACGCGTCCAGGAATTGTCTCTGGCAATAAAGCCATATTCTCTCGAGTTGTGTGGCATGTGGCACCGTCTTGTTGAAACCACATATTCTCCAAGTCGTATTTTTCAATAGTAGAAAAAAAAGTCGGTTATCATATGACAATAACGCTCTGAATTGACGGTGACAGTCGTTCCTTCGCCATTTTCGAAGAAGTAAGGTCCAATCACACTTTTTTTTTTGAAAAAGACTGTTTAAAGTCAAATGTTTTTTTTCCCTGAACACTGTTTATGTTTAATAAAATGATTTAAAATCATGAAAATAAAATAAATATGATTCAGCAAGCGTTTCGCCCCGGTGCAATGGTTGGGCTCATCATAAGATGACCATTACACCTTGTCTTGACGCATATTTTCCCGAATTAATCGAGATAGGTACCATATAATCCGAGCTACTTAGAGCAACTGGTCATCTTCTGATGAGCCCAACCATTGCACCGGGGCGAAACGCTTGCTGAATCATATTTATTTTATTTTCATGATTTTAAATCATTTTATTAAAAACTAGCGGCCCGTCCCGGCTTCGCACGGGTAGACATAAATAGGTACAGATATTTAAGTTATAGGCATGCTAATTAAAACGACCATGAATCACTAAATTTTGTCCTATCATTGGGCAGGTTCAGCCGACATAAGGGACTTGAAAGTAAGGCAAGTTTCTAGCATCTGATTGGCCAGCTGCCAAAAAATTGCCTTCCAATTAAGGCAACTTTATTGGAAAGTTGACTGGAAAGTTAGTCAAGAAAAATCTCCCTTACTATCAAGTCAAGTCAACTTATGTCAAAATGACAATTGATCATGTTTTTTAATTCAACTAAAAGCTGAACTTTATTACTCAATGATTTATTTATTTTCTGCACAACTTCATTTAATGCTTTCTGTAAAAAGTTTCCTTATAAATTTGGAAAATAAATAGGTAATATTTCTTTAAAATACAAAATACAAATCTTGATGGACTTGTAGCTTGCCTGAGGAGTGTTTTGTAGAAAATAATGATTTTGGTAGTTTTTGTGCTATGAACTTGAAGTAGAGGTTTGTGAAGTAAAGTTCTGAATTTTTAATTCATGACACTTGAAAAACTAAGTAGTTGCCTTGGTCAAAGTGTACGTTCAAAGAATGAAGTTGACTGCAAATGAAGTCCCTTATGTTGTCTGAACCTGCCCAATCTTACCCTTCTGTTCTCAAGCTCAATGACGTTGCATCTGATTGGCCAGCTGCCAAAAAATTACCTTCCAATTAAAGCAACTTTAATGGAAAGTTGACTGGAAAGTTAGTCAAGAAAAATCTCCCTTACTATAAAGTCAAGTCTACTTCTGTCAAAATTACACTTCATCATGTTTTTTCATTCAACTGAAAGCTGAACTTTATTACTCTATGATTTATTTATTTTCTGCACAACTTCATTTAATGCTCTTTGTAAAAAGGTTCCTTGTAAATTTGGAAAAGAAATAAGTAATATTTATTTACAATACAAAATACAAATCTTGTTGACTTGTAGCTCGCCTGAGGAGTGTTTTATAGAAAATAATAATTTTGGTAGTTTTTGTACTTTAAATTCATGACACTTGAAAAACTAACTAGTTGCCTTGGTCAAAATTTACGTTCAAAGAATGAAGTTGACTGCAAATGAAGTCCCTTATGTTGTCTGAACCTGCCCAAAGTTACAATTTACAGACCTATTGTAAATTATCTATTATTTCTAAACTCTTTAAATCTTTTATTTGTAAATCACTATGATTTTATATTAAATCTATCCAATTCTGCACGGTTTTACAAAAAAGCGTTCTGCTGTCACCTTTTTAATGGAACTAGCTGAAAACTTTATTGACTTATTTAAAAGCAAAAAAAAAATTGGACTGTATTTTTACTGACTTCAGTAAGAAGTTTTACAAAATCTAACTGCATGATGAATTAAGAAAGCTGGGTTCTAGTGAACATTTCGTAAAATGGCTTCAATCTTATTTATTGGATAGATAATACTCTGTACTTTTCAATGGTTGCGAATCAAACAACTTGGAACTCAACTCTGGAATTAAACAAGGTGGAACTGGTGCAAAAAAGGTTCCTAAGAACTGCTATAAGGTGGTTAGAATGGGCGTGTTCCTACGATCTTCCACCTTATCAGCATAGACTAAACCATAGAGAAAGTATATTTCTCTATGGACTAAAACTTGTTGATATACCGAGTCTTGAGTAAATATAGGCTATTTGCACCTTATGTCTCGTATCAACTTTAATATTCCCCAAAGAAACCTGAGGTATTTAAAAGATTGCTAACATATTCCAAACTGTCGACCTAATTATGAACAATGTTCTCTTTTGAATAGCATGTTTAAATTATTTAATTACAATAATTTTAAATGTGTATATGAACTTGTTTGACTATAGTGATTTTATCAAGTTAATTCAATTTTTTGACAGATACTCATGTACCTACATATGTACATATGTATATAAAATTTAAGTCTAGTACTTAGTAGTGTTTAATAAATAAATAAAACTACGTCATCTTTGGTTCCTACAATTGTTTGCAATTACACAACATTTGTAAGGTTGATTAATAGATCCAATATATTTCGAAGCTGCTGGAGAAGATATGACTTATCTTGTTCTTGAGAGCATAAATGATTTTATGGGACTAATCTTCTTTCAAAGTCTTCAGTTTCTAAAGTCTTAATTGAATTAGACATTCACAAATCCGCTGGATCCAACAGTATCCCCTCAATTTTTGTTAAGGAGGTACTTTAACGGTGGCAAAACCACTGCAAAAGCTTTTCCATCTGTCCTACTGTACACGTCTCTGTCCGACTGGATGGAAACAGCATTTTTTAGCCAGACCCTAAAAAAAGCAAATCCTCCTCCCCATATTACGCCTTTCCAAGGTCATGGAAACTTTTTATTAATAATTAGCTAATGACCGCAGTATGGCTTTCTTAGCAAAACATCCACTGGACAGTGGAAAAAATCTGTACTTTGTTTTGGAGAAAACAAGATTGTTGCCATTGATTTTTAAAAAGAATTTGATAGAGTTCGACATCGAATCAAATCTGTTATCCACAAAAAGAACGCTGATGTGCCCCAGGACCTCCGTTTTGTTTCCGCTACTCTGTTTCATTTCTTATTAATGATCTCCTATCTGAATATTCGAACAATCTTACCTTCTTGCTGATGACAGTACCCTAAACTACTTTCATATTCGTTTTTAGATGCGCAACCCTGCTCTTCAGATGTGAATCTTTAACGCCGATTTATGGCAAGCTCATAATCATGAGTATGTGTATCACCAACCACGTCTTTTGGAATAATCAAATAAGCGATATTACTAAAAATGCTCCAAAAAAGTGTTATACATACTATCGAGTAGAGATTTGTTCTTTTCCCGTACTACACGAATGTGGAATTCTTTTTTTTGTATGAATGAAGATAAACTAGTTTAAAAGCGATAAAACAATCAACAAAAATAAAGAATGAAAAATGTGGATTTTAAACCTAAACGTTGGTTTAAATTCCCATTCTTTTTCCAATTTTCCAAACTTATAACAACTCAAATAATTTGTACTATCAAAAATTTAAATAAATTTCCTGTTCCTGTTGGAGAGAATTCTCTTTCTGATTTTACATCATATTCAAGTTTACGGAGGACCATAAAATACAAGCGGCGAACTCATGGATAGTTGAAGATAATCACATTACGAAAACAATTATTTCCTCTTCCTTTTTTACATCCAAATTCATATTCAACAGATACAGATAGGTGTGCGGCATGTCTACCAGAAAAGAATATTCGTACTTGAAACTTCCAAAAATGCCAAATCAAATTAAAGCACTTAATTCAGCTTTCCATATTTGTGTTTTTGATTATATTGGCCAAGAAACAGCAAATCACCTAATAAATCAATTCGCACATAAAAATGTCAATTACACGAATTAAGACTTGAAATAGAAATTCTTCAAATTTAAAAACTAAATTCTACCAACCAAAAACACATCAATCAACACCTAAATTAATCTGTAATTTTGCAAAAAAAAAAAAAAGAAAACAATGCAAGTTGATAAAGTTATTAATTGGAAAAAAACATACGAGTATATAGCAAAATAGACCTGCTGTAAGTAAGAAAATGCACTTGAATGCAACTGAGTTGAATTCAATTATGTGACAGACAAACATCCGACCAAGCCTCAACATAACAACCCAATACTCTATTGTTGCTTATAGACCTGTTGATTTGATGCAGCAGCTTACACAACCAATTAAATCTATCAATCGAAATAAATTGAATATATCTCCATTCCATGCCCATTTGCCCATTTGTTGAGTGTGATGTAGACTCGTTGGCCTTCTGCACATTTAAAAAAACCAAAATGTATTTTCTTATTTTTAATTGATTTATTTTGTTTTGTGTCTTGTAATTTTAAATACGTTTTAGTACAAAAGAGGAGAAACAATAATTTAAATAACCATCAAACGTGGTGCTATATTCATTGACATCAGTTCTTGGAACAACAACTTGGCCGCATATGGAAGTCGGACCTGAGAGATTTGAGTCTTGTTCTTGCATCCCTTGCACTCGAATGTGTTGTTACGCAGATTGGCAATTGCAATCAATCCACAGAAATTACAAATGTGAATGCGATAAGGATCCGAAACTTCAAATAACCTCTCACGTAAGAATTGCGCAGCTCCATGGGATATCTGACAATCACGTTCCATTTCACCGAAACGTAGACCACCATCACGAGCCCTACCCTCCATAGGTTGTCGCACCAAAATCTGTACAGGACCACGGGCTCTGGAATGGATTTTATCATCCACCATATGTTTGAGACGCTGATAGTAGGTTGGCCCTAAAAATACCTGAGAGAGAAACAAAATATTATGGTAAAAGGCTTTTAAGAGATTGTTGTCTTTCTTATTCAATTTACCTGGGCATTAATTTTTCGACCAGTGTGACCATTGTACATAATTTCATTGCCACGCAAATGGTAACCATATTCTTGGAGGAAAGTTGAAATCTTTTGTACGTTGACGGCATCATTAAATGGAGTTGCATCACCAATTTCGCCTTTGTTTGAACCCAGCTTGCCTTAAAAGATAATAAAAAAAAATTAAATTTTATTTAAAAATTAACGTCTAACATATAAATGATTAGTTTTTAACTATTATTTTTAACAAAGAATCTAAGAACCTCAATATTAAGCGTTTTTAAAGTAAATGGTGCTTACTTAAAGTTAAATACAGTTATATTGAAAGGGGAATTAAGTGAAATTATTAGATGGCAAAACTAGGCCAATAAAATGTCGCGCTAGTGAAGTGAACAGTTTTTTAAGGAGTGTGGCACGTATTTGCATTTAAATTTAGTTAAGAACCTGACTGATTTAAATTTTGCTAAAATAAACATGCAAGAAGTTTATTGGAACAATTTAAAAGAAGAAGCTGGTGTATAAATCTATTAATGATTTTAGGGTAGGATATTCAGAAAATTGTTGGACAAAACTAGCCAATCTTCGCTACAGCAATGGAACTTTTGTCTACAACGCCAGCTTAGGTCTTAATTATGATAACTGTGGATTATTCTTTTTTTATTTCGTAGGTTAGTTGGCTGACACAATACTTAAGAGTTTTTGTTCCACATATACCATTAAGTTCCTCGCCAAAAATACGACTCAAATTAATATTTCTGGGTGTTTGTTGCCCTTTTTAAAGAATATTTTGGTTAGCAAAGAAATAAAAATTGGTGTTTTTGCGTGAATTGAAAGCTTATTAGAATGTCCCTAAAATATGTGCAGCAGTTATTTTCAAATTAACGTATAAACTAAATTTGGCCCACTCCATGGGCCCATCAATCGATTTTTTTCGCTTTTTCGATTTTTTGCAACTGGAAATCATCTTCTCAGTATAGCTGACTTTGGTGGAAGGCACTTCAAGGTTAGTTTTAAAGAGTTTCTAAAGCAAAAGCTGGACTTGGAAATAACTTCGTTGAAGAGGTGTGATCGAAAAAGCATTTGGGATTTTTAAGCCAAGATTTTCGATTTTACCTACAAGGTGCGTTTAAAATTGAATACTGTCTTAAGCAATATTATTGCATTATTGCAACAAGGGTTTGAAAAATAATTATTTCACACAAACCGTTCAATAGTTCCTAAATAAAAAACATTATTTTCAAAGTGCGGTCTTTAGTGCAACATAAATAAATAACGTATGACTTAAAAATTATCTGTGACTTAGCTTTTAACAAGATGAATGATACGTATCAGCAAACGGGCCTTAATAACGCCCTGTTAAATAAGCTGTGGTGAAAGTCAATTAAACTAACCGGCACATCGCAATTCAAAAGTTTATGTCATAGGAAAGCATATTTTCAAACAAATGATGGAATCGAAAACCACACAGTTTCACAATTTCAATAAAACTTCTTTTAGAAAGCATAAAGTTATTACTTTTATGTAAATATTTCTATACCTGTTTATTTAGAACACGATTTTTTGTTAGGTTCTTGATAACCAAAACTTAAACAATGAATTGAAGCGTTGAAAGAAGAAGGGGTATTGCAAAAATGATTTATCAGCATTTCTCTATGACCTTTAGTTTCCGATTTAGCCCTTCTGTATTTGGTATAAAAGGTCTTTTCATATGAACATTTTTAATACCCAATTTAACTTATTCTTCTGCTTACCTAGAAGTGATACATAATGCATTTGTGAAACTGGTAAAAACTCAACAAAACATCCTATAAGCTACAAGTCTGCGTTCGAAGGACAGCAAATTGACGGCGAAAAGGATCGATGTGATCCAAACGACGCGTCGTATATCACTTTTGATTTGCAACAAACTATGCTCTTGCTATTTATATTTTGGGAAGACATCATTTCTTCGGATGTTGAAATGTCTTATATGATGACATTGACCGAACACAAAACAGGTATAGTAGGAGAGCTAGTGAACCCTCCGAGTAACGGAACGCCTGTAAGGCTAGAAATGTTTGTGGTGATGAATAGTAGCATGTTAAGTACGACAACCATCACCTGGCAAGTTTCAGCCCTGCACGTCATCAACCCCTATGGTTTTGAAAATGTATATAAAATTTAAAAAAAAAACTTCTCACTGTAAGCTTCAAATTTTTATATGATTTTTCTCATACGTAGCGAAGTTTAAAAAAAAATTGACAGGCGTTTCTTATTAGTATAAGTACCTGACAGGTGAGCTCAAAGGTGTATTATACATAAATAAAAATAAACTTTACTCTGTAAAGTTAAATTTTTAATATGTGTTAGTCCAAGCTATTCCAAGTAATTGGGTACGATGCCAGGCGTTTCTGGCCAGCACAAGTCCGTGACAGGCAGCGGTGAAGATGCTATGGGAGTGCGAGTGAGAGGTGCAGCATTAGGCAAGAGTACGATAACTTAGGCGACAAGATATTATAACGGAATTTTTTAGAACTGTTAAAAATAAGCATTTTTTACTATGGGAGGGGGGTCTATCTCCCCCCGTTTAGGCAGGAGGGGCAATTTAAAAAAATTATTACTTAAAATGGAAAAAAATTCTTAAAAAATAACGGTAATACTTACAATTAAGTATTATACATTTTTTTAAAGCCAACATTCTGTTCTATTAGTCAGTTTTTAAATCAAGTCAAAACTATGCATAGTTTTTGAAAAATTTAATTTTAAACTCAAATTTTGAGTAAAAACCAGTTAAAAAAAGGTTTAAAGTGTAATTTTTCAATACTTCAAGATAATTTACTATTGTTTTTATTTTAGAATTTGTTGCTCTTATTTGTTTTTGACCAAAAACTGAAAACTAGATGATTTTATGTCTATTACTTTTTGAGAAAATTGAAAATAACCACAACTACTATTTTAATTTAATTATTTTTTTTTGCTTGAGTGGTCTTTTTTTGATAGTAATAATAGTGGGTGTGAGTTTGGGTGTATGCAACAGTGGGGTGTGTGCGAGTTCGGGTGTAGGCCACACCGAGGTGCGTATGAGGGGGCATGCTTCCTCCCCTGCAACCCTCCTGCTTGGGCACACTATAGGATTTGGAGTGGGTGCGAGGTGGAGTGGGTGCAAGGTGGGGAGGGTGAAAGGTGCGGTGGGTGCAAGATGGGGTGCATGCAAAGTTTCTTTTGCATTTAAATAAGCTGGATTTAAGAAAAATTAATTTATCCTTGGTATATCTTAATCCATATTCGATTATTACTATCAAAATAAGACTACGTTAATACTCGAGCAAGGAAAAAGTAATTTAATAAAAATATTTTTTTTGGTAAATTTCAATTTTCTCGAGAACTAGTAGATATAAAATCATCTAGTTTTCAGTTTTTGGTCAAAAACAAATAAGAGCAACAAATTCTAAAATAAAAACAATAGTAAATTATCTTGAAGTATTGAAAAATTACACTTTAAACCTTTTTTTAACTGGTTTTTACTCAAAATTTGAGTTTAAAATTAAATTTTTCAAAAACTATGCATAGTTTTGACTTGATTTAAAAACTGACTAATAGAACAGAATGTTGGCTTTAAAAAAATGTATAATACTTAATTGTAAGTATTACCGTTATTTTTTAAGAATTTTTTTCCATTTTAAGTAATAATTTTTTTAAATTGCCCCTCCTGCCTAAACGGGGGGAGATAGACCCCCCTCCCATAGTAAAAAATGCTTATTTTTAACAGTTCTAAAAAATTCCGTTATAATATCTTGTCGCCTAAGTTATCGTACTCTTGCCTAATGCTGCACCTCTCACTCGCACTCCCATAGCATCTTCACCGCTGCCTGTCACGGACTTGTGCTGGCCAGAAACGCCTGGCATCGTACCCAATTACTTGGAATAGCTTGGACTAACACATATTAAAAATTTAACTTTACAGAGTAAAGTTTATTTTTATTTATGTATAATACACCTTTGAGCTCACCTGTCAGGTACTTATACTAATAAGAAACGCCTGTCAATTTTTTTTTAAACTTCGCTACGTATGAGAAAAATCATATAAAAATTTGAAGCTTACAGTGAGGTTTTTTTTTTAAATTTTATATACATTTTCAAAACCATAGGGGTTGATGACGTGCAGGGCTGAAACTTGCCAGGTGATGGTTGTCGTACTTAACATGCTACTATTCATCACCATAAACATTTCTAGCCTTACAGGCGTTCCGTTACTCGGAGGGTTCACTAGCTCTTAGACTAGTAGAGGAAGCACTGAAGTGGTCTTCATATTTTTCTACAATGATAATTTATTAAACCAAGAAGATATATTCTTGTCCTGGAAAAAATATCTCTTTATCAAGTTCATATTTTACTAAAGTATTTCGCAGTGATCAACCACAAAGTTCCAGAAGTCGAGCAACTGGATAGCGATCGGGATTTCGGAAAAATTAATGAAGGCATACAAGAAGGAGTGCCAGCAAAACTATTGTGATAGATAAACATGGATAATTTATTTTCGATCACTATCCAATCTTCAAGACAAACTTAATATCAGGAACATAACTAAAAACATTTTAAATGAAAAAATAAACTTTCGTTTTAACGTTAAATGAAAAAGAATATTAAAATATGGTTAAAATTCTATAAAGAATGCTTAAATTTAGAATCTAAATTTTCAGAAGTATTTATATAAAATCCAAACACTATTCCCGACAAAACCCAAGCTTCTTCTTATTTGTGAATATTGCCGAAAGGTTTTAGTTCTTAACCAGAAAAAAGTTATCATCGATTTTCTTACTATTGTCACTTAACCTCTTATTCTTCTGAATTTTTCAATTGTAGGCCAGTTTTGAGAAGTCTAGGAGTTGCTCTTTAACGCCCAAGTTTTCACATTGAAATGATAGGTAAACACTGAGCCTAGTAAAGCATTACATATTCATGTCGTGCTGCTAAACAAAGAATCTCTGTACATAAAAGTGGGTTTGAATTTTGGATCAAGGTTAAACTGATGAGTATTCCTTGAAGTAAAGGTATATTGTCTGTGGGGACGAATGAAACTATTTGAACCGAAATAATTTTTAATGATTAAAGGTTCCAAACAATAAAAACTATGTGCAATAATCAAACTTTCTCAAAAACGATGTTAAGATTTGTTCCATTGGTGGATGAGATAAACCATCAGATCAGTTGCTATTAAGGCAGGTCATTAAGAAGCATTCGCTTTTCAAGAATTTTCTTAAGCTAAATATTGATTTGCCATGAAAGTTTGAGGGAGAGGACTCTGGACAATTGTCACTTGAAAAGGAATCAGTAGAGTACGATGCAGTTGTTTTTGCCAGCGTCAACACAATGGATACTACCCGGACCATTGGATATTTTTAATGCCAAGGGCTTTCAGTACTCTTGCAACTGCATGAGTGTAAAAGAAGATTTGTCCTAATAAATAGTTCACGCTTTCAGTATCAGTACAGAAGTCGTGTCAATCTCTATTGGAATGAAATTAAATGTTACAAGAAAATTGGCTTTATCAATCGAGCAAAAGAACTGTATTTGAAAAAGAGCGTAGATGCCGACGATAACTTATCTTTTCGTAAATTAGTTATGTAAATCGCGGCTGTTAATATTTAAGTTCTAATCCAACTATTGGAGTTAAAATTTGTATAGCACGTAGTACCGTCATGCCAGAGGTCTGTGTTCAATTTTTGCCTGTGCCACTCAAAAGTCAGGAAGTCAAGAGCTTTCAGATCAAACTAAAACACGATTTTCGGCAACATGAGGCCACCTGGACGTCTTTTGAAATCAATACCAATATTTGGTGGCAGGCAAACTTTCAGTTATCATCTTTACCAAGACTATCTATAACTAAATTGTCAGCTGGTTTCCTTTCACACTCTCAGCTCTAAGGCTATAATAAACGTGTTCTCGTGCAGAATCAACGAAACTAAAGGACTTAATTTTTATATTAGATTAATAAATATAACATACCTTGCAAGCACTCAATTAAATGGCCAATTGTCATACGAGATGGAATAGCGTGTGGATTAATAATAATATCTGGTGTTAGTCCTTCGGCTGTAAAAGCCATATCCTCTTGACGATACTGTATACCACAGGTTCCCTTCTGTCCGTGACGTGAAGCGAACTTGTCACCAATTTGTGGAATACGTACCGAACGAACACGAATTTTACAAAACTTATAACCCTCACTGTTCAAAGTCAACATCACCTGATCGACAATACCAGTTTCAGAGTTACGCAAGAAAGTCGAAGCATCTCGCTTAGTAAAACGTTTCGTTGTACTTTCCAACTGAAATTCAAAATGTCAATAATTAATAAAAATAAAAATTCGAACTCCAACTCGAACTTACCTCATCGTCATTTTCGGGTAAGGTTATTGTCTTTCCAATAACCACATCATCTCCAGATACACGAATACCTGGGGCAATGATACCATCATCGTCCAACTTGTCATAATGGGCATTTCGCATACCCTGGCATGTGGCCCTGTTAGGCTTCTCAAACTGTTCCTCTTGATCTCCAATTCGTTTATTCTCAGAATCCTTGTATGAACGGTAAAACACCGATCGGAAGAATCCTCTCTCTACAGCAGAAGCATTCAAGATAACACTGTCCTCCTGATTGTATCCTGTGTAGCAAAGAATAGCCACAATTGAATTAATTCCCGCCGGCAACTCTCTGAATCGCAAATACTCCATGGAACGGGTTGTAACCAGAGGCTTCATGGGATAATAGAGCACATGAGCCAGGGTGTCCATCCGAACATGGAAATTGGTTATGTAAACTCCCATAGCTTGTTTACCCATAGCACTTTGATATGTATTACGGGGCGACTGGTTGTGATCGGGGAATGGAATAATGGATGCACAAACGCCCAGAATCATAGCCGGATGGATCTCACAGTGAGTGTAGGTAGTACAATAAGCATAATCTTTGTCTTGTTTTAAATCATAAGGTGACATGGCAATCATAATCGTCTCCTCCTCCAGAGTGTCAATGTACTCGACGACTCCAGACGCCACCAATACCTGCCAACTGTAGTTGTAGTAATCACGCTCCTTTAACATCTCAATGTGGTTTCTTTTCAACAGCAAACTGCCATTTTCGACAATCAACAGAGGTCTGCAGATGCGTCCGGCATCAGTGTAGATCCGAATCTCACGATCACGAATATCTCGAATCATAGACACTTCCGAGACAATGATGTCCATCTGACGACGCAATTTGCGCAAAGTTGCCATCAATTGTTCAGGGTCACGATGAATTCCCACCCAGCAACCGTTGACAAAGATCTTAGTGGCATCTGCAATGGCAGAAGGAGCTATTTCTTCCAAATTTTCCATCGACCATTCTTCCAAGAACTCCAAGATGGGTGATGGTTGAGATCCGACGGAAATATAAGCCATCAAAGCCAGATTTTTTACCAGACCGACAGCAGCTCCTTCGGGAGTCTCGGCTGGGCACAACATTCCCCACAGGGTGTTATGCAATTGACGTGGTTTGGCCAACTTACCATCACGACCAATGGGCGAGTTAACACGTCGCAAATGGGACAAAGTAGAAGCAAAAGTCAAACGATTCAACACCTGAGACACTCCGGCACGAGCCTGATGGGCCTTCTTTTGGTCTCCCCAATTTCCAGTGGCCAACGAATACCTCAAACCGTCAGTTATGATATTTGTCTTGATGGCCAATTCTAGATTGAAATCCTTTCCACGATCGATGAACTTTTGTGTGTACATCCGAACCTCTTTCATGAGATTCTTAAAGAGACCTCTAAACAAGAATGCCAGCAATGGACCGGCAAGATCCAAACGTTTATTGCCGTAGTGATCCCGATCGTCGAGTTCACGACGACCCAAAGAGGCCAACAACAACCTGTGAACCATGTAGCCCAAAAAATATGCTTTCTTTGTCTCGCAAAAGTCCGACACCCCAACGTGAGGCAACATTTCTTTCTGTAGGATTTCCTTAGCATACTTTATACGCTTGTCTTTTGTCACACCCGGACGAGCACCTCGAGCTCCGATAAAATTCAAAGCGACATTCTGCTCCTGCACTACAAAAGCCTCATCCAAAGATGGCTTCACCATTTCCATCATTTCAGGGTCGTCAAAGTCATAAATAATGTGTTCAAGGATATCTCTGTCAGCGACGAAACCCAGAGCTCGAAACACGATCATGATTGGTATTTCCTGTTTGATGTATGGCAGGATAGCAATGATTCGCTGACCAATGGCCGATTTCTTGATATTCTGCGAACCACGAGCCATCATATTCACCCAGAGCGTCGATGTGGGACGTGAGCTATGTTCCAGACACGAACGAATTTCAGATTTAAAAGCATATTTGCCATCTTTCATGCTGAACACATACACAGTATTGGTTGCCATTTTTTCTTGGGCAATTAGTACCTTTTCCGAACCGTTTATAATGAAATAGCCACCGGGATCCAATGGACATTCATTCAATTCTGTCAAATCACGATCGGATAGCTGACTGAGGAGGCAATATGTCGAACGCAACATAATCGGGATTTTACCAATGAAAGTTTTCTGATGTTGGGTTTCGACGGCATCTTGGCCTTCGAGAATTTTTGTTTTTGTTATGTCCACATAGAGGGGTGCTGAGTAGGTTAAATTACGCAGACGGGCTTCGTTCGGCATCATAGGACTTGGCGAACCATCCTTTTCCCAATGTGTTGGTTTCGATAAGTAGATTTGATCGAATTTTAATAAAAATCGTGGCTGAAAATAAATAAATAAAGATTTTAAGAAATACAAACTAATTTTTGGGCGATTTTAGATTCTATATGAGGGTTTAAATTGAAGTGATTGGAGATAGTTTCATAAAATATTCCGTCAGACTTATCGAAGATTGCAATCTATCGTTTCTGAAGAAAACTTATGGATTGTGGACAGACTCATTTTCCGAGCTTGCATAAGGTAGTGCGCACTACTTCTTCTCCGTTCCTATCGATTCTAGTCATGAAAAAGTTGTGGAGTAAATGCCATATGCTGATAATTTGGTTTATCTGGTGTCGGGAAAGTTCGTCGATTATCGAAATCACCGAGATGGTTAGTTAGCAATTTTGCCACAAGCAGTGTACTAAGAGTCATTCTAGATCCCAAACTAAATTGGAAAGTAAATATTAAAGAACGGATTAAGAAGGCCTACATTGCCTTTTACGCCTGTAGAAAAACTTTTTGGTAAAAATGGGTCTTCAATCGAAGATGATTTTGTGGACCGTTTTACGTCCTATTTTGTCTTATATATCGATTGTGTGGTGGCCTGCGCTTAACAACAAATACAATATCCAGAAACTAAGGAAAGTTTAAAGAATAGCTAATGTCGGCACTACAGGGACCCTTCGATCCTGCCAAACAGATGCCTTAAATGTTAATCTGCACCTCCTACCAGTAGACCTACACATAAAATTGTTAGTATCGTGCAGAGCGCTAAGGCTTAAAAAATCAAACTGTTGGTTTTCTAGACTCTATGGGCATGGCAACACCTCCAAACTGATTCCAGAGGATATTTTTGCTACGGACACCGACTACTGCGCCCCCTGCCTTGAACCTCAGTAAAGTTTTTAAACTCATCTTTCCTGCAAGAAAGAATTGGAAGGATGGCATAGTTACGAAAGACTTCGATACCACTATCTTTGATTCTAATTGTTAGTAATTCAAGCGGAATTACTAGCAATCAGAGAAGCATGCAAAATACCGAAATCAAGCTTAAACCAAAATAGAAACACGGATATCTGCACTGACTGTTATGACTATCAATTGGGTCACAACATCCTCTATAGTGGCCCAACAATGTCGGAATGAACTATCCAGCCTCAACGTCAACCTCCTTGTCACTCTTATTTGGGTTACAGGTTAAAGCGGCACTGATGGAAATGAGCGGGTTGGTTAGTTGGCTCAGCCAGCAGAAAGGGTAAATATTCCTCTTGGAGCTAAGAAGGGCAAAATTTTATGACAGAATCCCAATCCAGGAAGATATGGCATACCTATAACAAAAACCGTTCTATCGAACTTGTATAATATAGCCAGGGTCAATGCAATATGTACCGGACATTGGCCGATAGGAGAGTATGCAGTAAAGGCGGGTATCCCTCACAAAACTCAACGCCGCCGTACCTGCGGAGACCAACATGAAGACCTTGATGAATTTTCCGAGATAAAAATCAAGGACCTGGTTTCCTTTCTGAACGTGACGAAATAGATCTAGTATCGCTAATTTTGTCAATATAAATCTGTCATAATATTACATTTCTCTTTTGTTTTTCAATACCTAGGTCCTACGAATTTATGATACCAAAAACAGCGCTTTCTAGCGCTAATTGAGTCGCGAAGCAAGGACATTATTGCGACTGCCATTTTTGTCGGGAGTTGAAAAAATCCAGATATTGAAATCGCAAGTTGAAAACGTCAACTTTGAGTCAATAAAAACAAAATCACGAGTTTAAAATAATACCGACTTTAAAGTTTGTGTACGCTGCACAAGTAAAATAAATAAATAAATCGGGTGGCGCAACAGTCCATTGAGAACTAGTGACTTACAACTCTCAACCATTCCTGTGTGCGAGTATTGTTGTCAGGGATGCACAAGTATTTGTATAAAACACACTTCATATTCAATATTGTTTAAAATGTGACTAAAAGCAACTTTTGTTGAAAGTTGGACAAGAAATATCTCAACTCAAGTCTGCTCATGTTAAAATATCGACTGAACAAATAAATTCTATTTGTACAAGAAAAATTCTTGTGAAAGTGTAAAAGGAAAAAGTAATATTTCTATGCGAAAAATTGAATATAAAATTAAGTGAAGTAAAGTTCCGAAATTGAAATAATCGATTCCTTAATAACGAATTAAATGCCTTGGTCTAAATTTCCGTTCAAAGAACGCAGTTAACTGCGTATGTGAAGTTCAGATCGCCTTGCGTGAACGTTGGAAAAACACAAATCATCCCAGACTCATACACTTACCGGTGTTTCAATTTCTCCAGATGTATGTTGAGCCTCAGCCTGAAGATCAATTGCCGGCGAGTCTTCAACAATTCGCTGCACAGACATCTGAATGAATTCATCGAAACTGTCCAATTGCTGTCGCACCAAACCTTTCTCATCGAAGTAGGCGTTGATGACGATCCAGCAAGCTTCTTGCCACAGTTCGTGAGAAATTTCTTCTGCATTTTCTCCTTCGTATATTTCTTTAAAACAAAAACAAAAGTGAATCAATAAAATCGTAACTAAATTTCACAAATTAATCAAATTCAAAAACACCACCAACAATGAACAAGCCGCCATCTTTTTAAGTAAATTTACATCGGTGGTGCTCCGTTGAGCGCTGCGCTGGCTGGCTGGCTTGTTGGTCACTGTCGGCTGTCGATGGTTTTTGATTTCCTACATCGCACTTACCTTCTTCATTGTCGTACATCATTTTCGGGCTTGTTTTATTAAATAATTATATTTTAAGATTGAAATTTATTTGTTTATGTTATAGTTTTAAAATTCATATTTGAAGTAAATATATTTTAAAAGTAATAGTTTTAATTTTTTACGGAGCAATATTTTCACCGAACCGCATGAAATGAAGTTTTAAAGCGGTTAGTTGTTGTTGTTGTATTATTATGTCAAAATTGCAAAACGTCATTTGCACTTCAACGTGAAATGAACGTATTCAGAGAAATTTCTAAGTACAGTACGATTTAAAAATTTGATCTTTTTCTTAATTTTTCTGTGTATTTTTCTAACTCTGTAATTTGGTTTAAATGATATTTAAGATTCTACTTTCAACTGGCATTTTCAATAAACGTGATTTTTTGGGATCTTCGAGTTCAAAAGATGGCACTATATTTGTTGACACTTACTTTTTGCAAAATAACAAACAAATATTGCAGCTTATGTCTATTTCCGCATAATTAAACAACTAAGTCGAGTCAGCTTACAAAAAACAAAACTATATTTTTATCAAGTTTTACAATTAGTTACAAAAAATTACAACGACGCGCAGAGAACTCAAAAACCGATTTTATGCAAGGAACTTTGAAAACCAGAAAGAAAAGTAAGATTTAAGTTTTCTAATCTTAATCCTTTTTTGAAGACTTTCCAAAATACTTTATTTCTGAAAGGGAGTAATCCTATCTGACTCCAATTTGGACTTCAAACTCTTCCCACAACCTACCTCTGTGTAAGACGTGACCATTGGATCCTCCATAAGTTAGCTTTATAATAGAAATGAGTTTATCTGGGATACCCTTCCTCTGCAAAGGCTGTATTCAATCTCAGACCGGTAGCTTATCCGGATACTTGGGGTCAAAATACTGTATGGATCATAATACTGTATTTAAAATACTGTATCCCAGGGTTCAAACCTCACTACGATCGAAGCAAATCTACTCCAGTTTTGAGTAAGAAAACAAATCTACTTCGCCACTCCGCTTTTTTCAGATCTGATCCTTTTTTCCACACTAAAAAATTGTTAAGCCAAACCAAATGAAATCATGTGAAAATTTAATAGGACTAGAGACGGATAATGCGGCGGTTATGAATGGCTCACTCAATGGAGTGAAAACTCATCTCAAATCCTTGAACCCAAATATGTTTTATTTGGGATGTTCTTGCCATTCACTGAATTTATGTGCCAAGGCTGCGGCAAAACAGATTCCTGTTGAAGTCGAACTATTGATAAAGACAATCTTCAATTTTTTCCCCCATAGCTCTAAAAGACTATCAGAATTTAAAACTTTTCAGGAATATTTCGAAACACCTGAACATAAAATTCTGAATACATGTTCCACTCGATGGCTTGCAGTGCAGGCAGCTGTAGATAGGGTGTTGGAGCAATGGACAGCTCTGAAACATTATTTCTTACTTTTAACTTTCGAAGAAAAAAAGAGAATAATGTCGAGATAGTAGGAGAAAGGTTAAATGAAGTTAACAAATTATATTTATTGTTCTTATCATATATTTTAAACATAATTAATGAAATTAATAGAATTTTCCAGTCAGAGAAGACTATAACTCATCTTCTTTTACCAGTCATCAAACTATTTTTTTTTTAAACTGCCAAGCTAATTGAATTTTTAAGAACTGAAGTAGATTTCGAAAATCAGGGATTTCCAGTTTTCTACTGACACAATATGTTGTGGTATTGAATTTGAAAAAAATGAAAAAAAAATGTTTCAAAAGAAAGTGTTTTCGAAATAAAACAAAATATTTTAAAATATTAGGCGCCAGTTATAGCTATCATTGAAATCGATCCGGAAAAATTTTTGAATCGATATTTGACGGTGTTTTCCTTTGATTAGAAATAAAAATTATATACCGATCGATCGGAAATCACACAAAGAATTTTTTTTGAGAAAAAAAAGTTTAATTGCACATTTATTTTTTTCTAAAAATTTATTTTTCTATTTTCCGGACGGAAATTCATTTTCCTGAACAGCTGATACTTTTATGTTCAAAAGTGAAACGAATCGTTCCACTGATTTGTGATCCAATTTCACACAATTCCAATGACAGATTTCTGTCAGTAAAAGTTTTTCGGTGGCTTTGAATCAGGAAATTTTTTTCAATGACAGAAATTTTTAATGATAGCTATAAACGACCTGCCAAAAAAATTCCAATGTTTGTTTTCAATGATGAAAACCAATGATAGCTATAACTGGCGCCTTATATAATTCTTTGTAAGCAAATAAAATCTAGATTTTCATTTGAAGATATTAAATTAAACTTGGTTCAATATTTAAACTCAACAAAAATTCAAACGGGGGACTTACCATCAATTTTGAAATTGATCGAGGCAGTTCCTTATAATAAAACCTCTATTGAGGTATTAAATGATGAATGGAGATCATTCATTATACACAATATAAGCAACATAGATCAGCAAGATTTAGTTAGCTTTTGGTACTCATTAAAAACAACCACTAATAAATGGAAGAACTTATGTTCCAAAACTTATCTGACTATATGTTAACTCTAGCCCGTTTTACCACACAGCAGCGCCGCAGCTGAGAGAAAGTTTTCCCAAATGAATTTATTGAAAACTAAAATAAGAAATCGTTTGCATGTCTATACAGTTGAAAATTTAATGTTTTCACGATCATTAATAGCAGATCGAAAACAAATTTTTGAACCACCGCTTGAATTGATTAAATTTATAAGAGAATTTAAATTTGTCCAAGGCAAATAAATTCTAAAATAAAATCAATAAAAACCAAAAATATTTACAGTAGGTATGTATTTTGAATAGTTTTTAGTTTCTGAAGTCTAAAACCGTTTGTGATTCATTTTTTGTTTAAAAAAATTAATATTTTTGTTAAAAATATAGTTTTTGAAAACTATAGTTTTTTTTTGTTTTCAACTCTAATTTCTTATTTAATTTAGTGTATAAGATATTAAGTTTAAGGTATTCAAGTCCGAATGAATTTATGTGATTTTTTTGTTAAAAATATTTATTTATTTCCGTTAAATACATTTTTTTTTAAAAAATACAGTTTTTGAAAACTTGAGTTTTTCTTTCATTTTCAAATCTACTTCGGAAATTTTTGATTTACTTCACTTTTGCTGCAAATCTGCTCCGGATTTTGTTACTGAGGTTCGAACCTTGCTGTATCCTCAAAATACTGTATTTCAAAATACTGTTTATGCAACTGTTGATTATAATAGGAACAATTCATGGAAAAATGTGGGAGAGATACAAACAATGAAGAAGAAGAAAATGAGAAAGATAAAATAAAAAGATACCATTTATTTTGTTTTTGTTTTTATTAATTCAAAGACTTATGAATTATCATAGGTGCATTATGTTATTGTTCAAGGGAAGTATATTAGAACATTATGCTAATGAAAAATTATTAAATTATTATGATGTTTCAAAAAAGTATTCTGTTTTCACATTCATTATTTCGAAATTCTGTTAATAGGCTAAGATAAAAATCGTTTTGATAATCAAAACGATTTTTATGTTTTATCCTTATTTACAGCATTTTAAAATATAGAATTTTTATATACAGTATTATGGCCATACAGTATTATACAGAATTTTGACCATACAGAGTTTTAAAATACCGCATTTCGACCCGCTCCCGTTTTACGTGTAAAAGAACAGCCAAAGGTATTCAAGCATTTCTGGTATATGTGGGTGGGTATCTGACACAACAGCTAATTCAACATATAGTTGAATTCAAAGGAACTAGGTAATTGATTGATTTCAAATTTGAACGTTTTTTGGTAAAAATCCGGTGAGTTATTATATAATTATTAATTAAACATTTTATTTTACAATAATTTTGGATCTCGAAATCTTCGCTACTATGAAATATAATTTTAAATGTAGAGTTATCCTTCATTGTTCGGGTGCTTAGTACCCCTGCTCAGCATTGCTTTGTTTCTGGAAGGTCAACTACTACAAACTCAACAATCTTAACCAATGATATAATAAAAAACTTTGAAAATGGTTATCAAAGTGATGTAATATATACAGATTTTTCAAAAACGTTCGATAGGGCAAATCACACAGTCTTAATAAAGAAGCTTTTCGCCCTTGGTTTTCACTCAAATAGCCCATAATTGGAGTACCTCAAGAAAGTCATTTAGGTCCACTTCTTTTTCTGCTCCTTATTAATGATATTCCCGATTGTATCAAATCTTCTCATTGCCTTATGTTCGCCGATGATATAAAAATATTTCGATGCATTAAATCCGTCGATGACTGCCATCTCCTTCAGAATGACCTAATTAATTTAGCCGATTGGTGTAACTCAAATCAGTTATTTCTAAATGCTGCCAAATGTGATTTCCTATCTTTTCGCCGAAATTTTTCACCTATAAACTATGTTTATAACATTGATAATATTCCACTGCAAAAGGTTACAGACAAAAAAGACCTAGGTGTCATCTTTGATCCTAAGCTAACGTTTTGCCTTCGTATTAATTTTATTGTTTCGAAAGGAAATGCCTTACTCGGTTTTGTTTCACGTAACTCTAAGGAATTTTCAGACCGTTATACACTCAGAGTATTATTTTTTTCCTATGTAAGGCCGGTCCTTGAATACTGTTGTGTAATATGGAACCCCTACTATGCTATCCACTCAAATAGAATTGAAATAATTCAAAAGCGTTTTATCAGGTTGGTCATTTATAGAAAATACGAATGCCTCCTTATCTTACTAGATGTAATTTAATTGGTCTCCAGCCTTTAGAAACTCGGAGAAAATATTTTGAAATAATTTATATTAGACATTATTAAAAATCAAATTAATTGTCCTTTTCTTTTGTCCCTTTTAAGAATATATGCTCCAACAAGAAATCTTCGAGTACATAGTATATTTTTTGAAACTTTTCATAGGGTAAATTATGGTCTTAATGAGCCAATAACAAGGTGCCTTAGAGAGGCCAACTGAGTTGCTAATCATATTGACTTCCATAGCAATATTAGTCGCGATACCTTTAAAAGTCTTATTATTAATTTATTAAATTTTTTAAACTCTGGTAATTAGGTGTTTTATTATTTGTAAGTATTTAGTTATTTTTAGGTATTTATACAAACTTGTAAGGTATCGCATGTTGCTTATAATTTAATCAGTAGCCTTTAAGATTATATATTTTTCTATTTAAAATGTATATTTGCTTGATGGGAATAAATAAATTAATCTACATCTACTTATGAGAGCGACTTTATGCACAGTTCGTCATTCAATATTTAACCCATGATGAATTTATTTCGACCAATTTCAACTGAGGTTTAATTTAAGGAATCCCAAAGAGTCAGCCATAGAATAAAGCTATGGGTTGAGGAAGTTATTTTAGGTCGAGAACCTTAAGAGCATTTCTACTTTCTTTCGATTCTTCACCTTTATTATTTTTCCGCATTTTACCAAAGAATCCCGGAAAAAAATACTCGTACAATATTTCCAAAATGCCCAAATTACGTATGATCTGGTTTATCTTACAATCATTCATATAATCGACTTGGGTTTTGTTTTTGGTTGATTCATCACCTGTGACGATACAGTACACGGCTTTTGAACCGCCACCATTGAATTTCTTGAGCTTTTCCTCACAACAATCGACCGTAGTATTTGCACATTGGTTTGAAATTATCGAGAATTGCAATGACTGGGAAATATAGATTGTAGTAAGGCATTACAAATTCGCGTAGTACGGCTAAAGAACGAATCTCTGTATTTGATAGTACCACCGAAGTTGGAATACTGATGAGCATTAATGGAAGCGCCAATGTTACGGTTGAAGAGGGGAGGAACAAAACTGGCTCCTTCTCTAGAATTAAAATATTTCTATTTTATTTCTCTAGAGTAATAACCGTTAAAATAACGTTAAAAAGGGTGAGACAAGAAACTTTACAATGATGTTCAAGCGACGTTGAATAATCACCAATCAATTTAAATCCTCTACCCTCAACATTGTGAAAGAGGCTTAAGTAAGCGCCAAGCTTTGCGTTTCCATGACCTTGGAAAGAAAAGACTAAATTGCAATCGGTCGATAATTATAGGGTGAGAAGGATTCGCCTTTTTTGGGGAGCTAGTTTCAAAATATGTCGATTAATTTTTCACAAATAAGTGTTTATGCAATATCTTATTAACGCTTGCAAGTAAAAGGTTTCCCCTTGTTGCTCCTTGTATTTCAATCAAAAAGCACCTAGAATGGAAATATAACATAAACCTCAGCATCTGTGTATCAAATCAAATTCGTCCATTTGTTTTTATTGAGCATAAGATAAAATAGCAATGTATAAGACTTGTAACAATGTACATAGCTTTTATAATGTTTTTTTTTTTTTATTGAAATATCATTTATGCATTATTATCAATATACATAATTAAATTATAAATATATTTGCACAATACCATAATTTTAATAATTTGATTGTTTTGAGAAATTATTAAAAATCAAACCAAACTAATTCTAATTTCTATTCACAAATTACTTAAAAAATTATCCTGTTTAGTTATAATTAAATGACACATTTTTGTTTTAAACCAAAAGTCTTTAATTTTACGGCAAATCAAATATTATCTTCATCCGTTACACAAATCGCAGCCGCGGTTGCGGTCACTCTCAGCATCCACGGTAGCGGATCAAAGAATTTCGAAGAAAATACAAAATTGAAATTGTTCTTGAAGCGTAATCATATTTTTAATACTAGCGCAAAATAAATTACTATTGTAAGCCTTAAACTTAAGTATATGGCTAAAAATATATTATGTAGCTTATTTTAATTTCTATTTATTTATTTTACAAAAGCCAGGTCCGAAACATAAAATAAAAATAAACTTATATCAATAAATAGGAAAAACCTTGGAGTTCCAGGCACGGTACGGTAGATTCTCTCATTGTTGTGATGAACATTAATAATTGACATGTAGGCTAAGCAATTATGAATTTAAACCGAAAGTTTTAGAATCAATTATGCAGAGATTAAATGTGTAATCCTTAGTTTATACGCCCAAGAAAGAACGAAGGAAATAAAAAAACTTATTTAATTTTTTTAATATTGAAGAAGGCCAAACTGAAAAATTGAATCCCAAAAATTTTCAGTTTTAAATGCGTCGTTTTTAGTGATGTTTCATTCAGGTTTTAATTTTACTTTATTTATAAAGTATACTCTTTTATTTCGACTCTACTCAATGCAAATAATAGAACTGACTTAGAAGATACTTTGAAAACAAGTGTTTTGATGAGGATTTGATAAGCCTGTCAAAAAACAGTGTATTTTTAAATGAGTCATCCCACATCGTGTACAAAATTGATTCTTTGAGAGTTAACTATTGTTAATTGGCTGCTTGATCTAATTAAGACTTTGAATCACCTGGATCTGGCATGAAAGTTTGTATATTTTACTTCTTTACGCTTATTAGCAGCCTACTGGCTTAACGCTGTTGTTCTTCTTCATATATGTAGCTCCCAAACGCAGATAAAAAAAAAAAACAGAAACTGGCCTTTTTTTTAAACTATTTTAATACCTTCCATCATCGTCTAATTTATTATGCTAAACATCATCGAATATCCCTCTTGGTGGGGGGCCTATCCTTCGTTCATCTTCAAAGTCTTCTAAGTCACTTGTGCCCTTAAATCCTATTTGAACATGGGTGCTAGCTCCGAAGCGGTCATTAATTTCATCGGAAAGACTACGTGTTAAGTCAGGTTGTCGATTAGTTGTGGCATAGCCCAATGGATCGCCATCTCTAAGTAGCCCGTCCGCAGGTGTCAGACTAACTCCTACTCCTCCTGATCGAAGATTACGATACTTTCCCATGCTTGTCGAACCATTTACTTCTGCCGAGTCAGTTCGATTGAAATCCCGCCTGCGAGCCATTGCATCTTCAGCTCTTTGTCGACGGCGTTTTTCTCGAGCTATTAAATCCTTACCCTCTTGCACGAGTTCCGTGGCAATTGTTTCATTCTGTAAGAATTGCTGGAATCCCAGGGCATTCAATGCCCTACTACCCAAACTAAACCATGTTGCTAGACAAAAGGCCAACATGCACATAGGGAAATAGATATTGAAGCCATCCGAAATGATGCCGATCACATCCATATGACCCATAATCTGAGTGTAGTATGTCTCCATGATTCGCTGCTTAATAATATGGGAATCCATGTGAATAAGACCGAGGAAATTCAAGCACATGGGAGGGGTCAATCTACAGAGGAGCATTCCGCTGAAGATCAAACTGTGCTCGTTGGTCTGGTGATGAGGTGCCAGGTAGTAAAGGTTCAGGAATCGGATGCGCAGGATTGTCGAATAAGTACAATAGAACAAGTAACTTAACACGACCAGCGAGAAGATTTCGATTGTGAAGAAATCATAATTGGCCTTGGCAATGTTGATGACGTTGGCAAAGATTGAAAGAACAGGTCGGCGATTGAAGAAAGTCAATTCACTCCAGACCACCATGAATGACATTGTTGCGGTGACAATGCATAGTGCTTTTAAAAATGGTGACTTTAGCATACACTCCCAATACCAGTCCAATTTGGGACTGTAAAAGAGCCTGGCGATATTCGATCGACTCCTTGGGAATTCAGTTTTAAAGCGTCGCTCAGAGGAGTGGATGTTTCGAGCTACATCTTCCAAATGTAGCACAGTTTCAACCTGAACACTCCAAAGGGCTTCGGTACGCTGTAATGTCTGCAAGGATTTGATGACTTGCTTATGAATTCTTACGAGAGCCTTTTCCGATGGCACTATTGTCGAAGAGCTATTTCCACCTCGATTGTAATTGCGACTTGCACGTTCTTGCAGTTCAGTTGGAACTTTCCTTAAAATTGTCTCCACACAAGGGCGCAACTCGTGATTGTTCGGCACAGAACGACTTATTCCTTGCAGTGATTCTAGAACATCATCGACATTCTCCTCAGCTTCTGCTTTTTCTGAGCTCAATTTTGCCGCTTTAAAGTAAGCGTATTGAAGTGTAAAACCCGGTTTGGCGTTGTTCCAAAATGATCTAGGTACCTCAACCAAAGCATATCCTTAAATTAAACAAATTATTTAGATGAGATGAGTTTATAACAATAAAAGAATAACTTTTAACTTACCTAATAACAAAACTAACAAAAACAGTCCCCATGTATTCGATGCAGACGAAGCAATAGCTTTAAGCTTCTGCCAGTCCAATGAAACACCCTTAGCTGCGATATAGATGAGCAGAACTCCACATATGAATAGATAGGATCCGTAATAGATGGCGTTATCAATTAGGGCGGCTTTAAGTTTTCCCTTGATAGTAAAATCACCAGCCTTTAGATACGATTGCATTAGAGGCATAATCAACCATGTTAGGAATTGAGATGACCAATAAATTATACGCCAAAGATTTGGAAATATCGATTCGGATACCAGACCCCAAGGTTGTTCACAGTTTTCTTTATGAAAAACATGCGCTGTAACTCCATTTGGATTAATGTAAACCTCTGTCTTATTCTGCAGGCAGCGTCGATAAACAGTCTAAAATAGAACGGTTATTGGGTTATTATTTGAAATTGCAATGAGATATTAAGGGGGTATTCTGGTGTAGAATTTTTAAAAAATCAAAACATTTTTTTCATATTTCCAAAGTTTAGACATTCAAGAATATGCGTTTAAAAGGATTTTTTAATATTCCTATTATTTCACAGTTAATTGAAGGTCATAGAAACTAGTTTTGAAGGTCATAGAAACTGGTTTGTCCTTTTAGTTTCATTTTAAGTTACTTTTGTGGCAACCTTTATACTGAGTGGAAGTGCTAGCTCTGACAACGTGTTTAAAAATATGTACGTATTATGTATCATTCTATAAGTAAAATTGTCGAAAACTTGTCTCAAAACTCGGAACGCGTTTTTCTCGAAACTACTTTTTTCGAGCTGGCGGTAAGGATATATCGAGTTCTAATAGACCGATTTACTTCAAATTTGGAGAGGATGTTCTTTATACATCTCTTTATCGTGTGGTCCTTGCCCAAAAATATAACTTCTCATTTAGTTTTTTTTTTAAATTCGGAATTGTTGAAAAATATGCAACAAGAACATTTTTTTTCAAACTGCTGCCATTTTGTTAAAGTTTTTTTTTTTAACTTATCCAAGAGTGAAACAATAGCGACATCTATAATAATTAAGAATCCGTCTGGTTTTTGTTTTTCAGATCACCAGGAGGGTTGGTAGGATGCACGCCAGGACACCCTCTTTTATTTAGACCCCCCCCCACTTTGACTGCTCGTAACTTTGTTAATTTTAATTTTTTTTCATGTCTCTACACTAGAATACCCCCTTAAATGATTTGTTTTCCATTATTGTTAACTGACTGCCTCGAAATAACTTGTAATCATTCTTTACGCAAAAATAAATCAAACTTAGGACTTATGTGAACCTATTGTGTAAAAGTATCAGAAAAAGAAAGAACGCATTTTGAATTGAGATAAGTATTTTTCACATGTAATATATCACTTTTTAACTTTGTATGTCATGTAAAATATAATAATTAGGTCGGTTTTCAGAAAATAGTATTATCAGTGCTGTTATGTGGCTTTAATGCTTAATAACCAAAATATACAGGGTAAGCCATATTCCCGCCTAAGTCATTTTGTTCGATAGAATTCGTTAGTTACCATTGAGAAACACGGCGCATTTGTTGTAGAGGCTTTTATTCAGTATCATGAAAAAATCGTGTAAGTTGTCGTACTTTTGAGACATATTTCAAATTAATCATGTTAACCTCCCGGGCTCTCTGGAAAACATTGAAAAAGTGCGCATTGTTGTGTTGTCAGGTTCTAGCAGATTGGAGCGTAACATGCGAAACATGGGATTATGGTAGTTATAATTTGTGCGGTGGAAAGGGAAGCGGAAAAGAGGTACAGATCTGAGACACCGAGTCAAGAAGTGAGACGAAAAGAGATTTCGATACATATAGGCCAGAGAACTCTTTAGACCAGCATTTTATAAATCCAAGTGTTGCATTGCCTTTAATGATAATATTGTCTATGTGGCAGCGAAAGCTGAATTCTTTATCACAAATGAAACCTAAATCACGGGCAAAATCAACTACAAACACTTAGTCGACATTGATAAAGGAGGAAGGCGTTTGCGTGAGTATGTCAAGTTGTGACAATACTGCCATTGATTTCAAAAAAAATTATACTAATATCAGAAGATGACATAATTGATAAAGATAAATAACAGTGGCCCTAGATTGCTACCTTGCGGCATACCGGAAGGTGCATGAAAAGGAATAGATTGAGTTGATCCGAAACGGATAATATACTTTTTATTACTCAAATATGTAAAAAACCCTAGGCTTCTTAATTTAAGAACAATGATTTTGTGAGACATTTTGCCGAATAATTTAATAAACAATTTCAACCAGGTTGGTAACAGTTGATCTACATAAGATATTTTGTTAGGCTTTTTTGGTCTTTTTGTTTTTGGAACGCAAATAAAAAACTTATTTCACTCTTTCCCAACGTTTCGTAAGTGTTCCTTACTTCTTCAGGGGTGTCTTTATTCAATATTTTTTATTAAATCACATTAATTTTATCAATTTTACTGCCATTACTGCATCCTTCCAACGACGGCACTGACACAAAATTGAAAATAAATTAACAAAAAGAATATGAAATAAATAATAGACATAAACAAGAAAAACTATCAAATTAAACAGAATTGACACTTATATCACAGAATTTTCGCAGGTACTTTTTGATTATAATGCTAAAGCATGGCTTTGTTTTATACTATCGATGTCTTCTTTTGTGTTCATTGTCCTCTTAATTTTTTGCTGGATACGTAAGCTTTCCAAAGTGAGACGTGTGTTTAATTTCCTCTCCCTGTCTCGTATTTTTACCCCTTGGAAGTCCATCGAGTGTCCACTCTGTGCTATGTGCTGCGAAAGCCCTGTTGTCTCTTTATTCTTTCTTACGTCTGCTTCGTGTTCCGCTAGTCTTACACCTAAGCTTCTCTTCGTTTGTCCTATGTATACAAGATCACATTTTTCTTTACCTTTGCCCTTGCATTCAATTTCATAGACTACGTTGTGTTGTTGTTGTTGATCTACCCATTTCAAGACCATGCTTAATCGGAGACAGATTATGCTTTCGAACATTTTCGGTATGCACGATAGTTATGCTATAACGATAATTGCCGATATCGTTCTTACGACTTGGGATAATATACGATACTTTCTACGATTCTGGAAATATGCCTTACTAATAAAACATTTGGCCTTTGATAATTCTGCCACAGTTTATTTCTCGGGTTATATGTCCAATATTTTTACGCTGTTCAAAAGGAAAACAGTAAAACAACTGAAGATCTCAGTATAAAAAAGTAAAGTGCATTATCAATTGTGTCCTGAGCAAAGTGAAATTCTAATTTACTGAGAAGGATGCTTAATTCTTGAAAGTTAGCTTTGCGATAATTGAAATTATATTCAGTGACAGTAGTGGTATTAAATGTTTCGTAGGAGAAGTAAATAATAGGAGGAGGGTAGAAACGATCCAATCCAGTGTCTTTATCGCATTTGGAAGTGGTTGGACAGTAGTAGGTGCCTTCGTAATAGGAAGGCCATTAGATATGAATAAAGTCGCCCATACATATGATATCATTATTGTGGCATTTAAAAAGATATCGACTGTTATAATGAACGTAAAGGTTGAGAAGGACGAATGTAGCAACACATGATTTATTCATCTCGTGATATAAGTTTCATAAACTCAAAATCAGTTGATTGTAGTGATTTAAATATCGATTTCGAAGCGACCGAATGTAAAACAATAAATTAATGACTAATATAGTAACGGTAACATGAAAAATTGTGTTTCGCACTCTAACAGAGAAAAAAGCTTGTGTCAAAAAAGAAAATAAATAAACGTTATGGCAGTATTTTCGTGGCATTTGGTTCGGAACGACAATAAATACAGACAAATTCTAAAACACAATATGAAATCTTATGCGTTTCAAATATGCCAATAATTGTCCACAAAAATAAACCTAACCACAATCTAGACTTGACTGTGAGAGAACTATATTTAAGTTTTAAGGTGGCTACCACAGAGTTAATCCTATTGAGAATCTGTAGAACCATAAAACAAAAAAAAATTGGTAATTTGAACGTATTTTGGACCGCATTTAAGAAGACATGATATTCTATCCCGCAAAACTACCAGAATGTTGTGGGTTGTATGCTAAGAAGACTTAAACTTTTTTTTAAAAATGAGCATCCTTCAAAAACAGTTTAATAATGGCTTTTCTATTTTAATGTTTTTTTATTGTTTTTATTTTATCTTTTATCATATGATGTAATTTGATGAGATAAGTTAAAAATGTAAGTTTTTCTCGAATTTAAAAAGAAATATCTCAAAAACCAGCAGAATAATTAACTCAAAAATAGGAGACTTTTCTGCCAGAAAAATTGTCAGCAGAGGTACGCCTTGCGGTGAACTGTCTTCTGGTAGTCATTGAAATTCTGATTAGTCTGGATGTGGTGGGTTTTAGAGTGATTGCTTATGCGAACCACGATGCTATATCAGTTTCAGGGAAATATCTAAATACGCTAAAAAAAACTCTTACAAAGAACTCTTAAAGTTTTGAAATGAAGCTAAATATTTAGGTGTTGTTTTAGACAAAGAACTAAATTGGAAACGTAATAAAAAAGAAAGAGTCAAGAAAGCTAAAAAGCAAAAAAACAAAAAGGCCATTGGTAATAAATGGTGCTTGCGACGCTAACTTACATATTGGTTATACCACCGGTAATCAGACCGATTCCACTGCATGGTGGAGAGCATTAGACAATGGTTTAAACTGCGAACAGCTTGCCTTTTTATAAGCGGATCGCTTTTGCGATCTTATATATACTCAAATCCTCAAATCAAATAGCTGCAAGCTCTGCTATTCGCCTTAGAGCTTTATAACCGGGGCCTTGGTCACTCCGTAATTTTTAATTATTTAGAATCAATTCCAAAACACTACCAACTACAGTTTGATAGAAACTTTTAGATTGCTTTGCCTTCTAGATCTTTCTTTCCTATACAGATGGATCAAAAACTAATGGAGAGTTGGTGAAGGCGTGTACTCTGAACGAATAATTTTAAGTCTCTAATTCTGCCTCCCCAATCACTGTAGCGTGTTCCAGGCAGAACTTATGGCGATAAAAAGATTCTTGCCTTTGCTTAAAGAACATCTAATATTCGGATTTTCTCAGTCAGGTTGCCATTAAAACCTTGGATTCTGACTCTACGATTTCTATAGCAGTCCAGAACTATCGATTGTCTCTAATGGAGATAGCACAGCAGTTTTATTGAGCTCAGAAGAAGGACTCAATATTCATGTGTCCTAAGTGTGACCTAATCCATCCCGGGCAGCCACTTCAAAGCAACCTTACCTAGCCATCTCAAAAACTTGACGGAAAAGTGGAATTTAATTACGAGGAACAAAACCTTGTCGACCTTTTATCACTAAATTATTGTCAATTCAAATAAGTAAAGTTTTTTGTCGAAAGTGCATTTAAAAGAAGTTCATGTGATATTCCATTTCCTCATAAATTAAAGCTGTATTTTTAAATTAAATAAATTGGGTGGCGCAACAGTTCGTTGAGAACAAGGGCCTAGTGACTTACAACTCTCAACCAACCTACAGTTTTAAGCCGAATCCGAACGGCTAATTTGAGAAAGCACTTTTCATGACAAGAATTACTCTTGGAGAAATTTAGATGGCATAGGCAGGGATCGAACCCAATACCTCTGGCACGACAGTCCAACGCACTTACCATCATGCCACTGGTATTTTTAAATTAACTGTATACAATAAGCTGTGAGCCACTGTACATCACTTTGCTTTTAAAAAACTTGGAATAATAGTTTTACTTGATGAGTCCTCATAGTTATCAGATCAGAACTATAATTAATTGAATAAGATGATTCAAATAAATAAATACACAAATATTTGTCCAAAGTTAATGATCTCGCCGCTCTTATCATAACTTAAAGAACTAATTACTCTTAAACCCAGACCCAGCAAGGGGCAATTGGTCAACTGATAGTCGGCCTTATCATAGGCCCTTTACGTCGGAGAATATTCGTACTACGAATCTCATAAACAAAACTATCATAACGTTATTCGTAATACAAATATTTACACCGAATTCGAAAAGAACTCTAAGTTTTGGGAATTAAAGATATGACACATTTTTGTTTGCTATTCACAGCACGAATTTGTTGGGGCCTATTATGGGGAGTGATTAAAGAAAATAAAAAATAAACATAATCTTTAGTCTTACCGATGTGACGTCCAATGGAATAGTAAAAACAATTAGAAACGAGAAGCACCAAGCTGTTAGAACGGAAAGCGTGACGAGTATATGTTGTCTCTGGATATTACCATAGCGATATAATGAGATTCCGGCCAAGAACAATGCCAGAATTATTGCACTTGCTAAAAGATATGCCATTTGTATGTTTTTCTTTTCTTTCTTCTTTGTTCCTTCAAAAAAAACCACACAAAACCTAAAATTTATATTATTTATTTTATTTATCGAGATTGACTCCTGCTGTGGCACTGGCAGTTTTAGCACGGTTTTCTTGAAGCTGCTGCTGGGCTTTCTTTTGCATATTTTCCAAGCGTTCGAGGGTTAGAGATTTTAAAGGCATCAAATGCGGCTTGCAGAATACCAAATCCGATTTGGTTTCGAAGAATAATTTGCCAGTTGTGGGTTCAATTAAATCGATTTTCTCTGCCAATTGATTTTCTTCAGAAGACATAACGTCTTTCGATTTTCGTGTTTCGGTGTTTTTTCTTATTTGATATTTTATGTTCTAGTTTTCGTCTGCTTGTAATTTAGGGATTTGTTATTTCTCGTATTATTTTATTGTAAATAAAGAAAACAAAAGAAAGCATATTGAACACGTATTAAGATCTGGGTGATATCAGACTCAGAATTAAGAAACTTTTATCGATTTCGATTGACTTTGCCGTGCCGACAGCTAACAGCCGACGAATGATTCATGGAATGTTTATTTAGTTTGTTTCTTAAATTTTGAGTTTTTGTGATTTTATTTAAAATGTGAAAACAATTGAATAAAGTACGAGCGACGAAATAGAAATACGAATTAGATTACGAATTACGAGAGCGAAAAATGAAATAATTTATTATTTCAACAACGAAAATGTAGAGACAGACAGAGATTGTCGATGACATTTAAAAAAAGGTTTGTTTGTTTTAAGTTTTGTATTTTTGTTGAAAATACTTGGAGTGTGTCCAAACAGTCATACTCTTTATGGAAGATTCGTACTGTGGTCTGTTTTTTTTCTAGCTATTCTTAAAAATCGTTAACTATTAGTAAAATAAATAAATTAGGTGGCGCAACAGTCCGTTGAGAACTGGGGCCTGTTGACTTACAACTCTCAATCATTCCTGTGTGCGTATAATATTGTCCGGAATGCAGGGAACCTACAGTTTTAAACCGAATCCGTACGGATAATTTGAGAAAGCACTTTTCATGACAACAATTACTCTTGGATAATTTGTCAATTCCTCTCAAGAGGCAGTACCCGTGAACAAATTCAAATGGCACAGGCAGGGCTTGAATCCAAGACCTCTGGCATGACAGTCCTACGCACTAAACATCACACCACGGGTACTGACGTTAACTTTAAGTGTCGTTCCTAAATATAAAGATTGTAACGATTTGTAACAATATGACGTCATCACAAAGTTTCTTAGCTTATTGTTGAAGGGCCAAATAGTTACCATCTGTAACAATTCAAAAATCATTTCGAGAGCTGAGTTAAAAGTGTTGAACTTTTAAAGTAAATGATTTGTTTAGAAACAAGTATTTTTTGTGTGTGTTGGGGTAGGAGAAAACAAAGAATTTAAAACCAATTTTTCGTCTAAATCGAATCATACATTTTTCATTGTACAATAAACTTATGTTTTCGTTTATTTTTCTTTTTGTTTTTCTTCATTTTATTTAAAAAAAAAACAAAGCTTGATATGAAAATTCTTAAGTAAGTTAAAAACAGTTTCAATTTTTCTTTTGTTATTCATTTCGCTATTCAAACTTATAAAAACATATTTCTTCAATTTTTATGTTGGTAGTTTTACAGATCAACGATTTCTGTCAATTGTCATTCTTAAATTATTCAAACAAATTCCAACAATTCTTATCAATAACACTTGAAATTTTGTTTAAACTTAACAACAATGTAGTTAACAATTGTACAAAATAAAGAACAGACCACTGTTCTGGACTTTCCAATCAGCTCCAGCACTCAGCGCCCTAGAGAAGAACTTTTACAATTACAGTCTTATTTAATAGAATTCTCTAAACAGATGAATAGTTATACAGTGCATAAGGATTTATTTAAGCTCTATGTAACGTTGCGAAAATTCGCATTTATAAAAAATTCTGCTATAAATTTTAGTTATACATTGCTTATATCAAAAAAAATAACCAAAATGGAGCAATCTATTCCATTTATCTGTCTATCAAATCAGCTGTTTGTCATAACAAATAAAATATAAAAAAATAATTCTAATTATTTGTATGATATTCTCTTTCGAAAATTTATATTTTTTTTTAAATTCTTCGTTTCTTAGGCTCATTGGGTTGAACCTTTTTTTATAAACTTTCCGCCTTCTTGGAATCGGTAAAACGTGATTTAAATTCTTTTAATCATTAATAAACGAGCTAAACTGGAAAGGCATTATTGTTTTTAATTTAATTTCAAAAATGGAGAGAAATCAAAATGACATTTACGAAATAATAATAACAATAATTTCCTAATTGTAGGCTCTATTCAACCTCAAAACGCGTTTAGCTTATTATGGGACTATGCAACCTTGCATAAGTTTTATAAATAGCATTTTTGCGTTAGGAGGCATTATAGAGATTACATAACTTTATGTAGGCTCTATACAGCGTTTTCAAATAAGACTGTTAGACAAAAACACTCCATTACCAAGACCGGAATCTCAGACTGACATTTCGGTTTGCCTACAAGCTAGAAAGCACTAAATGTGAGAAAGTGTGCGTGAAATGATGCAAAAAACCAAACACATTCTCACATTTAGTGTTTCGGCCCATCAAAACGCTTCATTATAGTAATCAGCCCCATCTAAATGCTTCATTTTGAATGGTTCATGGCCTCGTTCAAAAACTAAACAATCCTAACCAACAGAATCTGAAGTGCTGACATGGTCTTAAATTGGAAGATTTGTATAGCTTTTTAATTTCCATCCAAATAAATGTTGTAAATGTATATTAAATAAAATAAAATTGACCAAATACAAATTATTTAATGATTTATTAGTGCTTTATTTTGTTTACTTAAATTATTTGCGAACGCACCATGCGCTGCAACTGGTTAAGTAAGCTTAGAGCATTTTTTTGGCGACCGACGTTAGAAGTTCAGGTGGAAACAATAGGCGGGGGTGCATCCGTATTTGTTTGTACAGAAAATGCTACGAGAAGCATACTTGTGAAGTTCCATTGCCAACTTTAGCTAGTTCAGATTCGTCAATTAGATTAGTATTTTCATCATTTAAGAAATTCGACAAATGCAAGACCAAATTTTAGTTTTGTTTGTTGCAGAAATATTCCTGAAAATTTCTTTTTGAGGGATTATGTTAAAGTTAGAATTTTGTTTGTAGTTAGATTTTGGAATAAAAATTTGAGGGAACCATGTTTTAAAAATAAGTTGCTTTGTGTAAAGCATCTTTAAGGAATAGAAAAATAGGCAATATGGTTGCACACAATACCAACTAAATGAGTGCAATAAATAGATTTAAGCAACTTTTTTTATTCCAGTATGAGGAAACCGAACACCCAATAGAAAAAAATCGGTGAACGCGCCAATATGCATACTTCTTGCTTAATAATGTTATCTTCTATGCTTACGCATAAAATTACGAATTTTGTAGCATATGAACATTTCTAGACATTTTACAATGTGAACAATTAAATATGCTATGAAATAATTGGCTGCTATTAATGCTATTTTTTTTTTTTCGAAAAAGTTGATGAAGGTTAAACGAAGCGGAAATTTCTTTAATGAACATACTCAAAATATTATTGGCTTTCTTAAAAATATTTTTCTACACTAACCTCTGCTTTATATCTGAAAACTATTGTTTATGTATATTTTCTTCTATGTTCTGCATTTATAAAATGTAATCTACGGTAGTATTTATTATTATTACGAAAAACAAAAACATATACGTAAAACTCATTATTTTTTTTCATTATTAGCAGTATTTTTACTAAACATACTTTTCAAACAATAATAAGTAAACTTGAACATTTTTAAGGAATGAATGAAAATGATATTTTGCGTTGAACTGTGGAAATTCACTAAAAAAAACTTCTGTACGTCAACAATAAACATTCATGACTGACGATTACATGTTCTATTGAATTAGTTGTGCATGAATTCAGAACGATTTTAAGACGTTTTCATTTTGTGATATATGTCAAAATTTACATTTTATTTGCTCTGCATTTATTCAACAGGTTCGCTATAATCGTTCTGATTACTTTTTTAAAACATTTGTGTTCCTTTGAAGCATAGTTTTTTTTGATAGCAAATACATGTACGCTTCCATCAATCAAGAATGTTATGGATAAGATATTTTTCGATTATAACTCTTTTTTTAAATATACTTGGATTAATTAAATTGATACAGATTTTAATTACTTGCAAACAAAATATTTGGGCCGTTCGTTAACGAAAATTTATTAGAATGCAATACAAAAATTGCACTCGCACCCTTAAATTGATGGTTCTTCGAACGCATCTTTGATACAAAAATCCAAGGTTTATTATGAAATTTAAAGAATTTCGTAGTGATTACTGTAAATTAGTGAATTAAATAAAATAAACTGATGTTGAACATGCTTTTTTCAAGACAAAAAGGTACATTGGTTCACTATCCACAAAATGCCTGCAAAATTAAAGCTTAAAACTGACTTTTTCATCGAAAAAAAGTAAAAAGAAAAACCTGAAAAAAACTTATTAACCACCCCATTTTGTTTTTGCTGTGCAAAGTGCCGCTAGCCCACGGCATCGTTTTTTTTTTGTTTGTGCTCACATCTATTCATGGACTAATTGTCAAAATTACAAATACAACAATGTAAACAAACGGGTTTTGGAGAGTGAAACGTACGAAAGATTCCGGTCTTGGTAATGGAGTGTTTTTGCTGTTAGAGTTTTGTCTAATGTGCACTTTGTTTTTCGAGAAACAGTTTTGAACGAGGAAGGTGAACTCCTTCACTACCTTGAAATTACTGCTACCAACAGTGACGTTTTGTCCTAGGTGGTGCACAGATAGGATTTTTATTTGTTGAGATAGTATTGCTTTTTGTAACGTACCTCAGCGGGACTGGCTGTGTTTTTTCTCTTAATTTAGCTCAAAGTATTTTTTAACTTTTTCAGAATAAACTGCGTTTATTTGATCAAGGATATACTTTGTTTTGTCCTCATTCACTTTAAGATCAACGCGTTTCGCCTGTTCATCTATAGCTGTTAATGCTTCTAGAACAGCTCGTTGGAGTGGCCGATGATTTCGATGTCATCCAATTTGCCAAGCAATTGTGAAGATCTTTTAAAGATAATGCCTTCCAGGTCAATACCACTCTTGCGCACTTTCTGCTTCCTGACCGTATGTTGTAGAAATCAAATGATAGCGCATCTTCTTGTCTAAGCCCTTCACATATCTGGAATAGCTCGGATGAGTTGTTATCCATTTGCACATTGTACCGCGTATTTTGTAACGTCATGAGCCATAGCTAGATCAGTTTTTTCGGGATCCCGAGTTCAGACATCGGCAATAGAAGGTCTTGGCGACTTATTCAATATCATATGCGCCTTTAAAGTCACTGAAAAGATGATGGATCTCGACTTGAAGTTCGTTGTTTTTTCCAGGATTTGCCTTAATGCAGAAACGTGTAAGACGCTTACATGATACGATGGATAGGATCTTGTAGGCAACATTAAGCTGGGATATACGTCTGGATTTGTTTGCAGGAGAAAGGACTGCCTTTTTTGAAGATTGGGTATAGTGAGCTATTTGATCAGTCGTCGCCTATACTTTTCTATTCTCACTGTCTGATGAGCTGGTGTATGTACCCTACCAGGACATCATCTCCATATTTGAATAGTTCCGCATTTACGACATCCAAGCCGGTGGATTTGTTTTTTTTAAGCTTGGATGGCTTTATTTACCTCTTTAATACTGGGCGCTGGGGCTAAATCTTCATTGACAAGTCTCATGGTTATTTCCTCGTTTCTTTCGTCTACACTCCCTTAATGATATCGCGTGTTGCGACTGCCTAGGGCGGCAAACTGAGCAGGCGTCATCAGCGAGGAGAAAAGATCTAAAATGAAAAACGAAACAAATGAATTAATTAAATAAAAAAATAAAAAGTAAGAATATTGCGTTTACTTACGCTATATGGTACTCGTTGCCAGGCAGGGATGTGTGTTCTTTCCCACGGAAAAATCCTGAGCGGCCGTCGCCGTCGGCGCGATGAAAATGACCTGAAACGAAAAGAACAACATTATAGGTAAATTAACACATATATGAATGTGTACTTGCGATATTGTTACTCCTTGCCGAACGTAGAACGTCCCGAGCGTCGCACACCATCGACCAACAGAGGCGTCTTCAGCGCGAGGAAAGATCTGAAATAAAAGCAAAACAAATTAGTTAATTGAATGAATGAAAATTCGGTATTCGTTTACTCACGATATTTTTACTCGTTGGTCTGGCTGGGACGTGGGTTTCTTCTCCACCGAACAGTTATGAGTGGCAGCCACCACCGCCACTGGTTCGCACTTTTGGCAAGCGAGGCGTCGTCGGCGCGATGAAAGTGACCTGAAACGAAAAGAACATCATTGTAGGAAATTAACACACCTATGAAAAGGTACTCACGATATTGTTGCTCCTTGCCGAACCCAGTATGTCCTGAGCGTCACACCCCGTCGGCAACTGAGGCGTCTTCAGCGCGGAGGTATGATCTATACATAAAAAAAAAATAAAAGAAATGAAACAAATAAATGAAAAAGTAAGCAATCATAGGTTTACTTACGATTTTGTTTACTCGTTGCCTGGCTTAGATAGGCGATGTTGACCTAGGTGGAAACGCAATTCTTGGATTAGCTGAAAATAAAACAAAAAGAATGTTAATGAGTAATTCTTTACTTTTACTACCTAATCCGTTAGGCGAATTTTGTAATTTTTTGTTGTTTACTTACCTCGTTGTAGTTGCTGCCGGCTCCATTGATAGAAAAATGAAAATGGTGGTAAGAAAAGGAAACAGTGACGACAAACAATTGGAAGGTATTCCTGGAAAGCCTTCCTGGAAGGTTAACTGGAATAATTAGTTCTAAAAGGTTAAGGGAGATGTGCAATAGGAGTTGGTTTGACGAGTAGGTTAGAGTGTTTGTTTTTGTGGTTTGCTTAAGTTTTGAGAATGTGAAATGGTAATGTGAGTTGCAAGTGATTTAAGGATGTGAATGTTGACAATCAAGAGATGTTTGTTTTTATGTTATATTGTATAGTTTATTAGTGTTTTCATGGTTTTTGTTTGAGTTTTACACGTATGTACATAAGTTTAGAAAAATATAGTGACAGTAAAAGATAGGTGACAACAATACAAAATGACTACATATTGATAATATAAACAATGTTATTATTTATTCAAATCAACTATAACAAATGTGACGAACGCGAATAAATAGGTATTTTGACAACAAGATTGAAAAGAATTATTCAAACATTATTAGTTATGGACGGGACGAACGCCGACCGTGGTGAGATAGGACGTGTATACAGCGGTGGGATGTTGTTCTTAGCCAGCGAACAGGCTAACACAACGGCGGCGGCTTAAAAATTATGGCGGACATGACAAAGCAGTTTTCGGTGGTTGAAGAATGAAAGAAACAAAGAAACAATTACAAATAAGGTCGGTGGAAGTTTTTGTTAAAAATTAGAGGACATTTGAAGATCGATAGTCGTGCGGTAAAGAAGTAGATAAAAGTTGTTTGAAGGAACAAAGGATCTTTAAAGTGTTTCGAAACAGTTGTGCCCAAGGAATTTGGAATTAAGTCCTGTTAACTTTTGAACGTTTTTAAGGAAATAAAAAGGGTGAGTGCGCTAGGTCCTTAATAAAATGGTGATAGTTTCGGAAAACATAACTAATTCGTGTGTTTTGTGTGTGTTTTTTTTGGTGATACAGGGTGGAAATTCTGTCAACGAAGACGCACGAGTAGCCAAAGATAGCCGTGGGACTGAGGCAGTCGACCCAGAAATAGAGCGAGCATATAGCCCGTGAGTCTCCGGGTGCCAAGTAAGGTTGTTTAAAAAAGTTATCGGTAAAGCAGGTTTTAACGAAATGTTAAATTAGGTGCCGGCGGCAAGCCGCAGAAAGACACCCCTTTTCGGTTTTTTTTCTGTTCTATATAAACCTATAGTTCTTCTTTGTGGTTCGAACGAAAAGTTTTGAGGAGCCAAATCATTTCGAAGTCGGAGCCAATTTTGGCTGAAGATATACCCCTTCGCACGACATATCGTAAAGAGTGCTGCTACGCACGACGGCCGAAGTCGCTCCAAATAAAGTTCTATTAGCTTTATTCAGTAAATCTAACAAAAAAAAAAAGGGGTTCTTCAACTCCAGCAAGAATCCCCTTCAAGAGCGTCGAGAGCGCGGGGTTGGCGAAGCGACGCGCAAGAGCGTACGGAGCGTTTTTTTTATATATATACATTTTTCTTTGTGTTGCAATTTAATTCGTCAAGCGAAATCTAAACATCCATTTTGAAAGTTTTACTTATATATTATTTAAAGTTATTGTCTTAATTTTGATTTTTTTTGTTTGCGTGCCACAAAAGAGTGTGGAAAATTTATTTTGCCGGTAATTTGAAAAGATTCCGTGGAGGAACTCTTTCCAATCTCGTTCGTGGGAAGCAAGATTTTGCCCCTAGAAACGAGCCACATATAGAGCTCTATCTGTAGGTAGGATACGAAGGGTGTTCGCCTTGTTTCTTTTTATCGGTGCGAATTGATACACCGTACAAGTAATTGCGAGACATTTGGGGAGGGTTTCGTTTGCCAAGGAAATCCGGCATATTTTCCAGATTTTTTTTGGGCGTTTCGATAATTTTTCGATATTTTTTTTTGATTATTGTTTTAATAACCTTTTTTATATATTATAATTTCTTAATTTTTCAAGTCTTTATAGTATGTTGAATTAATTAATTTCTTATTAAATTAAAATTTGTTTTTTTTATGTATTCAATCAAATTTCGCTTTCGCTTGTCATGATCAATAAATGATTCATTTTATGATTTTTATGTCGAACAGATCGAATTTTGGTGATTTTTTTTTGTGATTTTTTGGGGTTGAGCGATAGCTCAATGGAGTTTTGAAGTTTTATTCTAGGGGGTGATTAAAGGTAAGCAAGGGGAAGTGGCGAAAATGACTCTTTCAGGTTTGGTGATGACTATTTAGAGGATTTCCGGTCAAGGGGAATCCGGACATCCTTCGGCCTGCCGGATTCCACGGAGGGGTGGGAATATTAGGCCAAGCTGCGCCGTCACCTGCAGCCCTCAAGTGTGGTGGACCATCAGTGGTGGTATCGCTTTTTAGGTTTTTCGATCTCTCCAGGCATGATATATGTTTTTGAAATAGGAGGAGGTCCGTTTGCGAGGGCAAGATTCCCCCCATTCCGGCGAGCTCGGCCGAGCACAGCAAGCATGCCGCGACCCTCGCAGCGGACGGCTGCGCATTCTCTCCAATCGTCTTAGGCCTTCTTTCTTTATCTATCCTTTCTTTCTCTTTTTCCAGTTTCTTTCCAATCCGTCGTCTTTTCCGTGTCTTTATCCATTTCTCCTTTTCTCCCTCTGTTCTATTTATTATTTCTGACATCTGTCAAACCTTTCCTTCCAGCCTAAGACGAACTGTCACTGCACTGACATCCGGAGCGACAGCGAGGAGTGCCAGCACTGCGGTCGGTCCTTAGCCGGTCGTATGAACATCGTCATTTCATATCTATTCTTCTTCTCTTCATTACTCTATTCTATTCCTTTTTATTCTTCTACTATTTCAAATGGCGCCCAACGTATGTGCCCGAAGGTAAGCCATTGGCAAGTAACATTGCAAATGGCGAACTTTCGGTTGTGTCCTAGTTTTTCCTAATGTCCCGACCTTCTTCGTTAAATATGTCAAGTCGAGGCGTAAGTCTTAATAACGATGGCTCTTGAGAAGGCGTTTTAATTGCGACGACTCGATTTGGCATACGAGACAAGAACGGTCGGAACATCTAAGTGTCTAGTCAGTTGTGTTCCTTCGATGTTAGGTTGTCATGTCTTCATAGGTATAGTCTTAACATAACCTTTGAATTGCGGATAACTGGTCGGCGTCTAAAGAAATCGCAACTGACATTTCTAGTTTGAGTCGTGTTTGTCGTCGAGGACGAGGCATAGCGTAAGTCTTTGTCAAGATAGCTCTTTAGAAAGCTTGTCAAATTGCGACGCAATGTTTCGAATCCAACGGCGGGAACGAGTTAAAATTGTCTACGTGTCGTTTCAATGTTTTTTATATCCACCACACTTTGAGTAAACAAATTTTTTCTTTTGGAGAGTTGTCATCAAACGAAATGGAAGTCATACAAATTTCGTCAACACAAATTCAGAGTAAGCCACTTCCCTGGCTACCCCAAACACCCCTGAATCACAAATACAAACTCAAACAAAACATATAGCAATTACTATTTCAATTTTGATAGCAATTCATACATTATTTTTGAAAAGGTTTCAGAGATATTTTCTTGATTACGTTTTTGCAGAGGTTTATTTTTGTTGCGAGAAGTTTTCTTGAAACCGATTAAGTTTTTTTTGTAGAAATTGATGTTTTGCCATCTATTTGTTTATGTTTCTTTTTTGCGTCTAGCGTAATTTTATTTTCGTTATTTTCTTATTTAGTTATTTTTGTATTTTTTTTTGTCAATTTGGTGATTGGTATTAAATAAGTTTAGGTCTTAAGTCAAAAACACAAAATTCCAAAAAAAAAAATTAAAATAATAAATAAAAAAAAACAAAAAAAAAAAAAAAACAAAAAATAAATTTTATTACTTAGTAGTAGGTTAAATCTTTAGCTTAATCGCTTAAGATTTTAACAATTAGGTTTAGGTCGTATAGTTTTTTTAATTTTTGTTTGAATTTTTGGTTGTTAGTCGTTTTGACATCAACAATTTTATAGTATTTTAGAGTCTAGGTTTAATAATTTCATTTTTTTCTAGTAAGGAACCGTATATTATTTTAGACAAAATTTACATATTTGCTTCATAGAAGTTCAATTCTTTTGCAAATTCTTGATTTTTTTTTGTTATTTATTTATTTATTGGTTATTTATTTATTTATTAATTTATTTATTTATTTACTTAATTAATTTATTCATTTCATTTATGAAGTTTTAGTGTAGTTTCATCTTTCGTATTATTATTTATTCTTGTAATTTTTTTTCTTATTAGTTCTTTTTGTTATTTATTTATTTATTTATTTGTTGTTATTTATTTATTTATTAATTTATTCAATTATTTATTTATTTATTAATTTATTCAATTATTTATTTATTTATTTTATTAATTTATTCATTTCATTTATTAAGTTTTTGTGTAGTTTTATCTTTCGTATTTTTAGGTTTTCTTGTTTTTCGTATTATTCCTTCTTGTTATTTATTTATTTATTTATTTATTTATTTATTTAATCTTATTTTTGTCGGTTATTTATTTCTTCAAATTTTTTTTAGTTAATACTATTTATTTAATAACTTTTTTTAATTATTCCATAGTTATATTTTTTTTATTTTCATTTCTTATAGGTTAGTTATTCTTATTGCAAATTACAATTTAGTTTTTTTTGTATTTTTTATTTTTCAAATTTTTCTTTGTGAGTTAGTTATTATTGTAGTCGTTTCCATTTGACACTAGTTCGCAATAGGTCATTGAGTTTTAGAGAGGAAAAGGTATAGATACCAAATCCGTATAACTTGCTAGGATTTCTTGGAGAGTCACCATAGAGTAGTTTTTTTGTGAAGTAGGTTATGAGTGATAACCCTGTGGTCAAGAAACCGAGAAAACGACGCAAAACACAAGTTTTCCATAGACCCGTCACCCGACGACAACTGAAACTAGTGGGAATCGACGACACCATGCCCATGAGTCGCACTCCACCACCCGGATTGATTGATCAAAATAGTCAAGATCCACCACCTATTGATAAGGGACCGAGCAATCCAACCAATCAAGATCCGGAACTGATGGACAAGCCAGGTAGTTCGAAAGGTCAGGTCGTGGGTGATATGATGGGACTAAATCCACCTGTCCAAGGGACATCACGTGGGACCAGCGGGTCCGATGAAACCGACAATACAGTTACCACTCCCGCATATAGCAATCTGACTTCAGCAGAAGAGGGAAACCGAAGGTCAGAACAAACGAGGGGAGTTGAAATTCCAGCGGAAAGGGTGAACAATGCCAGCTTAATGGACTTTGAGCCAGTGTATTCGACCCAAGATGCAGCCTTGGCTGGGCAAACATCTAGAAACTGTGAAGATCGAGAGGTTAAAATAACTGCAAGTAGCGTATCAGCTGAACTTAAGACGCTAATTAATCTAGCTGTCGTGAACGCATACGAGTCTTACACCAGCTCGATAAGCGGTAACGTCTCAGAGGCCGTCAGAAGTGAAGTAGAGCGAGGATTCTTAGATTTCATGAAGGAAATCAACTACGCCACACGAACAACTCCACCACTCTCAGAAAGAGTTCGGCCGACAAAGGAACCTCAACCGTCGACGTCCAGAGCTGCACTTGAAAGTATTCAAGCTCCGCCGAGTCAACTTCCGGCGAGGAACTTGCCACCACCAATGTCTAATAATTCACAAAGAGTGACTCCGGAGTTTCTACACGCGCAGGCAAGTCAATTTTCTGATAGACTTCCACCACAGCCGGATCATTCTAGGCGAATGATCCAAGAGAGGCTATATGTTGAGCGAACACATCCCTACGGTCAGGAGCCTATTGGACACAGGATGACATATCCACCGGAGGGATACCATCAGGGGGAAGATCGTCACCCTGAACCCCAATTTAGGTCACCACCCAACTATCCGCAAAGACCGGGGAGACAACCAATTCGCATAGATAAGTGGGGGATAGTTTTCGAAGGAAAGCCGGATCGACTGACCGTCGAAGACTTCATTTTCCGCGTAGAACTACTCCAACGTCAGCACGGTTGTACGTGGGCGGAAATCCTAAGGGATTTCCACCTTCTACTAGCGGGGACCGCGTACGATTGGTACTGGCAGTACCAGCGAACCAGTTATCGTCCGGACTGGACTGGACTCAGAGACGCGCTAATGCGTCAATTCAGAAACTCCAAGTCCGACCTAGAGATCATGAGAGATATCATGGATAGACGCCAAGGAGCTTGGGAGTCTATGGACACATATTTTGCTTCCATATACAAAATGAAGAGTCAACTGGGAATTCAGATCTCCGAGGATGAGTTAGTCCGAATCCTGAAAAGGAATTTGAACGAGCGGATCGGGAGATTGGTATACCCGCAAGCACTCTTTAACTTAGAACAGCTGAGGCGAGCGTGCAAGGATGCTGAACATGCATTCCCATTACGTGGAAGCGAGCGTGAGCGAGACATCGCTAGACCAGTAAGGCAACCAAACCGGTTTGTAGCAAACGAGCTGGCTTACGAAGATCCCGATTATGAGGATGAACATATAGATGCTTTCCAGCAAGTTAACGTTCGGCCCCGAACCAACAAAATCAACAGCGAAACAAAAGCATTAAAGTGTTGGAATTGCCACACGGTTGGTCATTCTTATGTCGATTGTCCTTCTCCGTCCAATAGGATATATTGTTTCGGGTGCGGAAAAGAAGGCGTCATTAAACCTAATTGTCCGCAATGTCGACCGGAAAACGCGAGGTCGAACGCGAGGAGTCTGGGGGAGTCGCGTTCGACACAGACACCCCACGAACCACCTCGAACATTATAACTGAACAACCACAATCGAACGTAAACAACCAACCCATCACAATATTAAAAAGAGACAAATTAAAAGATAATATAAGTATCAAGACGATAGACATTAATAGAAACAGTTTCGACATACGCTTAAAACAATATAAAGAAACAAGGGAAAGAATATTTAACCCAAAAGTAAATGCCTATTCAATCGTAATTTCGTCCTTAGTGATTCGTCTAAGTTAGTGTCAGCCAAGTTATGTCCAAAATTTGTTAAGTGTCGGGTAGTTAAAGCCGTAGGTAAAAACCTTTTTTGAACTTGAGAATCTAGTTGGTAAAAGCATAGGTATCCTTCACGCAAAAGATATCAAGCAATGAAAAGGTTCTATTGTTGAACGTTTACATTAACTTCAACTAGCCTCTAGTCATAAAATGGTCTAGTCAGAACATGTCTCTAGTCAGAACAAGAATTCAAACAATACTAATTATAGTTAAGCCTTAAGCTTGGTGCGAAATCACTAGGTATCGTTGAACTATAAGTAAAATAATAACCATAAGTCTATAAGTACTTATATACTCTTTGGCCAAAATGTCCACCACCGTACCTGATTAGCTTTAAATCTTACTTTAAGTTAGAATTAAGTGCTAATCTGTGATACGAGAGGATATATATTTTTTGTTTAAGAAGACTGACTAGGATAGTATTAAGGCCCACTGTGATATGAAAACATGAAGAGACATAGACTGATTAGAATATAAAGAACACCCTGTGATGAACAAATTTTTTTTTTAAAGACTGACCAGGATAGTATTAAAGCCCACTGTGATATGAAAACCCGAAGAGACATAGACTGATTAGAATATTAAGAACACCCTGTGAGGAACAATTTATTTGTAAAAGACTTACTAGACTTTAAGAAGAGCGACTGTAATATTTATATACTTTTTTTTTTATACATGTATACCATCTAGAATTTAAGATCGACCTGTGACATGAAAATGTTTTACCTACTGAATGACAAAATACTTGAGATAATTGTGCAATACACCAACATGATTATTTTGTATACAAGACTGATTAGGCTAGGTATATGTTGAACTGTGATAACCAATTTGATTAGAAAACTGAATAGAATTAGAATAGTAAGATGGACGGTGTTAACGAACAAACGACATTATCAGAAAACTTATGACTACAATTAAAATTCCAGAGAAGTCCCGAAATACTCAACGACCGCCGATCCTGTTCACGTTTACGACCCGGTTGCTTACTAGGCAGAATTAACTCTCAAGCGATAATGCGAAACAAAAAGACTTTAACTGTGATATGGTCAAGGCCCCTTACACCTTGACCAGAGCAAAACATCTGTGTTTTATTTTTGTATATGTTGTTGTTAGATTAAGGCCAGATTTATTGAAACATATTTATTCGTCGCACTCGTCTCATTTGTTGTTGTTTTATTTTGCTTAATCTTAATTTAACACTATTTTTTTTTTCACAAATTATAAAATGAAAACAAGGTTCAAATGTTGTTTAAATGGTCCTAATGACCTTGTAAAATAATGACATATTATTTAGTTTGAACCAAAATAAAATAAAGAAATAGGTATAATAGAATAATAACTTAACTAAGTCTAACCTGGATATTGCCCGGCTTGAGACGTGGGTTCTTCCCCACGGAAAAGTACTGAGTGGCTGGTGGTGCTGCGGCTGGTGTGGTTGGTTGAAACATCGGCAAACAGAAGCGTCGATATTTATACTCATTGCCCGGCTTGAGACGTGGGTTCTTCCCCACTGAAAGAGGCAGCCGTCACCGTCACTGTTTCGGGTGGATCCATCAAGCAGCGCCGGAGTGTTGTTGCGACTGCCTAGAACGACGATGGTGCGGCTGGAGGAACCATCGGCATACTGCGGCGTCTTCAGCGCGGAAGTGAGATCTAAAATGAAAAGAAAATAAAAGATTTATTTATTTAAATGAAAAATAGAAGCAAGTAATCGTTTACTTACGATATTTATACGCGTTGCCAGTCGGAGGCGTTGGTTCATGCTCACTGATAAGTCTTGAGCGGCAGCCGTCACCGTCACTGTTTCGTGTACAACCCTCAAGCAGCGCCGGAGGTTTGTTGCGACTGCCTAGGGCGGCAAACTGAGCAGGCGTCATCAGCGAGGAGAAAAGATCTAAAATGAAAAACGAAACAAATGAATTAATTAAATAAAAAAATAAAAAGTAAGAATATTGCGTTTACTTACGCTATATGGTACTCGTTGCCAGGCAGGGATGTGTGTTCTTTCCCACGGAAAAATCCTGAGCGGCCGTCGTCACGTCTCTGGGGTCATGAAAACTTCGGCAAGCAAGGCGTCGTCGGCGCGATAAAGATGACCTGAAACGAAAAGAAAACAAATACAATGAGTATAAAATAACACACATACGAAGGTGTACCTACGATATTTTGGCTTCTTGCCTAATCAAGAACACCCCGACCGTCGTACACCGTCGGCAAACTGAGCCTTCTTCAGCGTAAAGTAAGTAAAGTGAGTTCCGGCGTCAGCCACGGCATTTCTACCCGTTGCCCGGCTGGAACGTGGGTCCTTCCCCACCGAACAGTTATAAGCAGCCCCACCACCGTCATGGGTCACACTTTCGGCAAGCGAGGCGTCGTCGGCGCGATGAAAATGACCTGAAACGAAAAGAACAACATTATAGGTAAATTAACACATATATGAATGTGTACTTGCGATATTGTTACTCCTTGCCGAACGTAGAACGTCCCGAGCGTCGCACACCATCGACCAACAGAGGCGTCTTCAGCGCGAGGAAAGATCTGAAATAAAAGCAAAACAAATTAGTTAATTGAATGAATGAAAATTCGGTATTCGTTTACTCACGATATTTTTACTCGTTGGTCTGGCTGGGACGTGGGTTTCTTCTCCACCGAACAGTTATGAGTGGCAGCCACCACCGCCACTGGTTCGCACTTTTGGCAAGCGAGGCGTCGTCGGCGCGATGAAAGTGACCTGAAACGAAAAGAACATCATTGTAGGAAATTAACACACCTATGAAAAGGTACTCACGATATTGTTGCTCCTTGCCGAACCCAGTATGTCCTGAGCGTCACACCCCGTCGGCAACTGAGGCGTCTTCAGCGCGGAGGTATGATCTATACATAAAAAAAAAATAAAAGAAATGAAACAAATAAATGAAAAAGTAAGCAATCATAGGTTTACTTACGATTTTGTTTACTCGTTGCCTGGCTTAGATAGGCGATGTTGACCTAGGTGGAAACGCAATTCTTGGATTAGCTGAAAATAAAACAAAAAGAATGTTAATGAGTAATTCTTTACTTTTACTACCTAATCCGTTAGGCGAATTTTGTAATTTTTTGTTGTTTACTTACCTCGTTGTAGTTGCTGCCGGCTCCATTGATAGAAAAATGAAAATGGTGGTAAGAAAAGGAAACAGTGACGACAAACAATTGGAAGGTATTCCTGGAAAGCCTTCCTGGAAGGTTAACTGGAATAATTAGTTCTAAAAGGTTAAGGGAGATGTGCAATAGGAGTTGGTTTGACGAGTAGGTTAGAGTGTTTGTTTTTGTGGTTTGCTTAAGTTTTGAGAATGTGAAATGGTAATGTGAGTTGCAAGTGATTTAAGGATGTGAATGTTGACAATCAAGAGATGTTTGTTTTTATGTTATATTGTATAGTTTATTAGTGTTTTCATGGTTTTTGTTTGAGTTTTACACGTATGTACATAAGTTTAGAAAAATATAGTGACAGTAAAAGATAGGTGACAACAATACAAAATGACTACATATTGATAATATAAACAATGTTATTATTTATTCAAATCAACTATAACAAATGTGACGAACGCGAATAAATAGGTATTTTGACAACAAGATTGAAAAGAATTATTCAAACATTATTAGTTATGGACGGGACGAACGCCGACCGTGGTGAGATAGGACGTGTATACAGCGGTGGGATGTTGTTCTTAGCCAGCGAACAGGCTAACACAACGGCGGCGGCTTAAAAATTATGGCGGACATGACAAAGCAGTTTTCGGTGGTTGAAGAATGAAAGAAACAAAGAAACAATTACAAATAAGGTCGGTGGAAGTTTTTGTTAAAAATTAGAGGACATTTGAAGATCGATAGTCGTGCGGTAAAGAAGTAGATAAAAGTTGTTTGAAGGAACAAAGGATCTTTAAAGTGTTTCGAAACAGTTGTGCCCAAGGAATTTGGAATTAAGTCCTGTTAACTTTTGAACGTTTTTAAGGAAATAAAAAGGGTGAGTGCGCTAGGTCCTTAATAAAATGGTGATAGTTTCGGAAAACATAACTAATTCGTGTGTTTTGTGTGTGTTTTTTTTGGTGATACAGGGTGGAAATTCTGTCAACGAAGACGCACGAGTAGCCAAAGATAGCCGTGGGACTGAGGCAGTCGGCCCAGAAATAGAGCGAGCATATAGCCCGTGAGTCTCCGGGTGCCAAGTAAGGTTGTTTAAAAAAGTTATCGGTAAAGCAGGTTTTAACGAAATGTTAAATTAGGTGCCGGCGGCAAGCCGTAGAAAGACACCCCTTTTCGGTTTTTTTTCTGTTCTATATAAACCTTGTAACGGGGCAACTGGAGTGGGACCTGAGGATGGGACTCGTTGGGTAGGATGATTGTGGAAGCGGAAATAGCAGGAAATAGATGGGAATAGGGATAGGAAGGGTCCGAATGTCTGGTAGACGGGGCCGTGGCATGCTGGCGATGCGCGGGCTAGCTCGCCGGATATAGGGGGGGATCTTGCCCCTCTACCAAACCTCACCTCGCCACAAAAATCTTTTCATGCCAACTGCGATCTTTACTTATCTCAAAAAAAAAACCAATCACACACATCAAATTACCTTATACCACCTTTTTGAAACTACCTTGCAGATGTTGTTGCAGTTGAGCCTTCCCACTCCGCTCCTGGAATCCTGGTGGCTCCAATCGGTTGTCTAGGACTCCCCTGTAGCTATTATCTTCCCAGATCACCACATATCACCTCTTATTCTGCTCCACCCTTCCCACCCCCTGAAAAGTTTAACCCTTAGCAGCTCATATCTGAGCGTCTTCCGCTTTCACCAAATAAACACACTAGTCATCGGTGGGGCTTGCAATAAAATCTTTATTAACGTCGTATTTAGGTCTCGACGATCTTTAGAATATAATGGTAAGTATAAATTTAAAACAATATATTATAGGTTTAGTAAATGAGGAAACAAAAAAATTCTTTTATATAGCTAAGGATGTATCTTTGGATAAAAAAAGGACTCAGTTCGCTGGCAGACCTTTATGCCCGCTCGGTCACACCGTTCCAGTTTCCTTAGAACCTGGGAAGGTGAAAACCCACCCAACTCGACGGCAATGCCTTTACTGGCCAGGTCCAATTCCACCTATCTTTAAACGTTTACCAACGGCAAGCGGCCTATTCCCTACCTCTATAGAGCGCTCTTTAGAAGGGGTCTTAGTACCCTTTGTTTTGGTACCTTCACAATCAAAAACAATTTTCTTAGGGGAAACTCGACCTAACCCACTGACCCGGTTGTCACAACGGTGTTCCTTTTTCTCTCTTCCGACACTTCCAAAACTAATATTAACAATTACAAGTTATCAATTTTTCCAATTTTCTTTAAAATTTAACAGTCAACACAAAAATCAATTCGCCCGGGATTATGCTTCACTTTATTGACCGCGATGGCCGAATTCCAGCTTCCGCTGAATTGTTCCCTATGGGTTGCGGTATCCGGTGATTTTTATATTATTTCGACAATAGGGAAATTTTCGTGTTTTTCGATATGGTTGAAAATAGGGTATCGCGTGAAGAGATCGCCTTTTTCTTTTTCTTTTCAATTTTCAGAAAAATGTTTAAAATTTAATGACCACTTATCTGACTTGTGTGGGTTTCCAGTTCTATAATTGGTGACCGTTGTTCCACGGTTCTTCCACCAGATGAATTTTGTCCCGTTTATTTCGGTACCTCCCTTCGACGCACAAAGGCTGACGGCCGTTATTGCCTACGGTTTCACCCGCGATACCTATTTCAAATTTTATTTTAAATACCTAATTCTAACACACTCAAGTCTTACAAAAAAATCACTCACCCCTATTAATTTCCTTTCCTAGTTTGGTTCACAAAATCTCCTTAGAAATTTATACTGCATCCAACACTTTATTCTAATCAATAAAAAAAAAACCATAAATAATTTAATTTGTCACTGTCTTTAAACTGAAAAAAAAAATCACCAAAAAAAACCTTTAGCTCGAGTACTGGTACCACTTAGGTCTTACGTCGGGGAATAATACTTGGGAACTAAAAAACGTACCTCGAATACCTATCTCTAACACCGTACGACCTCTTATTTAGTTCCCTCACACAAACCCCAGTATTCTCTTACTGTGTTGAGGTACATGGGAGCCGTTTTCCTCAGACCCACTACTTTTAAGGGGCTCTCCTCACCCGATCCCTTCTCGCCTATGATTTCTTGGTCTATAATGCCCCTTAAATGCCCACCGTACTCGTTCATATCTACGCCACGAACCTAAAAACCAATTTCCTTTAGGAAATTATTTGGGTTATCCCTGATTGCATTCATTTTTGTTCCCTTCAATCAGCTGTAGCTGTTTGACATTTAAGATTATTCTTAAACAAAAAAGTAGCCGCCACCAGCTAAAGCTAAATGTTTACAGATAATGGGTAACTTAAGAAATGAGGATTACGATGAATTCAATAGGCTTCAGGGTAGAGCAATGTTCCAGCCGAAGTTCCTGTCCAATATGCAGGAACGTGCACTTGTTAGGAGTGTGATTATGACACATGAGCAAGTACGTCAGCCTCGTCTGCATATGGAGGCTGAACGAGAAGCTGCAAAACTGGCACTTGAAGAAGCAGAGGTGAGTTCGAACGAAAACATATAAACTATCAGAAGTTCACTACATAGGTATTTTATTGTTTCAATAAAAAAAACGACAAGAAGATGAAGAACCAAACGGATGCGAATGGAGGTCCTGAAGGACAAACGTAGAAGAGAGAAAATGGCCAAAGTTCTAAAAGGACGTGAAAATGAAGCAAGCTGAACTTCACTATGAATGGTGAGCTAAATTTTTGGTAGTAAATTGAGTTGTTAAAATTAAATTCTCATATTTTTAAAAGCACCTCAAATGGACGGTGGTAGATCGTTGGCAGCAACGGCCACAAATTCTCAAACTGGAGAAAGAAACCAATGAACGTCGACAGAGGTGGAGAATGACGATCTGGGAGTTCAACATTTACGATTGATCTAATAATTTATTTGTTTCAGCGCTTTGCAGATTAATGCCATTAACATAAAAGAAACATAAAAGCCAATAAAAAAAATAAAACGATGCTCAGTTGTTATGCATATTCTTATATATTAAGTCGAAGTATGGATGTGCAATAATCTCTCTACGAAACAGCTTCCTTGGATTTCCTGCCCTTCTTTCCGGTTGCAGCTGCAGCGGCCTCAACATCAATTGGATTTGGTTTAACAAATTGAATCTCATCTTGGTACTTTTCGGACATAAATTTTGTCAACACCTCAGGCACTTTTATGCCAGTTTCGGTTTGACGTGTTTCCAAAATAGCACCGATGACACGAGCAGCAGCACGCATGGTGACATTTGGCATGTGCACATAATTATTCTATAACCAAAAAGGCAGCCACAACAAAACATCGGTTTTGCCATGGTGTTAACTCGGCAGAGACGATGGAAGGATGCCTCATACGTACTAATGTCTTCGAACGCTGGGGACTAACCCACTTACCCACAAGCCGGGCAATACTTTTTCTAGTGGTCTTTTCCCATCCCTCAGGTATATCTATGCTACTTTACTTGAATATTTTAAATCATCAAAATTTTATCGAATGCAGGGGGAAAAACTCACTACTAGTATTATTCAACGCTGACGACTTCTCGATGATTCATGGTTATCAAACTATTCACCCTACACCAAAATTTGGTAAGTGATCTAGACATTACTAAGATTAAGCATCTCCTACATGTACCGTACCCTTTTCTTAAGTTATATTCAAACGAATTTTGTTAAAATAGTGTTTTGTGTTCGAAACAATAAAAGAACATTTTTTTAAGATACTGATGGGGTATAAGTTGCTTGCTTCCTTGAGTTAGTATTTCAGAGGTGGTTATCTTTTTCTTGGCCTTAGGGATGTTGTCACCTTGCCTGGGGCTTGAAATAGTTCTTTTCTTTTTTCTCATTTGGAAGTATTTTGTGCCCCCTGATACTGGATCTTGTTTACTACTGCATCTTCCACTCCCCCTTAGGTGCTATCTATCAGATCCACTAAGCAGTAAAGTACTGAGATCGCTACACTGATAGAAAATTATGAAAAAACTAAAATCTAACTATAATAATATGAAATCTAAACTATAAAACAATAAATTAAAAACAACTTATGCTAAAAGTGAATTTTTAAATATATGGTTTAGTAAATCTCGAATAATCTGTTTTAAACATAACTAGTAAAATGAATTTTAATAATTTTGACATCAATTAACCAGAATAGTAGGACAAACTAAATAAATTAACAAGAATACATGAATATTGCAAAATTCTTAAAATCTATAACATTCATATCACAGGGTCTTATGGACTTCACTGTAAACAAACGAAATAAATTAACAAAAATACATGAATATTGCAAAATTCTTAAAACCTATAACATTCATATCACAGGGTCTTATGGACTTCACTGTAAACAAACGAAATAAATTAACATTCAAATAAATAATCTTCTTTAAACACTACACCTATACTCTAATAAAATGCAAAAAATAAATACTTTCCTAAAATCTGATTATAAATAACTCTAAAAAAATCTGATAATAAATAACTAACTAATTGAAACTATGTATAACTATAATATAAACTACTCTAATAACAAATAATTAACTATCCTAACATGAATAAATCAAATTCTATATAAAATCAATAAACTATCTAACTCTGATTAGCTCTAGACTTGCAAAACTTTTCTAAGACTATTCTGAACGTTGGACTCTACACTGGAAAAATTTGTTTTAAGATTCTCTATCATGGGTTTTGGTATATCGACCAGGGACTTAGTACGAACATTTATATCACAGGTTTTCTATTGCTTGATATCTTTGGCATGGAATATTCCTATTTTCTTGCCACTTAGGTTTTCTAGTTCATACATGTTTTTCCCTACCGCTTTCACCACTCGACATTTCACAAATTTAGGGCATAGTTTTGAGGCTAAATATTTTGACGTATCACTCAAAACGAAATTTCGCCGAAATACTTCTTGGCCAGGTACATATACTACCTTTCGAGTTCGCAGATTATACGTTTTTGCGCTTTTCTCCTGTGCTTTCAAAATGCTTTCCTTAACTTTCTCGCGAATGCATTGAAGTCTATTCTGCCTAGGAATTGTCAACAGTTCCCCATCATCTACCACACTTAATTTTTGAGCCAATTCGTATCCACTCCCATGAGTCATCATGTTCACCCCAAACAGGACAAAATATGGTGACACCCCAGTCGCCGAGTGAACTGAACTTCTCAACGCGCCAGCGATGTCACTGAGATGAACATCCCAGTCGCGTTGATCATCTTTAAGATAAGAGCGTATAGCTGCTAGTAGAGTTCGGTTGACTCTTTCCGAAGCGTTGGACTGCGGCGAGTAATTAGCCGTTCGAAAATGTCGAATCCCATATTTTTGAAGTAGGTTTTGAAATTCTTTTGATAAAAATTGTTGCCCGTTATCCGAGTGGATGATCTGAGGCACTCCGAAAGCATTAAAAATGTCGTTTTTTAAAAAACGTATTACGCTGCTGGCGTTCGCTGAGCGTAAGGGTTCTAAGAAAACGTATTTCGATAAATGTTCGAGAACGACAAACACGTAAGCGTTTCCCGCTTTGGATCTTGGATAAGGACCCAAGAAATCAATGTAAAGCTTTTGAAAGGGACGATTTATACTAAACGTGTTTTCGATAGGTGGACGAAGAATCTGAGAGGACGGTTTACATTGTTTACATGTATCACATTTAGACACATATTGCCTTATTTGTACGGTCATGTTGGGCCAGTAGAAGAATTGCCGAATACGATGAAGCGTTTTAGCGATGCCACCATGAGCCGCCTGCGGAGGGTCATGTGCCTTGGCAATAATTTCTTCGGTTAACCCGGAAGGTACCCACAATCGCCAATTATGCTCCGACAACTCTTCATCTGCCAGTGCCAATGATCGCTTGTAGACAAAATCTTCTTCGATTTTTAAATCGGGCAACTCACTTTGATGTTTGCGTATGGTCTCAATCAGACTTTTATATTCTTCTGACTCAAACTCCTCAGAAGTCAAATCAATCAACGGAGCGATATCTTCTATCTCTATACTTTCTACATGTGCCCGAGAAAGTGTGTCTGGCACAATATTCAGTGTTCCTTTTCGATGCTCTATGTCGAAGGTATAGCCCTGCAATTCTAAGCTCCATCGGGCTAGCCTTCCACTCAAGTCCTTCATGGACATTAACCATTTGAGACTCGAGTGGTCGGTAATAACCGTAAAATCCATACCCTCGACATAGGGCCTGAATTTCTTAATTGCCATCACCGCTGCCATACATTCTCTCTCGGTCACGGTATAGTTTCGCTGACACCTATTCAATTTTTGTGAGAAGTACGATATCGGAACCTCTTCATTCTCATCGTTCTTCTGAAATAGCACAGCTCCTATTCCAGTGTCGGACGCATCACATTGTACGTAAAATCGTTTATTGAAATCAGGATGAGACAGAACCGGAGCCGTCGTAAGGGCCCTTTTGAGTTGCTCAAAAGCCACTAATGCCTCATCCGTCATTTTAAACTTACCCTTTTTGACCTTAAGGGTATCTGTGAGAGGAGCGGTTAAGCTGGAAAAATCTTTGATGAATCTCCTATACCACCCTGCTAGACCTAGTAGCCGGCGGACTTGTCTCGAATTTTTCGGCACTGGAAAATCCACCACCGCCTCAACTTTGGCCGGGTCAGTTTTAACCTGCCCGCCGCCTATAATAAATCCCAAGTATTTTAATTCTTTAAAACAAAATTTTGACTTGCCCACGTTGATGGTCAAGTTTGCCTTTCTAAGGCACTCGGCTACTTCGGCTAGCACGGTGATATGTGTCTCAAAATCTGGAGCGATTACTAACAAGTCGTCTAAATACACGAAAACGTTGTCCCTGAGTCGTGCAGGAATAACCTTATCCATTAAACGGCAAAGTCTTTGAGCCGCGTTACACAACCCAAATGGCATTACCGTGAACTGGTATAAGGATCTTCCCGGTACCGCAAACGCAGTTTTTTCCCTACTCTCCTTCTCCAGCGGGATCTGCCAAAATGCTTCTTTTAAATCAACGCTGCTTATGAAGTAGGTATTAGGTAAACGGCTGAGGAGCCCTTCAATATGAGGTAGAGGGTTAGCGTCCTTTTTGCTCAACTCGTTGACCTTACGAGAATCCAGACAAAAGCGGTACTTAATAGTCCCGTCGGTTGCTGGTTTCTTTATAAGGACAACAGGCGAGCACCAAGGACTCTCACTCTCCTCTATAACGCCGAGCTCAAGCATTCGGTCCACTTCTTTGTATAAAATGGCTTGAACCGCTGGAGAAACAGGGTAGTGTTTCTGCTTAACAGGCTCCGCGCTTCCCGTATCGATGACATGTTCCATTAATGATGTTTTCCCGAGACCATGTCGATCATAATCCAAAAATTTCTGCTTAACCGCCTCTAACTTCGACCGTTGTTCATATGTCAGGTTATGTGCGTTCAATAGATCCGTGTCCGCCTCTGGAACAGAAACTGAGCTGACGACATTTGGTGCTATATTAAACGTCCTCCAGAAATCTATTCCCAAGTATAGTTCTTGTTCTAAGTTTGGAACTAGATAGAAAATATTCTGGTGAATTTGGTCTTTAAACTTGACTTCGGTCTGAACTTTCCCAACTATGGACTGGTTTTTTCCATCGGCCGTTTTGACACCCGCCTGGTATGGAAAAACTTTTAAATTGGCAGTTTTTACAAATTCCATGCATCCCTTACCTAAAATGCTAATACTAGCCCCACTATCTAGCAGACCTAGAATTATTTTCCCAGCGATTTCGACTTTGGCATAAGGGCGTGGATCAGTTGCCACATCTAAAATTGTCGACGAAATACTTTTCTTAATTTCTTTTCTATTTTTGTAACGAAACCTAGCCTTCAAAACTCGTTTTGATGGTGCTGCACCGTTTACGTTAAAAATTCTATCTCTAGCTAAATTATACTCTCTTAACCTAACATGTAATGGCCTAATTTCATAAAGTTTTTTGTTCTTTTCTTCACAGGTTCGAATACGTGGTAAAATTTTAATTTGTTTTGAATGATCTTCTAATTTTCTTTCGACTGCCCCTGGGGTGTCTGATTGGAACACGACTCCCCCTTCGACGCCGCGTTCCGGTACCTGTTTCCCGAGGCACAATTTGGACATTTCGTGGAAATTACCCCCTCCCGTCCGCAATGATAACAAAATATTTTTGTCGGCGCTACAGGACAGTCCTTAAATTTGTGACCCTTCACGTTACAATTGAAACAACTCAATGTACTTATGTCCCGTCCACTCTTTGGTCGAGCACCGGAGTGCTGAAAAGCTGCAATTTGCTCATCGCCGTACATTGGATCTGGCTCTTCCTTCATGAGGTCATTAACGGCGTACTTATTTAGAGGCTTGTGATGTTGTTTTGTTGCCTCTCGTTCCTTAAGAGGGAACGCGTACTCTGCGTCCTTGCAAGCCCTCCGCAACTGCTCTAGCGTGAAAATTGCTTGAGGGTATACCAGCCGTCCTATCCTCTCATTAAGGTTACGCTTGAGAATGCGCACCAGTTCCGCCTCTGGAATCGGAACCCTGAGTTGTGACTTCACCCGGTTCACCGCTGCAAAATATTCGTCGCAACTCTCCCAACCTCCTTGCCGACGATCCATCAAGTCCCTCATGATTTCGAAATCGGACATTGGATTCCTGAATTGGTTCATTAAGGCGGCTCGTAGTGTTGGCCAGTTTACACCATAATTAGTTCGCTGAAACTGCCAATACCACTCCTCTGCGGTGCCAGCGAGGAACATGTGAAAGTCTCTCAGGATTTCAGACCAGGGACAGGCATGCTGTTGCTGAAGGTATTCAATCTTAAACACGAAATCCTCCACGGTAAGTACCTCCAATCTGCCGTCAAATTTCACTCTCCATTTGTCCACTTTTATCGGATTGCTCATAGGTCGAGTATTTGGTTGATACCCCGTGGAGAAATTCGGCACTTCGCAGTATGGACTCGGTTGAACGTTCGGTTGGTATCCTCCATTTTCGACCCTATCTAACCCCGGAAATGTGCTAAAGGAGCCGGGGATCACGTTACTAACCGGCACGAACGCTCTCGAATTCGGGTTTAGTTGAGATTGACCCCCCACTACCTCACAAGGTGACTGGCCGCCTGATGCTTCCAACGCTATTCTCTGAGCATTTGCAGTACCATTCTGGTTAACCTGTGGAGTGGCTCGGTGAGTATTCTGATCGCTTTGATTCACAACTTCTTTCCGCTGATTAAATGTTTGTTCAATGTTTATTTTCAGAAACTCCGCCAGTTCTCCCCTCAAAGCACTAGTATAGCGTTGACAAGCATCGCTGACTGCTCGGTTTATAGCCAAAACTAAATCTCCGGATATAGCTGCATTGACTGGCGTCGGATTGCCATCTTCTTGACGCACAGTTCCCTCCCTAACCGACCTAATCTCTCCCCCATTCCTGCTTTGAGAGTGTTCGGCCGCACCAGTAAAATTTGGAGGAGGCTGAAATTCACACCCCTGGTTTCCCCCTGATACGCCACCCCCTTGCGTTAAAGAGCTGAACGTCGGTGATATTTCAGAAGTGATTGACCCGGAAGGGTGACTATCTGAAGTCGGAAGTGGTGGTGGGGGTACCGAGTACGGGGACGGTAAGCTCACCGACGCACTCTGTTCGTTATCGCCCGGTGGAGGGGCATCTTGTTTTCTTGGTGAATGGGTTATCGGCATCATGGACGTTTTCTCTAGAATTTGTGAGTATTTGGCTCGGGTTAACGCCTGATTATTTTGTAAGGAGATATTAACTATTCGATTTACTTCTTCAGCTACCTCAGCATTCATCCCCTTACCGCAAATCTGAATCCAATCTAGACGTACTCTAAAACACCGAGGAAATTAATGGGTTTGCTTGTCCCAATTTTATTCTTAAAATTAGATTCTAAGCTAAATTTTATCTAAAAAAAAATCATCAGCAATAAATATTTAAAAATGTATCTTGGAAATTCTTAAATTTTTGCACTTACATATATCTAAATTTGTTTGAGGTGTTATTTGTTTTTGTTTTTTTTTTCTAAGTTTTTTTTTCTAACACTAATTTACTTTTTCTACTTTTCTATCTGTATCTTTACTATCCTGTCATGGATCTGATTTCTTTTCGTAAATTTTCTAAAAATGTTTTTATTCATACACATGCGAGGGTGTTCCGGGTGGTTATAGCATAAGGTGATAATTCTTTTTTTTTCAATTTTGGTGGTCTGTTGGACACGCTCTCTAAAAATGTAGTTCCTTAAAGGTGGTACTTGGTAAAAACATCCATACAACATACATTCATACACACACGTTACGGTTGTTGTTGCTATTAAATCCGGAAGTCCTCGTCGCGATTGATCAAGCCTTCTTACGAGCAATCTCGATCAAGACTTACGATTCTTTCCGTCTGTACTAGCAACAGCCATCGCACACTTGACATACACTAATTTCACTTTCTGGTCAAAATCATCCTCCAGTCGCAATTCGGCAGGCTCGTCTGTGACCTTTCTGTTGAAGACATACTGGATTTTGAATTCTGACTGCAAGTGAAATTTACACGTAGCATCTATTTGTTCCCTATGGCAACACTGAAACAGCTCGTCGCATATGATTTGGTATGCGTTCAAGCTTTCCTAATCACGACCTACAAGTTGTTTCAACACTGTCAATGAAAACCTCTAGAAGCTGAAAAAAAAACAAAGGACAACTAACACAACATCTCGTACCTAACGTCTGGGCGCCATTTGTAACGGGGCAACTGGAGTGGGACCTGAGGATGGGACTCGTTGGGTAGGATGATTGTGGAAGCGGAAATAGCAGGAAATAGATGGGAATAGGGATAGGAAGGGTCCGAATGTCTGGTAGACGGGGCCGTGGCATGCTGGCGATGCGCGGGCTAGCTCGCCGGATATAGGGGGGGATCTTGCCCCTCTACCAAACCTCACCTCGCCACAAAAATCTTTTCATGCCAACTGCGATCTTTACTTATCTCAAAAAAAAAACCAATCACACACATCAAATTACCTTATACCACCTTTTTGAAACTACCTTGCAGATGTTGTTGCAGTTGAGCCTTCCCACTCCGCTCCTGGAATCCTGGTGGCTCCAATCGGTTGTCTAGGACTCCCCTGTAGCTATTATCTTCCCAGATCACCACATATCACCTCTTATTCTGCTCCACCCTTCCCACCCCCTGAAAAGTTTAACCCTTAGCAGCTCATATCTGAGCGTCTTCCGCTTTCACCAAATAAACACACTAGTCATCGGTGGGGCTTGCAATAAAATCTTTATTAACGTCGTATTTAGGTCTCGACGATCTTTAGAATATAATGGTAAGTATAAATTTAAAACAATATATTATAGGTTTAGTAAATGAGGAAACAAAAAAATTCTTTTATATAGCTAAGGATGTATCTTTGGATAAAAAAAGGACTCAGTTCGCTGGCAGACCTTTATGCCCGCTCGGTCACACCGTTCCAGTTTCCTTAGAACCTGGGAAGGTGAAAACCCACCCAACTCGACGGCAATGCCTTTACTGGCCAGGTCCAATTCCACCTATCTTTAAACGTTTACCAACGGCAAGCGGCCTATTCCCTACCTCTATAGAGCGCTCTTTAGAAGGGGTCTTAGTACCCTTTGTTTTGGTACCTTCACAATCAAAAACAATTTTCTTAGGGGAAACTCGACCTAACCCACTGACCCGGTTGTCACAACGGTGTTCCTTTTTCTCTCTTCCGACACTTCCAAAACTAATATTAACAATTACAAGTTATCAATTTTTCCAATTTTCTTTAAAATTTAACAGTCAACACAAAAATCAATTCGCCCGGGATTATGCTTCACTTTATTGACCGCGATGGCCGAATTCCAGCTTCCGCTGAATTGTTCCCTATGGGTTGCGGTATCCGGTGATTTTTATATTATTTCGACAATAGGGAAATTTTCGTGTTTTTCGATATGGTTGAAAATAGGGTATCGCGTGAAGAGATCGCCTTTTTCTTTTTCTTTTCAATTTTCAGAAAAATGTTTAAAATTTAATGACCACTTATCTGACTTGTGTGGGTTTCCAGTTCTATAATTGGTGACCGTTGTTCCACGGTTCTTCCACCAGATGAATTTTGTCCCGTTTATTTCGGTACCTCCCTTCGACGCACAAAGGCTGACGGCCGTTATTGCCTACGGTTTCACCCGCGATACCTATTTCAAATTTTATTTTAAATACCTAATTCTAACACACTCAAGTCTTACAAAAAAATCACTCACCCCTATTAATTTCCTTTCCTAGTTTGGTTCACAAAATCTCCTTAGAAATTTATACTGCATCCAACACTTTATTCTAATCAATAAAAAAAAAACCATAAATAATTTAATTTGTCACTGTCTTTAAACTGAAAAAAAAAATCACCAAAAAAAACCTTTAGCTCGAGTACTGGTACCACTTAGGTCTTACGTCGGGGAATAATACTTGGGAACTAAAAAACGTACCTCGAATACCTATCTCTAACACCGTACGACCTCTTATTTAGTTCCCTCACACAAACCCCAGTATTCTCTTACTGTGTTGAGGTACATGGGAGCCGTTTTCCTCAGACCCACTACTTTTAAGGGGCTCTCCTCACCCGATCCCTTCTCGCCTATGATTTCTTGGTCTATAATGCCCCTTAAATGCCCACCGTACTCGTTCATATCTACGCCACGAACCTAAAAACCAATTTCCTTTAGGAAATTATTTGGGTTATCCCTGATTGCATTCATTTTTGTTCCCTTCAATCAGCTGTAGCTGTTTGACATTTAAGATTATTCTTAAACAAAAAAGTAGCCGCCACCAGCTAAAGCTAAATGTTTACAGATAATGGGTAACTTAAGAAATGAGGATTACGATGAATTCAATAGGCTTCAGGGTAGAGCAATGTTCCAGCCGAAGTTCCTGTCCAATATGCAGGAACGTGCACTTGTTAGGAGTGTGATTATGACACATGAGCAAGTACGTCAGCCTCGTCTGCATATGGAGGCTGAACGAGAAGCTGCAAAACTGGCACTTGAAGAAGCAGAGGTGAGTTCGAACGAAAACATATAAACTATCAGAAGTTCACTACATAGGTATTTTATTGTTTCAATAAAAAAAACGACAAGAAGATGAAGAACCAAACGGATGCGAATGGAGGTCCTGAAGGACAAACGTAGAAGAGAGAAAATGGCCAAAGTTCTAAAAGGACGTGAAAATGAAGCAAGCTGAACTTCACTATGAATGGTGAGCTAAATTTTTGGTAGTAAATTGAGTTGTTAAAATTAAATTCTCATATTTTTAAAAGCACCTCAAATGGACGGTGGTAGATCGTTGGCAGCAACGGCCACAAATTCTCAAACTGGAGAAAGAAACCAATGAACGTCGACAGAGGTGGAGAATGACGATCTGGGAGTTCAACATTTACGATTGATCTAATAATTTATTTGTTTCAGCGCTTTGCAGATTAATGCCATTAACATAAAAGAAACATAAAAGCCAATAAAAAAAATAAAACGATGCTCAGTTGTTATGCATATTCTTATATATTAAGTCGAAGTATGGATGTGCAATAATCTCTCTACGAAACAGCTTCCTTGGATTTCCTGCCCTTCTTTCCGGTTGCAGCTGCAGCGGCCTCAACATCAATTGGATTTGGTTTAACAAATTGAATCTCATCTTGGTACTTTTCGGGCATAAATTTTGTCAACACCTCAGGCACTTTTATGCCAGTTTCGGTTTGACGTGTTTCCAAAATAGCACCGATGACACGAGCAGCAGCACGCATGGTGACATTTGGCATGTGCACATAATTATTCTATAACCAAAAAGGCAGCCACAACAACCTATAGTTCTTCTTTGTGGTTCGAACGAAAAGTTTTGAGGAGCCAAATCATTTCGAAGTCGGAGCCAATTTTGGCTGAAGATATACCCCTTCGCACGACATATCGTAAAGAGTGCTGCTACGCACGACGGCCGAAGTCGCTCCAAATAAAGTTCTATTAGCTTTATTCAGTAAATCTAACAAAAAAAAAAAAAGGGGTTCTTCAACTCCAGCAAGAATCCCCTTCAAGAGCGTCGAGAGCGCGGGGTTGGCGAAGCGACGCGCAAGAGCGTACGGAGCGTTTTTTTTATATATATACATTTTTCTTTGTGTTGCAATTTAATTCGTCAAGCGAAATCTAAACATCCATTTTGAAAGTTTTACTTATATATTATTTAAAGTTATTGTCTTAATTTTGATTTTTTTTGTTTGCGTGCCACAAAAGAGTGTGGAAAATTTATTTTGCCGGTAATTTGAAAAGATTCCGTGGAGGAACTCTTTCCAATCTCGTTCGTGGGAAGCAAGATTTTGCCCCTAGAAACGAGCCACATATAGAGCTCTATCTGTAGGTAGGATACGAAGGGTGTTCGCCTTGTTTCTTTTTATCGGTGCGAATTGATACACCGTACAAGTAATTGCGAGACATTTGGGGAGGGTTTCGTTTGCCAAGGAAATCCGGCATATTTTCCAGATTTTTTTTGGGCGTTTCGATAATTTTTCGATATTTTTTTTTGATTATTGTTTTAATAACCTTTTTTATATATTATAATTTCTTAATTTTTCAAGTCTTTATAGTATGTTGAATTAATTAATTTCTTATTAAATTAAAATTTGTTTTTTTTTATGTATTCAATCAAATTTCGCTTTCGCTTGTCATGATCAATAAATGATTCATTTTATGATTTTTATGTCGAACAGATCGAATTTTGGTGATTTTTTTTTGTGATTTTTTGGGGTTGAGCGATAGCTCAATGGAGTTTTGAAGTTTTATTCTAGGGGGTGATTAAAGGTAAGCAAGGGGAAGTGGCGAAAATGACTCTTTCAGGTTTGGTGATGACTATTTAGAGGATTTCCGGTCAAGGGGAATCCGGACATCCTTCGGCCTGCCGGATTCCACGGAGGGGTGGGAATATTAGGCCAAGCTGCGCCGTCACCTGCAGCCCTCAAGTGTGGTGGACCATCAGTGGTGGTATCGCTTTTTAGGTTTTTCGATCTCTCCAGGCATGATATATGTTTTTGAAATAGGAGGAGGTCCGTTTGCGAGGGCAAGATTCCCCCCATTCCGGCGAGCTCGGCCGAGCACAGCAAGCATGCCGCGACCCTCGCAGCGGACGGCTGCGCATTCTCTCCAATCGTCTTAGGCCTTCTTTCTTTATCTATCCTTTCTTTCTCTTTTTCCAGTTTCTTTCCAATCCGTCGTCTTTTCCGTGTCTTTATCCATTTCTCCTTTTCTCCCTCTGTTCTATTTATTATTTCTGACATCTGTCAAACCTTTCCTTCCAGCCTAAGACGAACTGTCACTGCACTGACATCCGGAGCGACAGCGAGGAGTGCCAGCACTGCGGTCGGTCCTTAGCCGGTCGTATGAACATCGTCATTTCATATCTATTCTTCTTCTCTTCATTACTCTATTCTATTCCTTTTTATTCTTCTACTATTTCACGCGGTACTGGTTCCACTGGTTGTTGACAATGGATGAGATGGATGGGAGTACGACTGAGAGTTTCCTTGTCAATTGCTAAGGCAAGCAGTGTTGGATCTCTTTCTATAGACAATCTTTACTTTCTTCTTATTTGATTTTGGATCCTGAAGTTTGTTACAACAAGAAAGTGATCGGAGTCCACATTTGCACTCTGGAAGGCCTTGAGCCGATTAGTCGCTTAATTTTGAGTTAAGCCATCTGGAAATCGCTGTGTGTATCCTTCATCTTGGAAACCTAGTGCTACTCATCACCTTATATATATATATAATTAATCTGCTTAGGATATTTTCCATCCTGACTTTAGCTTTGGAGTCACAGAGCACGACTTTGACATCGTATTCCGGACAGGCTTCATAGTATCCGTCCAGGAGGTCGTTTAACTCCTTCTTGTTAGACCCCTTAGTTTCATGTGCACATATTAGACGGGCGTTTTGGAAGGTAACTTTGATTTGGATCACAGCCAGGCGTTAATCGGCTTGAAATCGATAGCCTTCGATCTGAGCCGATTTTACATGACGAAAAAACATCCTAACATGTTCATTCTTTGATGACAGCTGTAATAAATAATGTCGCAATGTTTTCTTTTCATCATTCCTGATCATATCCATAGTATTTTCTGGATCATGGTAATATTTGCCTTGTACCGCGAAAGTACGGATTTAGGTTTTTAAGTAGCACTTGGTATATAGAGTATTTTTACACTCTTTCTTAAGTAATGCTTACTTTGATATTTGTCTTAAAAGGGGTTCCAAAATCCACTTGAATGCATAGACATTATTAAAAGCAAATCAAATTTCATTTATCCTTGGCTGAAAAGTGAAATTTGCCTAGTGCGTGTGAGGTATAACTTAAATACAATTCAATAAACACATCCCCTTCATTTTGCACAAAACTGTATTCTGTTAAGTCTCCTCTTCATTCGCAAAAAACTCTCCATTCTCCAACTCATACTCAACACATTAAGTCTGTTCAGTGAGGATTTTTCTAGATCAGAACAGCACAGGACAGCACAGTTTCGTGAGAAACGTCAGATCAAGTTAGAACAGTCAGTTAAACGTCAGTTGTCAAAAAAAAAAAAAAACAAATTGCAAATTGTGTGAATTTTTCGTTTCTCGCTTATTTATTTTCATTTTTTGTGTTTTGTACTGTGAAAAATATTATTAAATTATTGAAATGGAAAATCAAGTGATTGCTAAGATAATACTGAATGAAAATGTTAGTGGTTCAGACACCGATAGTGATTTTTCGTCGGATTCCTCTTCAGATGATTGGAATGAAAGTGTGACGAATGTTATTACCTTTTCTTTGATGAAATGTAAAAGATTTATTTATGTAAAATGTAAAAAAATGTATTTTATAATTATTTTATTAAACAAATTAAACAAATTGGCAAAATAAATTTATTTTAATTTTTTTAAATCACGAAAACGTAAACAAAAAAAATGACAACTTCGATTTTGACATTTCTCACGATTCTGTTCTAACCTGATCTGACTCAAAAGCAAGAACAGAAAATCCTGTTCTAAACTGTTCTAGGTTTGTCAATGAACAGAAAAGTAGAACAGCTCAGCACAGAAAAAACCTCAATGAACAGCAAAAAGCTGTACTTTTCTGTCTAGAACAGTCCAGCACAGCGTCACTGAACAGACTTATTTTGTCATATTTGTCAAATTGTGATCTGTCGTCTGTGGTGTGGCAAATGAAAAACCGTGTACAATTTTAAAGATTAATTTGTGCATTGAATTTCTTTAATTTTATTGCAAATCGGTCAAGGAATAGCAAAGACTCTCCATAATGTCCATCAAATTAACTGCAAATCTTAACAATCCACCTATAAGTAAGTGGTGCAACTCCTCGATAGAGAGAGAGGTGCTAAAAATAAAATTAGTTGACCCATTTAAGGTTATGTTTCTGATGGACTTCGTCATCTAATTTTAGCTCCTTAAACTTCGTTACTTTCGTTAGATTGCCATAAATTCTTTAATATTTACATCATTTACTTCAGGTGGACTTGCAACGGCGCATTTAATCAACGAAACAACACCTGTTGAGATAACATGGGGTAACGAAACTGCCCTGGTGTTTCCCGACAATCGGCGATTGGTGTGCCATTCGAATAATGACGTCTTGCGAGCTCTGGCCCGCGAGGCTCCCCAATACAAGCTCTATGGAGAAACAGCCATTGAACGTACCCAAATCGATCATTGGCTCTCGTTCAGTCTAACCTGCGACGATGACATCTCATGGGCCATGTCGTTTTTGGAAAAGTCCATTGCTCCGGTCACCTTTCTGGTTGCCAATAAGCTAACTATTGCCGACTTTGCCCTCTTCAATGAAATGCACTCCCGCTACGAGCTTCTGGCTGCCAAAGGTATCCCAGCTCACGTGCAGCGTTGGTATGATCTCATCAATGCCCAGCCCTTGATTCAGAAAGTTCTGCAAACTTTGCCGGATGAGGCGCGTGCTAAATCAAAGAGGGTCAATAAATCTTCATCGAAGGAGAAAGACCCAGCAGCAAGCAAGCCAGGCGAACGCAAGCAAGAAGGAAAATTCGTTGATTTGCCAGGCGCCGAAATGGGCAAGGTTATTGTGCGTTTCCCTCCAGAGGCATCTGGATATCTGCACATTGGACACGCCAAGGCTGCTCTCCTCAATCAATATTATCAGCAAGCATTCAATGGCAAGCTTATTATGCGATTCGATGATACGAATCCGGCTAAAGAAACAGTCGAATTCGAGAATGTGATTCTGGGCGACTTGGAGATGCTGCAAATCAAGCCAGACCTCTACACCCACACGTCCAACTATTTCGACTTGATGTTGGAATACTGTGAGACTATGCTTAAAGATGGCAAAGCCTATGTCGATGACACAGATCCAGCTACAATGAAGATCGAGAGAGAACAAAGGGTCGAATCGAAGAATCGCAGTAATGGTAAAAATTATACCAAAATATTTTTTTAAAGACATTTTTAAGTTTTGATTTTATTTAGATGTTGATAAAAACTTGGCAATGTGGAAGGAAATGTTGGCTGGATCCGAAGCCGGGCAGAAGTGCTGTGTTCGAGCTAAAATCGACATGTCATCGCCCAATGGCTGCATGCGAGATCCAACTATTTACCGTTGCAAGAACGAACCACATCCAAGGACAGGCACTAAATACAAGTGAGTACATATGCAATTTTATTTATTATAATTTGATGAAGATTTCTAGAAGCTTCTTAAAGTAAACAAAAGTCCTTAAGTACTTTTGGAAACAAAATTTTATTTAAAATGAAAAATAATAAAAGAAAATTTCAATTAGTCTAAAAACTACTCAAATACAATTTCATATCAAGTAGGGTGATAAGAGATAACAAAGTGTTTTAAGTAAATTAAATATTTGAATAGAAAAATTTATAAAAATCACTCCTTAGATGCCTGAAGTCCAAACATCGTATATCTGCTATCATATCATTTGATGGGCAATATGGCCATCTTACAATTATATTCTTATCTTCGTAGGCATTTCCAAAGTTTTTACTTAGTTTTAGTTTAGTGTCGATGTATTTTAAACTGTTGGTGAGCTTCTCTTGACTATGAGTTTGAGTTAGTAATAGTGTACTATTAGTTAGAAAATAAGTGGCTAAACGTAAATGGTTAATCTTCCTTTGCAATTGAGAAGGGCGATGATGGTTTCTCTTTCAAAAGCTGACCTACTCGATGTGGTATGTAATGAAGAATAAACCGCTACCCTCTCATTTTGAGATAAGTTTTAGCCTTATTTAACGAATCAATTCTAAGTTGCCTATCTTCTTTGAAAACAAAGTATAATAGGTCATCGTGATATCAATAATAGAAAACGTGATATCAACATCTGATCTGAAAAAAAAAAACTGTAAGGCAGATGAACTCGCCAGGAACGGTACAGTACAGCCCATCCTACCACGTTTGGCACGTACTGGCATACCAATCGCTACTTGTAAACTGTTGCTAATGCAAGACGCTGTGAGGAGGGCAGGCACCAGGTGGAACAACATCACCACGTGTCAAGTCACAAAAAACATCTGGCCAACACTGGATTTAAAACGTTCAAGGTGCTTGCTCTCTCTAAGCAGATCGCATATAAGCTCGATAATAGGTGTCATAACCGGACACTGTCTAATAGGAAAGCACGCCACGAAACTAGGCGTATTCTAAAATGACTTTTGCAGAAGCTGTATGGACGAGGAAGAGGAAGAAACAGTTCTTCATCTTCTCTGCACATGCCCTGCTCTGGCTCGAAAACGCAAGAATTACCTAGGAGAATTCTTCTTTAACGATCTAAACGATCTAAATCATATTAGCATAATCAGCCTCTCACGTTTCGTAAGGAACTCTAACTGGTTCCATTGAGCTTAGGAGGAAGTCTCAAGATTCATGTGGTATTACAATGGGCCATTAAACTGGCCTAAGTGTGTCCGTTTCCATCTTGGACAGCCACTATAACCTAACCTAACCGTAACATTGTATACGGGCGAAATGTAATTTTTGGAGGCGAAGAGCACGAAAACCACATTAAAGTTAAAGTTGTTTGTTCATTATTTTTAAATCAATCAACTCTAAGCAAAGATATGCTTTACTGAAAATGGTAGTAAACCCTAATATTATTCTTTTAAGGGTATTTCGGTGTTTAATACTATACGTAAAAGATATACAGCTTTTGAATTCTAAAAATTATTTATAATTAGATATTAAATGAAGCTGAACATGTATTTTCATTCTTACAATAGTTTAGGTAACAACAACAACAATGACCTCTCCGAACAATTCGACGCAATATCGGCTCTTCTTCTTCCTCAAGCAACAGGTCAGGGCCTCATGGTTACGCTTTGAATTTCAATATTGCTTTTAGTTTATCCATTACATTTCCAGATAACATACTTCATTTACACTTTCTTATTATATCAACAAAAAACGTTGTTTTATTTGCCGCTTGATTAAATCCTTGCCGTTTGTCCACAACAAGAACAACTGGCAAAATAAAAATTCAGATAGTTAAATTCCTTCATTTCCTAAACATGAATGGAAACCTTACTTTAAAACGGAGAGGGAATTTTTGTATATCCGCTTATTTCAATTAAATGGTTTTAAAAAGGAATAAAAGTCGTAGCACGGTACTCAATCGTGTTGTACTTATTTTATGTTCACGAAAAACCGAAGATAATCTGAATCTTCATTCTCCGTCTTCATTACAGACGGGAAAATTTATTCAGAGCTTTTTTCTGAACATACATAATTTTTCGAACTGTTAACTCTCAATTCGAAGTGAATTCTTGTTCGGGCAAAACTCATGATATAGCTGATTAATAGATTCTGCAAAGAACTTATACTTCACATTATAAGTTATTAATTTGTTTGAAAAACATCTTTTTCATGTTGCATTTTTGGTTTTGGCCAGTTTGTCTTTGAAGTGGGTTTTATCTATTAAGGTTATTAGTTTTAACTGCCTCTCTGTCGAAGTGCCATTTTTCATATATGGACTTTCTAGTTCTAGCTTAATATCATAACTTTCGATTTGCTCAGATTAACCCTGAAATTTCATAATCGGCAGTACACTTAGCAGTTGATCAATCTCATCAGCTGTATGTTTTCAGGTGATTGAGCAAACAGAATCACGTCATCAGCAAATAGAAGTGCTTTAAATAGAATTCCAGATATTTCTATACCAACAGGTAAAAAATCAGTTATGTCGTCAATCAACAAAGCAATGAGATTGGGACTATGAGTGCATTCTTCTTTGACCCCCATATTTGTTTCAAACTACTCAGACTTTATAAAACCGGTTCAAACAGCTGTCATATTGGCATTTTAGATATTGTCAAGTACTGTTCTAAATTTGTGAGACATCTCAACGTATAGCTTGCAGAATATTGCTCTAAGTTCAATCCTATTAACTGCTGCTTCAAATTCAACAAAAAATACGCAAAACCCTTTTTTGCAGTTTAAAAAGATTATCGATAGTTCAGTATACCCTTCGAAATCCAGCTTTGAATTGACCAATCAATTTGTTACTACTTTTACAATTTGTCAATCGTTCGTTCAATCGATAAAAAAAAAAATCCCTAGATAATTGGCTAGATATCCAATGATACCACTCTTATGAATGGAGAAAATGACAGATTACTTGATACTCCCGTATCCAAAATTATATTCAGAGCCGCAGTCAATTTTTAATACAGCGTTTACGTTCCATGTTTCAAAAAGTCCAGTGTTGTTCTAACAGCACCAAGTGCTTTTTACGAGTACATCCGTAGCTTTTACTTTCATTTTATATTAAGTCGCTATTGCTAAAAGTAGTATTAAAGTTATGTGTCTTACCACTGCACTGCTGTACCCTAATCCACAGTTTAAATCTCTGGATACGCTCCTTAATATCACGTTATATCGTGAAGCTCCAACTGCATTTGAATTTATTTGCAACCTTCGCTTGATGTATTCAAATCTCTTCAAGTTTAACTTAGTGTTAATTACTAGTGAAGTCTCCTACTGCTGCCTCTCTTCCATCTTTGCTGTTGATCTTGCTCAATAAGCTTAATTGAAGATCGATGCATAAAGATTCGAATAGTATACTTGCTTGTTGCTGTTCGCTAATTGTACTTTACAATTCCCTTTTCCCTTTGATTTCTTCACCGTTTGTCACGATAAGCATGTTAGCATGACCCATCGTTCAACCCAAATTAAAATTCCTTAGAAGATGTACCTCTATTGACTTTTCCCTTTCTCCGGTTCTTCATCCATTATAAATATTTCTCCATATTACCCTTTTTGTTACCTCTTCGACTATTTTAGCAATTTGACTTCAACTAGTTCCTAAGTTAGTTTCAAGAGCAGTATCGAGATTGTCGAATGACCGGACTGCTAAAAACCAATGCAATTATCTGACACTTGATCCCCTAATGCTACAAGCTTATCAAAAATGTCGTCATATCTTTTATGCGGTCTTCCATACTTGAGCCTCATTCAAGATGCAAACTACATAATGTCGTTATTATTTGTACCTTGTTGTTGAGCGTTGATTCTTTTTAACTTGTTCCACGCATTTTTAGCTGAATCAACTTATCTTTGCATAGCTATATTTTTTTATCAATTTAGTTGAAAGAAAATATTGATACAAAATTTGTATTATTCTAAAACTATGAAAATACGATACATTATCAATTAGAGTGATAACAGATAACAAAAATTTATAAATAATTTGAAAAATTAACAAATTTATCAATATGAAATACTCAAGTGTTTTGAAGTGTATACAAATTATTACAATTTTAAATAAAACTTAAATTTTTTCCAGGGTCTATCCTACCTACGATTTCGCCTGCCCAATTGTCGATGCCATAGAAGATGTCACTCATACTCTACGTACCATGGAATACCATGATCGTGATGATCAATTCTATTGGTTCATTGATGCCTTAAAGCTTCGCAAGCCCTACATTTGGGAATACAGTCGCTTGAACATGACCAATACAGTACTTTCAAAACGAAAACTCACTTGGTTTGTGGATGAAGGACTTGTTGATGGATGGTGAGTTATTTTAAGTGATTTTGGTCACAATTTTCAACAGAAATTAATAAATCCATAGGGATGATCCTCGTTTTCCAACTGTTCGTGGTATTCTTCGTCGTGGTATGACCGTTGAGGGTCTTAAGGAATTCATTATTGCTCAAGGTTCAAGTAAATCGGTGGTCTTCATGAATTGGGACAAAATTTGGGCATTCAATAAGAAAGTCATTGATCCAATTGCTCCCAGATATACAGCATTGGAAAGAGACAATCATGTTGTTATTAATGTAGCAGGTGCTAAAAATGAAATAATTAAAGTACCAGCTCATCCCAAAAACGAATCAGTTGGAAAGAAATCAATTCAATTGAGTAATCAAATTCTCATTGACTATGCGGATGCTGAATTATTGAAAGAAGGTGAAAATGCAACATTTATCAACTGGGGTAATATTATGATTAAGAAAATCCATAAAACTGATGGTAAGATTTCATCAATTGACGCCGATTTGAATTTGGACAACAAGGACTTCAAGAAGACACAAAAACTAACCTGGTTGGCTAAGTTAGATAATGCTGAATACCCACCTACGTGGTGTGTGTATTTTGATAATATTATAAGTAAACCTGTTCTTGGAAAGGATGAAGATTTTAAACAATATATCGGACATCAAACTAGGGTGAGTTTTTAGAAAGTAAAGCTTTTATATATAATTGAAATTAATTCTTTTTTTGTTGGTTACAGCACGAAGTTAAAATGCTTGGTGATCCGGAACTTAAGAAACTGAAAAAAGGAGATATTATTCAATTGCAGAGACGTGGTTATTTCAAAGTGGACGTTGCTTATTCTCCAGCAAATCCGATATCTGGTGTTACGCGCCCAGTTATTCTATTCTCGATTCCCGACGGTCATACTAAAGATATGCCATCGTCAGGATTAAAGATTCAGGAAAATACCACTAAGAACGTGAGTACATTATCTTTAATTCAAAGAAAATCTTCTTCGATCTGTAAAATAAACGTCTATTATTAGGAAGTGAATTAACAAAAGAAAAAAATAGGTATCTTCAATAAGTTAAGCATTTGCACTTAAATTCTACTGAAAACATCTTTTGTTTAACCCTGCCACAGATTATCTGAATCTCATTTATGATTTTAATTAAATGGAGACATGAAAAATGCTGTTACATCAATTAATTAGCCTCAGACTTGTCGATTTCAAATGAAATAACTCCCATTTGTTAATCTAAACTCCCTGAGACACATTTAAACAAATGAACTCCATTTTTTTAACCAACAGAATATAATTTTGTTTTGTTTCTTAAGATCTCCGAAACTACAGCTTTATACTAAATCTTATTTAGGATTCAAATTAAATGAGAAAGTAAAAAAAAGCTGTTACATCAAAATCATGCCTCAGACTTGTCGATTTCAAATGAAAAAAAGTGACATTTGTTAATCTAAACTCCCTGAGACACATTTTATTTGTTTGTTTATTGTTGTTAATTACAGTTCAATTTATTTTATTATTCACTTATGATTTAATTGAGTGTGTACTGAAAATAATTGTGAGAAAAAACAAACAAAGTTTAGGCTTGTCGATTCCAAGTGAAAACTCTCATTTGACAATCTAAACTCCCTAAACTACCAAAAATTGTTTTACTAGCTTGTGCTTATTAAGGTTTAAGTGGCTGTGTGATGAAGGTGGACACATTTAGGCCAGTCGTTGGGCCATTGTGATATTGTGCTTACTTAAACGACCTAAATTTTATACTCAACAGGAGATGAAAATTTTGTTTTGTTTGCTTAACTCGATTGTTCTTAAACGCAAATATATATCTATATTTTAATGTGCTTTAATAAGCTTCATACAGGTTTCCGATATGGGATTTTTGGTTCAAATAAAATAAGACAAATTCATCTGATAGATCAGATCGTCTTTGGCTTGTCGATTTCAAAAGAAATAAAATCATTTGTAAATCCAAACTCCCTTAGATACTATTTATAAATTAATTATTGGACAGTTAGTATTCCATCGTATGAAACAGCTTATTGGTTTTCACGGTTTTAGAGTCCTTTTACTGCAGGCTGGTCAAAAAAATAAGAACATTTCATAATAACATCCAAAAACAATTAATTTTGATATAAACTGTTAATTCTTTCACCTAATCAAACTAAGCACTGGCACTGAGTCTGATAACAGAGTCTTATACAGCCAATTGGATTACAATCTAAAACAAAGGAACTACTTCCATGATTCGTTAAGATATGATGAAATATCTATAATCTTCAAAGCAAGGTGCGAGGTCCTTCACCTCAATGGGAACCCCTATAATGGAAGCTTTAACCAATTCTGTTCGCTGTGCAACCTTAAAGCAAAAGAAGACACTGTTAATAAATAAATAACTTACTTACTTACACTGGCACTGAGGAGTTGAGAAGTACCTTTTAGTGACATAATTTCTCTAAAGATCTTTTTTCTTGGAAGGTTCATGTTTAGTCACTTTTGCTCAATGGAAACGTTCTCAATACTTTCCAGTGTATTTAGGTTATCCTGCTGGAAAAGCAGGACGAATTTTTGTACGACGAATTTTAAAGTATATCTACAAATGACTTTTTTCCAATTTTTGTACATTGCTTTCCAATAAATACATTTTGGGATATTTTTTTTTTGCGATGACACCTTCTTTGGCAATTGTGCGTAAAAGGCAGCTTCCTGCTGGTCACGGAGATCCTTTAAAAAGCTGGCTTGTGTGTCAAAATCTTGTTAACTTCCCATAGGAAGTTATTGTAATGGGTCCGATTTGACAAATTGAAAATTTTGACATTTCTCGACGTTTCAAGGTCCCTAGAGTCGAAATAAAAGATTTTTAGAAAGATGTCTGTGCGTGCGTGTGTACGTACGTCCGTATGTCCGTACGTTCGCGACGTTTTTTTCGTCGTCCATAGCTCAAGAACCAGAAGAGATATCGACTTCAAATAAGTTTTGTTATACAGATAATAAGACATAAAGATGCAGAAAGGGCTGTCAAGAAAATTGCGTGGGTGGTTTTTTTTACCATAGCAGTTTAAAAAAAGGTGAAAATTTTGGTTAACCCTAAATATCTCATGAACCAATGACGCTAGAGACTTGAATTAAATTTTGTATTATATATTGTAACGTGATACAAAACAAGTATATTTTTGGAAAAAAAATCCAATTAACGGTTTTTTTTATAAATCAAAAAAACTGAAAAAAAAATTTGTCACCTCGAAAATTTTACGACTAAAATATGATTTCATCTCCAAAACAATTTTGTGCAACGAAGAATAATGTTTTTGACATCTGATAAAATTTTGAGAAAAATCTAATTGACAGTTTTTCTTATAAAAAATAAAAAATATATTATAAATGCGAAAGTAACTCTGTCTGTCTGTTACTCAATCACGCCTAAACTACTGAACCAATTTGCATGAAATTTGGTATGGAGATATTTTGATACCCGAGAAAGGACATAAGCTACTTTATACCCCGGGAAAATGACGCATTCCCATGGGAGGTGGGCCGATCGCTCTTACGCCTAAACTACTGAACAGATTTAAATGAAATTTGGTAAGGAGATAGTTTGAGACTTATGAAAGGACATGAGTTATTTTTGACCTCGGGGAAACAACGCATTCCCATGGGAAAAATTACTTTCCGGGGAATCTGATCACTTTCACTCCTAAATTACCAAATATTTAAATAATATTTGGATAAAATTGGTATTACGGGAAAACAACGCATTCCTAACCCTTCTCATAAGTTGAGATTGAAGGTTGGTGTTCCAGTCCTGTTAATGAGAAATCTTGACGCATCAAAGTTATGTAATGGTACACGGCTACAGATTACTCACCTAGGACGAAATAGTATAAAAGCTATAATCATGACTGGATAGCAAAAGGAAAAATGTTTTAGTTCCCCGCATTCCGATAATTCCAACCGATTTGCCCTTTCAGTTTAAAAGAGTGCAGTTTCCTCTGAAAGCAGCATTTGCAATAACAATAAATAAAGCTCGGGGGCAAACGCTGAAGGTTGCAGGTGTAAATTTGGAAAGAAAACTGTTTTTCCCAGGGATAATTATATGTAGCGTGCTCACAAGTCTCAAACCCACAAAATCTTTACGTTCTGGCCAAGGAAGGACAAACAAAAAACGTCGTACATAAAAATGTTTTGCAGTAACCTATCTTCTTCTTAAAATGTATTAACCCTAACCTAACCTATGACAATCACACTTATTAGTACGGCCTTATCCCATCTCAGCACAATTCAAACATATGTACGTACAAAAAAGTACAGCTCAGGTTTTTTCATACTACTACCCAAAAAAAACTATCTTATGCGGACGAAGTCGCGGGTAAAAGCTAGTAAAAAATAAAAACCTAAAAAAAACATTACTCAAAGTTGGTAAAAATTGAATTTCGACTCAAATATCTTTTCAAAACTTTGAGATATTGGCTTTAAACTACTTTTATCTTTCAAAAAATATTATTGTCAACATTCAGTAAAATTTTGAAAAAAATCGAATTGACAGTTTTTTTTACAAAAAATTAAAAACCGAAAAAAAAAATTTAACAAAAGTTGGTAAAAATTGATTTTCGACTCAAATATCTTTTCAAAAATTTAAGATAACGGCTTCTGACTAATTTTAACTTACAAGAAATATTGTTTTCAACATTCGATACAATTTTGAGAAAAATCGAATCGACAGTTTTTTTTACAAAAAATAAAAACTAAAAAAAATAAACAGAAGTTGTTAAAAATTGATTTTTGACTCAAATATCTTTTCAAAAATTTGAGATTATGGCTTCCAACTAATTTTAACTTATAAGAAATATTGTTTTCAACATCAGGAAATTTTGAGAAAAATCGAATTGACAGTTTTATTACAAAAAATAAAAACCTAAAAAAAAACAATACTAAAACTTAATAAAAATTTACTTTCGACTCAAATAGTTTTCAAAAATTACAAATATTGGCTTCAAACTTATTTTATTTCACAGAAAATATTGTTTTCGATATTCAGTAATTTTTTTTATCAAAATCCAACAGTCCGTTTTTTCATAAAAATATAAAATCTACAAAAAATAGTACGCAAATTTGGTAAAGATTGATACATATAGACAAACTTTTAAGCAAGACAAATCGACAGACGGGATGGGAAGTTATCAGTGTGGGTCGCATCCCAGCCTCTTTTTTAAAAAGGGCTTGCAGAATTTATCAATACTTTTGCCCAGTACATATCCCTTCACATTGATTTTTAATGCAGTTTTTGGATATACATATTTATTGCCATGAAGCTTATTTTAAGACATTTTATACTAAGTTTCAAAATAAATCCCATATTAAACATTTTATCAAGAATCTGACTTCTTTAATCAAGCAAGACTTTATATGGATGATACTTTCTTCAAGCGTTTCTATTAAGTTGACTATCTAAATATTAAGTCATCCTAAATCAACCCCACTGTAAGCCACATCGTTAGTGTACTCGTTTATGTTAGATATATACAATAAATTAAGCATTTGCACTTAAATTCTATTGAAATCTTTTGTTTAATCCTGCCACAGCTTATCTGAATCCCATTTATGATTTAAATTAAATGGGGACATGAAAAATGCTGTTACATCAATTACTTAGCCTCAGACTTGTCGATTTCAAATGAAATAAATCCCATTTGTTAATCTAAACTCCCTGAGACACATTTAAACAAATAAACTCCATTTTTTAACCAAAAGAATATAATTTCTTTTTGTTTCTTAAGATCTCCGAAACTACAGCTTTTTGCTAAATCTTATTTAGGATTCAAATTAAATGAGAAAATAAAAAAAGCTGTAACATCAAAATCATGCCTCAGACTTGTCGATTTTAAATGAAAAAAGTGACATTTGTTAATCTAAACTCCCTGAGACACACTTTAACAATAAAATTCAAGCTTTTTCAATCAAAAGAAAATAATTATTTCTTCGTTCTTTTTGAGACACTTAAAACTACAGCTTTTTGCTAAATCTGATTTATGATTCAAATTAAATGAGAAAGTAAAAAAAAGCTGTTACATCAAAATCATGCCTCAGACTTGTCGATTTCAAATGAAAAAGGACCCATTTGTGAATCTAAACTCCCTGAGACACATTTTAACAATTGAACTCAAACCGTGTCGGCCAAAACTAAAGCAACTTACATAAATTGTTGTTTTTATGTTTGGTGTATAATTTCTTAGGTTAGGATATTTTTTAATATATTTTTATTACTTTATATTAAGTGTCGGAATGTTAAGAAAAATTAGATAAGTTTATGTAAGTTTAATGTTTTTAATAATTCATGGAAATGTTTTTTTCTGATGTTTTTTTTTTTTAAATGTCGAGTATAGACTTGTGTTTAGTAAAGTGTTGTATAGTATTTTTCATTGAGTTGCAGTTGAAGAACAGATGATGGATGGTAAGAACTTCTTCGTTGAAGAAGTGACATGTTGGGGCATCTTTTTTATCGAATATGTGGCTATGGCTGACTTGTCCAGGTATCCATAAAAGTTTCATTTTGTCCCCGTTTGCTATTAGTTTATCTCTTATAGATCGAATAGTTGTAGAGGTGTTTTCCAAGTTCTTTAGAGCATTAAGTGTAAAAGTATATATGTATAATTGTTAACCGATTCGTGTTTAGTTTTGTTGCTCACAGCATTGCAAGATAGTATAGATTAAAAGTTGGACAGTATGTTTTTCCAAACAATTTGTCCGAATTTATCAACTGCTGCGAAAGCAGTGTCGTGTTGATTTTTTATACCATCAGTGAAAACAAAATACCTTGTCCTTGTATTTGTAGGTTAATTCCGTTAAGGCAGGTCTGTAGGTTTCGTTGTTTGTTGAGTTTTTCTGTAGCTTTTTGAGGTCAGTAATTATTGAGCTTTGTGTCAGGAACCAAGGAGGGTATGTGTATCCTTTTTGACGAGGTGGTTGGGAACTTAAGTTATCTTGAAAATGACGTGATATTGTATAGTGTTGAAGAACATTTGCGGTTTTTTTCCTATTGAGCACTTGTTTTCGTATTTCTGTTATTGGTGAGTTGCATGAACATGTCACTTTTAACAAAGTCATATCTTTGTCCAATGGAAGGTAGTCCGGATTCAATCAACTTTTTTGTAACTGGAGTTTTTTTGAAAGTTCTTGGACGAGTCTTAATGCAGTGTTGTATTGATTTATCGTTAGTATAACTTTTTTTTGACGCGACCTTTAAGCTTTGCTTTAATGAGAAAAGTTAAACTTAAAATAAAAAAAAAGTGTTCTAAATATGAACTATGATATGACTCTACATATTACTTTTACCCTTAAGGGAGTATTCTAGTGTAGAGACATGAATTTCGCCCGGTTTTTGAAGCGTTGTATAAAGGAAACAAAAAATATTTGTATCATTAAATTTTTTATCATTTGATTATTGATTTGTTGTTCATACATACAAAAATTAATAAAAAAAAATTAAAATTAACAAAGTTACAAGCAGTCAAAGTGGGGGGTCTAAATAAAAGAGGGTGTCCTGGCGTGCATCCTACCAACCCTCCTGGTGATCTGAAAAACAAAAACCAGACGGATTCTTAATTATTATAGATGTCGCTATTGTTTCACTCTCAACTTTTTAACAAAATTCCGAATTTTTTAAAAATACTAAATGAGAAGTTATATTTTTGGGCAAGGACCACACGATAAAGAGATGTATAAAGAACATCCTCTCCAAATTTGAAGTAAATCGATCTATTAGAACTCGATATATCCTTACCGCCAGCTCGAAAAAAGTAGTTTCGAGAAAAACGCGTTCAATCTTTTGACACAAGTTTTCGAAAATTTTACTAATAGAATGATACATTATACGTACATATTTTTAAACACGTTGTCAGAGCTAGCACTTCCACTCAGTATAAAGGTTGCCACAAAAGTAACTTAAAATGAAACTAAAAGGACAAAACAGTTTCTATTACCTTCAAAACCAGTTTCTATAACCTTCAATTAACTTGTGAAATAATAGGAATATTAAAAAATCCTTTAACGCATATTCTTGAATGTCTAAACTTTGGAAATATAAAAAAAAAATGTTTTGATTTTTTCAAAATTCTACACTAGAATACCCCCTTAAGTTATTAATTAAATTTATTTGTGTAGTATACGTACACCTCTTGATAAAATCTCTTTTATAATTCAAATTAAATGAGAAAATAAAAAAGCTGTTAAATCAAAAAGTCTTAGGCTTGTCGATTTCAAAAGAAAGAAAAACCTCATTTGCTAATCTAAACTCCCTAGACTAAATTACAATCATATTCCAATAATATTGCTTTACATATTCTTTTTCTTAGTCTTGAAAATAATATAACATATTCAAAATCCTTATAGTTCATCAAAAAATGCACATTTTACAGTAAAAATAAAATATTTACACATTATTAAATTGTATGGCTACTTAAAGATACTGTTATGATAAGTTTAAAAAAAGTCTTAAACTTGTCGACTTTAAATCAAAATTCCCATTTAATAATCTAAACTTCCCAATTCACAATAATAAAATAATTAAAAATAGGGCTCAAAACTCTTATTTTTGAACAAACCTTTATCTATAGTAAGGAAAGTCATCGTAAGATGATGATGATTTCGTGGATGGAGCAAGAGTAGGATTAGAATTAGTTTTCCTTGTACTAATTTCACAGACATTTTTGAAATTTTGGAAAGGCTTTGACCCAGCACTCATGTCTTGGATCCATTTGTGAGTAGTAGGATTATGATTCTGTAGACCAACGAGTTTGAAGTGATGGTATTTTATACTTTGAAGTATTTGAACAGTCGCTTGCGTATTTCTTGTTATATACTGTTTATGGTTGATACTATTCAGCCAAGTTATTTAAAATATTGACCATGTACTTTGATTTACCCACAATAACTTGCAGTTCCAGATTTTGTGATCTGGAAAATGGCCAATCTTAACTCTTTTAAGAATGTTTAACAATTAAACTAGACATTTTTCAACCAAAAGAATTACATGCATGCCTATTACCGATGTCGTCTCGTTTTTTCGACGACTTTCGTTTTCTTTGTCGTGTCGTTTTTTAATTTCACTTTATTTATTTATTTTAGATACCGCCGTTTTTTTTCATCATCGTCGCGTCGTTTCTTTTCATCTTACAGAATATGTTGAATACAAGCGTTCAACACACTTGACGTTTACACACGACAACAAAACGAGTGACAAAAGTTGAAAACGACTTATAAAATGCATTGTGTCGTGTTGTATATTTTGGCGTCGTTTACGACATCGGTAATAGGGGTTTCTTCGTTTTTTGTAAAGCCTTCGAAACTACAGCTCTTTGCTAAATCTGATTTATGTTTAAAATTAAATGAGAAAGTAAAAAAAGCTGTTACATCAAGATCATGCCTCAGACTTGTCGATTTCAAATGAAAAAAGTGACATTTGTTAATCTAAACTCCCTGAGATACATTTTATGTTTGTTTGTTCTTGTTGAAAATCAAATTTGTTACAGTTTTTTTTTATTTAAAAATTCACTTATGATTTATATGAGTGTGTTCTCAAAATAACTGTTAGAAAAAAATACAAAAAGTTAAGGCTTGTCGATTTCAAGTGAAAACTCTCATTTGACAATCTAAACTCCCTTAACTACAAAAAAAAAACGTAATGCTATCTTCATCTCATCATCATAACCATCGACAACCGGGATCCGGTCTTGGCCTCATACAACAAGTCCTCCTTTTATACCGATCGCTAGCCCAAGGCTCCGAACGGCATGGTCTCCGCCATCTCTCCAGTGTAAGCACGCTATAAAATGTACAACAGAGAAGCTGGTTCCTCTTCGCTAAAATGATCTAGGACTCCAGCCTATCGGAGTCTACCGAACTTAATTTTTGTCACAAAATCATCTTCGAGGTAGATTGCATACAGTTCATGATTGTAGCTTCTCCGGAATCCTTCTTTCTCACATGAGGATCCAACAATTTAAAACCTTGCTCTCAAACGCGGCTAAGAGGTCAGAGTGCCTTTTACTAAGAACCTAGGTCTCGAATCCATATGTGAGTAATGAGAGAACCATCGTCCTGTACAGCAGCAGCTTAGAAGTTATAATAAGGTTTCTAGATCTAAAACCCTTTGACAAACTCAAGTAGGCTCTGTTGGTTTTCAGCAACCGCCCTCGTATATCTTCTATTTTGTTATCGGCTGCTACTATAATTGACCCAAGGATTTCAAAAGATTACACTACTTCAAATTCATGCTCCGGTACCTTGACCAATTGTTCTTCTCGGAGTCGAAGCCACCATGTATACTTTGTTTATCCTTCAGTAATGTGCAGACCCAAACTGTATGCCGGCTGCTCGAGAACAACTTTTTCTGTTCTCGACCAATTGTTCTTCTGCGAGTCGACGCCACCATATACACTTTGTTTTTCCTTCAGCCCCAAATTTTATGCCGGCTGCTCGACCTGGGTTAAGGAATCGTTTACAGCTTGTACGGTTCTTCTGTTGTCGATGATCCCTCTTGTTGATTGCTTTCTCCAACGCCAGGTTAAAGAGGAGGCAATCCAAACCATCCCCTTGTCGGAGTCCATTGTAGAAGTTGGTTGTTCTGGAAAGCAATCCAGCTATTTTTATTTGGATTATTATATTGGTCATGGTCAATCTACATTATGTACAACATAGTCGTGTTAATTTATTTGGGTTGCCGAATTTTCTTATGGCGTTGTATATTTTTAGCCTATAAACAGATGGTAAGTCTGTCTAAGGGTAAAAATTTGATCGGTTGTTAATTTTACTGCTATCAAGCCACACTATTGTCCGATGATAGTCTTGTAGGATAGAGGAGAGTATCTTAAAGGTGGTACTCACCAACGTGATACCTCTTTAATTTTTCAGCCAAGCTCCTTCTCGTAAATGAAGCGCGAAAGAATCTCTTTTAGTCATCAGGAGTGATTTTAAAATGCTGCTATTTTGAATCGCAAACGAATTCGTCTTTTTTTTCATAATCAGAATTGGCCAAGTTATTATTGGTAATATAGGGTAATTTAATTTAAAATTCTATAAACTCCCTTCTCTGTTAAACAAGAAATTCAAACTAAAAAGAGTTCCAATTTGATCCAACTGAAAATCATTACAAATACATACATACATACGATTGTATATGTACACAATTTAAAGCTTGTATGTATAAAGATTTTGTTAACAACATGTGTTCTAGTAACGACGGCGAGCCCCTCGCTGTTTCATTCAACTCAACAATAAAACAACTGTGCACAATCAAAATCAAGTGAAAGTAAAAAAGTATTCACACTTTTGGTTGCCACATCGCCATCGTCATCGTCATCATCATCGCCATAGCCACATATCAGTCAGCGAAGCACGCACGCTATCAATAAAAATATAAAACAAAAACTGGTTGAGGTGGCAGTAAAGAGTAGACTGTAAGATACCTACAGCTCCCATTTAAACATTAAGCTGGCATTAACCGAGTTCGCCCAACAGAAATGTATACATTTTGTTTTTTAGTCAGTTTTATGTTGATTCATCATTCATTTGAACAAACACTGCCACCGCGAATGGTTTAGGTGAGGTTTATGGTAGTAATTAGGTGATGACGATTGCACTTGACCTACCTGTTTGTTTTAATTAGAAGCAATTAATTTCATAAAGAAAATTGTTTTTAATAAATTTAAAGAGATAGTGTTTTGTATCACATCTAAAAAGTGGAGGCACAACACTTAATTTTACTTTCTTATAATATACTGTACAGAAATGACGATTCAATAATAATAAACTATCTCCCTTAGGCTTCTCCTCCGCCATCATCAAACTCAAACGCCGCCGCCGATGCAATAGATCAGCAAATAACCAGCCAAGGTATTGTTGTTCGTGATCTCAAAGCTAAAAAAGCTGAAAAGGCACAAATTGACGTCGAGGTAAAGAAGCTACTTTCGCTTAAAGCAGATTATAAAGCAGCAACAGGCAGCGATTGGAAACCAAAGCCTGCAACAGCAACATCAACTACTCAAGCCCCATCCGCCGCGTCATCTGGAGGTGATGCTAATTCGATAAACAAGCGTATCACAGAACAAGGTGATCTTATTAGAGATCTTAAAGCAAAGAAAGCCCCAAAGAGTGACATTGATTCCCAAGTAAAGGTATTATTGTCCCTCAAAGCACAATATAAGGAAGCCACTGGAAAAGATTGGAAACCTGAAGCGGCACCAGCAGCAACAGCAAAAGCAGCAGCAGCACCTGCAGCCGTTCAATCATCTGGTACCGAAGCTATTCTCAATAAAATAACTGATCAGGGTGGCAAAATCCGTCAACTTAAATCAGAAAAGGCTGCCAAGGCGACAATCGATGCTGAAGTAAAGGTATTGCTTGAACTCAAGGCCGAATACAAGAAACTAACAGGCTCAGACTGGACTCCTGCCTCTGCATCTGCCGCAGTTACAAAAAAAGAATCTTCGCCAACTCCAGCCAGTGAAGGTAATAACTCAGCAATTTCAGTTATACTCGAGAAAATTACCAAACAAGGTGAAAAAGTTCGCGATTTGAAGGCCCAAAAAGCCGCTAAAGCAGCAATTGATGCTGAAGTCAAGGTGTTATTGGCTCTAAAGTCTGACTATAAGAGCCTTACGGGATCAGATTGGAAACCAGGTACCACCGCTCCAGCACCAGCGTCTGCACCAACACCTTCCGCTCCAACAAAAGAAGCATCCCCTGTCAAAGGTGAGCTTTCACGCATAAACGAGCAAATCAAAGAACAAGGAGACAAAATTCGAAAGTTAAAGTCTGAAAAAGCTTCTAAGGCAACCATCGAACCTGAAGTAAAAGCATTATTGGCCCTAAAAGCTGAATTCAAAAGTATTTCCGGAAAAGACTGGACACCAGAAGCTCAAGTCGAATCACCAGTTGCAGCTGCAATGACAGATGAAAAGGAACAGCTCACAAAAAAAATTAATGAACAGGGAGACAAGGTGAGGGCAGCAAAAGGTAGCCATGCAGCTAAGGAAATAATCGATGCTGAAGTTAAGCTACTGTTGGAACTCAAAGCCAAATATAAGGAAGTAACTGGAACTGATTTTCCTGTTGCAGCACGAGGAAGTAGTAAAAAATCTGGTGAAAAAAAGGAATCTACCCCAAAACCAGCCAAACCCTCTAAAAAGGAATCTCCAAAGCCTGAGAGTGCAACTGGAGCTGTAAAGAAACAGACGCGATTGGGTTTGGAAGCCACCAAAGAGGATAACCTTCCTGATTGGTATTCTCAAGTCATAACGAAAGGTGAGCTTATTGAGTACTACGATGTTTCTGGCTGCTACATCCTCCGACACTGGTCGTTTGCCATTTGGAAGTTCATTCGTACATGGTTCGATGGTGAAATCACGAAAATGGGTGTCAAGGAGTGCTACTTCCCCATGTTCGTGTCCAAGGCTGCTTTGGAGAAAGAAAAAGATCATATAGCCGACTTTGCCCCAGAAGTTGCTTGGGTAACTAAATCTGGTGAGTCAGATTTAGCCGAACCAATTGCCGTACGCCCCACCTCCGAAACAGTCATGTATCCCGCGTATGCAAAATGGATTCAGTCCTACAGGGATTTGCCAATCCGGTTGAACCAATGGAATAACGTTGTGGTAAGTCTTAAAAAATTTCATTATGTGACTCTGTACCCAAATTTGAGGTTTTTCTTATTTTATTTTTATAGAGATGGGAATTCAAACACCCACAGCCGTTCCTGCGGACTAGAGAATTTTTGTGGCAAGAAGGTCACACTGCCTTTGCAACCAAGGAGGAAGCCGACAAAGAGGTTCTAGAAATCCTCGATCTGTATGCCCATGTGTACACGAATCTGCTGGCAATTCCAGTGGTCAAGGGACGTAAGACCGAAAAGGAGAAGTTCGCCGGTGGAGATTATACCACGACGGTTGAAGCTTTTATTTCGGCGAGTGGTCGTGCTATTCAAGGTGCAACCAGTCATCATCTGGGACAAAACTTCTCAAAAATGTTTGACATTGTCTATGAAGATCCAGAAACACAAAAGAAACAATTCGTGTTCCAAAACTCATGGGGTCTCACAACGCGAACCATTGGAGTGATGATTATGGTTCATGCTGACAATCAGGGACTTGTCCTTCCACCTCATGTCGCTTGCATTCAAGCTATAATCGTTCCTTGTGGCATAACGGTTAATACAAAAGACGATGAACGTGAACAGCTGTTGCAAAGCTGCAAGAGCTTGGAAGCTTTGTTAAACTCGAACGGAATTCGATGTGAGGGAGATTACAGGGACAATTATTCGCCAGGATGGAAGTTCAACCATTGGGAACTTAAGGGTGTTCCAATTCGCATTGAAATCGGTCCAAAAGACATGAAATCCAATCAACTGGTAGCAGTGCGTCGTGATACCGGTGAGAAGTTGATACTTTCATGTGAAAATGCTGAGCAGAAAATAAGTCAACTGCTCGAAACCATTCATGAGAGTATGTTTGCCAAGGCGAAAACTGATCTCAGCCAACACACGAAGGTGACTAAAAATTGGGGCGATTTCTGTAAGTTCCTGGATCAAAAGAACATCTTATTGACACCTTTCTGTGGAGAAACAAGCTGCGAGGATCAAATAAAGGCCGATAGTGCGAGGTAAATGATAAATTTAAGCCCAATGAATGGACACATTTAAAAATAGTTTTTTTTTTTTTTTTTAAGGGATGAAGAAGCTGAGCCTGGCGCTCCAGCAATGGGTGCAAAGTCACTCTGCATACCATTCGATCAACCAGCGGCTATAACATCGGCAGACAAATGCATCCATCCAAGTTGTAGCAAGAATCCAAAATACTACTGTTTGTTCGGAAGAAGTTATTGAGAGAGTGAACCATCACATAATTATTTTTGACCGATTTCTTTTTCTTATGCTCCGAGATTATATTCAATTTTATTTTAATTGTTGCTAAGTTTTTGGCCTCTTTTAAAATTGTTTTTTAAATTATTTCAACTCAAAATAAAATCGTTAAATTTTCGATTCGTAAGTATGTCACAGAAATTCTTATGTTTTATGTTGTTTTGAGACATGAATTTGGGAAAAATAATTCAATTTAACTTGAATAATCTGAGGGGTTTTGATACTGTCAAAATTTTAGCCATACCACGGTGGCAACCCTATTTTAGATTAAGGTGTCCGTCAGCGTACAAAAACGTAAGTAAAAATGTAACTAAGAGAAAATTATAAGTTACGAATTCGAGCTTTAAACGCAAAGCTGCAAAAGGATCATGCGGCTATTTATTTAAAAGATCTTCGAGCACAAACAATCTGTGTTAGATTTTGTTCACGGCTTTTGAGCCACTATTATTAAGTTCTTGCCGAATAGACAGTAAAATGAGCTGACATTTTGACATAATTATGTAAGTGATAAAGAGAAGGACGGCAACACCAAGGATATATCCTTCGAGCTCTTGAACAAAGCATATGAGCAGTCCTGGGACATCTTCATTGGAATAATCGGGAGAAACAGCTTGCACGACAACACTTCCGATAATGGATTCAGGCTCATTGATTTTACTGCGGAACAAAACGTCATGGTAGGCAGAACGCGTTTTCCACACCTCAATATCCCCAAAGGAACTTGAAGTTCTCCAGATCAATCTACCGTCATCCAGATTGACTATATTGGGATGGATGGTAGATACGCTTCCAACATCATGGATATCGGAACTTTACGAGGAGCTAACATCGACTGGGACCACTACCTCGTTGTAGCCCAGGTAGCACTTCGGGTTTCCAGACCTAAGGCAAAACATGGAGATGCTTGATGAAGATACAACGTCGAACGGCTACAATCGCAAGTGATCGCCAAATTGTTCTCCAACCTAGACACAAGTAACGTCTTTTCAAGTTCTCTGCCGCTAACACAACGTATCGAAAACCATTGGCAGCATTCCCAAGATGCAATCAAAAAGCTGTCTCTGCGGTTCTGGGTTTCAAACTAAGTAAAGACTGCCATATCTAAGCTGAAGTCTAACAAAGCCTCTAGAGCAGATGACTTGAAAGCCGAGCTTTTCAAAGCAGCTGTAGATAGTTTGGTTAGGAGCATGCACCAACTTATCTGTAAGATATGGTCGGAAGAAAGCATGCCCGATGAATGGAACCTTAGTATTGTTTGCCCGATTCTGAAAAAAGGAGACCCTCTAAACTGCACCAACTATAGAGGAATCAGTCTACTTAACATCGCTTACAAAATCTTCTCTGCCGTAATATGTGAACGTCTAAAGCCCATCGTCAACAACCTGATAGATAGGTCCTTATCAGTATGGCTTTAGACCAGGAAAGTACACAGTCGATCAAATATTGAGATTACGGCAGATCCTGGACATCATCTACAGGGACGAGCTGTATAGAGCCATGTCTAGTTTTGGCATCCCTGCCAAACTAGTCCGTTTGTGCAGGATTACTATGGAGAATTCACGTTGCTCCATACAGGTTGGAAACAACTTAACAGAACCTTTCGATGTCAAAAAAAGCTTTAGACAAGGTGATTCGATTTTTTTAACATCGTACTTGAAAGAATAGTTCAGAGCTCCCACGTCAATACTAGAGGCACTATCTTTCAAAAGTCTGTCCAAATACTAGCATATGCTGATGACATTAACATAATTGGAAGAACTAAGCGTGATGTCAATAGGGGTTTTGTGAGTATTGAGGCAGAGGCGGCAAAAATGAGTTTAACGGTTAATGAGGGCAAATCAAAGTACATGCTGTCGTCAAGAAAGGACTTACAATAACGACGTCTCGTCATGATGAAAGCACCTTGGGTCGTTTCGAGAGAAAAGTTCTTCGTGGAGTGGAGGAGAAGATAGAACGACGAGCTGTTAGGGCTGTACAGCGACCTAGACTTAGCCAGAAGGGTAAAAGTCCAACGACTAAAATGGCTGGGTCACGTAGAGCGCATGGAAGCCAATGCTCCGGCCCAGAGAATCTTCGAATCCACACCCACAGGAAAGCGCAGTAGAGTATAATAAATTTAAATTACAAACAAAGTCTGGTATTAACTTATTAATTATATTGAACATTTTAATTAATTATATTGAAAATTTAGTAAGTAAGTATATAAACCTTTGATTGTTCTTTTCATGAAGATATATTTCTGACATAAGCCTCCCCCAATGTTGCCCATAATTCTCTGTCCTTAGCTTCATTATACCAATTTTGTCTGTAGTCCGATAAATCATCAGCCCATCTTTTCTTGGGTCTTCCAGGTCGTCTTTTGTCAGCTGGAGTCCATTTTGTGATTACTTTAGTCCATCTTTGTTCTTGAAGCCTTGAGATGTGTCCTGCCCAGCTCCATTTAAGCCTTCTTGTTCTTTCAACTACATCAATTTTTTGAATTTGTCTTATTTTTAGAATTTTCCTTTCCATTTTAGTTTGGCAAATCCCAAGTTTTTCTGTTAAATTTGAGGTTAATCCAAGTGCTTGTAGTCCATAAGTCATAACGGGTAGTATTCCTGAGTCCATTATATATTTTTTTGTGTTGTTACTTAAATTTGATTCCATTATTTAATGTATATTCCAGAATTGTTTCCAACTGTTTGTGATTCGTCTGTTTATCTCCTTGTTTTCCTGGTCTTTGAATGATTTTAATTGTCCAAGGTAAATGTAATCTTCTACATAATCTATCTTTACTCCGTCTAATGTGATATCTATTTTTGTGTGATTGGTCATTGCTTTTGTTTTTGTTTGGTTTATGTTGAGTCCATAGAGCTTACAAGCAGTAGTCAATTCTTTTAGCATCGATTCGATTTGTTTGGCGTTCGTTGAAATAAGTACGATGTCATCAGCGAATCTATAGTTGTTTGGATATTTTCCGCCTATGTTAATGCCATACCGTGTTTTCCAGTTTAGGTTCTTGAAAATTTCTTCTAATACAGCTGAGAACATTAGTGGGGACATCGTATCTCCTTGTCTTACTCCTCTATTTATTTTAAATTCTCGTCCTGTTATTTCGGTTTTTATTTTTGCCCAACTGTTTTCATAAATGTTTTTGTATGTCTGGATAATGATAGGGTTTATGTCTTGATTTATTAAGGCTTCCCAGATAGTGTCATGTTCAATGGAGTCGAACGCCTTGCTGAAGTCAATAAATAAAAGGTATAGTGGTTTCTTGAATTCATTGAATTTTTCTATCAGTTGGTTCATCGTTCGTAGGTGATCAGTTGTTGAATATCCTTCCCGAAATCCAGCTTGTTCTATTGGTTGGTTCATGTAAAGTTTTTCCTTGATGGTTTTGTATACTATTTTTGAGAAAAGTTTGTAAATAGTCGATATGTATATTGCTTATGGGTCGGTAGTTGTTTATATCATCCTTTTGTCCTTTTTTATGAATCAGTGTTATGGTGGTCTGAGTCCACTGTTTGGGTATATTTTGCGTTTTTAATATATTGTTGAATAGCAACGTCAAAATAGGAGATAGTGATTGTTTTCCGTATATAAGCATCTCAGCCGCTATACCATCGTTTCCAACACATTTCTCTTTCTTTAGATCGTCAATTGCTTGCTCTACATCCTTTTTGATTAGGATTGGGTTGTTATTTATGTTATTGTTTATAATTTGTGGTGAATTAATATTTGCGTCTGTGTTATCTTTGCTGGATTTAAACAGTTGTTTAAAAACTTGTGTGGCTGTTTCATTAATGTTTTTTTCGGTCTGATATGCTTTTATTGTTGTTTTCCATTGTTAGAATCCAGTCTTTCCCTTTGTTCAAGAATTGTTTTGTCTTTTTAATTGATTTCGTGGAGGTTAGAATGTCTTTGATTGCTTTGTCATTGAATATTTGAATGTCCATTTTTTATTTTTCTTTTATTTCTTTTCGTATGTGTTTCAGTTCAATTTTTTCTTCAAATGATGTTACTTCCTTGTTTCTTAATTGTTCTCTTCGTAAAATTAGTTGCTTTGTGCCATCTGAAATCTTATCAGTTTTTTCGGTTTTTGCGGTCATAATCGTGATCTTAGCTGCATTTTTTATTATTAATTCAATTTTGTCATATGTTGTTTGTAGGTCACGATCAATTTCATCTTCGTTAGTATTTATATTTATTTCATTTCTCAAAATTTCGTTATATGCAGTGTTTGAGTTACGGGAAGCAAATTATAGACGATCTCATCGACAATTATCTTCAATTTAACACCCTTGTTCCTAATCATTAAAAATAAATTTTATGGACATACAGTGAAATGAAATCTAAATCTAAATTGAAAATCGAGTAGAATTGCTTTCAACGTTCTATCATTTGATCGATTTCATAACTTGGAATACTTTAATATTCGGATACCTTTTTGTTAGTTTTTTACCTGTAAAATAACAACTGAGCAAAAACAGCTGGAACGTCAAAAAAGGTATCCAGGAATGGGAAGGTTCAGACAACATAAGGGACTTCATTTAAAGTCAACTTCATTCTTTGAACGTAAATTTTAACCAAGGCAACTAGTTAGTTTTTCAAGTGTCATGAATTTAAAATTCAGAACTTTACTTCACAAACCTCTACTTTAAGTTCATAGTACAAAAACTACCAACATCATTATTTTCTACAAAAAACTCCTCAGGCAAGCTATAAGTCCATCACGATTTGTATTTTGTATTTTAAAGAAATATTACTTATTTATTTTCCAAATTTACAAGTAACCTTTTTACAGTAAGCATTAAATGAAGTTGTGCAAAAAATAAATAAATCATTGAGTAATAAAGTTCAGCTTTTAGTTGAATTAAAAAACATGATCAATTGTCATTCTGACATAAGTTGACTTGACTTGATAGTAAGGGAGATTTTTCTTGCCTAACTTTCCAGTTAACTTTCCAATAAAGTTGCCTTAATTGGAAGGCAATTTTTTGGCAGCTGGCCAATCAGATGCAAGAAACTTGCCTTACTTTCAAGTCCCTTATGTCGGCTGAACCTGCCCAATTTTTTGGCAGCTGGCCAATCAGATGCTAGAAACTTGCCTTACTTTCAAGTCCCTTATGTCGGCTGAACCTGCCCAATTTCTCGCTCGTTGATTTCCCAAACACGACAAACACACATTTTAAATCGATTTCAATTTCATTTCGAAAGAAAGTGAAATGTATAGCCTAGCTTTTAGATTTTCTACTCTAAAAGAATCTGTTGATGCTTTTAAATTTAACTGTCGATTGTCTTGGAGAATATTTTATTATCATTGTTAAGTTTAAATAAAACATTATTTTTAATTTTTATTTTACAAATATTTATTTTACATTCATAAATTCTGATAAGTAAATGTTACTTTTACATGAAACTCTAATACTCCTAGCATTAGCACGGAAGTTCTTTATTGGCACAATAAGAATACATTTTATTTTGTTTATAGATATTGTATTGTGGGTTGACATTTTATTTCGGTGGGGGAAGAAATTCTAAATTTGTGTGAATTTGTGCAGTGTACATAAAATGTTACCTACATTATATTTAAGCTATTTTCTCAGGCATATATGTATGTATTTAAATTTTTGGGTTTGGCTTAAGAGAAGACCCCTCAAGGCCAAGTCAAAACTGCATTTGGAAATTTTATCTGTACACGACGAACGTAGAGACATTTTGAACTTAAAACTACAAAAATGTCCTATGAATGTTTTTATCTTATTGTTAGTGTAAATTATGGCAATTGTGCGTATTTTGTCTTAATGCTGTCCTCTTTTACGATTTTTCTTCAACTAATATAATGCTTGGCATTTATAACATATTATATCAAACAGATGCTCTTTTTAGACTTAACGTACTTGCAATAATATCAGTTGGATGATAGTCAGCATCAACAAATGATTCATGATTCAAACAGCGAGTTCCACCTAAACAGGTGCATGAACACACAGAAGTATTGTCATCGAAATCAGTACAACAATTTGAATTACCAAGTAATTTCCCTTTCATATTGTAAGAAGATTCTGCGTCATAATTCAGAGGTTGATTTGAAGATCCGAGTTTTTGATGAGCATCCTCTTCATCTCGTTTGGCTTCTTCAGCTTGCCTAAAAAATGATACAGTAAGATTCAATAATTAACATAAGACAGTATCTTAGATTAAAAAACAAAGTCAACTCACATTGTCATGAACCTTAAGACAAGCAAATTTATACTGGCAGCCACCACCGCCAGTCCAAAAAGAATAAAGACCAAGCTGAGTGCCACATATCCAGGCTTATTCATCAGAGCCTGATCATTTTGCAGGGCAACATAATCACCAAAACCAATGGTGGTCAATGTGACAAAGCAATAATAAAAGCTGTCAAAATAGCTCCAACCCTCGTAGCGGGAAAATACCGCAGCTCCAGTTGTTATGATTATTGACGATAGCATTCCTGTGGCGAGCATGAGATTCATTTCTGTAGCTTCAGTATGATTGCAGTGCATATAACGCTTCGCACGCCGAATTATAACCGATGCAAACTTATTCAAACGTTCTCCGATACTTTGGAACATAACCAAACCAAGAGGAATGCCAACCTTCGAATGTATACATTGAATTAAATTTTAAAACATTATTAAATATAATCACCATAGCATAAGCCATACAAAATGCTTTGCCACCAATTGTCACTGGAGTTGAATGTCCATATCCGATCATAGCTAAAACTACGGTTGCAAAGTAAAAGGCTCCAGCAAATTTCCATTGAGGTCCAGCTTTGTGTGGTTTGTTTTCAATTATCACTATTTCCATCATTCTGTAGTCTTCTGCTGAGACATTGTACTTTTTGACAAAGTTATTTTTTAGTGCTGTAAGAAAATATAAAGAAAAATAAAGGATTACAAATACGACAGCCAATAAAAAGAACTATTTGTCACTGATAAGACACAGACACTAGTCTTAACTGACACGGCAAAGCACGACGGGTTAATTATTTTGGTATTGACCAATTAAGGTCTAAGAGCAAAGGAAATTAAATATTGTAGTTTCCTAATAAATGAGAACACCTTGGAGCAGCACTTGACGCCGAACAAGCAGGATTCCACACTGGATCCTCCTTACGGGTCGTCATCGTACACTGCGCTGAATATCGTATACTACTTCACCTACTAAATTGATTTTAAGAAGGCTTTTGACAGCGTCAACAGGGAGTTTATCTGGCTGGATAAGCTTATCTCTATTAAAAAGGTGGAGTTTGAAGTCCAAAGTGGAGTCAGACAGGGCTGCATAATGTCACCAAATCTTTTCTTATTATTGATCAATGATGTGCGGAAGAATAAGATGGACTCTGACAACAAGCCTAAAACATCTAGATCACGCCGACGATGTATGCTTGCTATCTCATAGGATAATAGATCTTCACCAAATGGCAACAAAGGTGGAGAGAGAAGCAGAAATCGTGGGGCTGAACATCAACACGTGAAAAACTAATAGGGTTTTCCATGGGTAAATTACGATTTCCTTTAAAATTAGATTTTTTCGTGGCGCATGGAACACGATTGGAATTGTTTTATGTTGTTGTCATTGCATTAGTGCACCTAAGTGTACGTGTTAACGATTGCGGTGAAGTTGTTAAATTTCCAGTTTAACATTTTTTAAAAATTGTATTAGTATAAGTGCAAAGAGGGTAAATCTGCCGAAAACTCCAGATCTGCAGATTTGATTTTAAATCAAAAATAAATCAATTTATTTTACCCCATGAAATGCAAAAACAGGGAAATTTGTGTTTTGCCAGATCTAGATAAAAATAAATTGATTTATTTTCCTCATGGAAAATTCCATAAGATGTTAAGCACAAGTTTTCACTTTCTTAGAAGTAAGATTTCTACTGAAGGCGGAGCCGAACAAGATATCGCTAGCCGTTTCAGAAAATCTAAGACTGTTCAAACGTCGAATCAGTACTGTTGTACGATTGCAGCACCTGGAATACAATGAGTAACTATTACCAGGAAACTGCAGACCTTCATTCACAGGTGTCTACAAAACACCTTACGGGCTTTCTGGCCCAATCTTATATCCAATGAAAAACTATATAGGATAACGGACCAGGAACACTATTATACAAAGGCGCAAGGGGTAGTGGATTGGCCACACGTTTCGAAAAGCTAATGGGCAGGATCAGACTACATAAGGGACTTGAAAGTTAGGCAAGTTTCTAGTAACTGATTGGCCAGCTGCCAAAAAATTACCTTCCAATTAAGGCTTTTAATGGAAAGTTGACTTGAAAGTTAGTCAAGAAAAATCTCTAACTATTAAGTCGAGTCTACTTCTATCAAAATGACAGTTGAAAATGTTTTTCATTCAACTGATAGCTGAACTTTATTACTCTATGATTTATTTATTTTCTGCACAACTTCATTTAATGCTTTCTGTAAAAGGGTTCCTTGTCAATTTGGAAAAGAAATACAATACAAAATACAAATCGTGATGGACTTGTAGCTTGCCTGAGGAGTGTTTTGTATAAAGTAATGATTTTGGTAGTTTTTGTACCATGAACTTGAAGTAGAGGTTTGTGAAGTAAAGTTCTGAATTTTAAATTCATGACACTTGAAAAACTAACTAGTTGCCTTGGTCAAAATTAACGTTCAAAGAATGAAGTTGACTGCAAATGAAGTCCCTTATGTTGTCTGAACCTGCCCAATGCAACTAATTAGTTTTTCAGGTATCATTAATTTCAATGTTGGAATTTTATTTAATCAACCTTTACCTGCAGCCTGCAGTATAAAGTAAACCAAAAACTATTTTGTAATGTAGTAAAATATTTGTTCCTCCTTTTAAAATTCGACGAGAAATCTCTGTATACAACAATTTAAATACCATTATAAAAAAAGAAGTTCAGCTTTTAGTTAATGAGAAAATGTGACAAGCTTATATTTTGACGCAAATACACTTGACTTTAAAGTAAGGGAGATTTTTTTGCCCAACTTCCAATCAACATTGGGATAAAAAGGCATTTTTTCGGCACCTGACCAATCAGATATAAGAAACTTACCCTACTTTCAAGTCAATTTATGTCGTCTGAACCTGCCAAATGTGATACTATCACAGATACTATAGTTCCATAGATATCGCACGCAGAGGAAAAAAAAATGACCATTTTTCAATCGACTGGGACGTACCACTACGTCCCAGTTTGATCGAACTAGCATGAATCATACTCAAACATTTTATTGCATTGTATAACTTGTTGTATTTTCTTTTTTTTACTTCTTGTGCCTTATTGTTTTTTTTTGTCTTTTGTGTATTTTATGTTGATCTTTCTTAACGATGTGTGTGAATTTTGTTTGTATTTCCTGGGTGGGTGTGATTTTTGTATGTGCCAAGGCCAACCTGTGAATATAAGCAAGGTTGTTCTTTGAAAGCAAGGTTGTTCTTTAAAAAAACATTAGCTCATGAAACTGGGGTAACATATAAAATCCTTAGAACAATTTATTGAAGAAACTAACTATGGCATAAGATATAAGAGGTATGGGGATGGCTCGTCTGGTGTGTCGTTGGATTTGTTTGGTCGTGTCGTGCGTAGGTATACCTACATTTTCTATATTTTTTTGCGTTGTGCGATCGGTGTTTGAAGTTATTTTTACTTCATTCGTCGTCGACTTTCGATAGGGATGAGAATGCTAAGCCCAAAAAGTGAAACATTTTGCCCAAAAAACGAAGTAGATTTGTAAAATATGTAGCAGATAATGAAAAAAAAAACAAAAAATACAAACAAAACAAATTTATTAACTTCCCATAGGAAGTTATTGTAATGGGTCCGATTTGTCAAATTGAAAATTTTGACATTTCTCGACGTTTCAAGGTCCCTAGAGTCGAAATAAAAGATTGTAAGGTGATACAAAACAATAATATTTTTGGAAAAAAACCAATTAACGGTTTTTTTTATAAATCAAAAAAACTGAAAAAAAAAATTGTCACTTCGAAAATTTTACGACTTAAATATGATTTCATCTCCAAAACAATTTTTTGCAACGAAGAATAATGTTTTTAACATCTGATAAAATTTTGAGAAAAATCTAATTAACAGTTTTTTTTACAAAAAATAAAAACCTAAAAAAAAATTAATAAAAGTTGGTAAAAATTGATTTTTGACTCAAATATCTTTTCAAGACTTTGAGATATTGGCTTTAAACTACTTTTACCTTTCAAAAAATATTGTTTTCAACATTCAGTAAAATTTTGAAGGAAATAGAAGACAGTTTTTTTACAAAAAATTAAAAACCGAAAAAAAAATTTAACAAAAGTTGGTAAAAATTGATTTTCGACTCAAATATCTTTTCAAAAATTCGAGATTATGGCTTCTAACTAATTTTAACTTATAAGAAATATTGTTTTCAACATTAGGAAAAATTTTGAGAAAAATCGAATTGATTATTTTTTAACAAAAAATAGAAACCTAAAAAAAATTAATAAAAGTTGGTAAAAATTGTTTTTCGACTCAAATATCTTTTCAAGACTTTGAGACATTGGCATTAAACTACTTTTATCTTTCAAAAAATATTGTTTTCAACATTCAGTAAAATTTTGAGAAAAATCGAATTGACAGTTTTTTTACAAAAAATAAAAACCTAAACAAAAAAATTAATAAAAGTTGGTAAAAATTGATTTTCGGCTCAAATATCTTTTCAAAACTTTGAGATATTGGCTTCAAAATAATTTTATCTTATAAATAATATTGTTTTCAACATTCGGTAAAATTTTGAGAAATGTTGGATTGACAGTTTTTTTTTACAAAAAATAAAAACCTAAAAAAAACAATACTAAAACTTGGTAGAAATTTACTTTCGACTCAAATAGCTTTTCAAAAATTTAAAATATTGGCTTCAAACTTATTTTATTTCACAGAAAATATTGTTTTTGATATTCAGTAATTTTTATATAAAAATCCAACAGTTCGTTTTTTCATAAAAAAATAAAATCTACAAAAAATAGAACGCAAATTTGGTAAGAATTGATATATTTAGACAAACTTAGAAAATTTTTAAGTGCCCTTCTAGGGAAAAAAATGAAGTTTTGAATAATTTGTGGAGGCGGGCATGTGGATTCAGAAATGAAGGCAAATACTTTGTATGTGGAGACCATTTTTGTCCCGAGTTTGTGGGAAGAAAATATGAAAAACCCATCCCTCAAAAATTTATAGGCGCTTTGCGATCTATAAAATATATTTTGGGAAATTTCTTTTTCGTTGTTATTATATTTTGCAGATTTCGTCAACCCCATCAACATATCGCAAAATGTTTTTGAATGGTCGGAAATATGTAGCCCTTGGATTTGAGACGATAAAGATAATCTCTCATTTTTTTGAATCTTTTAAAGCAGTATGCGCTCTCTTTTTTTTATAACGCTTTATTTTTAAGTTTTTTATTTGAATTTTTTAACTTGATAATTTTTTTTTTTAAATTGCATTTTTTTTCTCCTCTTTTGCACATCTCTGTGATAATTGATCGCACCTTACACATGAAATGCTACAACTGCTCGAAGTTCTTCTTCGTTTAGTTGGAGGAGACTTATTAAGATCTTCTAAATTTAAGTCTGAACCCAAATCAGAATTTAAATTTAAAGAAGGAACAGCATCCTTCTTAAGATATTTTCTTCCCACAAACTCGGGACAAAAATGGTCTCCACATACAAAGTATTTGCCTTCATTTCTGAATCCACATGCCTGCCTCCACAAATTATTCAAAATTTCATTTTTTTCCCTAGAAGGGCACTTAAAAATTTTCAAATTAGGGTAATCTCTTCGTTTTCATACAAACGGAACAAGAAACCCCAGATAATCTCTTATCACCCATTGCTATTAAAAAAAACGTTGACAAATAAAATCGCTGAAAAAAAGGACCACTGACTGTAAAATTAACAAAGAAAAATGTATTGCTCAACCATATATACATAAATGAACATCCAAATCGTTCGAAAGTCGACAACGAATGAAGTAAATTAAATAACTTCAAAATAAAAAGAAGAAGCCACACACAAACACCGATCGCACAACCCAAAAAAATATAGAAAATGTATACATACCTACATACGACACACCAGACGAGCCATCCCGAACCCGATACCTTCCAGTCAATCGCTCGCTCAACCGATTAGATTGAGAAGCGAAGAAAAAGAAATCGTTGCAACGCGTTGGTTGCTGCAAAATTATATAGACAAAAAACTACCTGCACAGCAAATAGTGTGTTGGAACTGGAACGTAGAAGCGACGTAAAAAGAACTCAAAAGGGTTGCATTGGCAAACGAACACGAATTCAGATAAGAAAATGTATCTATTTATCTTTCGAACGCAACTCACAGGTCAACGTCTGTCGTCTGTTGCTGGGATATTGTATTATAGGTTTTATTTTGTTATGTTGAATATGGTTGCAAGGTTTGACTTCAACAAATCGCTTTAAATAGGGGATAAAAAATATGATCATTTTTATTTGCACTGGATGCGATATCTATGTAACTCTATTATCTGTGATACTATGTTCATATTTCTGTTCAGTAACGGCTCACTGTTCGTACACAGGAATGGTTAAGAGTTGTAAGTCACTAGACCCTGGTTCTCTACGGATTGTTGAGCCACTTAATTTTTGAAAATTCATTATTAATTGTTTAACTCCAGAACAATGCTTTCGAGTTTTGGAAATTTACTGTGATAACCTAATTTCGTTCCCGCAGTCGTCGATTTTACGGTGTTTAGTATTAAAGTTTATTTCTAGTTAAATGGCTTCGTCAATACGTAAAACTTTCGTATGTAAAGCGAAGAAAATACTCAAGTCATTAACGAATCACCATTACCTCTATTAAAATTAACTGTTTGATGCGGTTTAAAAGCTGGTGGCATTATCGGTCCATATTTCCTTCGAAATAAGGAATAAACTTCCATTACGCTTATTGGCGAAGACTTTAACCTATTGCTGACTGATTTTTTGTTTCCAAAAATGTATAAGCTAAATGTTGACATTTTATCCCAACAACAAGATGCGGCGTTGAACCATCAATGTATTGCAAAATCAATCTGTTGATTGACCCCTCGATAACTTTTCATGGAGCTTTGTTAAGTCATTGGTTTATGCCGACAAACATGCCGCTCTTAAAGAATTGGAAGCCAATATTCAAGCCCCCATTGGCGTCAAACTGCCAGATTTATTGAAAAAGAAGTGAAAAATATTGAACGATTTATGATTTTAAAAAAAATGCCATGAAGTTATTTACCAGGAGTGGAATCGGCTAATATGATTAGTGATTGTCACATTTGTGATTATCATCTGTGATCACTTTAATTTTCTATCTAGGTAAGGTTATCACAAAAAACTATATACAATTTGGCATCACTTAAGGAGAAATGCATTGATTACATAATTCTCTCTATTTTTCTTCTATTTAATTTCAATTTTTGCCACGAACGTCCAATTTTTTTGTAGAACAACAATTATAATTTTACAATTAGTAGATGCTAAAATTCTATTTTTAGAAGGAATGAAATGTTCATAATAATGATCAAACGAAGAATAACTCTTGCTAACCCCTGTTTCTTTGGGCTAAGAAAGCAATTGAGTGGCAAAGCCCTCTCTCGAAGGACCAAAGTGTCGCTATATAAGACCCTCATCATCCCCCTTCTGCTATACGGTGCAGAAGCATGGACTATGCCAAAGCGGATGAAAGCACCTTGGGTCGTTTCGAGAGAAAAGTTCTTCGTGTGATCTACGGTCCCGTATGCATCGAAGGGGAGTGGAGGAGAAGATGGAACGACGAGCTGTACGGGCTGTACAGTGACGTAGACTTAGCCAGAAGGGTAAAAGTCCAACGACTAAGATGGCTGGGTCACGTAGAGCGCAGGGAAACCAATGCTCCGGCCCGGAAAGTCTTCGAATCCACACCCACAGGAAAGCGCAGTAGAGGAAGACCGCGGATCAGGTGCCGCGCACAGGTGGAAAGTGACCTCACCCAACTTGGAGCGCGAAACTGGAGACATCTAGCTAGGGACCGAGCTAGATGGAGAAGTTTGTTGGGTGAGGTCCTAGTTCACACAGGACTCTAGCACCACCTTAAGTAAGTAAGTAAGAAATGTTCATAATTTTCTATAGGTCTTAAGCCAACAAATCACAGATAGATTTGCTGACAAATTACAAGGACACTCATCCGGACTTAATGCAATCATTTTCCGCAAAAGGAAGCAACTCGTTATAGAAAATAAAGAATACATTCCATTCCATTGGTGTGATGGTTAGCACGTAGAACTGTCATGCCAGAGGTCACCTAAAGTTTTTTTTTTTTTCACGGGTACTGCCTCTTGGGAGGAATTGACAAATCTTCCAAGACTAATTCTTGTCATGAAAAATGATTTTCTTAGCCGTTCAAATACGGCATACAAATTGTAGTTCCTCTCCATTCCTAACATTACTCGGAATGGTTGAGAGTTGTAAGGCACTAGGCCCCAGTTTTCTAGGAGCTGTTACGCCACCTAATGTATGTTTTATTTATTCATACCAACAATATTATACTAAGCTGTATTATTAATTAAAGTTCTCAAGCTTTGTAAAAAACACCCAATAATTTAACGTTCCTTTAAATTAAAAAAAATGTTGTTTACTTCACGTTTGACCAATGTTGTGGCTTGTGAAGCAGATTCTATTGCTCTGAGAAAAAAGGTATGGCTAATGTTTTATGTTTTTTAGTGTGTTTTGATATACCTAAATATGCTTATTTTTATTTACATACTTTGCAGAAACTCCCATCTTCTTGATTCTGTTTGTGATTCCAATGAGTCGAATACTGCTGCTCCAATGAGCAAATATGTAAATGTGCATACAACCAGGGATAGGGTTCGAACATTTTGCCTCTTCATGGTGCAATGAATTAACACTCCAAAAATTGATTCACCTCGCTCCAAGAGCATCTAGATACTTTCTTATCCAGGTACAAAAGTTTTAGCTTTTGTTTTCCTCTTTTTTTTTGTTGGCTAAGTTCTATACTTTGAAGACACAATTATTAATTTTGTAATCCCTGACTTCAAAACATTGATTCACTTCCACCAACAAATTTGAACCTCTACATATTATTTCGAAAATTCAAAATTTGGTAAGTTGGAGAATTTGTTTTTGAAGTTAAACAATTTTTGTTTAATTATGCAAAATAACTTCACGATATTGAAAACACACTCTCTATTTCACCCGATTTTCGTTTTCAGTTCCAGTTTGATAAGAATTGAATTGATTTTTCAAATAGATTTTTTTGATTTTGCGCATTAAAGAAGCGGCTACAACATTATAAGTTGCATTAAAGCATAAGTGGTGGAAACAGCTGTTTTTATGGAATTTTGTTGTGGCAAACAAATTTTGATTACGCTTTGGAAAGAAGTAAACAAAAATAAACAATAGATAGGTAAGAAGAAGGTTTTTTGAATGTTCTTTATTATCACATACCACCTGTTAACTTTTTCATATAAGAACCGGGTCTTAGAGCCTATTTCTGAGTATTAGATATAGAAGTAAAGGCTATTTTGTATAGTTCTGAATTTCGACCTGGAAATACCCGGGTGCAAAGAATTTGCTGAAATACATTTTTGTTTAATCATAATTTTCCCCTTACTACGAGTAAGCAACTTAATAAACTCCAATTTGAATCTTCGAGTATTAGCATCTCTGAAGAGAATTCGTGGTTTAAGAATCATTGCAACTTGAAATGAATTGTATTCATTTATTTATTCAACAAAGCTGAGACACAGCTCTGATAAACTATTAAATAATAATTAACAATGTGAAAAAATATATCGAAATAAATACTTACCACCGTAATGAAGACATAATCACAAATCTTTTTAAAAGCGTACAGACGAAGATGTTGAGAGTTTCAGAAGCAGAAATGAAGTTCAAAAGTTTTATGAATACTTGAAACGAAATTCACAAGTGCAGAAACCTCAAACCGCAGGCTGCAAAGACGAAAGTGGAAACATCATAGTGGAACCGCAGTCACTGCTGAAGATATGGGAAGGCCACTTCTGCAGACTGTATAACGGCGACGACGAACCGAGTTCCGCTGTCAGACAGGATGATCCATTCAACATAGACGACGAAAGCTAACAATCCCGTCTTTAAAACGTCACCATCGACAGGCATTACTTTAAGGTAGTTAGGGATTTTATCTATCCGGGCTCCGGTATGAATTTAGAAAATAACTAATAAATCAAAACCCTTTTGATATTTATTGCACAACATAAAATATTGTATCGTCTGTGGGTACAATTGCACAATATTGGTTCATTTAATTTTGAAATTTGAAGAGTAAAGAGTGAACATTTTAAAAGCAAAAGAGTATGAAAGAACATTTATTTAAGAATGCATTAACGTGGTTGCGACTCTCCCGACTTTGTGGAATATAAAGACTATAGCAACCGAAATAAAATAAAATACAAGACTGGGTCGTACTTGCTCATCTATCTAAAGAGTCTGGTTTAAAAATATTTCCTGTATTTTAAGATTTAAAAATGTATCTGCAAGAAAAGTTTGTTTTAAAAAATTTAAACGCCATTTGATTTCGCAAAAAAACCTTATTTTTAAAAATTTTTGTTTAAAAATTAAATTTTTGGTATGGAGTTATTCGGATACCAACGTTGTGGTACTTTGACTCGATGCAGTTTCTTAGAAACTTGGAGGAACCATTTACATACGTTGCAAAGCAGCTTCCATAAAGGAAGCATATTGTCTACACTACACAAGTAACAGCTTTCAACTAAATTATTGTATAAAATATTGAACCGTCTGGGGCGCCTAGCCAAAAATATTGTGCAATATTTTGCACAATACTATGGAGCGTCTAGGGTAGGGACTGCTTTACTAACCGCTTTTTCTTTGGGTTTAGAAAACAATTGAGTAGTAAACCCATCTATCGAGCAACCAAAGTGTCATTATATAATACCTTCATCATCCCCCTCCTGCTACACGGTGCATAAGCATGGAGTATAACAAAAGCGGATGAAAGCACCTTGGGCCGTTTCGAGAGAAAAGTTCTTCGCATGATCTACTGTCCCCATAGCAAGAAGGTGAGTGGAGGATAAAATGGAACGACGAGCTGTACGAGCTGTACAGCAAAGTAGACTTAGCCAGAAGGATAAAAGCATACGTAGGATTCCAAATGGAAAAAATCTATTGTAAATTTGACTGCACATACAAAAAAAAATATAAAGATCTTAAGGTAAAGATAAAAGGATCAGAGAAGTCTTTAGTATTCCTAATACTGAATCCAAGCTTTGAACTGATCTACTGATCGTTGGAACATAATATCAAAGATACAGGACGGTAAAACATAATATTATAACATTTGGAAAAAATCAAATGAAGATCGCTGTTAGTACACTAAACAGGTACATAAGTTATGAAGACCGTTTTGCAGGTAGGTTCATGCAATCCGAAATTGATTTTACACTTAAGAATAATTTATCGTCGTCAACAGATATAATACAACGACTTAATACAAAAAACTCTGAATATCATTGACATGTAAGAGAAAAAGAAAGGTTCCTAAACGACTTCCTTGTGGAATCCCAGAAGTTAACACAATCGGGATTGCAATAAAGTTGTTAGTTTTATCAGTAAAATGTAACTGAAATTATTTTATTAAATTAGAATGAAAAACTTATGAAGTTTGTGCAATTACATAAAAATTCGTAATCAACCCTGGCAAAAGCTTAAGGGAATTCAGTGCATATCACATCTACATCACATTGATAACCTCGTTCAAGATCACCTTATACGTAGTTTAACAATCGGTTGGATTAGATCAACATTAGTAGATTATTCGTTATACCAAAACAAAATTCATCAGAATTGGTACCGCGGTTAAGTCTTGAAGGTGTTTATTTATTATTCTGATGCATAAGCTACATTATTGTAAAGCTTCATTGAAATCGATTCAGTAGCTTTTGCGTTAAAAAATAACAAACATCCATACATTCATATTTACAAACTTTCGAATTTACGATTTTAATAGAAGATTTGGCCAACATAAAATTAACTTACCAAAAAATCAGAACAACCAGACTTAACGCCAGTTCTCATTTATGTGCAAAAAACAAAGTTTCTGTACTATTACGATTGATTTTAAAAAAATCCAAAAGTTATTCAAGTTGACTCAATTATGATCGTTCATCAATCTTTAAATACAACAATCAATTGTGTCAATAAGTTAAATTTACCTATTATTGTCTCGTTCCTATTTCATTCGCAATAGCTGACAGACTTATTTTAGCCACGGTTTAATAGGCCAGGAAAATTAGACCAAGTACTTACCTCAAAAAATTCCGAAAAAGCTGAATTTTGGTGAAGAGCTCCATTTTTTCATACTAAACACTACCTATTTACAGTTATTTTAAAGAACTATGCTCTAGTGAAATAGCCAGTTGCACTCCTCCCCAAGCAATTTAACCGTAATACCCCCGTTTCTAGAAGCACCCATCAGTTTACCCTTGAACAATAACTTCGGTCGTACTATGAAGTACAGAGATTCATTTTTAGCCGTACTTCGCGAATGTGGAATGCCTTGCCACGCTCTTTCTTTCCCTGTCATTGCAATGTTCAGGAATTTAGAATCAATGCACACGGACACCACCTATCTAGCTCTCCCCTCTTTTCCTAATGCTCACACTGTGTCTTTGGCATATTAAAGGCATACAAAATCCTTTAAGTGTGTGCTAATTATTAAAAATATAGGGTCAATTCGTTAAGGGCACTCAAAAACGGTAAAGAGCATTATCAAAAAGCATAATATAAAAGGTTATTTGATATACCACAGAAAGGGTTCAAGCCTTCATTTTCCCCATTTAAACGAAAAAATCGAGGTTTTGGTCGCAATCACTTAAGAACTAATTGTCTGCTATCAGTTATGAACAAACTAACTAATATGTTTTTCCCGACCAAAAATTATGGCTATTACTTTTTTGACCAAATGCTCTACCCTCGAATATTTTGCGACCGGTTTTCTTCAAATCTATAAACTTGACGAAAAAAGTGTCAAATTTGTTTGGTTTCTAATAAGTTGAGCTACGAAGTGTACCTTAAATGTCTTTTCTAAACAAATGTATACATAATTTTCGAGTTATTTTCAAAAGGTGTACTTTTGACACGCTCTCACCCTCCTCCCCCTAACATTTGTCGCCCTGGTCCAAAATGAGATTTTTAGGAAAAGTTGAAGACGTATAAATAAAGCCCTCCACCAAAATTCAGCTTAATCAGAAGTTTTTTTTAAAAGGAACATACGGTTTTCCTGGACTGTAGGATCAAAGTACTACTCGCTGTTTGAATAATATTCGGGAATGTAGACATCGTTCAGTCTGGCGGTGCTGGGTTAAAAATATTCTACTATGAGGTAGGCCAAGACGAAAAAAGAGACTTAAAGGTAAGTCAAGCTGCCAAAAAAATTAATTCTATCTTTGTTGCAAAGTTGACAGGAAAGATATCCCTTCCAAATTGCATTTAAGCCTACTTATGTCAAAATGACAGCTGATCATGTTTTATTCATTCAGCAAAAAGCTGAACTTTATTACTCTGTGATTTATTTATTTTCTGTACAATTCCATTAAATATTTTGTGTCAAAGAGAAATAATTCCTTGCTAAATTGCAAAAAGAATAAGTGATATTATTATATTATTTTATAGACAATAAGCCTTTTTTAAGAACAACAGGTAAATATGAGTGATGTAAAGGTCAAAGTTTAAAATGTTTAACTTCTGAAAAATGTACGTTCAAAGAATGCAGTTGACTCCAAACGAAGTCCCTTACGCCCGCTGTCCTCGTTTGGGGACAGGTTTTAAAATGCCGTTATTTTTTTAAAGTTTTCTTTTAAATTGTTTTGCATTGCCAAGGAGTGTGTTTTAGTGAAAAGATGTACTTTTTCGTCATTTATAATTTATTTTGGAAAAAAAATATTTTATTTATTTCGTGGAATAATCCGATTATTGACCAAAAGGTAAATATCATTTTTTTATATTTATTTTGTTAGATTGTTCCTGATTCGTGTATTTTTATTCGGACAATATGTTAAATGGTAGATGTTTTCGTTTTCGTGATTCTATTGCAGTAATTGACCGCAATAGGAGGTATTTTGCTGTGGTGTCCTCAAATGGGTCCAATGGGCTAATTAGCTCGATAACAGTGTTTGTGCTATGGGAACAAACTACGACTTTGTTCATCCACTTGCCAAGGTAAAAAGATGGAGCACTACAGAAGGAAGGAAGACAGACGTTGATATCCCTTTTGTCGTTCAAAACTATAATAAAGGAATGGGCAGCGTCGATCAAGCTGATCAGTCAGTTGCAGTATATAGAACAGCTATGGGTCTATGAAATAACTCCCACGAAATAAGTCCCACTTTTAAAAACGAAATAAGTCCCACCGAAAATTGCTTAAAAAAATGAAATAACTCCCACGAAATAAGTCCCACTTTTGAAAACGAAATAAGTCCCACCAAAATGAAATGATTTAAAAATTTTCTTGAAATGAAATAACTCCCACTCAAAATGAAATAACTCCCCCTTGAATAATATATTTCTTAAATGAATTAAGTCCCACTTTCATAAACGAAATAAGTCCCACTTGAAAACGAAATGTAAGGGGGGGGCATGCTGCCCCCCTGCAACCCCCCTCCTTGGGATCACTATAGGATTTGGGGTGGGTGCGAGTTTGGGTATATGCAAAGAACTTTTGCATTTGAGCACTAAAATCAAAGAAATTCCCAATAAAAAAAAAGCAAGAATGGCTCACAGTTATGAAAGAATCACAACGCATTCGTGTTCTTTGCATATACCCAAACTCGCACCCACCCCAAATCCTATAGTGATCCCAAGCAGGGGGGTTGCAGGGGGGCAGCATGCCCCCCCTTACATACCTAGCTGTTAGTACGCCGTGCTATCAATTCAAAAAAACTTTAGAAAAGTAGCTATTCTAGACAATAAATCAACCATTTTTGCGTGTTCTTTTTAAAAAGCAACAAAAAGAACATTATGAAATTCAATGAGAAACAACGTGAAGAGCAACAAATAACGGCAAACATTATTAAGCATTCACTTAAAATGCAAAATTATGAAAATGAAAAAAGTCCCACTTAAAACGAAATAAATCCCACCAAAATATAAATTTAGGGGTATGAAATAACTCCCACTTTACAAAACGAATTTATTCCCACTCAAAACGAAATAAGTCCCACTTAAAATAAAAACGCGAACGAAATAAGTCCCACCAATTGACGAAATAAGTCCCACTTTTAAAAACGAAATAACTCCCACTTTCAAAATAGCAATTTTTGGTGGGACTTATTTCGTTTTTAAAAGTGGGACTTATTTCGTGGGAGTTATTTCATAGACCCAACAGCTATACGTGGTAAAAAGTGGTGGTGGGTTTTATTCACCTATAATATGCTCGATTTGGTAGTAGCTAATGCTTGGTAAGCCTTCTTCAGTGATGCCAAAAATTGTTCAAGGTGGACATGGACACTTCTCCCAAAAGTTGAGTAGGTAATCAGTTGCGATGCATAGTTTGCCACAAGAAAGCACGCGTGGCAATGCAAAAGATGTTTGAAAACATTATGCATAAAAAAAGGATGTTTCGAGAAATACTACACTTAGCCGATTGGCCCCATTTGAGGACGGAGTTTTTTTTACATACATATATAAATACAAAACCCCCATTTTTGTTTCATAAAACATTTATTTAGCCTCCAATAGGCACATTAATAAAACAAAATTAAAAAATAACTGTTTCTTTGTATTTGGGTCGAAATGGGTTAAGTTGTCTGAACCTGCCAATGGTATCTTGTATTTCATTATTTCGTGTACATTGGTGTACATAATATATTAAAAATTGCTCAACAATTTTAACTTATTTTAATGAATTTTCAAGCTAGATGTACGAATCAAATAAGAAAATAAGGGATTCATTTAATTTTATGACCCGATATATTCTTTAATTTACTTATCTTCATTAAGGTTGTTCGTTGAAATGAAAGCATCGATGAAAATGCAATGGGAAGTTGGAATTTGGAAGTTGGAAGTTGTGCCTTATCCTCGGGCGAAAATGCAAAGGAAGTTCTTGTTGAAGTCAAAAATGCTGATAAGAAATAATAATAAATAGAAATTTTGTGTATGTACCTATACATAATGTTGCAATCGAAGTTTGCTTCTTTCATGTTTATTGTTGCCGTTGTTTGTTGTTGACGACAATACACAAAAATGTGTATAGTTAGTTATACAGCAGCATTGTATATAGATTTTTACATGTTAAAAACAATGACAGCAGCATTGTATACACATATATCCCACATGACACCATTTTTGTTTCTAAATTCGGAGGAACATAGCAACAAGAAACAAGATGCTTTGTGCTTTTCTTTGCGCAGATGTGTATAATTGATATGGTATATTCACAATAGCAAACATTTTTCAAAGTAACGAATTTTATCGAAGGCATAATTTTGTCATCTAGTTTCGAATATGTTTGTTTAATATTTGTGTATATCAATGCTGGCTATAGAATCTAATGAATAAATTGCGGTTAGATTTGGAGTTACTTTTTGACACTTATCTTACAATGGTAGGAATGTCAAGGCTGACATTTGTTGAAAATCTTTCACAGAAACTTGATTTTTGACAGTTTTAACTTTGATGAATAATTAATTCAATAGATGCAAATCTATCATTAATCATGCCACGGGCACTACGAAAATTAAAATAAAGCTGCAAAAATTTAGTACCCGTGGCATGAGGTTAGTGCGTTGTACTGTCATGCTAGAGGTCTTGGGTTCGATCCCTGCCTATGCCATCTTAAGTTTTTTTAACGGGTACTGCCTCTTGAGAGGAATTAACCAATTCTCCAAGAGTAATACTTGTCATGAAAAGTGCTTTCTCAAATTAGACGTTCGGATTCGGCTTAAAATTGTAGGTTCCCTCCATTCCTGGCAACATTACTCGCACAAAGGAATGGTTGAGAGTTGTTAGTCCCTAGTTCTCAACAGATTGTTGCGCCATCTAATTTATTTATGCACAATTTTAATACAAAATACACGGATTAACATATAAATACAAAATGCGTGCATTGAGGTCAGCATTAACTATCGCCGTTCCTAAACAAAATAATCAATCCTATTGATGACGCCATGAAATATATATTTGCAGCTCGCGACTACAAGAGAAAATGTTGATGATTGGAAGGAGCCTCAAATATATTTAGAGCTATTCCTAATGTTGAAGTAATTCCTGGGGATTATGTGCCATGGCCATCATCTTTATCAAATGTATCAATTCATGCGATGAATTTCTCCAACTCCCATTTCACCTTCCGACGTGGAACCTGTGAAACCTCCACAAGTACTGCGACTGATAATTTTTCAACCAAGAATACAATACAACTTTTTGGTGTAACTTGGACCATCGAAGATTTTACCAAGCGGATTGAAAAATTAATTAACTGTGATCCCAGACACTTCTACCAATTTATTAACATTAAACATAAATCCGATGGCTTCCCATAAACATTAAAGTTATTCAAAAAGTACCCCATTTACCTCCCTTACCAAAATTGAATTAACTGATCATGATTTATCTCCTGATCCAGATTGTTTGCCTGCAATATTATTAAAAAAGTGTGCCTCATCTCTAAGTAAACCTCTTTTAGCACTGTTTCTGTTTCGTCTATACTTTTCTCAAGCCATCTCCATTATTTTTCCTGTTCATAAAATAAGAGCAAAAAACGATGTTGTGAACTATAGGCCCATAGCCAAGCTTTCTCCCTCTATTGTCATATGGCTCTTTAAAAGTCAGATCTACTACAAGCAATCTTACTGAATTGTGCCGAAAACTCTAAATGAATTAGAAAGAACAAATAAAGCGGACACGTTATCACCACAGACTTCAGAAAGGCCTTTAATAAAATTGGCTACCGAATGATTTGTTTTAAGATTAAAGCATTTGACTTTAGACCTTTAGACAATAGAGTTGTTTTCACGCCTCAATCTGCGATCCCAATTATTGTGCAAACAAACTAAAGATTTTCCCAAGGGAACCAACCACCTTGGTTCTTTTTAATTTGTGCTAACTATCAACGACGTTATTAATGTCATTGATAATTCAACTGTCTCCTTTTTCGCTCACGACGCGAAAATAATGAAGGTTATTTCTACTCCAACTCTACATACTCTAAAATGATCTCGACTTATTTTAGACTTGGTGCGACAGAAATTTCTTAGCACTAAATTTTGCTAAATTCCAATTCATAACCTTATACTACGTTTCCACCGGGCACTAAACCGAGATTTAGCTAGATTTGTCACAAATCTTTTTGAAATCTCGAAGATTTACCATATAAATTTTAATCTCCTCAAATGAAGATTTCAAATAAATCTCATTGAAATCTACTTGGAAACATTAGTTTGTCAAATCAAACAAACTTTTTTTTCGGAGAATAATTGTTGAACCGACCCATTTAAACTCCAATTTCGTTTATTGACAGATGGAAATGTCAACAAAAACTATCTGTCTCACTTCCATATGACTCAAATTCAAAACAATAAACAACTTTCAAGAAATCACAGACGAAATAAAATGTAAGTATACAAAAATAATAAATATGTACAAGAATATAATAAAACTAATTACTTACAGATGATGAGTAAACAAATACATATTTTTTTTCTTTTCGAAAGGAGAATAATTTGAAGTTTAGTTGTTATGACATAAACCAAACGTCAAATTAATCTCCTTGTCTTTGGTGGAAACACCTCATGATTTATTTTAAATCACTTGCCTTAAATCTCGCATTATTTGTTGGTGGAAACGTAGTATTAACCCGTAAGCGATCACATCTTACCTCCTGAACTTAAAGTCTCTACGATATCTGTTCTATTCGCGACCTAGGGGTTATTTGCGACACTAAGTTTAGTGTTCGACCCCATTTTCACCATATAATTAACAAAACCACCTCTTGTCTTGGTTTCATTAAACGTTGGTCTAAAGAATTTGCAAACCCTTATGTCACTAAATCCCTATACGCCACTTTTTTCAGATCTCTCCTTGAATATGCTAGTCAAGTCGGGTTTACCCATTAGAACCAACCCCCACTCTCAAAGAATTGAATCTGTACAACTCTGATTTCTTCGGTTTACATTTCGTGGTCTTCCTTAGAGCTATAATCTATTCTTACCACCTTATGAAGAACGTTAAAAATTTAATTATCTGCAAACTCTCCAAAAAAGCCGCGAAGTTTTATATTCTCTTTTAGCAAGGACCATAGACTCAACTTTTCATCTAGAAAAGATTACCATTTATAATAATCCACGAAACGTCCCACATGCCAAATTACGACCTTTTTAAACTTATCTCAAAAATACTGTGCCTAGCCAACAATGCGCATTCTACCTTTGACTTCCATATCAGTTTGTCCTCCCTTAGAAAAGATCTCTACAACACCCTCTAAGTTTTTTTTAAAAGTGTTTTTGTTCATCAAATACTAATATGTGGGCCTAGCTTAAGTCTTTGTTTGTAAATAGCTTAAACGTAATAAAACAAATAAATATGACGTCATCATATCGTTCCTAAACTCATTGTTGAAGTTTCAAATTTGTAACAATTTATAAGTCAGCTAGGGGAGTTTAATTGAAAGTGTTGATCTGTCAAAATTAATGATGTTTTGGCTTGTGAAAAAACAATGAATTTCGAAGCCATTCGACATTTATAAACGAAACACAAATTGTCATTATACAATAAACCAAGCGAACTTCAATTTTTCTTTCGTTATATATTTTGCGATTTAAAGTTATAAAAATAATTTGTTTTCAATTTTAATATTGGTATATTGACAGCTTGACAATTTATAACAATTTTCATTACTAAATGGATTTTTTAAATTTGTAAAAATGACACTTGAACAACTTTTTGTGACATAACAACAAAAATTCAAGCATACTATTGATTTTTGTTTTAGTTTATTTCCACACCCTATTCGTTATTATGACATATGCACTTATACTACCATCACTAGCCACACTCTATTGTGAATGATGCGACGTGCATATATCTACTTTTCTCTATTCCTACGCCACACAAAACACAACCTGACTCTAGGTACATGTTCAACTTTAATGTCTGGTGCTGGTAGCTGGTGGTGTGTCTCTACACTTTGTGTAAAAGAATCTTTAACTCGGCAGCATTTTTAAGAAATAAACATCATCATTTTTGTGCAATAAAAACAAAACTCTTGTTGTTCCAATCATTTCCCTATTTCGAGTTCCCCGGCCGCGAAATAAAAACAACGAAAACAAACTAAAAAATACTCGAGTGTTTTCTAAAAACAAAATTTACTCCGTGTTAACTCCCTCGTAGCTTGAAGCTCATCCTCTAGGGCTCCTCTCCGCGGTCAACAAATAGAAAACAGCGGAAAAAACAATACAAAATGGAATGGACTCGAGACAAGACCCTCTCGCTGATCAATGAGTATAAAAAGAGACGTGGTCTCTGGGACATGACCCACGAAGACTACCGCAAAAAGGAAATGAAACATAAGCTCCTGCTCGAGGTCTCTGCGAGCCTCGGCGGGGGCATTCCCATTGTCGAAATCGAAAAGAAGTTCCACACACTTCGGACGCAATACCATCGCGAGATAAATCGCATGAAACGCAAGGAACCCTACAACTCCAAGTGGTTTGGTTTCAAGAATCTGCAGTTCTTAAGTTCACCGAAAGCCATGCGAGCAGGCAAGGGCAAAATGAAGGCGGAAATCACAGAGGACGGTGTCACCAAGTACATTATCCGAGATGCGTCCTCCAGGGATTCAGAGGTAGCGGGAGCGGTAGCTGCTGCGGCATCTTCCATTACAACAGAATTCCTCACTATTCACCGCAACAAACCGGCGACGACGACAACAACAACGGTGACCTATGAACCCACACCAGCGACTGTTCCAACGCCCATTGCTATTCGACGAGTACAGAAGTTCGAATCGAATCGGGCACGCGATCTGGAGAAGCTCATTGAAGAGACTACCAAAGATGTCGAGGAGCCGGAAGAATCAAAGCCGAAGATAATCAAGGAAATCAACATCCCGATGCAACATCACTCGTACAGCAATGCTTCAATAGCCACTCAGGAAGAATCACAATCCCAGCATCAGCACCAACATCAACACCAGGAACATCAAATAGAAGAAGAGCATTTGAGCACCATCGACATACAAACAAGTGTTGACGATGAGAACATGGGCTACCATCATCATCATCAACAACAACACCAGCACCAGGCTCCTGCCCGCGTCTTTAAGATCCAACGGCGTGACACTTGCAACGAGGACGACTACTACGAGGAGGAACAACAGCAGCAAAGTCAGCATCAGCAGCACATCCAGAGCAAGCGCATCTACTACGACAATGGCACCTCATCCCAAGTCAATGGAACCATGGCCGCTACCTCGCCGTCGGCTTTGACAATAGCCAAAATGCAGACGGTCCAATCGCCTCGATTCCGAGATGAATTCGCAACCTATGGCGAGTATGTGGCCAATGAGATGAGGACAATATGCAATCGGGAGATCCTGATATCGCTCAAGCACAAAATCAACACAGCCCTCTTCGAGGCTAGTATGGCCGAATTGCAACAGAAATGAAAATTTCAGAACATGGAGGTATGGTGGGATTGAAATTTGTTTTGCCCGAATTGTAGGTAGTTATAGATGATAAGTTTTAGGTCTCGTCTTTCGTCTATCGTCGTCGCGTCGTCGTCGTCTCTCGATTCTCGTCACTCCATTTTCTATTATATTATAAACAATATACTTAGGATAAATAATAATATTGAAAGTAGGTACATGGTTATAAAATGTACTATATTTAAGATTGCACACCAAGTCAATGACAGTTAATCTTTTAGTTTTATTGAAGTTTTATTATAAATTAACAAATATTGCAAAATAAATGAATTAAGAAGTTATTAGAGGAGCAATAAAAATAAAGTGTTGAAATGTCTAGAGGAGATTCAAACAAATTTTGTTTTTTGTTTTTGATAGTTCCATTTTTCTAGACAGAAAATTACGTACATTTAGCATAATTGGTTTACTAGAAATAAAAGGAGACTGGAGTTGTGAGTTGCTTTGTAGACTTTTTATGTGTTCATGTCACATCCCACATTCGTGAAAATTAAATATCACAGTTTTCCAATATGGAAACAGATCTTAGTACGGCGAAGTTGATGATTCCTTAAGCTGACCAGGTCATACATAGACTTGGCATTTGACTGGGAAGAGGAACCAATTTGGTATTCGGTTTTTGGAAGAAGTCTTGAAATAACTATTGGCTGGTAGTTCGATCGATAGGCTACTGAAAATCCAACAGCATTCAAGGTAAGTGAACACTTAAAGTCTTGCTTCAAGCCTACGGAACCTACTATAGTTTTCAAGGTTTTAAATCCAAAAATTTTACTCACTACTCACTAAAGGATTCGAGACTTTATGCTCAGTTAAAGTAAACAATCAATCACCCCTAATACACGTTCGGGAGAAGTCTTACAGAGAGTAGTTGGTCCAAGCTTTATCTTTGTGCTTTCATCAGCTTCACTTAACTTATTTAGGCCCATCACGAATTCCATCGTTATCGGAAACTTTTACGAATCCCGAAAAAATACAATTTTGAATTAAGAATGGATTTCGTGAAACGTATTTTCGGAATTCGTGAAGGTTTTAGATTACGATGGGCCTAAATGAGTTAAGTGTAGCTGATGAAGACACAAAGATAAAGCTTGGAAGACTCCAGTAGGATGGAAACGTAGCAAGCATGAGCGAAGATGAACCCAACCGGGAAGTCTAGCGGTACAATATACGTTATATCAGAACCCACTTGTGCGCTCGAACAAATGTCAAAAAGACCAAATGAAGGTAAGCCCACACAAGTTACTTTAAATTTAATGACTAAACACTGCTATTTTTTTCAATCTATGTATGTATACAAATATAAGAGTTTAAGTAGTTCCTTCCCCCCACCAGTGGTAAGGGATCCGAAGCTCTCACTTTATAAATAAAAATATACCCGTTTTAAACAATACAAATTTGGAAACACATTTTTTTTAAACATTAAAACCTTGAATAATATGTATATGTTAGATGACAGCGGGGAAGACCATGCCTCCACTGGAAGGATGGCGTTGCCCAGTAAGCCCAGAGTCTTAGAAGGCGTCTAATAAGAGCAGAGAATGGTTAAGAAGAATGTTGAATGAAGCCCGCGGACCAGATCCCGGTAGTGGAGTCATTGGCCCGGCCGCACGAAGACTTAGAACTTTGGTTTTGGAAACTGGTATGGAAATGCATGGGCTTACTGAATTAACTACTTATGTCTCAGTACTGCTTGGGGTCATGTCAAGGTCCAGGGCGATAAATAAGCAGAATAAACCTTTTACTCATCCAAACGCCAGAGACCTGTTTCGGAGTAGCAGAAAGTTTGATCGAAAATAAGATCAAATCTGAGGAGAGACCCAAAAGATAAACATTTTGGGATTCTCCATGTTAGGGCAGGCTAAACTACTTTTTGGGAATTACAACCAAAAACCATTTTTTGTTTGTATCAGTTTTTTTTAGTAGGCCAACAAAAAGCTTGGTACAAAAGCAACGTTTATTAGGACAAAAACTCACCGATTTTCTAGCCCCTTCTAACTTCAGAACCAATAAAGTTAAAAACTTCAAATTTGCAATGCTTATTAAGCTATACGGGAGTATTCAATTTACTTAAATTCAACTATATAGCATAAGCTAGTAGTTTTCGATATATAGTACTTTAATTTTTTTCAAAAACCGTAGCTAACTGGCCGAAATCGTACAATCTTAAAATTTCGCAAAAAGGTAGGTCTTGTGGTGCAAAGAGAAATTGCGGGGTCTATTATCTCTGTTACTATAAAACTAAAACATCTTTGCAATGTTATTAACTTTAACACATGATTTCGATTTAAAACTTGGTCAAATATTTTCAAGGTGTCAGTGGGATTTGATGTTGTTAACGATCTGGAATGGGCCAGATTTTTGTTGCATAGATCTATAGGAAAAAATTCTTTGCTTAAAGCCTTTGAAACGAATATTTTTGATCCGTACTTGGATATTTTTGGGTAAAGATGGTAAGCGACGTGTGAAGGAAGGTTGGTACAATCTTGTAGCGTTTTTCAATTGGGGACCCAGTACAGCTAAAGTCCTAATGTATTTGTAATTTGATCTATAAATAACGCAGTACAAATTTCTTAACATGTAGTTTTTATAAGCACCATTGTAGCGGTCTTCTCAATTTCAATTCAAAAAGCCAGAAAGACCCATTTCTTCAACCGAAGTTTTGTAGCTGTACCACGTAGCCAACAACACACAGTTTGAGTTAAGATATCTGTCCAACAAGAAGGAGTGCCTCAAATCTGTTATAGTTTTTTCTGTTCCGGAAAATGTTGTTAATTGTTATTTTCTAAATGTCGAAGGTAGTATAAATCCATACTGTGTGTATTGAACTATGGTCTCTTGATTTAGTCACTATGTGAACTCGGTTGACTGTTTTCAAGGCAGAGAACTCAGATTTTTCTTGTAAACATCAGAACTTGGCTGCTTTTTAAACATTATTTTTTTTTTTGGGGTGATGTAAGAGTAATTTTTCTGATTCTTAATTCAAACGCGAATTCAAAATTCAAATTCTATCACGTTAGGATTTTGAGATATTTCTTTTAAATATTCGAAAAAACACAAACAAGGCTTTCCAAATTCATATTTTCTCTCTTCAATGTTCACCTATCTCAATAAATCTTTAAAAAACCTGAACAATTTATGCTTGAACTCTTTTAAACAGAAAAAGCCAAAACGGTTTGAACGCCATTTCTGTCTATCATATACAAGTTTTTGAAATAATTGAAAAACCCCGGTTTTGGTTGTCTTTAATATTTTTAAATAGGCTTATTTTAACAATCTTATGTGAATAGCCAAAATCAATTATTGTAGGTTCTGTAATGAGTATGAGAGATTCTTGGTCACATAATTGGGTAAATGTTATGCTTTAGTTCAACAGAAAGAAAGATATCTGGGACATTGCCTAACAGACAAAAAGGAATTATCTTAAAATACCTTACATACTTAATTAAGCTCTTTAAAAGAAGATTGAAAAATCACATCCAGTTCCTCAGGGGGCAGTACTTTAATACCCCAGTAATTTATTTATTTATTCATATTCATTGCTGGGGAAAACATTCCTGGGTTATTCTACGCAGATGACATCTTCCTTCTATCGTAATTTCAAGAACATCTTCAAATCATGATTGAAAAGTTATACGAAATACTGAAATTTATCAGTAAGCCTTAATAAATAAAATATAACGATCTTTAGATAAGCACATGGAAGACACGCTAGCTATGAAAAATGGAAGTACTAGGGACAGGAAATAAAATTGGTTACAGAATTTAAGTACGGATGTGACCGTAACAAGTAATTTTTCCAATGAAAGCTGAAGGAAGACAAGGTTGCACTTTGTGTTTCATGGAAAAACTGCATTTCAAACAAATCAATCACAATCACATACTGTTTCAAGCTGTTGCTAAGTCTAACATTTTTTTTTAAAAATGTTGAAAAATTACTTCGATTCTTTTTGAAGCGAGTTTTCGCTCTCCATTCCATAATGCCGAATTGTTTGCTTCATATCGAAACCCGCTCAATCTTGTTTAATCTTGATCAATATCTCTAATTCGCTTAATGGATCTATAGAATTGGATATGAACAATCCTACCGAATTTAAAAGGAGCCTTTACTCGATGGCCTTGGAATTGGAACAATACTACAGCAAATTAGAGAATTGAAGTATTTCGACGACTTGTGCTCTACTAACATGGTATCTTCAGTTCTACAAGCTAGAGGGAAGCTAGTTTGTTTGAATTTCATACCTCACAGACCAGATTTACCTATGAGATGTGAAATCTGCAATACACATGAAAGAGTAAATATAGTGCACTTTCTAGGAAGATGCTCAATTTTTCATGAAACACATACATACATATGTGGAGACATTTTTTGGAAGAATCTTTTTGATGCAGAAGAAGTAAAAGAAAATTACAGATTATACAAGAAAGAACCCCACTGAAGTTATCAGATCAAGCTAAATACCTAGAAGTAATCCTAGATAAAATCTGAACTGGGGTCCAAATTCATTAGGGAGATATACAAAATCTCAGATAGCATTCCATCCATGCAATTATAGGATCTTCAGCAGAAACTGGAGACCGAATCCTAAAGTCATAATGTGGATTAACACTTCAATCTTCAGACCAGTGCTCACTTATGGTAGCATGGTATGGTGTGATGCGTTAGAGAAAGCCAAAAACCTAAAAACGGAATGAGATAGCTGATGATCTGGCGGGGGTTGGTACAACACTGAACTAATACAGTATCGACTCAATCATAGACACCTCATCCTGTGAATTTAAACGCATCATTGGTAACAAGATACTCCAAGAAACCAATGAAAGATGGAAATGCCTTAAAACATGTGTCTCGGCCACGAGACTATGGCCCAATTTCGACAAAACAAAGTCCCATTCGATTATGTACCTAGACAAAAAATCTTTACGACTCCTTGTAAGCGTAATAATAAGCTGGGTTACCATTCAAAGAAAATCGCGCTTACTACCGATGACGTTTGGGGAGGATGCAGTGATGAGAAAGAACAAGTGCAACACTAGACACAAATTCTTAGGCAGACACATCTTCAATAATCTTTAAAAACTTGAAGCAGCCTATTAGGTTTCAGCAAAGCCTCTAAATGACTAGAAAAAGATAACTCATAATATCAGGTGTAATCACTCTTTGAGGGAAGTTCAATATTTCAAGGTATCACAATGGATCTACATTGATCTAATTAGTAACGATAACGTCATCAATCGCCAGCTCATCAACCTATGATTTTTGAACGCATCAATAGCTTCCTTGGAGTGAAAAACGTTGTCCACATTATCATTTTCAATTTTCACATTATTTAGGAATAAGAAGTGGGTGGGTACCAAATGAGGGTTGCACACGGCGCATGTGTTATCCATCAATTAAATGGTTTAACAGACCTTTTCTGCTTTGCGATTCCTATGAATGTTTCGACAATTTTTTACGAAATAACTTTTGTTGAGTTTGGGTTTATCTTGAAAAACTCATACAATCGGCTAATGTTGAATTTTAAGCTTAAAGGTACAGAACCATGATTCATCACCTGTGATAATATTATACCAGGGTTTTGAGCCACTATCATGGAAATTTTTTTAGCATTTCCTCATAATAATCGGCACTAATCTCTTTATGAACGCGTGTCAAAATATATGGACTATTTCCACGTAATGCCTTTTCCACAATAAGTGTACATGCAGTAAAACAGTAATGTTTAAGGTAGCTCTTATCTTCCATTCCGAGGACAGTAATTCCATAAAATTACAAATTATTCTCAGCGCTAATCTAAAATACTTCATTTCAAGAAAGACCTCCAAAATGTTTCTCACAAAAAAACAAAAACTAAATTTCTAATTTAACAATATTACTTTAATTTACTAATAATAATTTATTAAATTCAAACAAATAACAATTTAAATATCAATTATAAATAAACTTACTCGTATCACTACTTTTATTTGCTAAAAATTAAAACTTAACCTAATCTAAACGAGTTTTATGAATTCGCTTCATGTGATCCTTTAAATAACGCTTCTGCATCATTTTAATCCCACAAATATGACACGAAAAATCCGAAGTATTGTCATGGATTTTACGATGTTTCGTAAGATTATTCAATGCACCGAATTTCTTATGACAAAAACTACATTCGAACGTCTTCTCTTTGGTCTTATGTTGCAATAAATGTGAATCCAAATGATGTTTAAATTTGAATCCTTTGCCACAATCGAAGCATTTATGTGGTGCTTCTTTCGAATGGGTCTTTCGATGAGCGTACAATGTTGAGTCGGTTTTGAAATGTTTACCACAATCGACGCATTTAAATGGCTTATCCTTGCTGTGAACACTGCGAATATGATTGAGTAGAACACGTTTGCATGGGAATTCATGATGGCATTCATCACAGTTGAATTGTTTCACTAAAGTGTGATTGGAATTCATGTGATATTTAAGACCACTGTTGCTGGTGAATTGTTTGTCACATTTGGTACACTGGATTTTTTCAATTATCTTAGGTTGATTCTTTGGTTGAACATTTTGTAGGGAATTCAGTGCATGCTCGGTCATGTGGGTGATAAGGTCATCTCGTGGTTTGTAATTCTTACAAAGATCACAGCAAAATACTAGGTCACAATGCATGGCAATCAAATGATCATTGAGTTCTGGTTGGCTGGTTATGCAGGTTAAACAAAAATTGCAAGAAAAACTGCCATTGTTCGTTTGCTTTGGTGTTTTGGTTTGTCTAGAAAAGAAATTAAAATAACTAAATCAAAAACTGAGTGAAAGCGAATCTTTTATAAGAAGATGTTTTTTAGATTTTCAACTCTAAAGGGAGATTCTTAAAGGATGTTGTTTAGTTGTTCACTGTGCTGGACAAGGAATAAAACGTATGAGAACAAATTGACGAAAGCTTCACGTGTCAAGGAGTAACACATGGCGGAATAAGAAGCGAGAAAATACGGAGAAAGCTGGTACTTTCGTGTACAAAGAATGTGCCTCAAAACCAAGTCCAAAAAAAGGAATTGCACTATCACGAAAGGAATGTAGGCGCAGATTTTAATATCTATCAGATACAAAAAATGCAACAAAGCCTGCACGTAGTATGTTTCAGATATGGAACAACCCGCAACTGGGAAGGCTGTCACCGTTTTTTGAGGGCAATAAATACAGCAGTAAAGTGAGAATTTGATCATAAAAATCATCGATTTAAGAAGAAGATCCCATTGAATTAAATGTACCTCCCTCATCGGATGTAGGTTCTTGATATGGCTGATACACTGATACCAAATCATTTATACTACTTTTAACCATTAGCTACATTTGCATGCCCTCCCGCTAAACATGGATGTTGTGTTGCCAATTACATATTTGGAACATTTTCGAAAAATTGCTACTGTTCGCCAACCTTCTTTTGGGAATCAGATCTCGAAAGATAGCAACAACGGTTATATGTCGGCATATTTACACCAGTGATTTGATAGGTCTTCGGGTGATTTTTGGTCCCGTATGCATAGACGGAGAATAGAGGACAAGATATAACGGAGTACTGTACGGGCTGTACAGCGACACTGACCTAGTTAACAGAATTAAAGTTCAACGGCTTGGATGGCTAGGTGATGTAGAGCGAATGGACATAAACGCTCCAGCCCGGAAGGTCTTCGAATCCAATCCCAAGGGACGGCACAGTAGAGAAAGACCGCGACTCAGGTGGCGCACGCAGGTGGGTGAAGACCTCAACCAACTTGGCGGGCAAACTGGAGACAGCTAGCTAGGGACCGAGCTGGCTGGAGACGCATGTTGGTTAAGGCCCAGGTCCGCCCGGACTGTAGCAACACCTTAAGTAAGTAACTAAGATTTGATAGGTCTTACTCACGCGATCGCATAATTATGCTGACGATCTAATTGCAGTCCTAAAAGTCGAGGTTATCAGAATTCCTTTGCAGTGTGACTTCAACAGAAAATAAATTTCCAGAAATCTTGTTAAAGCTGATTTGGGTCCTAGAACAAGAGCTTAAGTTTTTGGGATTGATTTGGGTTCAGTAGGACTATGCCCCGTGTCGGCACTGAAGAGATAGGGTGAAGCACTAGATAATAGACAAAATTGTCTAGAGTTTGGGCGACTTACATAAGTTACGTTGAATTAGTTTTAAGTACAAAGTTCAGGCCAATATGCTTATCAATTTCAGAGCCCACTTTTCAATTCTGTCCAAAAGACACAAGTACAATATTGGCGCACAAGCCCAAATATTGGAATTATACCTGAGTTTCGCAAAAAAAGCTTTGTAAATTGTAGACAGATCAAAAGGCTTGAAAAACTCCTTGCATCGACGTAGAAAACCTAAACACTTAGTAGAATTGTTGGCAATGTCAAATATATGACCACTCCACAAGAAATAGTTTGTTTTGCACATACCTAGAACTGAAAGTTGTTCAGTCTCCTCGATGCAAGTAACACCAATGGATAGTGGCATTGGGATAGGGTTGCGCTATTGAGACAGTAGACATTATTGGGTTTTGGAAGTATTGAATTCTACACTGTTTTTAAATCGCCATTGGACAATGCAATATTTCTTAAGCTGAAAATTGATCAGCGTATCCATGACTGTGGAAAGAAGAGACGTAAGTGCAATTGGACGATAGTTAGAAGGGGAGGGGGATTCGCATTTTTTAGGGACAGACTGGACAAATGCTGTTTTCCATACACTCGGAAAGAGGACTAGGAAAGTCCACAGTCGATCAAATATTCACATCGTAGCATAATCTGGAAAAAATCCAAGAACATCGAATCGCCAAGCACAATCTTTTAATCTATTTCAAGGCCGCTTATGACAGCATCTAGATTGATGAAATGTCTGCTACTCAAGCCATTTCTAGTTTTGGCATACTTGCCAAACTCTTCCGTTTATGTAGGATGATTATGGAGAATTCGCGCTGCTCTATAAAGGTTGGAAATATCTGTACCAAAACTGTCATGTGATGTCTTTAATATCATCTTTGAAAGAATAGTGCAGAGCCCTCCCATGGCAACGCCAGAGGCACTAACTTTCAAAATTGTGTCCAATTACAAGCATATGCTGACGATATTGACATAATTGGACGACCTCAGCGTTAATGGGGCTTCTGTGAGCATTGAGACATAGGTCGCAAAAATGGCTTTAGTTGTTAATAAGAGAAAAACAAAATACCTACAACACAAAGAATTACTCTTGCTAATCCTTGTTTCTTTGGGATAAGAAAGCAAATAAGTAGCAAGGATCAAAGTGTCGCTTTTTAAGACACTTATGATCCCTGTTTTGCTATACGGTGCTTGAACTATGAAATATGCTGATGACATCCCCATTGGTTGTTTCGAGGGAAAGTTTTTTTGCGTGATCTAGGGTCTCATAATTATGCATAAACGACGGGTTAAAGAGAAGATGGAAAACTCGCTGTACAGTGACGTAGACAGAGTCAACCGGATAAAAGTCCAACGCCTAAGAAGGCTGGGTTACGTGGAGCGCATCAGAATGAAGTTTTCGAATCCACCTACAGCAGAGAAAGGTGTCGGACCAGGCTATGTGAAAAGAGTGACCTCACCCAACTTGGAGTGGGTAATTTAAGTGTATTGTATTAAAAACAAATATAAAACATCACAATATAATTTTACTCACTTGGTTGCTTCTATTCCCGCTAAAGGTTGAACATTATTTCCGTTTTCTAGCTTGAAAAAAACAACAACGGAAACCATTAATATTTATTTATGTAATTAAAATTTTCCATTAATTAAATTTATACCTTCGACGTTAACAACGTTATCGAGCTTTAAGGTTGAGTCAGCGTCGGCATCAGGGTCTTGGCCATCCTCTTTCATGCTCAGTGATATTGTTCCCAATAACTTCTTGTTTTTGAGCAACGAAGCGAATTTCTGTTGAGACTTTTCGCATCGTTTGTAGAAAACATCCCAGCTGTCGATCAGGTCCAAGCAATCTACGCACAAGTTTTTGGGAAAACTTTCATCGCTATCCTGGAATTGATTTAAAAATAAAAGTTCATTTGTGTTGGAAATGGAAAGTTTTTTAAGACGCATATTATCTTTACTTTTATGGGAAGATACTTGTAGATTTGAGTTTTGTTATCATCAATTGTTTCGGAATGTTTGCCTTTTATGGTTTCCCCGCAAATTCGACAAATTTTATTGAAATTCATTCTTGAACTATTTTTGTGGGGTTTTTGTTGGGCGTTGAACATGAAGCTTTAAGGTACAATTTTATTGAATGAAAAACAACAAGAAAAAACTTTCTATTTTAAAGATAATAGTTTTGTAAAGAAAATAATTATTCTTGTAATCGTGTGGATGACATTTTTCTTTGTTTACAAAACATAAAAATGACGTTTTTGAGTTATTACAGCAGTTCTTGCAATATGATGCCAACCTTGTGCTGATAAGAGGTATGTATCTGAAAACTATTATAGTAGTTTTGGTCAAGCATGTTTAATCAACATGATGATATAACGAAAAACTTGTATTGGATACATTTTGCTTATGTATCGTTATTCGTTACCCAAATCGATTCAATTTTTTCATTGATGGATATTTGCGTTCGGTTGTTTTTTTTTTTTGAAATTTCTCAGTATTGTTAACAATCGTTATCTTTTGTCGTAACTTAAGTTCAAGATTGTTACTGTTTGTAAAAAGATGCTGGGATGAGACCAACACTGATAATTTCCCATCCGTGCCCGTTTTGCAATTTTTTCTAAAGCTTTAACAAAACATTAATAACAATATTTTACGTGAGATAAGAAATTTAAAGTCAATATCTTTCTTTGTTCTCATAATACTTGAGTCGAAAACCATTTCTTAAAAGTTTTATTTTCAGTTTTTTTGTTTTGTAAAAAAGCTACATATTAATTGAATTTTTCTAAAAAAAAATGAACCAAAAGAAAGCAACAATATTTTGCATTATGATAAAATAAGTTCGGGTTCAATATCCCACATTTTTAGTCGAAAACCGATTTTTAACAATTTTTTAGCAGAATTTTTTATTTCTTGTATAAAAAATACAGATTGGTTTTTTCTAAGACAAAATTTAGCATAGAAAGAAATCATTTTGAACTCAATGCCTTCAATTATTCACGAGATATCGCGAATTGAACATCAATTTTTACCAATTTTATGTAGAATGTTTTGTAGATTTTAATTTTTATGAAAACACTGAATGTGGAACACGACATTTGAAATTAGTTTGAAGTCAATATCTTTTATTTTTGACAAGATATTCGAGTCGAAAATCAATGTTTGCCAACTTTCATTAATGTTTTTTTAGGTTTTCTATTTTTTATGAAAAAAATTGTCAATTCGATTTTCCCAATTCCCAATTTTACCAGATGTCAAAAAGGTTATTCTTCGTTGCATATATTTATTTGAAGGTAAAATCATTTCTTGTTCATAAAATATTCGAGGTGACAAATATTGAATATTTTTCAAAATTATACTAATTTGGCTCGTGAGATATTTTTGGTCAACTAAAATTTTCATTTTTTAAAAATTGCTATAGTGAAAAAAAACACCCACTCATTTTTTCTCTTAATTTCTTTCTGCATCTTTCGATGTTATTATCTGTAAAATAAAATTTATTTAAACCGATATCTCTACTGATTCTTAAATAACAAAAATGGTATCCCGTACGGTCCGATTACAATAACTTCCTATGAGAAGTTAATAACAGGAAGCTATCACGTTCCCTGTTCCTAACTCCTTGTTTAAAGGTTTTATGAATAAATTTTGTTTTCATAAATAATTAAAATAACATTTCTAAAATACGCCATTAAATTTTTAAAATGAAATTCGCATGATTTATTAAATAAACAGCTGTTGAAGTCGAACCACTTTTCTTTTAATTGGCGGGACTTGTAACTCAAAAAGTATTTGACCGATTTAAATGAAATTTGACCCACGTCTTTTCTCTAGTATTAGCATTTAGATGAACTAAAATATACAAAAAATTACCATTTTTGACCTAAAAGCATCGGAAAAATAGGTAGAAGCTTAACGTTTTTGGTCTGTGGCGTGTCAATTTACTATTTTTTGACTTTTTGACTTTTTGTTTTTTTTTTTTATTAGCTCAACTAAAAGATACACTTTATATTAAAACACTAAAACTTAAATGTCTGATTTCCGATCGCTGTAACAATAACTAAAAGTTTCAGCGATCGATATTAGTTACTACGCACGGCCATTTTGAGAAAAAATGTTGATACTTTTATTTTTAAATATGATAAATAAACATTTTGCCTTATTATTACCTGTATAACACATTTTTTTTAAGCTTGTTTTTGAGAATAACCACGAAAGTTGTCTCAAGCTCACATATGTATATTTTTACAGATGCCACATCTCTCTAAGAAACATTGATTTAATTTTAATTTTAATTACATTGAAACGTGCGTCGGGAAATTGCTTAAATTATCAATTTGACAAATCAGACCCATTGAAATATTTTCAAAAACAAAAACAGGAATTGTTGTTTATGTATTCTTTTTTAACTTATTAACTTTTTTAAACATACATTATTTACATCTTCCACTTAAATTTAATTTCTCAAGCAAGTTTAAAGTAGCGATACCTTTCACTTCGTTATTTATTTTGCGATCTAAGGTTATAAAAGGCAATTATTTGGTTTTCAATAATGGTAGATTGGTCGTTTCTTTAACTAATAAACCTCATTTCGTGGTAAATTGCAAAATAAAGACAATACAAAAATCAAATTCAAAAGTTTCTCCACATTTCCGCTAAGCCTACGGAAATGATAGCAGTGTTAAGGAACGCGAAGTTGGTGTCATCTGCGCAGGTCAACGCATTATTTACCTCATCAATTTTAATTAAATTTCGTAAGCAAGCTTAAAGAAAAATAAATAATTCTATGTATTTATTTAATGATTTATAATGATTCCATTGCACTTTTTTAAATTTTAGATATCAATCTACTAAGCATAGAGGAAATATATTATCTAGAGTCCCGACCGGTACCCGTCCTACCTGAAACACCCTTAAATAATATATTTCCTCTATGCTACTATAAAAGGACTAGATTAGAGAAATATAATGTGACCAAACAATCTACGACATCACAGGTGTTATGTTAAATTGTTCAAAACACTTCAAAATTGAATTTAATACATTTTTAACTCACATTGTTTATTTTTGTTTAGATTTCGGTTAATTAAAAAAGATTTGTCTCGAAATTGGCTCGAATTGCAAATTACGAGTATAGAAATTGTATAAAGAGCTAAAGGGTTCCGCTTTTAGTAATACCCAGATAAGTTGAAAAAAATGTTACCAACATTTGTTCAACAGTCTTTCGTCGGATTTAATAATAACAACCGTTTGGAAAATAATTGAAACTGTAATTTTTCGTTCATTCGCGAGTTCTATAATTTAAGTGAGTGATTAAATCTTTAAAGAATAGCCATTACATCCATTTAAATAGACTGTTTTGTACACATAATGACTGCATATTGGTGCTTATTTCAAAACGAGGAAGTAGCTGCTGTCACTGTAAACATCGATGACATTTTAAGTTCCAAGAAGACGGCGCAGCTTGTCCAAAATAAAAAATAAAAATGACAAATATGAATTAAAAATTACGAAAATAATGTAGCCCTTTATTCTCAGCAGTTGTCAGTTATAGTTCATAAAAAATAAATTTTAATTGCAAAGAAAAACAGCCACGGCTACAGTTACAAAACAACATCTGTTTATCAAATCTTACATGACCAAAAACCCGTGGCATGATGGTTAGTGCGTTACACTGTCATGCCAGAGGTCTTGGGTTCAAACCCTGCCTGTACCATCTTAAGTTTGTTTCAAATCCTCCAAGAGCAATTCTTGCCACGAAAAGTGCTTTCTCAAATTAGCCGTTCGGATTCGGCTTGAAACTGTAGGTCCCCTCCAACCCTGACAACAGTACTCGAACACAGGAATAGTTTGGAGTTGGAAGTCATTAGGCCCTAGTTCTCAAAGGACTGTTGCACCACATAAGGTATTTATTTTTTTACTTGACCAATTCGCTGTATTATGGTTATATGCCTCGATAGCTCCACGAATTCCATTTATCAGGTCTTGAATCTATTGTGTTCAATGGCATAGATCTTATCTTTCAAATAAAAAGACTAAAGGTGTATAAAATCCCAGTGGCCAATTGTGATAACATCAAACAAATGTTTACAACTTTTGAAGTGAATTTTATCATGTTTATACGTTGTTGAACGGTGTAGTTTTTATAGAAATGACATAGTTTTTACTTGTCTAGTATGTCAAATGATGACAGCTTCAAAAGTGACAGATGCCATAAAGTATCGTCGTGAAGGTGAAGGTGAAGGTGATAAGTACGAATGATTTATATCTTCATATATATAGAGTGTTTTTGATTTAATAATTTGCCATCTGTCACTTTCATACCACACGAAAAATACGTGTGGTCCACAGTGGATGCACAGCTTTTCACTTCATTATCTCGGTCATTTTATTAATAGCTCATAGAGCGTAAAAAAGTAACACAACACGAGCGTTGTGATGTATCTGTGCTAAAAAAGTAACAAAGATCCTCTTTTGACAGCTCAGTTCTCTGCTCTTAGTTTAAAAAGAAAAACGCCTTTTATCTAAAGTTTTCAAGCCATTGACATACACACTAGATATGGACTGCTAGTCGATACTAATTCCAAGTGTGTTATTACACCGCCAGTGTTGGGCATTAATTAATTAAAATTTTAATTATCTTAGTAATTGATTGAAAAATTAATTGCAATTAATTTAATTGCAATTAATTTTAATTGCAATTAATCTGTTAATTGCATATTACAATTAATTTATTTAAATTAACGCATGTTAATTGCGAGACACAATTAAAATATTGCAATTAATATTTTTAATTGTTGTAAGAAGCAATTAAAACTAACAATTAATTATCATATTTCACTGTACACTCTCAAATAATGACCCTTTTGTTGCCACTTGCCACGCTCTCGTTCAAACTTAAGGCCACGTACGTTTCTTCTGTCCTTGTCTTTCTGGTATCACCTCGCACAGTGTGGGAATTCGCAAATCTAGCGATATCAAATTAAAAACGCCTGTGCTTTGAACTTTTTAATTTTTTGTTAGTTTAAGCTTTAAGAAAAACCGGTTCTGGCATTATTTGCAGCATATCATATTATTACTGTTTTTTTTTCTATTTACGAGAAAGATAAACATCACCATCAAATCAGCCGAAAGATGTCCATTGTTGTATTTTTGGTATACTAAATCCTAATAACTCCCTAAAAGATTGACTTAGCGCAGACTGTAGCTACTCCTCCTTCTTATATTATAATCAAATTTATTTGCAAGAACAATTAACAATTGATTAATTGTTAATTGAAAAACTTACAATTAACAATTAATTAATTGTTAATTGAAAAGTCACAATTAACAATTAATTAATTGTTAATTGTTATATCACAATTAACAATTAATTAATTGTTGTTTTTAATTGTACTTTGCAATTAAATTTTGCCCAACACAGTTACACCCAAACTTTTTTGGAAAGACTCAAATAAGTGCGAAAGAGAAAGTAGGTGAAATAGAAATACTTTAAAAAGTCTCTACCCGTAGAGTTCTGGGTTCGGGATTCTTGGATTGTTTTTGGCGTTTCTCTTTCTTGCCTTTCTTTGTTTCTTTGCGTTGCTTTATTATTCTTTCTATTGTTACCGAGTAAACAAGAAATATTTCACCAGACAAATTCAAGTGGAGCAAAGACCTTATAATGAAATTAAATGAAGGAATGATTGAAAGAGTCTAGCTAGGTAGTTTAAGCTTTGGAATGTTTCACCCGTTGAAACAAAGTGATAGCCAACTTTTCTGGCCCTCAAAATTGTATTTTTTTATGTCGTTTTCAATGAAAAGCAGGTTAAAAGTGTCTTCATTCATCCTTTTATAATTTAAAAACGATGGTTTATCATTTGATTTTAGTTCTTTTGTCAAGAAAATGAAGGATTCTCTTCAGATTTCAATCCAATTCCTATTTTTACATTATTCTGAATTATTATCCGTATTCATGATGTCAATAATCATTGCTGTAGTATAAAGTGCAGTTTTTTTTTAAATTATTTTCACACTTCGACTTTGTGGATGAGAACAAAAAATGAAAGAGAAGTGTCAAAAACACGCAACCGAAAACAATCCGAGTGTAATAATGCGAGATTGACGGGATGAGTGTTCAAAAGAAAATATACGAAACACGCTGCATACAAAAAGTCTGGGTGTAATAACACACTAAGTTTAAAAGAAAAAGATGACACCAACGCGAAGTTGGCTACTAGCAGTCTATATCGTTCATTTTCTGCAATATTGTCCAATGAGAAGAGATATCGACGAAAGTTTTTAAGAAAAAATAAGCAAAATTGGTCGACTTTTAAGTTATGACGACATAGCAGCAAATGAGCGATATCTAATACATAGGTCAATGTCACAAGCTCATAATAAAAGGCCCGAAATAAAATGAAACGAGAGAACTCAAAAAAGTGCATCTCTTATGAAAGGGTTCTGAAAGTAAACGAACAGACCTTGTTGTAGTAGAATCGAACAATCCTAAAAACGTAAACGTCATCCATCACATCTTCAGTCCACATAAAAACAAGAAAAGAAAATCTAAACAAAATATTTAATAAATACAAAATATTAGAAAATTCCACGAATTTATTGATAAGAAAATTTAATTGCTCAACATCATACCGTAGATAAGAAGATTCACGCTCTATAACAAAAATGCCACACACCGATAAAATGATGATCGATGTTGGAAAAGGTAAAAAAAGATAAACACTTGTTTTTGAGTAGTGCAAAAACAACCAGTTTCTGATATTTTTATTTGTACGAATATAAATTTCTCTATAGCTCGAACCAGTGGCGATGGAATGGAAACTAGCGAAAGTGCCAAAACCGAAAATAAGCCAACATTTTCCAAGACTCAATTACGGCGCAAAGACAGCACAATCCAAGAGACAGTCCATCAAAAGAAACCTCCCCCACCAGCACCCAGCTCAATTCCAATTCCTGGCCTGCACACCTTGTACCGGCCAATGGAAACCTCAAGGAGCTTACCTGCAGTCAAACCGCGAGGTGAACTTCGCCTCCTCACCCCCAGGTTAATCGATTCCCGAGAGGTTCCGGAACACAAGAAGACCAAACCTCCACGATTTATTCCTTTTGAACCTTATGCTGGTGCTGTAAATCCCATATTCCCCAACAAAGACAAATCCAAGAAAATACTCAAGAAAGATCGTAACAATTTAGATATAGGTGTTTTAGTAAGTCATATGTCAACAATGCGAACACAAGAACTGCACGAAGCAGGTGAGGAAGTGGAAAAGACCGCACCCGCTCAACTGGTGTCTGAAGATCCACAGGTTCTTGAGTTGAAAGCTGAATTGGCCAAAATCAAGGAAGAACGAGACTTTTTGAATAGTCAGCTCAAATTTCAAGTGCAAGTGAATTCGGAGTTGAAAGGTCTACTTGTTGCGTCGGTGGGCGAAGATCTGCAGACGAGGGTCAATGTCCTGACCGAAGATAAACTGCAGCTGGCTAGGGCGTTATTGGACACGGCAAATAATCTTACAACCCATACGGTAAGTTTCACTTTCTTCAGCTTCATTTTAATCTTTTGGAGCAACACCCTTAAATTTCAGGAACAAATCGAATTCCTCGCGAGTCAGTGCGAAGTTTGGCGTAGTAAATTCCTCGCCAGTAGTGTTATGGTGGAGGAACTCGCTCGATGGAAGGCTGATCTAACCCAGAAAAACGAATTGCTCACAGAGTCGACCAAGCGACTTCTAAATCTCTCTTCCGAAACTCGCAAAACTCAAATCGATATTCTTAAAAATCTAAAATTCATGGCAAAGATCAAATATCTCAATCTACCAGCCACCGATGTCGTAAGCCTCGGTTCGGAGTGTCTAAATATTCTACAACAAATGGCTCTCCATTCTGGCGTTGGTATTCCTGACAATCTATATTTAAACAATAACAATCAGCAGCTCACTGAAGATGAACAATTTGCCATTCAAGTAAGTTGCATCAATAACAAGAGTTTATTTTTTGAATTTGTACTTCTTTGCACAATTCTCAGGCCCTAGAGTTCATAAGTCAACCGTTAATCGCAACTGACGACGCAATAAAAGCTCTTTTCGGTCAAACTCGACGATCCTATGTGACGGCTAGCGAATTGCCAACCGAAGAACCAATAAGTGCTTAGTTGTAGGAAAATTTAAAACTTTATTTTTATAAAAATAAAATGAAGAACCGTTAAGAAAATATTATACAATCACATTTAATGCCTTGAATAAAAGCAGGATATTGGGTTAAGCTTTTTTTGTTTCAGTAGTTGAGTAAAGATCAGTTCTCCTTTGAGTGGAAATTGGAATCTGTTGGCGAACTTTCTCCACTATAGAAAAGTCTAGATCGGCGATTACGACCTCCTCCTGTTCTGTAGCAGTAGCCAGAATTTTGGCCCAGGGATCCACAACCATGGAATGTCCATAGGCAACATAGCCTGCAGTTTCATCTCGAGATGGTGATATGGAAGCTACAAATAGTTGATTATCATTAGCTCTTGATCTTTGCAAAAGCTCCCAGTGCATTGGTCCAGTGGTCATATTGAAGGCAGCCGGATAGATTAACATTTCACAGCCTTCAAAGATTTGAGTTCATTAAAAAGTGTCTTTAATGAGGGGTTTTTGACCAACTTACCATTGTTTCGGTAGATCCTTGCCATTTCCTCGAAACGAATGTCATAGCAAATGCCGATTCCAACTTTGTGTCCATCAAATTCAACGATGGTGAATTTATCACCAGCTGAGAGAGTTTCAGACTCCTTGAAACGAATACCTCCGGGTATATCAATATCAAAAAGATGGACCTACAAAATAACTTTGAAACCTAACTAACATGAAAAATTATCCTTGTAACATACCTTTCGATGTTTTCCTATAAGATTTCCCTTTGGATCCCAGATAGTGCATGTATTATAAATGGCATCGTTTTCTCCCATCTCAGGAATAGTTCCACCAATAATATAAATTCCATGTTGTTTGGCACTTTCCGATAAAGCTTTGCAGGTGTCACCATCGGGAATGGTTTCCGAGTATTCACGAAAATAATTAGTACCATAAGGGCAATTGAAGCATTCGGAAAGAGCAACAATTCGTGGTTTGGATTCGTTGACAACTTGAGTTATCTTTTTTAGAGCATTTTGTACATTTACAACTTTGTCTTTTGAGACTTTTAATTGCAGTAAGGCCAAACGAAGCACTGTAAAGTAGAATCGATGTTGTGAACCTATTTACATAAAAGACAGAGTTTTCAAGAACTTACTGCTGGATGATTTGCTCATAATAGACGTTGAACTATTCAATGCGAGATTAATTGAATTAATTAATTAATTAATTAATTAATTGAATGAAGGCTTGGTAATTGTGTCTTTTGACCTGTGATACCCTTAAAATAATTTATTTTTCATTCCAATCAAACAAAACAACAGCTGACTTTACTGATAACAACTTTTGACAGTTCATAATATGGTTGGCGTCATTGGAACAAAATTTCGAAATTATTCAATATTTTTCACAACAGAGGGCAGTAGTAATTCGGAAGCAAATTTTTTAAGGGTCAAGCAGACGTTAAATGGTCGATCGGATTTTTGAGATGCTTCTTACCGGCCCTACGATATTTTACGATTTCATGTGAAGCGCTTCAAACCTCGGACGTTGAGAGGAAAGCTTATTTATATATTTCTATTAATTAGAAGAGAAGACACTGCTGCTCTACACAGATTCTGACATAAAACAAACCAAATTGTAATGGCACTACAGTTGTCAGCTGTTAAAGCGCGACAATCAATTTAAATGCACTACGTGTGATATTGTCCAAGAGGGTTAAGAAAGTTGCAGGAGCACCAGTCCAGAGATGGGAGTTATACTTAACATCGCGTATGTGGTCGTTTCCTAAGAGGTGGTTGGTGACACACATACCAAGAACATCTAGACTAGATGTTCAGTCTCATTGATGCAAGTGCCATAAGATAAGATAATAGGGGTGTATCTCTTACCATTATTATCGCAAGTTGCAATTCCACATCCGAGGAAGAATGATGTTTGTCTGAAAAGGAATATTAAAAGTTTATAGTACTATCGGCAGCGAAACAATGTATTGGATAAGGAGTTGCAGACAGAAGTTCGTTAATAAAATAAAAAAAAAATGTGTTGGAGATAGAACATAGCCCTGGGGCACACCAGCAATTATTTTGTGATTTTCGGACTTGAACCCATCCAATACTTAATTTAATGAAGGAGGAATTTATGAAAACCAAAAGCGCTCATTTTCGATAAGAGAGCCTCATGTCAAACCCTAGATTATTAATATTTCAAAAGCATTTGGCTTTGAAAAGTGATTTAATGATGCAACTCGACAATTAAGAATGCGCCTTGTCAGAAAAGATAATTTTTTCGCCCAAAATAAATATAAACAATGTATTGTAGGCTACTAGTCTCATAAACTTTTTGTACTCATTTTAAAAAGAAGTTTTCAATATTTACAATCATATTTATGCGTAACGTGGCTTATTTCGTTGTAAAGTTGGAGGAATGATAATGACTTTATGTTCAAATTTCGAGCAGAAAATGCTAGTCAATACTTATTGAGCAGGTTCAGACTTCATTTGCAGTCAAATGCATACTTTGAACGTAAATTTTGACCAAGACAAGTAGTTAGTTTTTCAAGTGTCATAAACTTCGAACTCGGAACTTTACTTCACTAACCTCTACCTTGAGTTGATTGTGCAAAAACTACCAAAAACACAAATGTCTACAAAACACTCATCAGGCAAGCTACAAGTCCACCACGATTTGCATTTTGTATTGTAAATAAATATTACTTATTTCTTTTCCAATTTGGCAAGGAACCGAACAGAAAATAAATAAACCATAGAGTAATAAAGTTCAGCTTTCAGTTGAATGAAAAAACATGATCAATTGTAATTTTGACATAAATTGATTTGACTTGATAGCTAGGTAGATTTTTCTTGACTTATTTCGATTTCCATTGAACCACATGAAATAGACGGCCCGTCGCTACTAAAAATCAATATTTTTTAGTTCCAATGGAAAGAAAAAACGTAGCAATATCTTTTTGTAAGTGTATTAGTGTAGCAGCTGTCTGAAGCATAATAAAATCCGTATATCTTTCTACAACGTTTTCAAAAATTTTAATGGAACTTCTTTCATTCCTGGATAAAAATGCATTAGCTTGAACAATCGTCGAAGTCGTCCAATTGAAAATTGTCAGGATATCTTCGTCCTCGGACGAAGACGAATCTAGGAGAAAATCCAGCATTCTGTAGTCCATGCCCTGAAAATGAAATAATTATGCTTCAACCATCTCAACCATCTCAAGTATTCAATATACATTTAAAATTACCTGATCCTGAAAGCTCAACAATAATATTGCCAAGAAATTAATCAAATTTTGTATTGTTTTCACAGAAAATTAATTATTTATAATTACAACAGAACGAAGCCGAATTCTCTTCAATTATTATTTCCACAAACAATAATTTCATTTGACGTTTGCAAAACTGTCAAGTTTTTAGTATGTGTTAAAATGAGTGTGAAAATCTGTGTAGATTCTTCTCAAAAGACGAATTCAAAACGAATCAATTCGTCGGGAAAAAACATCAATACTTTTCCCATTGGAAAACGTTTAAGAAAAAAATATTGCCGGCCCGTCAATGTTTTGGTTCAATGGAAAACCACATTACTTTCCAGTCAACTTTCCAATAAAGTTGCCTTAATTGTAAGGTCATTTTTTGGCAGCTGGCCAATCATTTACAAGACACTTGCCTTACTTTCAAGTCTCTTAAGTCGCCTGAACCTGCCCATTCTCATACAAAACCCCACTTAAAGGTGATTCCACCTCTTTAGCTATGCCTGCCCTCTTGTAGGTTTGACAGAAAAAAATTAAAATTAATTTTAAATACGCCACCTGTTGTTTATAAAGCTTGGGAAAATAAACAAAATACAAAAATAAAGTTCAAAAAATGTCTCCATATTTCCGCCGAGCCTACAGAAGTGCTAGTAGCGTTAAGGAATAGATGACACCAACGCGAAGTTGAAGTCCATATCTAACAGGCCAATGGCAATTATAAAATTCGATGAATGAGCAACGGAGTAATTTATTTGATATTTTAAATAAAACTCAGAATTTTATAATACATTCAACAGTTATGAAATGTCTTCTTACATTTTTTATTAATACAAATTTACTTAAATAAAAGGCAATGTAAGCTAGACTTTTTCAATCTCCATGACATCAGCATCAGTTGTTAATTTCAATCATTACGTTCGTACAGTAAAGGAAAAGGTTCATCCTTTGGAGGCTGCAGCCAATTGGCTTCGGAATATATCGTATTATCAGTCTCAATAACATGGAAGGTATAGGCATGACGGCTCTTGGTTGATCGATTATGATCACTTTTATGAACAACTTGACCATGAATAATTATGCAGGTTCCTTAAAAGATGAAAAGAATTATAATAATACAGTTGGTAAATATGTTTTTTTTTTCAAAGTTACCTTTTTTAACTGTAACAGGGATAAAATTCGATGTTGGGTATATTGGTGCTGGTCTATCGTATAATAAAAATTCTTCATCTGTTACATCGGGATTTCTCATAAATCTTCTATGAACACCACTTTTATGTGATCCTTTGATGAATTGCAAACAACCATTTTGAAGTGTTGTATCTTCCAAGGCAAACCAAAATCCAATAGCCGTACTGGGTTCAGTATGCAAATACCAAGCATCTTGATGGGCAATAACTGAAAGACAAAGAATTAAAGTTAAAGTGAGCTTTAAAGACCGAAGTTATAAAATAAGTCAGGTAAAGATGCAGTCTTACCTTCACCTCCAATACCAGGATGCTTGTAAATGTACATGCTTTGACAAACTGCAGGTTTTCTATAGTTCAATTGCCAGCATATTTCTTTTATCCGATTGCTGAAGGTAATTTTCTTGAAAGTTTCATTTTCAACGTGGAGAGCATGTCCAACCTGAAAGAAAAGTTTAAATGAAACGTTATTTGTGTACATACATAAACTGTTTTCTTGCTGACAGCTCTCGGGATCACTATGAAGCAGCCATTTTTAATTTTTCGACTTGTCAATTATTATTTTATAGCGTTTTTGATTGGAAGCTTGTCAAAAGAAAAACTAATATAACGAATCAAACAGATCTAATCAATGTTTAAGTTTGTTAACGTTTTGCGTATGAATTTTAAATTCAAATCAAAATATTGTTTTGGAATTTAGAAGACTTTTGGTTGAAAAATCAATGCAATTTAAGATTTATGTAGGCACGGAAAGAACTAAATAATATTAGACCTCATGCATGACGTTGTTCAATACAATGTCTTAAAATCGGAACTGTCAAAAACTCTGTTCCTTTTTTAGCTCAGATCAGTCAAAGCAAAATTTTGAATCTACAATTTGACAAAACAGCGTTTAAGAGCAAAAGCCAACTCCAAACACCCGTCAGATCTGCAGAGGAAAGTATTAAATGCTGGTTTAATTTACCTTATTTAAAGCACACATTGGATCCACCAGGAGTTCTCCATTCTCGCCGATAGCACCTTCTTCGAAGAAATAACGAACTTTATTGCCCGACTCTAGGAAATAACTCTCCTTCGATTGTTGCTTCTCACTATTGACGGTACTAAAAATAATTCTGTCACTTTTTGGTGCTTCCATACATAATGCTCGTCCAGCTTTGTATAATTCTTCAGTCTCTTCAGATGTTAGAAAGTCTTCAATGACAACAAAGCCATTTTCCATGAGCTGTAAAATGAAAGTATTTTTTTTTATTTTTTAATGAAATTAATCTTGAATAGGAAACAAATTATGTTGATATTGATTATTTTACTAGACTTTCAGTCTTCTGATAAGAATTACAATGTTTTATAATTCAGCACACTTAATAAGAAATTAAAAAAAAAAAAAATTGTATTTGCCTCTTTTGGAATCAGTATCAAAGGTTAAAAAGATCAGTCGAGGACTGATAAGATTTAAGTAATTAAAATATTTTTTATCAATTTTATTGAGACTTGCTTAGTGAACAGCCAAAGTCTATTATTGTGAGTTGATAGGAAAAAGTAAAAACTTTATGGACTTATGTTTATAAGGGAGCTATTTTAAAGCTCTAAAGAAAATTGCCTTGTTCATTCACTTTAATCCATATTTATGCAATATACAAACTATTATCAGTTAAATCGGGCGCGTGGAAATTTTTTGATATTGATAAACAAAAAACAAAAATACTGAAGCACCTAATTTTATTTAATTAAAACAATATTGTTACCATAAATTTGGGTTAGGGTGTTAAGACATTGACTGCAGTCTAAAAATGTATAAAGCTGAAGGTCATTGTATCCTATTTTTATATCAGATAAAATGTCACTATTATTCAACTGTAATATTATTACCGCTGTTCGTACTGTCAAATATTATAAAGATTCGTTGTTTGTGAAATATATTACCACACTCTGTATTTCCCAGTCATTATAATATTTAGACACTCAAAACCAATGTGCTCTGACACCTACTTTAAAACCTGTCTCTTTTCGAATGCTAATTCACTATGTTTTGGCACAGTAAGGGTTACAAAAATTTCTTAAGTTATTCGGTCCGTTCGCGTACCCTCCTAAAACAGTCTAATTTTACTAAAAAATACGAAATTAAACCAAATCCTGTTCGCGTACTCAAAAATTTCGTAGTTTTTCGTAAAAGAGAGCGCTCCTGAGAGAGTAAAATATTTCCCCAACCTACGAATTTTAGCCCAAGAAATTTCTTTGGGCTGATTTGTGAAAATTTAAAATTTGATAGAAATTCAAATAAATTAAATAAATTGCTCGCTTTTGCTGTCAGTTATAAAATTTAAAAACAAATTTTCAAAGAAGAGCAACAAGACAGTAATACTGTGTGAAAAATTTGTTGTTTTCCCGTTCGCTTACTTTTTTGTAGTTTTTTTTTTGGTGAGAGAATTTTACCCCCACTCTTTAAAATATTTCTTTTTACGAATTTTAGTGCAGAAAGTACGCGAACGGACCTATTATAACAAAGCAAACTTCAAACTTCAAACGAGGATCCCAACTCTTAATGAAAAAAAATGCAACGATTTGCAAATTTTTAAAATCTTTATAAATAAGTGAGGCGAAATTTTGAAAATTGAAAATCCCTAAGTTTCATATGCAGAAAGAGAGGAAAGTAGCTGAAAACAAGTTATACAGTTGAACGGCAAGGAAAATGTCGCCCCTCAAAATCTGTTGCAAATTCTTTAAATCAGACCTTTAAAATCAGACATTAGGACAAAGTTTCGATTGATTCTTAAAATTAACTAAGCCGCCAACAAAATTGCTAGTAGCCTAGAGATTTAGAAAATGTCTCCAATATTAATGGCAAAAGAAATTTAAAAAGTAGTTATGATGACTACAAAAAATAATACATAAGTACACAGTGGCGGACTAAGAGGCAGTGACACCCGGGGCGATAAAGCAAGCTTACACCCCTTGAAAAATTTAAGAAAAAAACACGAACAAACATTTTATTTAAAGGTGCTTACGAGCTTTTATTGAACTGAATGTTTCGATTATATCATTAAAATCTATATTTTTTGTGTGCTCCGTTTCGATTGAAAGTATAGCCAAATTAGTCAACATATTTTGGCCCATCGTTGATTTTAGATAAGTCTTTATTAATTTTAATTTGGAAAAGCTTCGTCTACACGATGCCACTGAGACGCAAATTGTTAAATAAATTCTCATCGCCAATGACAGACTCGGTAAAGAGTCTGAAAAATCCCACTTAACAATGAAGCTTAAAAATTCAAAGGCTGTCCAAATTTCTGCATCTTTTAAATATATCTTTGAAGCTACCATGTGACGCCGAATTCGCTGGATTTCCAATATGATACTGTTGTCTGTAAGTTCTGTAAATGTCGAGGTAAGCATTGGAACCACAGCCCGCAGTTCTTCTTCCGTTCCATACAGCAATATTTTCGGTTGAAGAGCTGAGAAAACTGACGCAATATCTTCCATGGCCTTAGATCGATGCACAAGTTCAGTATAAAATGTACCCTGACATTCTAACATGGCTCTTCGTGTTTCCTCTTCCAACGTCAAACCAGCATCTTGAGCCTTTTCGCCTGGCATAATTTTCTTCTTTTTTCTTCTTCCCCGTCTCTCAATTGAAATTTCTAGCTCGGTGCATTGTTCTCTTGCGTATATTACGGCCTTTTTCACGGATTCATCACGGTGTTCACGAAGAAAACTCGCTATTGCCTTAAGTTTTATTACACTTTTTTTAGAGTGAGCCCGGATTTTTGCAAGTATTTCTGTGCTGAATTAACTTCTTCCAAAATATCGAACCAGAATGAAAGATAACATAAAAACGTAAAGTCGCATACAGCAGATAAGAGTATGGTTGCAGCACCTCTTGTATCTAAATTTTCCTTTTCAGGATCACAAAGGAGTTCAAGAGTTGAAACTATCTTCACAAAATTTTCCTTCAATGGCTTAACAGCCTCGTGATGAGCGCTCCATCTAGTGTCTACAAGTCGCTTGACTGACACACCTACATTTTTTATGAGAATATCCCAACGATGCGTAGATGCTGAGAAAAATGTGTAAAGTCTTTCCACTGTCCCAAAAAACGTTGTACTTGAAGGAGTGCTTCCCAAAGAGTGAACTCCACAAAGGTTTAAGGAATGGTTTGCACATGGCGTAAACAAAGCTTTTGGATTAATTTGCCGAATTCATTTTGGAACTCCTCCATGCAGCATTGTCATATCCCTGAGCCCGACAAAGATTAATGTCAAGACTATCTTCATTGAGTTGCTTTAAGATATCGTCGGTAAATTTTTTGGCAGTCTTTCCAGATGTAGGAAAAAACCCTAGAAAAGATTCCCTAACCTCAACTTTGCCGTCCTGAATGTGAACGTATCTAATGACCTCGCTCATTTGGTCGATAGGTATGTGATTCATCGGGTGTGCTGTCGAATATAATGCCAAAGTACTTCGCCTGGTGGATGTCTTTCACAATTTTTGTCCTCACTTCTTTACCCAAATGCTTGGTTGTTGCTCTTGGGCGATAAATATTTTATTTCCATATTACTTATATTAAGAGAATAGGCCAGTAACGAAATTCATGCGCACATATATCTAGGTAGGTATTTGGGAAACAAATTTATTGTTTTATTTGTGTTTTTATTTTTTGTATTATTTTTCTGTTACTGACGGCACCCCCTATTAGTCTGCCATCCGGGGCGGACCGCTTATCACTTATTTTGAAAAAAAATCACTCGATTATCGATCGACTTCATTGTAATGTGCCAAAGTAAAACTATTTCAACCCAAAATGTAATTTCGGAAAAAATTAAGGCCAACAACGCCAACGCCTTGAAAACGCGCTACTAGCGGAAATTTTCAGTGACCGAATAATATTTACAAATTTAAGGATTTAATTTGCCTTTACTTTCTCCGAATTTAACTGCACCAGACTTATTTCTGTGGCATTATTTTAAGGATAAATTATACGTAAATAAACCCATCACTATTCCTGATCCTCTAGCTGAAGGAGAACATTCGTGCTGAAATTACAGGCACTGAGCTCAGATCACTTCGAACTGTTATAAAATAAAACTCCAAAAAGAGCCTGTCTCTGTGAGCATTAAGCTGGTCCTCATTTGACTGATATTATATTCCATACTTTACCTAAATATTTTATTTCTGCATGGTTTTTTTAACATGAAGTAACGTTTTTCTAATGGGCCAGATCCAATGTCACCGATTTCAAGCCTATTAACGATCGCCTAGCTGTGATCTGCACCAAAGCTACCTTCCAAAACATCAGACTAATATGTGCACCTAATGCCTAATATGTTTAACAAGGAGGAGTTTTACGACCTCCTATACACAGAGCTTAAGGAGCCTGTCCGGAATACGATGTCAAAGTCGAGCTCGGTGATTTCAATGCTAAAGTCGGGAAGGAAAATATCTTTCGACTAATCGACTTTGATAAAGCTTGTAGTATGGGGATAAGTAGCACTAGGTTTAACAGAGAAGGATGTACACAGCAACCTGGCGATCTTAAGATGGCCGAACGTGTTAATCAGCGCAAGGCACGCATCTATAATCTTGAGTGTGTGAAATTTTCGGGGTGCAAACGTGGACACCGACTACTTTCTATTGTGACAAAGATAAGAGCCCGACTGTCAAAAGAAATGAAAGTAAAGACCGCCCAAAGGAAGAAATTCATTACTGCATGCCTTAGCACATTAAAGAATGGCAGAGACTACAGTGAGCAATTAACCGGGAAATTGTCAGCCATTCTCCCATTAATAAGCATCAAAAACCAGCGGAACCAGTACCGCCATAGCATTAAAAAAGTAGTCGAGACTACCATAGGCTATCAGGCACGAAAAAAAAGGAGCTTCTATTGGCGATGTCTGAACTCGGTATTCCGAAAAAACTGATCCAGTTTATATACGCGGTGCTGCAACGTGCAAATGGGTAACAGCTCATCTGAGCTATTCCAGACATGTGCAGGGTTCACGCAATTTAAGTCACTTATCTATACTAATATTATAAATGTGAAAGTAACTCTGTCTGTCTCTCTGTTACTCAATCACGCCTAAACTACTGAACCAATTTGCATGAAATTTGGTATGGAGATATTTTGATACCCGAGAAAGGACATAGGCTACTTTTTACCCCGGGAAAATGACGCATTCCCATGGGAACATTCAGGTGGGCCCATCGCTTTTACGCCTAAACTACTGAACAGATTTAAATGAAATTTGGTAAGGAGATAGTTTGAGACTTTAGAAAGGACATGAGTTACTTTTGACCTCGGGAAAACAACGCATTCCTATGGGAAAATTACTTTCCGGGGAATCTGATCGCTTTCACTCCTAAATTACCAAAGATTTGAATAATATTTGGATAAAATTGGTATTACGCGAAAACAACGCATTCCCAACCCTTATGAAATAAGTTGTCGAACATGTTAAACTTTTCATACACTTATATTAACGCGGTCTTCGCGCGCCACGTGCCTCAAGCCCTCAACGTTAGACGCAAACTGTGGCTCCCACCAAGTTCCACAAATAATAATTTTAAACCTAAACTTTGCTATGCTCAACCTTTCATCGCCAAACACGAGCCATGTAGGTACAACAAATAATTCACTGGGTCTGTCTTCTACTTCTGATAATTCTGTTTTGGGTGAGGCGCGGGGCGAGTGCGCGGGCGGGATTGCACGCGGTAGACGAGGTAGGTGGTGGCGGCGGTAGTGCGGCCGGCGCGGGGGGAGGACATCACTGAGTGGGTCTTCCCAAACGGGCACACACGTGAGGGCACACGCCGTTGTCGGACGCATGCAAATTACAGAGAAATCCTGCAAATATTTTATTTGTCGTGTAAATTTAATTGTTTCTTTAATACTTAATGATTTACTCGGTTCGTCACCTAACCTAACTTATGACAATCACACTTAGTATGGCCTCATCCCATCTGGGCACAATTCAAACATACCTACGTACAAAAAAATACAGCTCAGGTTTTTTCATACTACTATCCAAAAAAAACTATCTAATGCGGACGAAGTCGCGGGTAAAAGCTAGTTAATTCATAATTCTTACAATTTTTTCTAAATATCTCTCAAAATAAATTAATCTTTTCAAATAGATGACTATGGTCCTTTCTTAATTTCCATCATTTTTGTAATAGGATAATTTTCGCTCCTCTAATACTTTCCGTTTTTAAATTTTTTAATAAAATTTTTATAATAAACAAATAATAATTCCTCTGTTAATATATGTATTCAAAAATTCTTTGTTGTGCCTCACAGTGCATCAATGTTCCAAATTTAGATTATTTCTCATAGTTCTTAAACTAAAAGAGTGCATCAGGTAAGTTCCACTGCCATACCGGCTAAACAAAAATTTGCTTTGTTTTTGGGTATGATGCATAAGAAAACCATTCATTCACCTGACACATAACGAAGGTGGATGGGTTGGCGGTGGCGGTAGCGACAGCGATAGCGTCCGTCGATGTCGATGCCAATTAAAAATAGGAAGACTTCTAAACCAAACAAAAACAAAACATACACACCTGCAAACAGCACACCCAAATTTTATATATTTTTGAATTTAGATTCGACTGTTTTGTATACAGAAAGTGTTATTTTTAGGGCAAATGATTGAAAGAAGTGATTTTTCATCAAAGAAGTGGAAAGGTGTTCATATATAAAGTAAAAGTGGGATAGGATTTGAATTAAAAAGAAAAATGTTTGTATTTCAATCATTTTCTAAGAACCTTTCTTAAACTAAATAATAATGTTTTTCATTTTTCAAAATGGGATGATTTAAATAAATAAAAATAGATGTATGAATAAAATTGAAATAATCAAGTGGATTTTCCCACGTTTGTCAAAGAATCTAAATTTAGAAGCACAAAAACCACAAAAAGATGAAATCAAAAGTGCTGATGATGAGTTTGAAAACTTTTTCTAGACTATGATTGAATTTGTATTGGAAAATAAGTCTTTTTTGTCAATTTTTAAAACTTTGCAAAGAAATTGTCAGACTATAATAAATTGGCTCTGTTTTCGAAACCAAAATAAATAAAAAATATAAATTGGTATACAAAAGCGTAAACAAAATTTTGTGTTGAGTGGAAATTAAAGTGTATTTCGTGTGGTGTTTTAGTGTTTGTTTGATGGTTATTTAAAATGATTCACTAAATTAAATTGAATTAAAGAAATGGTGATGATGCGCGATGATTGATTTTGATATTTTTTAATAACTTGATTTTTAAATGATACATTTTATTGAAAACATTTTATGGGTCTAAGTGGAGCTAGCAACCATAGAAGATCTTTGTTGACCACATTTAAAATAAAATAATCATTGATTTTGAGTTGTTATCAAAATCGTTTATCAGCTACTGATTATGATTAGAACATTGTAGAAAATTATATTTTGGTTTGTTTGATAAGTTTATGTTTGCACTTATATATGTATGTACTCGTAGTTTGGCCCATGATTTGCTATGGATTTAATAAATGGTGTTTATTTGGGATGGAACATTTTAAATTGAATATTTTATTACCAGAATAGTATAATATTTAAGAAATACACATTTTGGCATAGGAGTATTAGCTAGTGATCTATCTGCACACTTTAATACTCTTTTATCAGTCAGTCAGACTTTAAACTTTTGTATGCAGAGCCACAATTCTTGGATGAAATTTTTGATCCCAAAATCACTTTTGATGAAGAATGCGACTGATGCTTTTCATATGTAATTGCAATCATTATCCACAATAATATTTTCCAGAAGTTAAATCATCGCTCAAGAGGTCGGTAATCTTCGGTAATCTTTCTTATCAACAAATAAGGAGACTTGAAAAATGTTGAAAATTATTGCGGAATCTTCTTTTTGAATGTACTTGCAAAATTATTCTGTAGTGTACTTGTGAACAGATTAGAGATCTGGATGGATGCAAATAATGTCCTTTTGGATTTTCAGGCTGGTTTCCGGAAAAGTTATTCGACGATTGATCATATTTATACCATAATATACATTGTCAAAGCGTTCTAAGCGAGAAACAAGAAATTGTATGCCTTTTTTGTTGATTTTAAGGCTGCCTTCTTCCTTATAAATCACAATTCTATCTTTAATAAGCTTTCAAATTAGAACTATCAACCAGTGGCGTCTTTAGGCATGGGCGCGGTGGGCCAGGGCCCAGGGCCCCGCAATTATTTGGCCCCCAAATCCACCAACTCAAAATGAATGAATTTATACAAGAATTATATAGAAAACGAATAAGGTTAGTAGACAGTAACAGAAAAACAAGTTTCATTTTACTCTCCGTTCCGTTAAAATTCTCCTCCTCAACATCTTAAACTTCAACAACAACAACATGAATCTTTAATCATACACTTGCACACTTTGTCAACATTATTTTTACAACTCTGCTTTCGTTCTACTCTACAGTTTTGCACACATGTTGGCTTTTCAACTCACTCCATAAACAAACACAAAGTTGTCCCATGATGAGTTGCGAAATGATGAGTTGTACCATGATGAGTCGGATAGAACAATTTTGAATATTTGGCTGACACAATCTTGACATTTCTGGAAAATCATGATATTTCAATAGAGGATTGTTGAGGACAAAGCTATGATAATGTGTCTAATGTCGGGAAAATATTATGGTTTGCAAGCAATGTTAAAGGAGAAGTGCGAATTTGCTACCTTTGTACCTTGTGCAGCACATTCTTTTAACTTAGTAAGCCTTCATGCTACTGGTTGTGTGCAGGAGGCAAAAAGTTTCTTTCAAGTGGTTCAAAAAATATACAATTTTTTTTCTGCTTCTACCCATCCATCGCTGGAATAAATTGAATGAATGTTTAGGTTCACATAGAGTTCTTAAAAGTCTTTCTTAAACAAGATGGTCTGCACGAGCTGATGCAGTTAACGCGCTCCATCATGGTTATAAGCAAATTACTGAAATTTGACATCTATCTTTAGAGATCCAGAGCAAGCTCCAGACATAAAAAGCGAAGCGCTAAGTCTGTCTAAGAAAATTTCAAAACTGGAGTTCCTCATTTTAACAGAAATTTGGAGCACAATATTAGAAAGAATTCATAAAACCAGCAAGAGCCTTTAAAAAGAAACAATAACGATTAACTTTGCTGCCAATTTGCTTTGTTCACTATGTTCTTTCATAAATGATCTAAGGGAGAATTTTGATACATTTGAAGCGTGTGCCAAAATTCAGAATCCGGATGCTAATTATAAAGATTTAATGCAACGAAAAATACATAGTACGAAGTTCGCGTGCCACATATTTTGATGGTCCTGCACCATCCGTCCAGCTAATTGTTAAAGAAAAGTTTTAAATATCAACTATTTTTCCAATTATTGACACTTTTACTTTGCAATTAAAAATACGATCCAATTGTTATCAAGAAATTAATGCATTGTTTGTCTTTTTTTGTCGATTGCAATATTTGACTTCAGTGGAGTTGCAAAATTCTTGCGAACAGTTTTCAAAAAAATACCATAGCGGTGTTAATGCAGAAGAACTTCTGCCTGCACCTCGAATAGTATTTAAAAGAATTCAATAAAGATATAAATGAAGATCTTATTACAATATCAAAATTGTTCAGTCTAATTGCAGTGGATAAAATTGGGAACACATTTCTAAATGTAGAAACTGCCTGTAGAATTTGTTTTATCTTTGATGGTTTCAAACTGCAGTGGAGAGCGTTCATTTTCGAAATTGAACCGGATAAAAAATGAACTTCGAAGCATAATGCTACAAGATAGACTAAACAGCTTGTCAATTTTATCAATTGAAAATGAATTACTGCAGGAAATTGAATTTGATGACTTAATTCAAAAGGGTTATTTGGTCTGATGAAACCAAAATTAATCGTTTCCAGTCATCTGCGGTCCAATTTGTGTGTTCTCTGCAAAACTTTAGGCGCACTGACACATTTTTTGCTGAAAGTGCTGGCTTGGTTTTCTTAACGGCCGATGTTAAGCCGATTCTCCGAAGTGCTCTTCGGCTGTCCACTCACTTACGGTTTTGTTTAAAGCTGTGGCAGCTTCTTTTGGCGTTCTTACTTGCCTGGTTATTATCATCCGCTCCATAGAGCTCGGGCATCTCGATCGGAAAGCAATGTTGGCCGCGCTTTTTTCACCTCAGGCGCGCTAATATTACGTCTTTTTCGAACTTGAAGCACTTTTCTATGACAATTTTTTATTTTTTTTTTGCTATTTTTCTAGCTGAATAACTTTTTGTTGTCATTTCAATAATTTGATTTTCCAAATTTTCAGAAATTTTCCGAAATTTTCCTCATTGTTGTTAAAAATCTTTTTTTACACTGAACCGCAGAAAATATTTACAGAAACTAAACTATGGTTTATTTTGATGAGTTGCATAACAGTAAGAATAACTGTAGATTTTTGTTTTCTTACACTCATAAATTAGCGTTGCCAGCTAAGAAAAAAAACGACTTTCTAAAACGTGCAAAAGTGGATACATCCTTATTTTTCATAATTTGAATTAAATGTTTATTTTGGATTTAAGTTTTGCACAAAGTTTTTATTTTTATAGTTTCTAAGGAAAATAAAGAACTAATTAAAAAAAGAATGACCGTGATAACTATATTTTTGCGCATTTTGTGGTATCTCAAAGTAAAATTTTAGAATTATGTATCCACATGTGCTCGTCACTGTATATATATAAAAAACAAATCAAAAAAAATATAAAGAAATAAACTTACATAAAATTAAAAAAAAATATATAAAAACATTAGAAATCAACCAAAAAACCAATAAAAATTATCAAAAATCAACTATAAAGAAAAATGTTCAACTATTGAAGGTAAATTCAAAAAATTATAAAAGTATAAAAATATCTGTTTTATGTTTTATTTAGTTCTTTTTAAAAAGTAAAAATATTAAAAAAAAAACACAAATTCATTTCAAAATGATTTTTTTTAACGTTTATTTTACCTACTTTTTTTGGCCCCCAAATCCTATTGGGCCCAGGGCCCCCAAAAGTGTAAAGACGCCCCTGCTATCAACGACTTAAGCTTTATAAAGAAATTTTATTCAGAGACAAAAGCAAGTCTATGGGATCTTGTAATTACTCAGAATTGTTAGAAACTGGCAATAAAGTAAAGCAAGGTTGGCTTCAGAGTTCACTGTTATTTTTACTCTATATAAGCGATATGCAAGACTACTTTATGATGAACCGCCTGGCGAAATACTGTAATGATTCGGGCCTTGAAAAAAACTTCAGCAAATCAAAAGTATTGGTGTTTAGTAGATCAGCAAAGAGCCAAAGCATGATATAGTTGGGTTTTAAATGGTGTGAGTTTGAAGATTGTATGAGTACAATTATTTGGATGCGAAACTGAACCAAGTTTTTGTTTTCAGCTTGCACCTTTCAGAGAAATCAAATACTTCACAAAGTGTATTAAATGTAACATGGCGAAATATCTTTTTGAAAAATCGAATTGACCTCTCAGCCATGTATAAAATATTGGATGCCGTGGCAAAATCAAGCTCGTGTTACGTGGGTCAAGTTTGGTGTGGTGATAAATACGATTCCATCTAAACATTTCAAAGAAACTTTTTAAAAAAGCTTTTCAACTTGTCTATGAAAATGACAACCTACGACCTTTATCTACAGTCTACACCCTTAAGTTGCAAGCTGTTCTCATCGTGAAAGTGTTATCAAATCAGGATAATCATAAATAAATACATTAGGTGGCGCAATAGTCCGTTGAGAACTAAGGCCTAGTGATTTAAAACACTTAACTTTTCCTGTGTGCAGTACTCTGTTGTCAGGCCGATTCCGAAAAGTTTTAAGTCGATTCCGAACGACTTATTGGAGAAAGCACCTCTCATGAAAAGAATTACTCCAATTCCTCGCAAGAGGCAATACCCGTGAAAAAACTTTAGATGGCACAGGCAGGGATTGAACCCAAGACCTCTGGAATGACAGTCCTTCTCACTAACGATCATGCCACGGGTACACAAGATCAAGATAATCGGCTTCCCAAAAAAATGGTATCATACATATGAGTTGAGGGATACAGATTTGGTGGTTGTCTAATTGGAAACGTCTAGGAATCCCTTGAGATGAAATTGTTTTTTTATTCATGTATCCACGAAATCTTGAAATTTGTATAGGATAATGATCTATATTTTAAAGGTTATTTTATTATACTCCAAAATGTATGTAGGTTTTGTTGCAGAAGCTTTCGAAGGAAATACAACGATAATTTATTAGAAATTAGAAATGATAGCGGATTAAGCTTAATACAAAACTCATAATTTTGAAGAATATTCCAATAATACAAACTGTTCTTGTAAACAAAGTTGAAAACGCATAAAACAGCTCAACACAACTAGAAAATAAACCCGAAACACACCATCGGGTGGGTAATATAATTTCAAGAAAGGTGAGAATGTTGAATGGTTAGCACAATACCAAACTAAATTTAATGGAAGTTAAAATTTAAGGGTAAACATAGTTTGCATAAAATAGAAAAGGAAATTAGTATAGCTATCATTGTTTTTCGTGATTGAAACCAATCGTTGGAAATTTTTGACAGGCTGCTTTAAACTTTCATTGAACATTTCTGTTATTGGACACAAATTTACTGAGTGAAATCAACCGTTTCCTAATTGAAATCAAGTATTAGAGGTGACAGGTGGGAATATAAGGAAAATGAAAAGCGTTCAGTGCAACGATTTTGTTCCAAATGTGAAAACAACAATCAGCTGTTCATTGAAAATGATCTAATCATTGCAAAATTAAAAATGAACTAAAATTAAGTTCTGGGTTAAATAATGTATTTTTTTTTTCGTAGACAAAATCTGCAGCTCATTAGCTTCATTTCGACACGAAACATAACAAATTTGACTCTCTTGCATGTCTTAAATCTCGAAACTAAATATTCAATGATAAAAATCAATGATAGCTATAACTAGCCCCTTTAATTTTAATATTAGTCTCAAAAATGTATTGAAAGCTTAAGATAATCTATAATATAAAAATAAATTGGGTTTTCCTTCCTGACGCTATAACTCCAGAACGCACGAATCGATTTGCACATTTTTGCATTCGTTGGAAAGGTCCCTGGCTCAGTGAGGTTTATAGCAGAGAAAATTCAGGAAAAATTTCAACAGAAAAGCGGTGAACTCCGTTAAGCTTCAAATAGAAAGCTATTGTAAAAGTTCCGATTTGTGTAATTGAAATTTTTAAAATTTTTTGCCGTTTCAAGGGCCCTATATTCTAAACAAAAGCTTACTTTTGGGAACCTTTTTTAGTCAACCATATCTCTAGAAACGTCAGAGATATCGACTTCAAATAAAGTTTGTTTTAAAGATAATAAGAAAAAAATTGCAAAAACGACTTTTAAAAAAATTTAGTGAGTGTTTTTTTTATCATAGAGCAATTTAAGAAAAAAGTGAAAAATTTGGCTGACCCCAAATCCACTTATATAAAATTCTGTATTACACATTCTGTGCAACCATTACTTACGCCACCACAGCCACTGAAACCATTATTCGATGGAAGTGATCCCGATTCCAACCATTTTCTTCAATACATCCTTGAATAGTATAACTGCTTTCGCAAGACGGACGTCCTTTGGAGCTAACATAATTCGAGCCCGATGATGTTGTAAATTATCCAACGGAGTTTTTGAACACTCTAAAGTTACCTGGATTTCCACCACATAACTTGAAACTCAAAGTTGGTTCAGTTATTATGATATTGCGTAATTTGAATCCACCGCGACTTTGGAACGGTACTCGATTTGCGGTGAAAAGACTTATGCCGAATTTGATTGAGGCAACCATTATTAACGGATAGTACGCAGGTGAAAATGTATGTATGTATTCCTCGAATTCAAATGATTCCGACTGATCTTCCGTTTGACTTCAAACGATTGCAATTTCCTGTTCGCCTTGCATTCGCAATAACAATTAACAAGTCGCAAGGCCAATCGCTTAGTGTTTGCGGGATAAATTTGGAAAATCATTGTTTTTGACATGGGCAGCGTGTTCACGAGTTGGACAATTGCGGACAAGTATAACGCTTCAATTCAGTATTTACTTTGAATTCACTTTCATTTTTTACCTAGAGAAGTTCAACTGAATTACACTTCATTTTTGTAATCGAAATTAATTCATTACTGTTGTAAAATGAAATAAAATTTTTCCTTTTCAAATATAAAACAAAAATAAATAATTTTTCTTCATCTTTTAATCCCCAAACGAAATGTTACAAAAAACGAAGCCATCTGGTGGCGAAACGGAGTTCGCCTGGTTTGCTAGTTCTCATATAGAATTTATCATAGCAATTAAATTACACTGGTTGGAATTTGATAAGGCAATGCTCCTGAAATTGTACTTTTTCACTGATTTTGTATGGCCTTTATTCAAATCCGACTTTACATAAAGTTTTTGAGATATTACTTTTAAAAATTCGAAAAAAAAACAAATATAAGGGGTGTTAAGGCTAATATTAAAAACTAATGAGAGTTTCCAGAAACTAAGTAGGATACTAAAATGATGTAAACTATAACTAAAAGACAAAGATTTGTAATTATTCTTAAGACAAAATCATGTTCGTTAATTTCCTTCCCATAGGAAGTTATTTGTAAATTTTTGACATTTCATGACGTTTCAAGGCCTCTAAAATGTTCCAGAGGTATCGCCTTCAAATAAATTTTGCTCTACATGTTATAACATTAAGATGTGCAGAAATGCAGCAATTAAACAAAAAGTTTAAAATCTGGTTGACAACAAATATTCCACGAACCAATTACGCTATCGACACCAATTACATTTTGTATTATGCATTGTGATGTCATACCAAATTGTAATGGACTTACAAAAATTAATAAAAACGAACGAATATTTGTCACCACGATTATTTTAGGAACAAAGAATGAAATTACCTAGTAACGTTTTTGAAATATTGTGTTATTACAAAAATTTTAAAACTTCGTTTTTTTTTATATAAAAAAATTTAAATCATATTCATGGAACATGGACCACTGTTTGAACTTCTATATCTTTAATGTTGAAATACTATCCAGCCAGCATAAATTTCGAGAACAAACTCGAAACTCGATTGAAAGAATTTAATAACAATGACCTTTAAAATGTCAAATAAATGGTAAAAGCTATCATTTTTTCAACACGATAATGTCTATTGTTAAGAGAATCCATTAATTCATTTTAAACACCACAAACAGAAAAGATTTTTCCAGAGAAAATAAATCCAATAAATTAAATTAAACGAACAAAATACATTACCTCCTCCAAGAGTGTGCTATGCATTTTTGAATATTATTCACTCAGCAAATCCACTTAACAAAATTTTTCCAAACTTAAATTTAACAATTTTTTCTTTTATGCACTTTTTATTATGTTTTGTGTTTTATTTTTATTCAATTATTATTAAATTTAATATTTTTGTATTTTTATTAAAAATATCACTTCAAGAAATAACTTAAACAAAAACCCGACACGCTATAATAATATGTTCTTCCCCAGCAGCGTTTCGTTTTTCGCTGACTACACAAAAGTATCTCAGTCTCAGAATCGTACACGTTTTGTATTTAACAGTTTCACGATCGCTTTCAAACTGATGAGCATAGTTTTTGAAAGAACACAAAATCAACAGCAATAAGCAAAATTTATATTACAAAGTGCACCCAACAGCAGAATAAGTTCCCATAAAGTATAGATATTCAAAAATATGCTCCTAGTGCGCAGAATCTGGGAAATTTGTATCTGACGTCGTCGTCGTCGTGACTAATTTGACTTACCTACCTACAGTCTACACCATGCATAAGCCATACAAAACACATGTCAGCATAACTAAGTCGACAGGGTTCTTTAAAAATGTGACATGTTGCGGAGACAAAGTGTCAGCGTTGAGGGTGGCGCGATATGGCGAGGCGATCAGTTCGTGTGATCGGAAATTTCGAATTACTCAATGAAGATATCGTAGATACAGATACAGAACACAAAACGTTCTTACTAACAAATTATATTGTTCGGAATTCCAATGAGTGAAAGTATCTTTCGCGCATTGAGTTTTTGTTTTATAGTTTACGAGTGTTTGATTGATACCTGGTGCACTTTGAAAATTTGTCGACCCTTGAATATTTTTTAATCGAATGTTAATCAATTTCCAATTTATTATTCATTTTGATTTGATTAAAATTAGAGAGGAAATAAATATGTGTATTGAGTATCTATTCATTTGGAGTGACATGCTCTTATAAAACATACCGACCTTGAGAGAAGCCAATGCATTGCATGCATATTAAGTGTTCGTTATGTTCCATTTTTGCTATAAGATCTATTAAGACTTAGTTTATGAAACTTGAAAGTAAAGTGTTATAAATTGTTAAGTTAATTTGCATGTGAGCGACTTATAGTGAATTGATTTATTCAAAGCAAGATTTTGCATTTAATTTTGATTTAAGCATCATGTTTGATTTATAAGCGGAATTATGTTTTGAATGAAACATTTTGTGCTTTTTTGCTCGTGGGTGGAGAAGGCAGGAATTGAAGTGGGGCTAGTTCTGGTATAACTATATATATTTTGCGTCAAGAGCAGTATATGACTATGGATCGGGATAAAAGAAAAACTGTTCTAGCTCTTCAGAGCTTTTCGAAATATTTCTATTTTAAAATACGCTAGCATGAGGATGACATTAACATAATCGGCTGCTCTCAACTTATTGTTAGAGAGTCCATTACTGCATTTGATGAACAGACGAAACAATTTGTCCCTTAAAATAAGCGAGGATAAGAGGTAACACCTTCTGTTGACAAACAAAAATTATCTATGCTTCGTAAGAAGAATATGTTGATAGAATACCTTTAAGCAAACATTAACTCTCCGAATGATACTTAAGTAAAGAGACGATAAAGAATTACCTTAAGAAATAGAATACCACTTTAATTGGGAAAAGAAATGGTAAATACTGTAGAAGGCTCTCATAATGCCAGTTTTGCTGTAGGGCGTAGTGGATGGTTAACAAAAAAGTAGAGGTTAAATCTGGGCTCTTGTGAATGACAAATTTTTGTTTTGAATACCAACCTCCAGGTTTGAAGGAAGATTGAACTATTAGTTTAAAGACCATTACGGATACCACAGGAAGTAACATGTTAAGGATCGTAGCAGCCCTTCATGGATTGGAAGTCTGATAAGTAAGTGAGTTTAAAACATTGATTATGAAAGTTTTCGTATATGCCTACAAGTTCAATACATTATTGAATCTGTGGTCTTGTATTTGCACCTAACAATTGATTTCCGCGCACAAATCTGCGTTGAATCTGCGGTGACACTGTGGCATCGAAGGTTTTTCTTGTCAATAAAAAAACACTCGGAGGTTTCTGCAAGTTGAATGCATCATCGTAAATGCGGTTGAGTCTTAAAATAGATGTAATAATGTCATATCTTTCAAAGAACAAAGCTTAGGCTTTAAACAACTATTATACCTTGAGTAACAGTAAAAAGTTATAATCCACATATTTACTAAGCTAGTTGAGAATAATCAATTTACCAATGTTAACTAATTTACTTAAATAAATTATAAGAATTAAAAAGCCTACAACGTTATTGACTCATAGTTTAAAAAGCTTTCACAAGACTGTTTGAGTAATGCTATATGACTTAACCTAAAGCTAAGAACACTCCCTTGTCAGATATTTAAATATTATTGAATCTAATAGTACTCTGATAATAGCTGCCAATGACCTGTTAATAGCCAGTTAACACAATTGGGAAACTTCGTCTAAAAAAGTCTTAAAATTTCATTGTCAAGTAGTTAGCTGACAACTGCCTGACAAGAACGTTTCTAAAAATACTGTAATAATAAAAATTTCCAGCTTACACGGTTGACAAATATTAGTTTCCGGTTAACTGGTTGATCTGTTCTGTTTTTGTTCTAAATCAGTTCCGAAACAGTAGTCTGTTCGTTTCTGGATTAAAAATACAAATATTTTATTTTATAAAAATCTTTGATATGAATGATGAAGAGTTTATAAATTCGTAAGATTTTAACCAACTGCTCTTGCTGAGTAGTTACAATATTATTTCGCGGGTACGGGCTTTTTATGAGGAATTGACAAATCTTCCTTTTGTTATGAAAAGTGCTTTCTGACTTAACCTGTTCGAATTTGGAACCCATTTCTAACATTACTTGAACAGATAATTGTTGCTTCAACAGCTGTAGTTCCATAAAATGTATTTATTTTATGGTCATAACGGGGCAGAATTTTATCAAACCATATTTTGCTTACACTCCACTTCTGACTATTTTTTGAGATGGTAGCTTTCCTGAATGTGATGGATCCTTCAATGTGATGCATCCTTCAAAAACATTATTCTGTTTCCTTTTTTAACATAAAAAAGAAACAGAGACACAAAAAAAAACTTGAAATAACTTGCACTTTGTGTCCGCGTGGAGATTTATGAAGTATATTTCATCAATTTCAAGACGCATTAAAATTGCGTCCTTATTGTCTGACAATAGCTGTCACGGAAATAATGGAGTTTTCCATGGGTGAATTCAGATTTCCTTAATTTTTTTCGTGGCGTTTAGACCACGATTGGAATTTTGTTTTCTTTGTCATCTTATTTGTGTAACTTCGTGTACTTGTTGACAAGCGCGGTAGAGCTATCAAATTACCAGCTAAACATTTTTTTTTTAAATTGTATTGGTATTGGAGCAAAGAGGGGTAAATCTACCGAAAAATCTAGATCTTCAGATTTGATCTTAAACCAAAAATAAATCAATTTATTTTGCCCAATGGAATGCAAAAACAGTAGAAATTAGTGTTTTAATAGATCTAGGTCAAGAATAAATTGATTTGGAAAAACCCATAACAATGTTGTCTGAATTTGGCAATGGCTTCAAATGACATTTATGGGTTGGGTTTAAGATCTAATAATCGACTGTTAGCAAGTGAAAATTATTTAGAAAGCACCAAAAAACAATGAAATTGTTTAAATACAAAATTACATCAATACAACACATGAAATTGAGTTAATTCGAACTTTAATTTTAATACCTGTCATAAAGCTTTGATAACATTCGTTTAAGCATTCTTCTTTTGCTTGTATTGTTTTTTTTTTTTCTCACAGAACGTTCACCTGCACATAACATAAATGTTAGTCGCGACCAATTGTCTGGCAAGCCATCACCACCGCCATCAAATTGATGTTACTGTCAGCCAAGGTTGACAGATTTATAAGTGTTGACAATTTGTGCATCCTATGCGACTTGTTGCTTTTTATATGAGGTCTTTTTTTTGTTCTTCGATTTACTTTCGATTCAAAAGCAATTGAAGAAATTATTATTAACTGCATTTTTATTGCAGTCTTTAAAGTGAGTTATGCGTGTTGTGTGTCTAGTGACTTTCTTATTATGAATTGCATTCATATAAAATAATGGTAGTTATTTTAGTGGCTTAAGCAAGTTTTTCTGCTCTAAAATATGAAAGTATTTTTTAATTTCAATTTAAGATGTTTGCAATGCATTTATTATAAATACCTAACAACAAAATTTTTAACATGATTTCTTTTAAAAATTAAACCATGGCAATTCAGATTCTCTAGACTTACTTTCAATGATATTTTTATAGTAATTGATTTGCGAAAAAATACTTTTCTTTAAATTCAACGCTACCTGCCAGACTATTCACACTATCATCATTTCTTCAGTTTGATTGTTCTGATGAGATTTTTTTTTGAGAATCAACATCCACAACAAAAAATAACAATAATCAAGAATCACGTAGAAATCACGTGTTACTTAATTCAAAACATATTTAGTATTTTGTTCACTCGGAGAAAAGTTAATAAAGAAAATTTTGTCAGTTCATCATCGCATTATTAGGCTCAATTTATTTCACTCAACCCAGCAACCAGCATCATTCCGGCTTCAGTCCATCCAATCCAATTCAATCCACTGACTACGACCGACGACGTTGTCATTTTTAGTTCGTTATTTTTGTTTGTTCAAAGGTTAACATGTGCGTTTTCTGCGGTAGTTTCCATTCAATGCACTTTAGAGGGTACGCACTTCAAAACACACTCATTTTTGTCTTTGTTTTTGAAAAATACAAAAGTCAAACATATGCGTATGTGATGTTGATGTGTAATTTAAATTGCACCCACATATGGACAAATAAAAGAACAATGAACTAAAAATGTTTAAATATGTTCTATCAACTGTGAAGAGCAAAACACAAAAGTACATTCTTATAAGGAAATGTTAAATGAAACTAAACATTTTAAATGATTTGTTAAAACAAAAATAAAAAACATGAACGGGAAACAATAAAAGATCAATTGGTCATTCTCTGATGAAAAACTAGGTATACACCGCCGATTGCAGCTTATTTAATTACGTGGATATACAACTGGGCCATCTATGAGCAAAATCAAGTATTATTGCTGTCCCACAAAGGAATTCAATTCTTCTGAATACAAATGTTTCCCTATAATTTTTCTATCACATCAGGTTTTTGAAATATGCATCTTTGAAAAAGCATTAGACAACCAAAAACGGTGTTTTCCAAGCTAAGGTGAAACACAATAATAGTTCTTATCCAATAATTGCATAATGATTTAGCGTAGTACAAATCTTTGTCTTCATTTTAGTGTCTTGCTTAGTTTTTTGGAAACTCTCATTATGAGTCTTTATTTAATTCCATGAGAAATCTTGAATTTAATACTTTCATGGTTTTTAAAAATACGTTTTGGAGTTAATTTTTATTGCTGATTTCATATCCAAACTTCGGTTTTAAATATCTGCTCAGGTTTTAAAAATAACCCTTTTTAAAATTGTTTTAATATTTTTACTTGCGACATATAGGAACTATGTACATAAAGTGTTGGCCAAAGCATTAGCAACTAAAACTACCTCTATCTTCATGTCATTTCAAAAATTACTTTTGAATAGACCACAAGAAAAAATAGTTTTCAAAACGCTTCATTAAATATGACATAAGTAAAACAGTTACATGGTTTAGTAGTCTCCGGTTGTGGTATAATAATGTATGTATATAAAAACGAAAATAAAAACAAAAACGAACAATTAAATTTTAATTTTATATTTATTATTTGGTTTTATTTTATTTTTGAAAAGAAACAATAATTCTCACAACTTTGAAAATTGCGTTATATAAAACAAATTTCAAAGTTGTGAGAATTATTGTTTCTTTTCAAAAATAAAATAAAACCAAATAATAAATATAAAATTAAAATTTAATTGTTCGTTTTTATTTTTATTTTCGTTTTTATATATATTAAAACAGTTAGCCCAATTTTTTGTTGGTCAAAACAAAAGCAACTTTTTATTGCTATCTTTCTTTTTCTCATTAATAGAAAAAAGTTAGTCCGTTACAAAATCCATTGCTCGTATTAAAGGTGTTGGCAAACGAGTGCAGTTAAATTTTTTTGTTAGGTGTTATTCAGTTCACGGGCAAGCTAATCAGTGTTCTTAGCTAAATTTTGTAAAATGGCCGGAAACAATTACTCTAACGAAATAAAAGAAAAAATTATAAAAGAATTGTAAAAGTGAAATGAGTCAAATTAAAACATCGGACAAATATTTCATTCCAAAATCAGTGATGCAATTTTACAAATCCAAAAAGTTATTCCAAACGGTTCATCAGGTGGCAGACCAAGAAAAACAACAAAACGAAAGGATTTTGCAGTAAAAAAAATCAATTAAGGAATACGCTTTTATATTATCGAGAGAAATAAGAAGACAACTCGACCGTAAGCGCGAGAACAATTCGGAGACGAACTGTTGATGTTGGACTAAAATCTTTCCAAGCTGTAAAAAAGCCTTTTATTTCAACCAAAAACAAGCTGGCGAGATTCAATTTTGCTCATAACCACATTAACTGGACTGTTAGAAAATGGAGTAGCGCACTTTTTTTTTTGGATGAATCCATGTCATGGCATGTACTCTCAGTTCATCAAATAGATGGTACAATGGATCGTTTTATATATAGCGAAATTTTGCTGCCACACGCTGAGGATCAGTTGCCTCTGAAATGGCTATTTCGACAGGAAAACGACCCAAAGCACATGCCCAATACGATATTAAGACGTGGTTTCAAGAAAATCGGAGTGACGTGTTACAATGGCCAGCACTGTCCCCAGATCTCAACCCCATAAAAAATCTATTGGAAATTGTAAATCGATAAAGTGTAAGGACTAATTGCAAAAATAAAAATGATCTGTTTGATCAAATTAAATTGTCTTGATAAAATATCCCAAACAGCATAATAAGCAATTTAATTGACTCCATGCCTCGAAGATAAGTTAAAGTGATTAAAAAGAAGGGATTTGCTACCAAATACTACCAATATTTTAGTAAGACTAAAAAAAGTATATGTATTTTCTAAAAGTTGCTTTTGTTTTGACCAATAATTAACTAATTGTGTATATTTAATGAACTATTACAAAGACCATTTTATTTTCAATTAGAAACTGTAAATATTTATTTAAGATTTTAAAACAAAAATATATAATAATTGAATCCTAAATTTGGTTTTGAATTATTTAATAATCGGGGTGATTAAAGTTGCTTTTGTTTTGGACAACATTGTATAATGCAAGCTTTACAATCGTACAAAATTTCGAATTTGAGACTTAAATAAAACAAGCCATTACGATGGTAGAGAAGTCGAAAAAGTATGGGTCCGCCGATTACGTCCGTCTGTCTGTTTGTCCTCGCCCCTACAGTGTAAACCATTGGGTCGATTGAATTCAAACTGGGTTTAAAGGTTTTAAGCAAATTTGCTTTAGACGTTTTTTCATATTCTTTAAAGATCAAAAATTACAGTAGTCGCCCATACGAATTTTTTGGTCACAAATCGAAAATTCAAATTTTCTCAAAAAACAAACCGATAAATTGTTACTAATTTTTTTTTCTATTTTTTTTTTCTTAACTTGGCTTCTTTCAAAAGAAAAAAAAATATTTGCGTATTGCCCTAGAACCTAGAAGGGTACTTACCCCCCTTAGAGACGTTATTTTGTTTTTAAATTTTATTAGGAGCGCAAGAACCGCTTTCAATATTTTTTTTTCTGCACAAGCTCTTATATTGGCTAAATAATAGTTGATGATCAAAAAAGTCAATATTTTTGTTTTGTATTTTTAAAAAAAGTAGTACCCTTGTGCATGATCGTTAGTGCGTTGGAGTATCATGTCAGAGGTCTTGGGTTCGATCGTTGCCTATGCCATCTAAAGTTTTTTGCACGGGTACTGCCTCTTGCAAGGAATTGACAAATTCTCCCAGAGTAATTCTTGTCATGAAAAGTGCTTTCTCAAAATAGCAGATAGCGGATTCAGCTTAAGACTGTGTAGGTCCCCTCCATCCCTGACAACAGTACTCGCAAATGGGAATGGTTGAGAGTTGTAATTCTCTAGGCCCTAGTTCTCAACGGACTGTTGCGCCACCCAATTAATTATTTTTTGTTTTAAAAAAATGTTTCTTTTTTTTAAATTCGATATCTCAAAAACGAGACATTCATTTTTATATATTCTAAATAAATGCATGTCAAAAATATTTTTAACCAATAGTTGAAAAAATGTATATAATGGGTGATTTTTTTGAGGTTAGGATTTTCATGCATTAGTATTTGACAGATCACGCGGGATTTCAGACATGGTGTCAAAGAGAAAGATGCTCAGTATGCTTTGACATTTCATCATGAATAGACTTACTAACGAGCAACGCTTGCAAATCATTGAATTTTATTACCAAAATCAGTGTTCGGTTCGAAATGTGTTTCGCGCTTTACGTCCGATGAGCGATGAGGCTCATTTCTGGTTGAATGGCTACGTAAATAAGCAAAATTGCCGCATTTGGAGTGAAGAGCAACCAGAAGCCGTTCAAGAACTGCCCATGCATCCCGAAAAATGCACTGTTTGGTGTGGTTTGTACGCTGGTGGAATCATTGGACCGTATTTTTTCAAAGATGCTGTTGGACGCAACGTTACGGTGAATGGCGATCGCTATCGTTCAATGCTAACAAACTTTTTGTTGCCAAAAATGGAAGAACTGAACTTGGTTGACATGTGGTTTCAACAAGATGGCGCTACATGCCACGCAGCTCGCGATTCTATGGCCATTTTGAGGGAAAACTTCGGAGAACAATTCATCTCAAGGAATGGACCGGTAAGTTGGCCACCAAGATCATGCGATTTGACGCCTTTAGACTATTTTTTGTGGGGCTACGTCAAGTCTAAAGTCTACACAAATAAGCCAGCAACTATTCCAGCTTTGGAAGACAACATTTCCGAAGAAATTCGGGCTATTCCGGCCGAAATGCTCGAAAAAGTTACCCAAAATTGGACTTTCCGAATGGACCACCTAAGACGCAGCCGCGGTCAACATTTAAATGAAATTATCTTCAAAAAGTAAATGTCATGGATCAATCTAACGTTTCAAATAAAGAATCGATGAGATTTTGCAAATTTTATGCGTTTTTTTTTAAAAAAAAGTTCTCAAGCTCTTAAAAAATCACCCGATATAAAAAATTAATTTAAAAAATCCAATGGCGTTTAAATTTTTGAAGACTAACTTATTTTGCAGGTACGTTTTTAAATCTTAAAATAGAGCAAATATTTTAAACAGACTCTTTGGGTACATTAGCAAGTACGAATTAGTCCTGCATTTTATTTCAATACATTTCAAAAGCTAAATGTGAAAGCCGTGTTTGGACGATAGAAACGTTATTAAAACAAAAATGTATTTCAAACCGTTTTGCCTTTTTCGTTAAAAATAGTTTTAGCATAAATAGTTCAGCACTTTTTTTTTTATTGTAGGACAGTTTAAATCTTTGAAATTATTAAGATTTTTCGAAAGTTTTATGAAACAAGATTGGAAAAAAAATTCAGAATTATATTGAAATGAAACTTCTTCATTAAATAGATAGCCTCTAAAAGCTTTATAAAGAGTTTTCCAATAAGAACTTGACAACCATTTGAGATATTTCAAAGACTTTATTATCGACTTCAAGTTCCATTCATAAATATTTTGATTATATTTATGAATGGAACTCAACTTCGTTGATATGGCCACCCCAGCACGTTTGCAGCGGTCAATTCGTTAAATCCAATTTTTGATGACTCAGCCACACATTTCGGGCGAAACGGCCGCGCATTCAATGTGCTTTTCCAACGTTCGTCGGCTCGTTAGCAAAATAATTACTTAACGTAGCGTTAAATCCCACAAAATAGGCACTTCCAATCGGCACCATCCTGTTGAAACCACGTGTCGTCCAAATTCACATCTTCCACTTCAAAAAATAATCGATAATCATGTTACGATAACGCTGGCCATTTTCACAGAAACGATCGCTATGAAGCAGTTATATGGATTTCAGCATCACCAACAACGAATATTTTGCTTATTGAGGAACCCATTGAGTCAAAAATGGGATTTGTAACTTAAAAAAGAACGCTCTTATAGCTGCGTTCACCGACTCCAAATTTCAGCAAAGTAAAATTAGGCAACAGTTCTTAGAGAACTAGGGCCTAGTGACTTACAGCTTTTAACCATTCCTGAGTTATTTCAGAGATGGAAGAAACATTCAGTTTTGTGCCGAATCCGAACGGCTATTTGTGAGAAAGCACATCATGGAAAGAATTACTCTTGGAGGATTTGGAACTGTGTAGGTGGCACAGACACGGATGTTCAATCCTTTAGCATGACAGTCCGACGCACTAACCATCACGCCACGGTTACTACATTTTTATAGTTAACAGACGCTGCTCGTTCTTGTACTTTACAATGATGAAATTTTCGAGTTTATTGAATAAATTGACAATGACAGTTCGATGATTTGTGTCATAGTTGCCAAGTCTTTTTTTTTTTGAAAAACCAGCCGTGAAGGTGAGGTAGGATTCGACTAGCCAACCCATGTGAGTCGAAAAACAATTTTTATCAAGTTCGTATAAAACATTTTACAATTTACAAAAACGTTTCAACGCATCCTAATACCATTAGACTGAGACATTACACTGTCACAAATATTGTCAACGCTTTGACTCAAAAATGTCAGACACGTGTCATTTTAACGCCAGAGGGTCAAAGCGTTGACTGAGTATTTATTTATTGGGATACCGGATCAAAGAATGATTTTAGGTTGCCTGATTAAACAACATTAAATTTTAGGGGCCTTGCAATACATTGAATATTTTGAATGCTGGAAGGTTGGTATTAGTATCTTTCACAAATGCTTTGACAACATTACAATAGGTAAAATTATCCAGTGCTTTCTGGTTGGATATTTTTACAAATAAATCTATTGGGGCCTTCATTGATAAAAACACTAAGATCTACCCCTGGAATCGATAACTAACGATGAATTTTAATGTGCAATCTGTGCAACAAACAAACCTATACCGGAAGGAACCTATTTCTGCCATATCATTATACTTCGAAGCTCTGATTTACTCTCTCCTATTATATATTTCTGTCTATTCGTGCGTGCTTTGGCAGCGGCGGCGATGACAATGACAAAGCCTAACCCAAAGGTTTTTGGCAGTCTTTTGCTAGTTATGTCTCTGGGTAAGAGTCTACAAATAAAAATGAAACAATCCAATCAATTACTTTCCTTTCCGAAGTTCAAGTACCTAACCTACCTAGGTACATCATTATGTGCATTATAAAAGCCCCCAAACTTGTTTAGGTTTTCAAGATAAAGAAATTTAATATGAACATGAAGTGCAGGAAAGACTAACCGCAAAAAGATATAACATGCGACTTGTTTCTGTAATAAGTTTAATTTGTTGTTTTCTTTGCATATACTCGGCACTTGAAGATAGCAAGCATCGTATTGGCCTGTCAATTGCATAATTAAATAAATTGAGAATCGTACATTGACGTCTGAAGCTAGGTCCGTCGTGCGTCGTCATCCTCGTCGGTGTCTTCGTCTTGTCAGTTTTGGCAGATGCCAACGGCAGCTAGCAATGGTGTTTCTTTTCTTCTTGTCTCATTTTAATTTATTATTCAATTTTAAAATCAAGTTATATACATTTATAAGATAGGTAGGTTAGGTACCTAAGTAAGTTTAATGAGAGAGAAGAAAATAAAAAGGTAGGAAATAAGTTACCTGATATTAATAAATAGTAGTTGCAGGTAGGAATTAAAAATAAAAAGACAACATTTGTGTCTTGTCTTGGGCTTTTGGTTGATCTTTGATCGTTTATAACTTTCACTTGATAGCATTTTATTCGTTTATCTGTCAAAAGAGTTGTTTAAAAAATTACATTACTTTTACTGTCAAATATGTGGTGGTTTATTTATAATGAAAGGCATGAAATTTCGAAGCTTGACTACCATGAATTTTTGATTATAATTGAAAGTATATCAGTCTTAGCAAACAATGGTATGGAATCCTGTCTTTTGAAAATATCTTTAATACTATAAACTTCTAGATAGGTTCACAAAGCTATTCATGTATGTGATAGTAGACATTGATCGCAACAATAACATAAGTGTTGAAAAAAGAGCCAAGTTTTGCTTTATACAAAAAACCAGAGTAATAAGAATGCCGCGAAAAGTAATGAGATTTAAAAATATATGCCAAGTTCTAAACTTACTAACGTTTAATATGAATTTATATTTTGCTTTTGAATGATTGCTGGCTAAAATTGGATAGTTTTACTTACCAAGCTTAGGAACACTAAAATGTTTAACTGAAAACTTAAAATAAAGTACCTGAAAACTTACCAAGGAAACCTATCCAGTTTTAGCAAGGCAGATAGGAAATTGTTTTCGATATACAAATGTTCTACTAATTACTTCGAATTTAGTTTTCACTGGATTTAACTCATTAACGATTTCATGACTGAATTTAATAGCTACCTTTTTGGATCTTTGAAAATCATCTACATCCCACGAAACCTTTAGAACAATTTCTATGGACACATTTACCAAACCTAGGCTAACTTCTACATTTCTGTGTAGCATAACAGCCACACCAATGTTTATAACAAATTGTATCTTTAATCCTGCCATCATACAAGAGTCTTCTTCGTAGTTAAACTTCATATAGGAAGTAGGTTGTTACCACGCCCCTGAATGCTAGTCTTCCAAATTTGTGTCTTTCTATACACATCGATCCCTACCACTCTCTTAAATTTCAACAATATACAAGCATCAGTAGCGTTTCTTGTAAATGATAACATACACATCACTCTACAAGAATCAGAAGTAGTTCTAATAAACGATACCAAATACTAGATAAGTAGGTGGATACACGCCCCTTTGGTCTATAACCTCATATTTTCGAAGTTTGTCTTTGTATGCAGATCAATTATTCCCTTTACTCTTATTTATTGCATTATTCTATCTACAACACTAAGGAGTGATATTTTTAACTAAGAAGTGGTACACCCGAAGTACAAGGAACGAATATGAAAATCTGAGGTTATTTTCATCAGCGAAACAGTTTAATAGATTTGAAGTTGCAGACATGAGATTGTTTATGAATATAAAGAAGGGAATCGGAGATAAAACAGAGCCTGAGGAATATCAGCATTTGTTTTATGAATTTCAGACTTGAGTACGACCTATTCAATTTGTATTGAAAATTTTGTAAGGAAGTTACTTATCCAATTACTTATCCAATACCAAAGGCACGCATTTTTGATAAGAGTACCAATAACTATCAAATGCTTTTAAAATATCAAGTGCAATAATACTTACAGATTCTAGAGTTAATTGGCACTTTCAAACTCTTCTGGTTATGATGGTATCTCAAATATTTGTTTGAAAACTATTGCATGTTTTATAAATGATGTTTTGGCACATCATACATATCTTTAGCAAATATCTGGCTACTTTTCAAGAAAGGCGTTACAAGTCATCGGGGTAAATACAGGCCTATATTTCTCCTGCTCTCAATTAGTAAGACTTTTGAAAAGCTGTAAGAAATAGAACAGTGAGCTTTTTAACGATAACGACATTTTTCAATGATGTTTAGTTTGGTTTTTAGAGTAATAAATAGATCAAATATGTTATGTCATGTTACATTTCTGTTCTTAAATATTTATAAGCCTTGGTAAGAAAAAGAATAACACGTTGTTTGTTGACATATTAAAAGCCTTTTACATGGTTAATCATGAAATTTTTGGTAAATTAACTTGAAAGTGCTGGGTTTCAATGTTTTATAAATGATTGGTTAGGATCATTCTTAAATTCAAAAACCCAAAGAGTGAAATTTGATGGTATTAGACGTGATATAATGACATTCGATTTGGGAGGGCCACAAGATTCGGTTTTGTGACCGATACTTTTTTTGGTATATATTAATTCCTTATATAAAGGGTGATTTTTTAAAAGCTATAAGAAAGTTTTTCAAAAAAAAAAACATAAAATTCAGAAAAATTCATGAAATCTTTATTTGAATCGATAGTACGGTCCACATAATTTAGTGTTTGAAGATTATTTCATGCAAATGTTGACCTTGACTGCGCCTCAAATGTCAAATGGTCCATCCGCTTAGTCCAATTTTAGCATACTCTTTTCAACATTTCGGCCGGTATCTCACGAATAAATGCTTCAATGTTGTCTTCCAATGCGTCAATTGAAGCGGGCTTGTCTGTATAGACATGAGTTTTAAAGGCGTTTAATCGGACGATCTAGGCGGCCAATTGACCGGTCCCGAACGTGAAATAAAAAAATCACCGAACTCTCAATAAGTCCATTGTTGCGCGTGCTGTGTGGCATGTGGCACCGTCTTGTTGAAACCACATGTCATGCAAGTCAAGTTCTTGCATTTTGGGCAAAAAAAAAGTTAGATATCATCTCACGATTGCGCTCACCATTCACAGTTACGTTACGATACGCATCATCTTTGAAGAAGTACGGTCCAATGATGCCACCAGCCCATAAACCGGACCAAACTGTGACTTTTTCTGGATGCATTGGTAGCTCTTGCAATGCTTCTGACTGATATTCACTCCAAAATCGACAATTCTGCTTATTTACGTACCCATTAAGCCAAAAATGAGCTACGTCGCTGAGCACAATTTTTCGTTTAAAAAGTGGATCTTCGACCAACTTTCCAAGAGTCCATTCACCAAAAATTTTACGTTGCAGTAGATCGTTCGGCTTCAATTCTTGCACCAGCTGCATTTTGAAAGGCATCACACCTAAATCCTTCCGCAAAATTTTACACGTTATTGGCCCAATTGCCGCGAACGGCGACGAATCGATAATTGATGGTCATCATTAACACTGGCCGATGCAGCTGTGATATTTTTTTCAGTTCGCACTCTACGTAAGCGTGTTGGTGGTTTAATGTCCTACAATGTAAATTTGGTGTGCAATTTAGTCACAATAGCCCGAATAGCCGCTTCAGTGGGTCGATTAAACTGAAAAGACCATACAATGGAAGAACCGCGCAATGAACTTTCTTAACAGAGCACGCATTTTGATAATAAAATTCAATAATTAAGCGTTGTTCGTTTTTAAGACGATTCATGGTTAAATTATAGACCAAACTGAAGATGTTTGACAGTGAAACAAAACACGAAACGTGCGTTTAAAGCAGTGTTGCCAAAAAGATAATAGCTAAAAAATCACCCTTTATAAGTGATTGGTAAAGATCATACTTAAATGTAAGAACCCAAAGAGTGAAATAAAGATATTCGATTCGGGAGGACCACAAGGTTCGGTTTTGTGACCGATACTTTTTGTTTGGTATATATTAATTCCATATTCAGATTACCAAGAGCATTTAAGAGCTTTTGCAGATGATGTGCGCTTTTAGTATACCATACGAAATCACTCTCCAAAACAATCTAAAGGTTTGTTGTATTGTTCAATTAGATCATCAAATTACCGGTGGACCTATTGCTACCAAAGCCATATTGCCTATCATTAATAAGTTTTCGTTCTTCAACATATTTCCATGACCAAAGTAATTAGCAAAGAAGTGCGATTATACGATAATTAAATACGAACAAATACTGTTTTCCAACTACTGGAAACGATCCCTGAAGAATAGGGTGTATGGAAAAGCTAACGCAGTGGTTTAACTATCGTAAAAGAACACTTCTTGCTAATAATGGCGTCAGTGATACCGTCCAGACCAAATGATTTATGTTTGTGGAGAACACCTAGGATTGTCACTACAGTAAGAGTACAAAGAGAGATTGATCACATAGAAACAGTTATGCACTTTAGAATTGGAGGCTTCATGACATCAAGAATTTTCAGAAAACTACCTCTCCCAACAGAGTTTACAAAAGTTGTGCAAAATATCTTTAGAACTTTAAATAAAGATATTTATATACAAATTTTCTAAGAACCCAATTGATAGACAAAAACCAAAGTTTTTAAACCATTTCGTGTAGGAAATATTTAAATTTTATGAACACCAGTGGTAAAATTAATTGGTAAATTTAAAAAAAACCTATTAAAAACAACTTAAACTATCAGGTGCAAGTTTTCACGGGCATCAAATGGGAATTTGTCAGTTTGGGTCGCATCCCAGCTTCTTTTTGTTTTGTTTTTAAATTCAGATTAATGCCAATATCAAGTCTTAAATTATGTATGCCTGTGCTTCCATCTTAAATTGACTTTTTACAAAACCACCAAATCAATCTTTGTTAAGAAACCATGAAGGAAAACAAATCAGAATGCTGGATTTTTGTTTTTGCTGATATATCTCCCTAATGGTGGTAAGAGTATCTCTTTATCTTCACATAACATCTCAACTATGTTTATACTATACACCACCTCCAATATAATGTTCCACCTTAAAGAGATTTATCTTCTTCTACCTATCAACTTGTATTGTTGTTGTTTGTTTTATTTAATTTTTTTTTATCAAGTATTTACAAGTTGGCCAACTAAAACTAGCTATGTACCTAACCTACACTATAGGTACATACTTCACTTCTGTAAGATCGTCTCGTTCCATTGAAAATATGTTTATAAGATACGAACAAGCCACGCGCTGTGCTGATGATGCATTCGAAGCAAACTATTAGCGAGTGATCAGATTTTTACTTCTGCATATATATGTACATCAGTTCAGTACCTAGTTTCTTATGATAATTTTCTAGTATCAAGATTATAAATGATCCAAAACCAAACCAAGGACGTATTTAGTGATTTGTTCTCCTTAATATAAAATTATGTAGGTTTCGAATTCAAAACATTTGAAAGACATTTTTAAACGACAAAATTCTTGGTTTTAGTTTTTGCTTCCAAATAACCCCTGGGAGAATTCGACCACCATTTTGGATGTTCGCGATTTGATAATATTAAAAGGAACTAAGAATTGTTTTAACCGATAGTCTGGTAATGTTCAATTTTGGATCTAGAAATAATTACATATTTTTCAGATTATTACCGACGACGAAGTTTGCACCATGATTCAAGCACAATATCAACAAAGCTGTATTATCCGTGGTGTGATGGCTAGTGCATAGGACTGTCACGCCAGAGGTCTTGGGTTTAAATAGTTCAATCTCTTTCCGTGCTGTCTAAGTTTTTTTCACGGGCACTGCCTTTTGCTAGGAATTGACAAATCCTCTAAGAGTAATGTTTTCATGAAAAGTACTTTCTCAAATAAGCTGTTCGAATTCGGCATAGAAACTGTAGGTCCCCTCCATCTCTGACAACGGTACTCGCACACAGAAATGGTTGAGACTTTTAAGTCACTAGGCCCTAATTCCCTATAAACTGTTGAGCCACCTAATTTATTTATTTATTTATAAACAAAGCTGTTGGACCTGACGCCATTGTTGGAGAATAACATCGATAAAAAGTCTGCCTGGTTTTGTGAAAACTTCCATCAAGAAAATAAATCGATCAAAATATTTAAACCTGATGAGGTGCAAAACATATCAAATTTGAGTTTTACCTGCAATCATCAAATTGATATGACAACTTTTTCGGACAGAATTGAAAAACACCTTGAAACTTGACGTTAAACGATCAAAATTTTAATTAAGACCTTCCAGTTTTGGTCATATCAAAACCTTTTGGATAATATCTGGGAAGTGCGTCGAATCGATCGATCCGCACTTCGCCTACAACTGTTCCATTTTTTATACAATTTTATTTGTATTGGTGATCAGCGATGTGCTCCGGGAAGCCTTGTCAAAAAAAAGGAATACAATAGACTTTCACAACCTACCTGAAACATCTCCTTACCATCACCCTTCTACAGTCCATTACATGGTTTCACGATTCAAACACTAAAAAAGAATTCATAATGTGAACAGAAAAGCAAAGGAAACCAAAAGTGTGAGCTCGAAATATAAAAGAACAGTGAACAAATCTTAACATCGCTTTGGAGAAAGTAAGATTATTGTACTGGATATTTCAAAAGCATTTCATAGGGTTTGGCATCAGGCTCTCTTATCGAAAATGCTTGGTTCCGGGTTTCATGAATCCCTTCTTCATTGGATTAGTAATTACCTTTCGGATCGTTCAATACAAGTAGTATTGGATGGATTCAAGACTAAAAGCCACAAAATAAATGCTGGTGTTGTGCCCCAGGGCTCTGTTCTATCTCCAACACTCTTTCTCATTTTTATAAATGATCCTGTCTGCAATTTCTAATCCAATACATACTTTCGCTGACGATGGTACTCTTAGCTTTTCATATTCGTTTTCAGACTCACGTCCCTCTTCTTCGGATGTGGAACTGCAAGGACATAATATGATAAGCTCATTATAAATTCCGACCTTACAAGCATTGTACAATGGGGAATAAAAAATCAATGCTATCTTGTATCGTTAAAGCGAGATATACCCCCCTTGTCATTATCCATGGATGGCACTTGCATCAATGACACTGAACATTTCGAAATTCTCGATGTCACCAACCACCTTTTGTGGAACGATCACATACGCGATGTCGCCAAAAATTCCGCATGCTGTTTGGGTTTCCTTAGGCGATGCAATAAATGTTTTACCACTTCTGATCTGGCTGTTATCCACAAGACTTACACACGTCCAAAGCTTGGGTGTAACTCCCATCTCTGGGCTTGTGCTCCTGCAACTTACTTAAGCCTCTTGGATAGTATTGAACGTAGAACACTTAAATTGATTTGTGATAATATCATCATAAGTTCATATACTTCGCTGGAACATCATAGTAAGGTTTCTTGTCTGACCCTTTTTACCGTTATATCCATTTGAAATAGCCAGCTGCATTCCTCCCCTTAAACAGTTCAAACGTAATACTCGCGCTTCTTGGAATTTTTAAGAAAAATTGAGGACCTTCAGATGGGCCTTTAAGAAGAATAACAAAAAATTAGTCCTAAAGCATTTTAAAAACGTATCCCATCAATGCCTTGAGGAAGCCATTAAATCGAAATTATAGATACGCAACTAAGTACTTAATTACTTAGTCTCCGATTATGTGTGACGCGTTGCTTTTTGTTTTTAATATAAATTTGGTGTTTAAGTTGTAATTTTGGCTTAGTTAAAAATAAAAACGTGTTTGTTAAAAATTATTGAACTAGTTGCTATTCACCCTAATATTTCTTCTATTACATTTAATAATTAATCTAGTAATATTCTATTATTCTTCCAAGCTTTCTAATCTAAGCTTTTCTATTGTATAAACTCATGCTTTTTATTTGAATTCATTCGCAATTATACTTTCAAAGAATTAACTTATATTGGATTAAAGACAAATTTTGAACAAATCTCGGCCTTTCTCTTTTGAAGAACCTTTATTAAGATTTTATCACATGGTGCCGAAACCCGGGAAAGGTGAACAGAGATTAACAAAATTAATAAAGAATTCTTTTTTTTTTACGTAAGAGTATAACGCGTATCAATTTTGCTAATTAAATATGGAGTTATCAGCACGATCAGCCTATAGAGGCCAGGTAACAAAAATTGTAAAAAATGCTACTGATTTTCTCGACAGCGAAGGCTCTCAACTCAATTCAACGAATGATTTGGACGTCATAGAGGAAGACATCGTTCAATTTATCCAACGACTATCGTCAGCTCATGAGAGTCTTAATGCTGTTAATAAAGACGTGCAAACTAAAGGTCTTTTCAAGATAGATGATCTGGACAGGGAATTGGAAAGAATCAGCGAATATGAAGACTCGGCAATAGGTGCTCTTTCTCGCCTTAATTCTCGTCTCCAGAAAGTTAGAAACAAGCTTAATCCAAACGAAAATTTCCCGACACAACCTACTCTCAACATGTCATCATCTCATCATCCTAATCATAATTATTCCATTAAACTTCCCAAATTGCAGCTTAAAAAATTCGATGGCAATTATCAAGACTGGTTATCGTTTTGGGAGCAATTCCGAACAGCTGTTCATCAAAACTGGAATTTAACATCGTCTGACAAATTCAGTTATTTAGAATCTGTATTAACAGGCAGTGCAAAAAAAGTTATAGCTGGATTTACAGCTTCAGGTATGTGCTATGAAGCCGCTATCTCACTCATGCAAGAACAGTTTGGTGACGTCGAACGTTTGGTGGATAAAAATATGCAGCAATTGCTTTCTCTTCGCCCCGTCAACCAAAAAACAGATGCAGCTGGCCTACGCAATCTATACAACTCTATAACATCATGTTGTCGCACATTAACAGCCTTGCAAATACCTACCCATCAATACTATGTCATGCTGAAAACAATATTGCTCCGTTGCTTGCCTGCAGAACTTCGATTGGATTACTATAGAGTAAAAGAAAGAGAAGAACGTGTTGCCGAAACAAATGAAGATGACGGAAGCTCCACAACTTCTTTGCAAATTGGAGATAAGCAGGTGAAAGACATAATGCGTTTTCTTAAGAGAGAGGTTGAATCTTTGGAAAGAAGTATAGTTGTCTCTTCCCTACCTTCTTTTTCTTCGAACACCAGACATTCTTCTTCGCATCACACAACTGCATCAAGTTTAGTATCATTGAGTGAGAAAAACGTATGTGCATTCTGTTCATCGGAAAAACATTTAACCAAAAATTGCGACTGCCAATTATCAATAACGGAGAAGAGGGAAATGCTAAGAAAAAGTGGTCGGTGTTTTCGCTGTGCCAACCGAGGTCATTCTTCAAAAAAGTGTCGCAGTGCTAAATGGCTTTCATGCACAAATTGCAAAGGCAAACATTTAACTTCGTTGTGCGATCCGTCTTTCGCCGGTCAGAGAAACTCGACATCAGAAAAAATTGATAAAACTCAACCAAAAGCTGTGAACCTTTGTGCTGGTAATTCGGTTGTGATGTCGGAAGAATCAATGCAAAGCGCAACAAATCTGTGCGCTTATAATAATTGTTTGAACAACACAAATGTCTTTTTGAAGACAGCCCGCGGGATTGCCGTATCCCCGAATACAAATAAATCATTTCTTTTGCGTTTAATAATTGATGGCGGCAGTCAATATTCTTACATTCGAGAGGATTTAATGCAAAAACTTAACCTTTCATGTGTGGGCGAGGTAAATTTGTCCCTGATACCGTTTGGATGTGGACAACAAAATCCATCGAGCAAGTTTAAGAAAGTGAATGTCGAACTTAAAAGCCAATTTGACAACAAACGAATTATCTTGGAAGCCGTAGTTGTGCCACAAATTTGTATCGATGTTCTGAGTGCACCTGATACATCGTGTACTTTCCTAAAAGATTTGCAATTGGCCGACTCTTGCCATGCAGATGTCGAAGCTGTAAATGGATTGGGTATGCTCATCGGGTCAGACCATTACTGGTCTGTGGTATCTGGCAAGCAGAAGCGAATCTCTTCCGGATTAAGGGCAGTCGAAACAATTTTCGGTTGGACGTTGCAGGGATCACATTCTACCGGTAAGGCTTTTGAATTTCGCAAAGACTCATGTTCTCCTTCTTTGTATAGCACAACCCTTCATCTGTCCGCGCTTAGTTTGAACGACCTAACTTCATTTTGGTCGCTCGAAGCTATTGGTATTCGAGGTGAAGAAGAGGAGAATGAGCACTTAGCCGATGAATTGATTCAACAATGCATTTCCAAAAACAGTCAACGTTACCAAGCTTCTTTGCCATGGAAGAATCCGGATGTTGAAGTAAAAAGCAACAGGGAAGAAGCATTATCGAGACTGAAGTCACTTTCCACGCGGTTATCAAGAAACCCTGAACAATACCAACAGTATGATGCGGGTATAAAACAGCTTCTTCAAGATGGTGTCGCCGAACCAATTCCACCATCCAATAACAACGATTTGCCTCGAGTCATCTACTTACCTCATCGCCCAGTGTATAAAGCCGAGAGCACAACCACAAAGATGCGCATCGTATTTGATGCCTCAGCACGGACTGAAAACTCTCCATCATTAAACGATCTTCTTCATGTTGGAGCTAATCTACTTCCCGATGTCTTAAAGATCCTCTTGAACTTTCGTCTTGGACGGTACGGGATCGTGGCTGATGTAGAAAAGGCATTTCTTCAAATCGAGCTCAACGTGAAGGACCGAGACAGCCACAGGTTTTTATGGTATGCATCAACAAACAACACTGAACGAGAAATCGTCGAATACCGGATGACCAGAGTCACATTCGGCGTGAATTGTAGCCCTTTCTTGCTAACAGCAACCTTGCGGCTTCATCTGAAAAACGAGACGCAGTTTCAGCCTACATGCAAAATTTTAATGGACAGCTTTTACATGGATGATTTTGCTGCAAGCTGCGATACTGAAGAAGAAGGAAAGCGCATCTGTGAGGAAGCTGTGCTGGTGATGAAAAACGCAAGTATGAACCTCAGGAAGTGGAACTCTAATAGTGAGCTCATTCGAAGTGCTCTTTGCCCAGGTGAGTCCACTATTAACCAAAAAGTACTCGGATTGTCTTGGTATGTTCGAAGCGATGAAATTGCTGTGCCCTTAGATTCGTTGCAAAATTTATTTACATCTAATTTAGTTAAGGGTACGAAACGAAACGTCCTCCAAGCGATTGCTAGAATCTACGACCCTCTTGGTATGCTTGGACCTGTCGTGGTAAGACTTAAAATTCTATTTCAATGCATCCGGCGAGAAAAACTGTCTTGGGACGAGGCTCTTACTCCAGATCTTATGGTTCTTTGGGATGATTGTGTAAAGAATCTACGTCAATTAAAACATTTTGCGATTCCACGTGCAGTTCTTTGTTTTTCGGTCGCTAACAAAATAAACATTCACATCTTTGCAGATGCTAGCATGAAGGCATATGGAACTGTTGCTTTCATCAAAAGTATAACGTACGCCGGGAGCAAGCGTACTCCACAACTTGCTTTACACTTAAGTAACATTTAATTAATTGTTTAAATATTATATACAAAATATTTCTTTATTTGCTTTGTCTGGCATATTTACAAGCCGACTTCATAATTATTAATTCATTTATATATTTATATACATAAGAGAAAATTGTGTTTCAAAAGCCTCAATAAAAGAATTGAATTGAATTGAATTTCATCAAAAGCATCAATGATGATGGTGAAGAGGGTGTTTCGTTCCTATGTGCAAAGAACCGAGTTGCACCACTCAAAACAGATGGAATAAAGGAACTGTCCCTTCCAAAGCTGGAACTGACGGCAGCGTTATTAGCCGCCCGACTGTGTGCTTACTTAAAGCATTCTCTTACAGCTGATGTGCACAAGTTTTTTCTGTGGACCGATTCCAAGATTGCACTTGGATGGATTCAAGGTGATGCTCATCGTTGGAAACCCTATGTGCAGAGCCGAGTAGTTGAGATTCGCCATTTAACATCAATTGCCGACTGGAGGCACTGTAAAGGAGATGAAAACCCCGCCGACCTTCTCACCAGAGGCGTCACCTCACACCATCTACTTAATTCATCTGTATGGACTCATGGACCAACTTGGTTAAAAGGCGATTTAAATTTCAATGATGAAGAGAGCGTGTCTGGTTTTAAGGACTTAGCACCAGTGGCTCTTTTGGCACCCGTTTCTGCTCTCAACGAAACATCACCTGAACCTTTGTTGCCTTACAGCAACTTCAGCTCTTGGAAAGGTTTGTTACGGCGCACAGCTTTTATCATACGTGCAGTCGAGCTGTACAAATTGAAGAAAAACCTAGATGTCCTAGCGAAACCTCCATTCGTATTTGCTGAGCTTTCCGCCACCGAAATAGAAGCGGCTGAATTATATTGGCTAAGGTATTTACAAAAACTTTCATTTTCTAACGAAATTTTGTATTTACAGAAAGAGAAGTCTGTTCCAAAAACTTCAAAGATTGCCCAATTATGTCCCTTCCTTGACGAAAATGGTTTAATGCGGTTGAAAGGTCGTCTTGAATCATTAAATGCACCGCTTAACCAAAAACATCCTATCATTTTGTCGAAGTCGTATATAGTGAAGTTAATAATTGATGATTGTCACCAAAGGACTTGTCATGGAGGCACAAACGTGGTCCTATGCAAATTGCGTGAGCAGTTCTGGATTTTAAAAGGGCGTCCATTTATTAAAGCAAGAATTAAAAATTGCATAGTTTGTCAGAAGCTGTTTAGCAAACCCGTTAGCCAACAGTTACGTCTGAGCCTCCACCTGTACCCCAAATACCGTTACCCCGGACACTCCCCTTTGCCTAACGGCTTTGCTTTAACTGTTTCCCACGCCATTTTTGCTTATATTGCAAAACATATCCAAAACGGATACACCCCCTTTTCCCTCTACACAACACACGCGCGCATCCCGTTACATTTAAAACAATAAAATCGTGGGAAAGTTCATTTTACATATTTTGCAAGATCAGCATTAAATATAAATATATAAACTGTAAGAATTAGTTCTAAGTCAGTCGTAATTCGCCTCTTGACACTAGAAGTGCAGCCTCGCTAAAGACAGCGGCTTCTCTTGTCAAATAATAATTAATAAGATAATCGTGTAAATTAAAAATTTAATAAAATAAAGAGAAAAAAAATAAAAATAAGAAAAGAAAAAAACAGTTATGTTTTTTTTTAACAAATCGCGAGGTTCACGACAAAACTGGCGCAGTCGGTCGTTCGATTAAGAACAAAAGAACAAAATTTAACATTTCGGTCGTTCGATTAAGAACAAAAGAAACAAATGTTCGTTCAAGAACAAAACAGAAATTAGAATTTCGATTAAAAAACACCATAGTGGTTCGTTTAAGAACATATGTGAAAAATAAAAATTAAAATTTCGATTAAAAAAAAACACCATAGTAGTTCGTTTAAGAACATATGTGAAAAATAAAAATTAAAATTTCGATTAAAAAAAACACCATAGTAGTTCGTTTAAGAACATATGTGAAAAAATAAGAAAAAGTTCGTGCAAGAACAAACAAAGATTAGAATTTCAATTAAAAACCACCACAGTAGTTTGCTTAAGAACATATGTGAAAAATTAAGAAAAAAATTCGAGCAAGAAATAAAAGTTCGTGTAAGAACAACATATAATTAAAAGTTTTGACTTAGAAATCGGTGCATCTTAGAACACAAAATAAAAAAAAAAAAATAAAGTGCCTTCGTGTAAGAACAGTGCGCTCAAATATAATTTTCGATAAAACTTGAATACGCTTAGTGCAATAAAATTAAAAAAAAAAAAATATAATAAAATTAAACAATAATATCAAGTGAATGGACAAAGAAGAAGAAAATCTCATACAACTTTTTAAAAACCTATCAACAAAATATACGCAGAGCCCAAAAATGACAGAACCAGCAGCAGCAACAGCAGGAGCGGCAGCAAACGCAGGCGTAAGTCGTCTTACTTTAAATTTAGACCCTATAAAATATTTAAATTCCTTACCTACATATAATGGTAACTTTGACAACTTGAATAATTTTATTGAACTTCTAGATAGAATTCAACCTTCACTTAATAAGTTTGAAAACAATAGTCAGTTAATATTTCTAGATATTATTAAGAGTAAATTAATTGGGAAAGCTCGAGAGGCTATTGAAATAAATAATTCCACAAATAGTTGGGAAGAAATTAAAAAAGTTTTATTTCAATACTTCGGTGACAGGAAATCTGTAGAAGAACTTTACGATAACCTCAGGGGACTCCAATTTTACGATAATTGCCAAAATTTTTACGATAGAATAAAAACTGCACTTAGGAGACTAAACAACAAAACCAACCTAGACAAATCTATTATTTCGTCAATAGAAACAAAAAAGAATTGTGACATGGTACTCAGGCTTTTTATCAGCAAGATACCTGAACCAATGAAGGGTATCTTGGTCTGTAGACAGCCAAAAAGCTTAGAGGAAGCCATGGACATTCTTCATGAATCAGGCTATGCCTACACAAGGGTTAACAATAATTCTAACAATATCTATAACTCAAATACAAATAATAACAATTCCACACAATATAGAGACAGTTCTAGACAATATAGGAACTCAAGACAGACACAAGACTCTTCAAACAATAACAACAACAACAATCACAATTCAGGCCAATGGAGAAATTCTGGACAAACACGAAATTATTCGAATAAATATAATCAATCTAATAATAATAACTCAGGTCAATACAGGACTAATCAGAACAACAATTATAACTCAGGTCAATACAGGACTAATCAAAATAACAATTACAACTCAGGGCAGTACAGGACAAATCAAAACAACAATACTAACTCAAATATTTACAGAAATAATAACACAAATATGAGTAATAATTCTAACAATAATAATACAAATAATGTTGAACCTATGGACACTCTTTCCGCTTCCTACCAGAGGCAAGTTAATTTGCAGGGTTCGGATTTTCAGGAAAACAGCCTACAGGCCGATTACCCTATATAGTTGTAAAATCAAAAACTAGGGATCTAAGAATTCTTATAGATCCAGGCTCAGAAACGAGCATAATAAATCCAGAAATTTGTCACCCCAAATGGGCAACAAATCTCAGAACTCCAATCAAAGTAAAGACAACAAGTACTCCAATTTATGTCAACAAAAAAGTTAAAATTCCTTTATTCAAAGAATTCGGTAAAGATAAAACAGCTGAATTTTTGGAATTTAAATTTCATGAATTTTTCGATGGATTGATTGGAAATAATATCCTCCTTCCGTTAGAAACAATTCTTGACTTTAAAAAGAAAAAATTGTTAATAGATGAAACAGAAATACCCATTTATTTTAATGAAAGTGAAGAATATGAACAAAAAATTCCCCAATTGGAAATGTACCATACTGAAACGAGTAGTGATCCCATTTCTGAACAAATAAGAATCCAACATCTCAATAGTATAGAAAAAGCAGAAATAATGAAACTTATTTCTCAATACTCAAGTATTTTCTACCAAGAAGGAACTGACCTATCTTTTACGAATGCGATTAAGCATAGTATTAAGACAGTCAATGATATTCCAATTTACACTAAAAGCTATAGATACCCTGAAGTCCATAAGACAGAAGTATCTAAGCAAATAAATGATATGCTCCAACAAGGCATCATACGTCCAAGTAATTCTCCATATTCGGCACCTATCTGGGTCGTTCCGAAAAAGGAAGACGCATCTGGTAAGAAGAAATGGAGAATAGTTATAGATTATCGAAGATTGAACGAAGTTTCAATCGACGATAAATTTCCAATTCCAAATATGGACGACATACTTGGTAAATTGGGAAACTCCTTGTACTTTACAACGCTTGACTTGGCAAAAGGCTTCCACCAGATTGAAATAGCGGAAGAAGATATACGAAAAACGGCTTTCTCAACTGATAAGGGTCATTACGAATTTGTTCGAATGCCTTTCGGTTTGAAAAACGCCCCTGCCACCTTTCAAAGGCTGATGAATTCAGTTTTATCAGAATTTATCGGACAAATTTGCCTAGTGTATCTAGATGACATTATTGTCTTTTCTACATCTCTAGAAGAACACATAGCATCATTACAAAAAATATTTAAGCGTTTACGTGAAGTCAATTTAAAGGTACAATTGGATAAAACCGAGTTTTTAAAAAAAGAAACTGAATTTTTGGGCCATGTCGTCACTACAGAGGGCATTAAGGCCAACCCCAATAAAATTTCAGCAATCAAAAACTATAAACTTCCTACAACAACGAAGCAAATAAAGGCATTTTTAGGAATAACCGGTTATTACCGGAAATTTATAAAAGACTACGGTAAAGTAGCAAAACCAATGACTGTATTCCTGAAAAAAGGAGCAAAAATTGATATAAATAATCCAGAATATATAGAAAGTTTCGAGGAACTAAAATCCTTGATCATATCAGACCCAATATTAAAACATCCAAATTTTGATAAATTGTTCACACTAACTACAGATGCATCAAATTATGCAATCGGTGCCGTTCTATCACAAGAAAACCACCCTGTATGTTTCGCTAGTCGAACCCTCAATAACCATGAAACCAATTACTCCACGATCGAAAAGGAGTTACTGGCCATAGTTTGGGCCACACAATATTTCAGACCCTACCTTTATGGCAGGAAATTTGTTGTAAGAACCGACCATCGACCTCTAGTTTGGCTTAGTTCGCTAAAAGAACCAAATACCAAACTGCAAAGATGGAAAGTTAAACTCGAAGAGTATAATTTTGATATTCAATATGTTAAAGGAAGAGATAATCAGGTCGCTGACGGATTATCAAGGATAGAGGTTTACCACAACGAAAATGTGATAAATCCTTCCGATGAGATCCCAGAAGATCTTGATGCCCAATCATTAGTAGCTACCATCCACAGCGCAGATGAGGACAGTAGCAATCACATTCCTATAGTTGAAACTCCCGTTAATCTGTATAAAACTCAGATTGTTTTGATTAAATCAAACAACATAAGCAATCACAAAATTTATTTCCCATTTAAAAATAAAAAGAGAATAGTAATCGAATTAAAAGAATACAAAGAAAACCTTATTTTAGATATTTTGAAAAAACATATCCCTTCCAAAGGAATTCTGGGAATCTTCTCCAAAAATGACCATATGTATGCTCAATTCCAAGACACATACATAAAATATTTCAGCAAAAATAAGCTACTTAAAGTGATCAAATGTAGCAAATTTCTGGGAGACCTCGAAGATACGGAAAAAGAGTTGATTGTTATTTCAAAATCACACAAATCACTCAATCATAGAGGTATAAATGAAACTTATGCCGAAATTAAGGACGTTTATTATTGTCCAAATCTCAAGGAAAAAATCCAAAGATTCATTAACAATTGTGAAATCTGCAATAAGTCTAAGTATGAAAGAAACCCATATAAAGTTCCACTTAAAATAACCGAAACACCTTCTAAACCTAATCAAATTTTACATATAGATATCTGGTACGCAAATATTAATTTAATGTACGTAACAATGATTGATAAATTTACGAAACATGTTACAGTACAAGAAATAAAACACAGAACATGGACAACACTTTTAAATACAATTAAATATAGATTTGCAAATCACGGTATCCCTGAAAAAATAGTAACAGACAACGAGACAGGTTTCTCATCAATAGCAATTAAAGAATTTCTGAAAGAATACAAGGTCGAACTACACTTAACTACCCCTTATCACAAAACAGGCAATTCGGATATCGAAAGATTCCATCAGACTCTGAACGAGCATATAAGGACGTTTAACGCCGATGACGAAAACAAAGATACTTTGCGAAACAAGGTATTAAAAGCTGTATCAATCTACAACAAGACAATACATTCAACTACGAAACAAAGACCTATTGATTTTATAAATGGAACCATTACAAACCAAGATTACCCAAAAATTATAGAATTGGTGAATACAAATAAGGAACGATATATAAATAAAATTAACAAAGACAGGACGGACGTTGACCTAAACAAAACAAACCATCGCTACCTTAAAAGTAGAACTGACAACAAACTCAAAATTAAACATACGAAAGATAACCCCGAAGTAGTAGACGAAAACCACGTTATAGACAGTAGAGGACGAACATTCTATAAAACACAACTTAAACGAAACTATAAGTTTGAACAAAATTCTTAAGACATTTTCATTTCAGATTTTATTCATAATCTTTTTAATAATATCAACAAGCGGACAAAAAATAGATGTTCAAAATTTAAATGATGGAAATGGATTCGTAACCATTAGAGGCGAAGAAGTTAAAATCATACAAAACTATTTCAAAATATTACACATTATAAATTTGACACTATGGACAGACAGCTTTAAATTAATAGAACACAACGTTTATAAACTAACAAATATAGACGAAAATCCAACTATTCTACATGGACTTAAACAATTAGAAAACGAAATCAGTAGTTTAACACAGAAAGAGAGACAAAAACGATCACCATTTAACTTTGTAGGGAAAACCCTTAAATATTTAGCTGGAACGATGGATTATGAGGACGAAGAGGAAATTAAATCAAGGCTTAGTATTAACGAACAGAACAACAAGAATCTTGTTAACGGACTAAATGACCAAGTTAAAATTAATACAAAATTCTACGAAAATATAAACAATATTACTCAACATATAAACAAACAACAGAAAGAAATAAAAGACCAATTCTCATCACTAAGTAATGAAATAGATAAGGAAAATTTCAGGATAACAAGTATGCAACATGCATATCAAATTCAGTATGACATACAACTATTGAGCAATCAAGTAAAGAAAGTTAAAGAAAGTATTTTGCTAAGTAAAATAGGTCTACTAGGTAAGGATATCCTGTCACTTAAGGAAATTCAAAGATTTAATGTAACACTTGAAAAATTAAAAGACATTAAAAGTTCTACGATATTTCATGAAAACCAAATAATTTTTATAATAATGATACCGAACTATAGTAAGACAAAGTTCCATAGAATTTTTATTGAACCTATTCCAAATTTTAGAAATCTCGAGCTCTCTCCAAAATACAAATCTTTAATTACTGATGGTAAAAATAACTATGTAAATAATGATAAAATTTTAAGACAAGACAAATTAATAATTATAACTGATGAATGTATAAAAAATATTTTCGAAAAGAATATGTCATGTAATTTCTTAGAAAATAATAACACTGAAATTAAACAATTGAACAATAATATGTTAATTCTTAAAAATATGCCAAAAACTATAGTCAATCACAATTGTAATGATTTCAAAATAGAAGTCAAAGGAAACTATCTAATCAACTTTGAAAACTGTATAATAAATATAAACAATATAAAATATGAAAACTATATGTACTATGATAACTTCATCATACCAAATTTAAGTAATGTAAAAATTAAAAATATTGAAGTAAACTTTTCCACGACAGAAATTCACGCGAAACATGTTGAAAATCGTAAATTAATTGAAGAATTAAAATTAAACCATACAAAAATACGGGTATCAATTATAGTTTCAATCTCATACTTTTCAGTCTTTTTATCGTGTTTTTTATAATTTTTCGAAAAATGGTAACAAATGATAAAACTAACGTTATAATCGATATAAAGAAATCGGATTCTTCGGAGCAGAATTCTAAGGGGGGAGGAGTTACGTCTGAGCCTCCACCTGTACCCCAAATACCGTTACCCCGGACACTCCCCTTTGCCTAACGGCTTTGCTTTAACTGTTTCCCACGCCATTTTTGCTTATATTGCAAAACATATCCAAAACGGATACACCCCCTTTTCCCTCTACACAACACACGCGCGCATCCCGTTACATTTAAAACAATAAAATCGTGGGAAAGTTCATTTTACATATTTTGCAAGATCAGCATTAAATATAAATATATAAACTGTAAGAATTAGTTCTAAGTCAGTCGTAATTCGCCTCTTGACACTAGAAGTGCAGCCTCGCTAAAGACAGCGGCTTCTCTTGTCAAATAATAATTAATAAGATAATCGTGTAAATTAAAAATTTAATAAAATAAAGAGAAAAAAAATAAAAATAAGAAAAGAAAAAAACAGTTATGTTTTTTTTTAACAAATCGCGAGGTTCACGACAAAACTCAACCGTTTGGCCCTTTGCCCATCGAACGCATAACTATGTCAAGGCCATTTGACAGCGTCGGCGTAGATTTTGCTGGGCCTCTTTTTTATTTGGACGGCTTTTCAAAACAGATGAATAAAAGTTACTTGATGGTTTTCACTTGTGCTGCCATCCGATCTGTCCATCTAGAGGTTGTCACAAATATGTCAACTGAATGCTGTCTAATGGGACTGAGGCGATTCATTGCTCGAAGAGGTGCCCCTACAACGATCTACTCCGACAATGCCAAGTCTTTTAGAAGAGCAGCTTTAGAGCTCACTAATACCAGTCATGTACCGGACGACGGGCTTGTGCAAAATTTTCTGACCAATAGACGCATACGTTGGAAGTTTATTGTCGAGCGAGCCCCATGGTGGGGAGGATTTTGGGAACGATTGATAAGATCCATCAAAAACATCTTAAAGGTAGTAATCGGAAGAGCTAAGCTAACCTTCGAACAACTTCGGACCGTCATTTCAGAAGCAGAAGAAATGGTGAACATTCGCCCTCTAACCTATGTAAGTAGTGATCCTTTGGATATTTCACCCCTTACACCCGCTCACTTCATACATGGCCAGGGGGGTCTTGTGAACTCCCAAAATCTTGTGACCTCTTCTGATATGCAGCAACTTTGGGTTCAACGACTTAAGATCACGAATATGCTTTGGTATCGCTGGCGTACCGAATATTTACAACTGCTACGATCTTTTCATCACAGTCAAGGATATTCTTCAGATCAACTCAAGTCAAATGATGTAGTTTTGGTATTTGACTCTGCAAAGCCTAGGATTGCCTGGAAATTAGCTGTCGTTGAAGCTGCCTTTACTGGACGTGATGGGAAGGTAAGAGCTTGCGAAATTCGTTATGCTGATGGCTCGAGGACTCGAAGACCTGTCCAGTTACTTTATCACTTGGAACTCGCATCATTGCCCCGCGCCGAGGATGTTAAAAATTATTGAACTAGTTGCTATTCACCCTAATATTTCTTCTATTACATTTAATAATTAATCTAGTAATATTCTATTATTCTTCCAAGCTTTCTAATCTAAGCTTTTCTATTGTATAAACTCATGCTTTTTATTTGAATTCATTCGCAATTATACTTTCAAAGAATTAACTTATATTGGATTAAAGACAAATTTTGAACAAATCTCGGCCTTTCTCTTTTGAAGAACCTTTATTAAGATTTTATCACAGTGTTTGAATGTCATATAAAATGGTTATAAAGTTCTAAATTCGCATTTTCTTACATTTTCTGGTAAAAAATGCATTGCGAAAATTTTTGTTTTATGTGTGCGATTATTCGTGGGAGGCACTGTAGGTCAGTTCGAATATTTTATAAACAAAAGAAGATTTGTTTGTTAAAATAATTTTATACTAAAAGAACTATATGTTTTTTTTATATCCAATTGATTGTTTTTTTTACAAACAAATACAAAGATACAAGAATTACCCCTAATTGGTTTAACGTTTCGGTTTCCGAGAGGTTTTTTAAATTATTTTTTTAGTCTTTAACAAAGTTCTTTCGACAACTACTAAAAATTACGCTGCCCTCTGGTTTTACCGTACTTCAAAGTTAAAAGACAATTTTCCCTCGAATTTGCCCTCGGTTTTTCTTTTCCTCATCCTAAAACACGTCTTGAGATGTAAATTTTATTTCGTTTGTGCTCCATTTACTTCACATTGCCGAACTGTTAGTCATTCTGTTTCCACCAGATCTACCAGTGTGCCTCAAAATTTGTCAGCCATTTATTTTGTTATATGAAGTCAAAAGTGACAGAAAATCGGACACACCCATTTAAATGATGATGGGTTCATTGGAAACCGATCAAACGTTGAAAAAGAGTTGGAAGACCGAGAGGCTCGTAGGAAAAGGACAGTGTTGCAATGAGGAAGTTTAAACTTTATTCCCTGGCGCGTTAGATTAATTGAACTCCTTTATCCCTTAAATAAACATAAACACACCCGAACTAAGTAGGTTTCCAGAATAAAGTACAGTATAAAATAGTTCTTTCGTAAAACTAGTTTCTATGAAACTCAATAATATGGGCTTGAAAAACAAAACTTTAATTTGTTCTGTACTAATTGTTACCCGCGGCTTGAAAGAAAATTTAAATTTTACAAAAAGACATTCCAGGGCAAGCATACATGAGGTAGTTGGTAAGCTTTCCACAATTAAAAAAAAAAAACAAAGAGTTACGAGTTGTTTAAATGATGAAGCACGGTTTTTCTAGGTTCATCCGCACTACTTTTAGTGTTTGCGCTTGCCCATTATTAATTGCATAACGAAACTAACTATCTGGTTAGATCAGTATTTATATTTCGACAGACATATAAATGCTGCTCTGACCAGGGCCAAAGGAGCCTTCTCTCTGACGAAACCGCTGTTTTTCAGCAGTCGGCTTGACCCCAGAGTGAAAGTAATTTGCTACAAGGCCCTCATACGGCCGATGATCGTTTATGGTTGTCCTGTGTGGTTCAACGTTCCCCCTTCCCAGATGGAGAAGTTTCGGGTGTTCGAGTGGCAGTGTTTACGACGCTGTACCGGCTTATATCGAACAGCCGAATCTTCTTACGTGCACTACTATTCCAACGAGGTCCTATACAACGGGGCTCGAATCAACAGAATTGACAATTTCGTGATAAAACTCGTTCGAGGTCACATTGCAAGAGCTATGTCTTCGACCAACAATTTAATTTTCGGGGCGTTCTATCCGAACGACGAGTATTTTGAGAGTGCACGCTTGAGCGGCTTCATTCCACCAGAGGCATTCCTCTTTTTAGATAGATGCGGTCTGATACAGGATAGATTGGCAGTTCCGTTAATCTACCACGTCAGACGACGAACCGTGGATAGGCGACTCCTGTACTATCGGGACGTCATGGCACAAGGCGGAGCAGAGCTCCTTCGGTTCAGTAGGGCTGTGTCCGAACGGGACCGAACTGATAGGGTGAAGCAGGAGAACCAGTTTTGGTGGCTTCAATCGGCACTTGATAGTGGGTAGTCGGGATGGGGTTTAAAGCCTTGGCCGGCTTACATACTTGTTTTATAGTTTTAGGGTTTAGTTTTAAGTAGAATAGGCATGGTGGCACAAAAACATAAAAAAAAATACAAAAAATAAAAAAAATAAAAATAAAAAAAAAAAAATAAAAATAAAAAAAAACATGGAATAAAAAAAATAAAAATAAAAATAAAAAAAAAACAACAAAATATGAAAAACAAAAAACGTTAGATAGTTAGATTTGCTGCTGTGGTTGTTCTAGTTTTAAGTCTTTTATAGGTAGAATAGGTAGTTTTAGTTAGCTTTAAGTTTTATATTAAGGACCTTATTTTAAGTAGTTTTTAAGTAAAAATAAAAAAGGATATTGATATTAGTTTTTTTTTTAATTTTCTAATGAATAAAAAAATAAATAAAATGGAATTGAAGTTAAATAGATCTTACTGCCGAAAGGCATTAGCATTGAGTATTATTGTTTAACTTAGAGTGTCCGTATGGGACCAGTAAGTTAGTTGTAAGTTATGGTTAATTAGGCTAGTTTTATGAATTTTTGTCTAGGTTTAAGATTGAATAAATAAAAATGAATTTAAAAAAAAAAATGAAACTAACTAAAATAATAAATTGAAGCCTTTTCGATTGAATACTAAGACTGTAGGATATTGAGATTCGAGGAATAATAAATTACATTTTCTCCCAACGCCGCGCCGGTTAAGATATTAACACCCATGTGACATAAACTCTTGTACCGTTACATACTCGAGGGGCAACATAATTTACGATGATCATTACTGGTAGACCTAATTTCAATTGCATCTTATGTGAGGGCACACCATACAACTCAAGTGAGTTAAGAAACTGTATACTGGGTATGAAGTGATCCGTTCTGAGTCTCCTGCTACTTCAATGAATATGTTTGAATTCAATATGTTTAGAATTCCTCTATACTAATTTACAAAAATCTTCCGTTAGTGTCACATTGCCCTCGGCATCGGTTTTTAACTTCCCATCTCTTATTTTTAATAAGGTTTCAGCATAGTTTCGTGCCTTAATGGAATTATAAGAAACTCCTACTGATAGGCAACGATGGTAGGTTCAAAAGCAGGAAGCACTTAAGGATATGCTACTAATTAGTATTCTAAGAGCCCCCGCAGACTGCAGACTTTTTATCGGCCTATAGTTTGGTCGGCTTCTTAATCAGTATGGAGAGGAATGCATATGCGCACACTACAGCGATTCAGTATCTGCCGATAAAAAAGTTTGATAGGCTACCCGATTACATTCAAACTAATCTGTCGGCCAACTATCGGCCGACTGTTTAATCAGTATTGGCGCATACACGCCTGCGCATACATGACGATTGTTTAGTCGGCCGATAGTTCAGTTCGCTCTGTGACTTGGCGTCGTGTGCATGTATTTTGAATATGGCGTCGCCCAAATCACAATTGTTGATTCGAGAATAGTCGGCCGACTGTTGGATAGTCTGCGCTCTGTTCACCAACCAAACTGTTTAGTTAGCTCGGTGTGTGCACTTTCAGCCCAACCCGACCAAACTATCGGCCGATAAAAAGTTTGCAGTCTGCGGGGGCTCTAAATAAAAGAATATTGTAATGTGTATACACTCTTTATCTCTTTTATTTTAATATCGTGTTATAGTAGAATAAGCACGTAGCAACCGTTTTATTTGTAGTAGTAAACACTTGTGTAGAACATTTAAAATAAGGGGCAACATCTAGTGATTAAGAGGAGAACTCGATTCATTAAGCATCGAGAAACATCTAGTGATTAAGAGGAGAACTCACTTCGAGAACATTCAGCGCCTACAAGAACCTAGTAGTTTCTCGAACTGATTTGAGGTAGGTATATAAATAGGCGCTGGGAAGCGAAGCGATTCATTATTGGTTGTGAACTGCGATAAAGTAAAGACTGTGTTTAAAAAGTAATAATTGAAAGTAAAGACTGTGTTTGAAAAGTAATAATTTAAAGTGTTGAATAAATAAGTTTTGGAGATTTAAATAAAGTAAATTTGTGTTTTATTTACAAAGTGTGAATAAGTTTTAATTGTCAAACCAAGCCGAATGTTACAATATATTGAATATCTAATTGTAAGTGTTATCGGGGGATCTGCTGGAATGAGTTGGAAATGAGATATTTTATAGCGGTAAAAAGTAGCTTAAAATAGTCTCCATTGTTGTAAGAACATATACACAAAAAATCATGTCATAAAATTGCTCAGTTGCGACGTGAAGGACGAACAAACAAACAAACAAACAAGCAAACTGACTTTCCCATTTATAATATTAGTATAGATAAGTTAATGAAGGCAAATTTGTTGGCTAGTCCTCTCCTGATCTACCATAAACCAACAACCATCGTCGACCATGGCTATACAATAAGATGGCTTTTAACTTTTATAAGTTACGTTTTGTTCGACAATCATCTATAGCAATGTTGTGGAAGTTGTTACACTGTGCCATTATTCGTTTGCCTCTGAAGTCTGAAAAAAAAACACCACAAACAGCTTCAACAGCTTGGGTGAGACTTTTCTTTTAGTTTTTTTTTTTTCTTCTGTATTTCTTAGACATCGTCGTCATCATCGTCACTGTTGGCTTCGTAGTCTCCGTCGTCGTTGTCGTTGTCGTCGGCGTTCGTAGTTGATCTTAAGTTTGGATCGAATCTGAGGTGAGGTGTACCTATTGCTGCTTGTTGGAATCACTATAGATCTTCAATTCAGTGTGGTTTGGGTGTCACAACTGTTTGGATGGAATTTTTCTCTCTGCATGGTTAAGAAAATAAATTATTTTTTTTTTAAATATTCATTCGTCTATGAAATAAAAAAAGAAGTTATAAAATAATCAATAGTTTAAAGTGAAGTGCTTTGAAAAAACAAAACGGTTCGAGGATAAAGTTTATTTTTTGGAAAAAAGGATCTCGGTTATCCTAAAAGTGTGTTTTGATAATAAAAACAGAAAAATAAAACGAATCAAATCATGATCAATTTCAAGGAATTTGCATTTCTCCTTATTGGACTACTTAACATTGCATGTAAGTAAAAGAGCTTCACACTATCCTTGATTTATCATTGGAAAGTATTTTCACAACATCAGTTATTGAACTAGATTTCGACCCATCATCGCTCGTGGACAGATCTATTTTTGTCCATTGGTAAACGAAAGAAATAAAAACCAATCAACTAGTTTTATCTTTAGAGAATATTATTGCAAATATTTTTTAACGGGCTTCTTTGATTCAAAAAATAAAAAGATTAAGTAAAATTGTTAAACTAATATAATAAGCAACACAACACACCGCAACAACATTAGCGAGGCAGATTCGATTTGAAAAAAAGAGCACAACAAAACTCGCTTAACTGGTGTCTTATGCATTTAAGTTGGCCATAATATTGCCAAAGGCGAAAATGTTATAAAATAATTTGTGATGCTGCTAGTGATGTTTTTTTTTTTTTAATTTTGTATATATTTTCCTTGATTCACTTTTTTTACGATTCAAATAAAATTATAGTATAGTTTGGTGTTGTTGTTGGTTCTGTGTGTATCTTGATGATGCTTTACGGGATGTTAGATAGATAGTGGTATATTTTATAGATTGGTGTCTTGTCTAACCGTTTTGATGCCACATTTTGAATGTTGATGGTGCAGCAATTAAGAGACGTGTTTCCGATGATGATGATATGAAATTTAGTGGTAATTTTAAAGCTTCTTCATTTTATTCATCGTTATTTTTGCATTTATTGCGCAGATATGATAATGTTAGATGTTTAGTTGCTGTGGATATTCAGTTTGACATACAACTGGGGTAGGAATGTGGTTATGATTGTGATGCCAAGGCAAGGTTTAAATATTTATATACATACATACATATACGAGTATATGTACACAACATTCATTTTTTTTTTGACATTCTACGAAGTTTAATAGAACATTTTTCTCGTTGCAAATGGAAAATGTGTGCCAATTAATTTTATTATTATTATTAAAACTGAAATGATTTTATATCCATCTAGGAAAACGCTATGCTATGCTATGCTATGTTAAGTATGTCATTCAAAGAATAAGAAATATTTCGAAATATTCATGGTATTATTAGCGGTTTTGCTCAATTGCAATACAAATTTTGTTACTTCTTTTCCTTCTTTGGATGAGAAGTTTTTGCGTCAACTCTTTTGTTTAAGAACATGAAATATTGTTATGTGGAGTTTGAAGGTTGAACAAAGTGTAAAAGTTTGAATGAATTTCGCTGAAATTACTGGAATTCAAAAATTTAACTCTGTTTATTTAATAAATGTTTGTTCATTCTTGAAAGGCTTTAGAAAAAATCAATTCATGTGTGGTCTTAAAAATATGTCATACGTTTTTTTTCCTCTTTAAAATTTTAGAGTTTCAAAAAAATTGAACATTTTTCTTCTTAAGATAGACTTGTGGGCTCGGTTTACATCCAGTTAAAATACTCTGCTAAGAATTCATAAAGTGGTGTGAATTCGGTTTGATGGAATATGTATTTTAAGAGCTGTAGCCCCAATTGGTAATTCCTCTTTTTTTGGCAATTCTTCTTCATATTTTCGTTTAATTTTATTTGGTTAAACGGTTTATTTATCTTTTGAAGATAATGAAGAGTCTAAACTGGCTATAGTTTAACTAAATTTATCAAATTTATCATGTGCGCACACATTATTTGTCTCCTTTAAGTTATCCCTAGAAATAATGCGGATTGTCCACCAAGGCATAAATTGTGGGCCAGATAAAAGTTAAAATAATTCAATAAAATGTATGAGATGGCTTTATTGTTATATTCCCGTTAATTATGGAATTGCTTGGATGAAATAAGTCTCATGTGTGTGAACCGTTTTTGGGTTGTTAAATTAATGTACATATTTTACTTTTGCCCACGAAAAAAATCCAAAATCTAAAGAATTTAATTTGCATCTCGAAGGTGCTTAATGAAGATCTCCAAGATGCCTCGATAGATTGTCGCATGGCCTATGTGGCATGTCCATCCTGTCCTAATACATGTCTTCAAATTTCAGTACAAAAAAGTGGCTTACATATGGATATGTTGTTCCCAGTCTCAATTTGGAAAAAAAATGGGTGACAGGCCAATTGAAATAAGACCAACTTTCAAAAATTGGATTTATTGCACTTTACAAAAAAAGGCAAACTTTTAGCAGTTATTTTATTGTATTGCACCTTGACAAAGTAAAATAAGGACAAGTTATTTTGAGAAATAAGACCAACTTATTTTAACGGTGAGGTATGCACAACCCCCATGTTTGGGCTCATTATAGGATTTGGATTAGGTGCGAGGTTAAGGGTATTGTCGAAAGTGAAATAAAACTAATTTGGATTTATTTCACTTAATTTAAGTGTAATAAGACCAACTGTTAGAAATTATATTATATTATTATAGAATCCTAAAAATAATTTAACTTGTTTTATTTTATTATTTAAACTACTTACAGACAACATTGACTTATTTTATATTTAAATACAAACTTTAATTATTCATCACTGAAATGAGTGAAAAAAAAACAACTAATATTCCATTCAACCGCCTTTCTTATTTCAATATAAGTTAATTTAAATATTTACCTCGAACTTGTAAGAGTAAGATAAATGGTAATAAAAAAAAACAACAAATTAACATTGATAAATGTCAAACATTTAACTTTGCATTTAAGTCCATAAATACATGAAAAATTCCGGTTTACGGAAGTTCAATATGTGATATTAATAATATTACTTTATTTTTCTAATTTTATGATAAATAGTACTGTGCAAAAAAATATAAATAATTACATACATATATGTACATGATTTGTATGTGATTGATTATTCTACATTATGAAAAATAAAGTTGTAAACAAGGACGCAATAAAAAACATGCGTAGGAAACATGTAAAAATGTATACTAATAATAACTCGTACATTCATATAGAAATATTTCAAATAGGTGGTTGTCCAATAAATAGTCCTCTACTTGGGAAGCTATAACTTTTGAAGCTCTACTCATTTGATATTTGAAAAGTTGAAAGAGTAAACGATTTTATGGGATGAATCCTCTTTCGTACTCTTAGACTCTGGCAAAATCACTGCGTAAGCGTTTTTATCGGTCCTACTCTCCTGGTCTCTTTCCGAGTAGATGGAAAACATTATTTGTTCAGCCTGTCCCTGAAAAAGGCGAATCCTCCTCACTCTCTAACTATCGTCCAATTTCACTTAAGTCCCTTCTTTGCAAGGTCCACTGATCAATTTTTAGTTTAAGAAATATCTTGAAGAACGAAAGCTTCTTAAAGACCGGCAGTATGGCTTTTGTAGGAATTGGTCCACTGGTGATCTTATGGTTTATCTCACCGAACAGTGAAAAAATCTCAACATTGTTTTTGAGAAAGAAAGTTTATTGCAATTGATATTTCAAAGGCATTTGATAGAGTTTGGCATCAAGTTCTCTTATCAAAAATGCGTGCTTTTGGTATTGACGAATCTCTTCTTTGTTCGGTAAAAAATTACCTTGCGGACCGTTCAATTCAAGTAGTTTTAGACACATTCAAACCTGATGTCCATAAAATAAACGCTGGTGTTCCACAGAATCCGTTTTGTGTCCGACACTCTTTCTTATTTTTATAAATGATCTTTAGTCTGAAACTTTTAACCCACAAATTTTTTTCGCTTATGACAGTACCTTCAGTTTTTCATATTCGTTATAAGATTTTCATCCTTGTTCTCCGGATGTGGACTACCAACGGCAGCATATGATAAGCTCATTAAATTCTGATCTTGACAGCATTGCCCAATACAAAATCTTGCAAAATTCAATGTTTCGAAAATTCAATGCTGGATTCTGTCGCAAAAGCGTAACCTTCCCCTAATGCCACTATCAATGGGTGGTACTTGCATTGAGGAAACTTAACGGCTTTCAGTTCTAGGTGTGTGCATCACAAACCATCTTTTGTGCAGTGAGCACATGTTTGAAGTCGTCAAAAACGCTGCTAAGTGTTTAAGTTTTCTCCGCTACGTTGCAAGAAGTTTTTTACCCCTTATGATTTGGCTATATTCAACCTAAACTTGAGTACAACTCTCATATCTGGGCAGGTGCTCCAATAACCCACTTGAGTCTCTTAGACAGAATTCAAAAGAGGGCTTTAAAAATAATAGGTGACCATTGTATAACTGAAACTTTTGTATCTCTTGAGCACCGTCCCAAGATTTTATGTCTATCATTATTTTATCGCTATTTTCACAAACAATGCTCTAGTGAAATATCCACTTGCATTCCTCCCCTCAGACAATTCAACCGTAATACTCGTACATTCTAGGAATGGCCATCATTTGAGCCCAATTTTGGACGTACTGTGAAGTACGTCACACTTCACAGATGTGGAATGCTTTACCAGACTCAATAGTTTCTAATCATTACCATGTGCAGACATTTAAAATCAATGTGCATCGGTATCTCCTTTTCAACTTTATCCTACTTTCCTAATTGCTCGTAAGGTGTTAAATCATTATAAGGGTATTTATATCCCCTTGAGTGAGCGCACAATATTTAAAAAAATTAAGTTGAAACTACGCAATTTTAAAAATAGATTGATACAGTTTCCATAAACGCATTTATACTGTTTTAAAATTCACTGCATACAAAATTTCTGAACTTGGTTTTTCTTGTGATTTAAAACCCTTAGATTATTTACATACATGAAAACTCTTATTTAAAAATCCTAAACAAATCTTTGACTTGATAAAAATTAAACAACGTGTTTTAGATTTTCAACAATTGATATAATGTCCGACCATTCTTAAAATTTTTGCAGAGTTCCTGCAAGACTTTCAGTCTTTAAAATCTGTGTCGAAACACTTTGATGATGATGTTTAAAATTGTGTTAGGTATTCTTAAATATAATGCTTTTACCAACCTTAAACTGTCATTTATGAAGAAAATTTTTATTCTGTTTAAATGTTATGAGTACTTTTTCAGAAATATTCAAAAAACACAGTTTGGTCTTTCAATGAAAACCATTTTTATTTTATTATGAGATCAGTCGACCGATATGACTTTCCTACTGATATGTCTTGTCAAATTAAATGTCACTTTTAAATTGGATTTCTATTATTCCTTTAACTAAATACTAAGAACCAAAACCAATTAAGAACCCACAGCTCTGTAGTAAATCTATGTACAAAGTACAACATTTATTCATAGCCATCGATAAAATTCTTTCTCACGTTTGTTAAAAATAGTTGCAATATGTAAATCGATTCATGATTCATTTTTGTTATAAAGAATTTAACATGGATAAGTATAAGTTAGGTCTATAGTTTAGTTAGTTATAGTTAATGGGTATTGAATGAATTGAATATGGGTACCCCTAACCTATTAACAACTATATACGACTGACGCGCGTATTTCTTCAAAGTCAATATTTTAATCTCAATGCAATCTTTTATTAGATCTATCTCCTCTCTGTTGAAACTAAAATAAGCTTTATCCAAGGCCGTCGTAACACAAAACCACATCCCATTAACTAAATTAAACTTAAAATTAAAAAAACAAAAAAACAACAAATCAAAATACGAAAAAATAAAATCCAAGTATTGCAACTTTTCACCGCGTTGTTGCCATCACCATCGCCATCGCCATTACCATCACCATCGCCATCGAAATCATGCCGGCCGACAAAAATGATAATGCGATGGTTGATGTTGAAGTTGATGAACAAAGCATTGTTTCTGTTCTGTTGTTTCTTTTATTTTTGTGCAATAACTTCAGTTAAATTAAGGAAACAACAAAAGTTAATTTATGAATCAAACAACCCGATCTCTTAAGATACACATTCATTTATATCTACAAATAGTTAGTTAAAGCTTAAGTAATGACACGACTTTCAGTATATTTTATGCACCAGTTTCACCGGCTTGTTACACAAGTTTTGAACTTCTCGGAAGTCTCATTTCTGGATTTGAGATTTTTATTCGTTTTTGAGTGGGTCGCCGCAATGTGAATGCAAAAATACATTTATTTTGATATTGCAAACGTCTTTTTAATGATATTTTGTGGTCAGTTGAATTAATCTTTTGCATAACTTAATGAGTGGTATTTCAGTTAAGCAGTCAAACAGTGTGGTTCTAATAGTTAGGCACACTTTTAAGGATTTGGTAATTGAAGAAAATAAGTCAAATGGTAGACATTTAATAGTGCTTAGTTTCGGAGATAGCTTAATGACATGCTTCGTGTAGGTTGTTTTTTAACGCATAGAACATACAAAAACACACACAAAATTAAATGGAACTACAAAAAACTAGGGCTAAGCTTACGAATTTAATGTTTAAAAATAACTAGCGTACCCGTGCCCGGCTACACAATCCCTCATCCACAATTCAGCAAAAACTTCCACCCCTTGAAGGTCGACTAGGGCAAATAAGTCGTTTTTGACAGATGAAACTGTTAGCTTTAATACAGATGGATCAAAATCCGATGACTGGGTTTGTTGAGGCTTGTATTCCGACGGACTAAATCTATGTCTCTAGTCTTCGTCTTCCCAATCACTGTAGCGTGTTCCAGGTAGGTAGAACATCTGACCATTAAAGAGACAACGTGGTATTAACTATCGATAAAGTATCTTCTTAGATGGCTACTATAAAATCATTGGACTCTTTCTTAATAAACTCACGAACAGCCCCAAACTATCCATCATCTCTTGTAGAGATGGCGGAGCAGTTTAAAATTCACCTACTTTGGGTGCTGGGTCATAGAGATATTCCAGAAAATTTCAAAGCTGACGAAATTGTACAAAAAAACTGGTTCAACTTTACCTTTGATGGGCAATAAATCCAATGTCGGTATACCCCTAGATACTTGCAAACTTATTCTAAAGCATGATACCATAAAGAAAGCCCAACCACAGATGGTCTAATACTTGTCCGTCAACCAAATTAATTTGGACAATGCTTGCTACAGGAGTCCTTGCATGATAGTGGTTAATCGATAAGCATGCTTTTCGACTTGGTGCTCTTGCAAACAATTTTTGCAGAAGATGCATAAATGAAGAAGAAGAGGGGACAGTGTCTGACTTTCTTTGTTCATGTCCTGCCCTGTCACAAAGACGAAGACTTTACCTTGGAGGCTTTTACTACAATGATCATAGTGATCTAAGAAATTTCGACATCTATTGTCTCAAACGCTTCATAGTTAGCTTTAACTGGTCCAACGGGTAAGGTAGATCTTAAAATCAATGTGGTATCACAACGGACCAACTATTGGTATACCACCTTAACCTAGTCTTACCCAAACCCAAACGAAAAAAGGAAGTATACAGATCATTAATCTGTTTTTGTTCCGGTATGAGGTGTTCCTGAGGGATGAGCTTAGATGGGTTGCTTTAACATCGAAAACAACACAAAATATTACACACTGTTGATTCCCAACATTATTCCATCCTAAGACCGCTCATAACACAAGAAATAACTCATCCCAAAAAAATACAAAATACCGGGAAACTGACTTATCGGAATATTAGGTTTGTGCATTCGATTAATTCAATCATATACGCAAACCATTTCTTTTGTATTCTATTATGTTCCCAGTATTTCATACTTTTATTATATTTAAAAATTAAGTTTTTCAACAACGTATAAATGTATGTTCCATAAAAATACAATTTGCATAGTCTTTAGACAATTGCCTTTCTTTTGACAATTTATTTGTTACAATTGGTTCGTGTGAGGCTTCGCTAGTAGGATTCGAGTGACCAGTTGTAATTTTGATGACTCGATCCGATATTTACGATGTAAATCTAGCGTCTCAAATGTTACCCTCAAGTTCATTTTGTTAGAAGTGCCAAGAGTCGAGAGGCATAATTACTGCGGTTAATTAGTGAGTTCTCAGTTTCTCACTGTTAAATGACCCAGACACTAAATTTTACCTTCTCAACTTTTAACTTTTGATCGTCTGTTTTGAATCAGAGTTCGAATATATCGATGTTGTCGAGCAGTAGCTTTAGAATGTCAGTGAACAAGTAAGCTTAAGTATGTGTTCCATAATTCAAGCTTAATTTTAATACCGCGCTATTTAATAGCGCAATTTTGCCAAAGTAAAATTTCAAACAGTGTGACAGCTGACAGTTTGGTTTGGGGTTAGTAAAAACGGAACGCTAAACAAAAGAACAATGTAGTATTATTATTTTACGATCTTTTGAACTAGTACATGTGGATAGACGGTTAGTTCGTAGGACCTTCATGCTTTATCAGATTTGTTGTTTGGATCAACATACAAATTGTAAGTCTCTTTCATCCTGAAATTACTCGTACATTGTAATGAACAAAAGATATAATTCAATAGGTCCTGGTTTAAGAGCTTTTGCGCCACCAAATGTATTTATTTTAATATTTTATAGTGGATACTGATTTTTCAGACAAAATCTTATCTTTAGTGACGAAGCTCGATTTTCATCTCTATGACCTTCTCAATTATCAAAATTGTCACAGTGAACGTTTAGAAAACCCATGAGTAATTGGTGAAACATAAATTCATCCACAAAGCCTGATTATTTGGTGCGGATTTCGGAGGCAATATCGGAGCATTCTTTTTTCAAAGTGTGGTTGATTAGACAATACAATTTAAGAATTCACTATGGTATCATTATAATCAAGTTTTTAGTACTTAAATTTCGAAAAAATACACAAGCTTAAATGTAACGTTAAAACTTTTCTTCTTTTGACAAAGCTTTATTTATAAATTACGTAAGCATGAAATATCAGACTGAATATTTTGACAGCTGTATGTCATTGTTGAATTTGACAGCTACTGAAACATAATATTTGGAACAACTGTCATTATTTATATTTGTTCACATTTTAGTTATTGGTAAAATATTAAGCTTAAAAAATGTGTGCATTGTATAAAAGTTGTATCTAACGTAGGCAACCGCACCGTTTAATTGCTGAAAAAATAATCAGATTTGGGGGCACTCATCATCATCTAGTCATTTGGCTTTGAATGGTATTCAGCTCAGCTCAGCTCAGCTTATTCCGTTTATTTCAGTGTCGTTATACTTCAGGTTCCAAAAAGTAGGTAGCGAGAAGCGCATTATCACGATTCAATAACATTCAAGACATATACAAACTATAATGCATTCTAGCAACAACAACACCAAGCGAGACTGTCTTGTCGTAGATAAGTTATATGGATGCATACTCATAGATACCTAGCTACCTAGGTTAATGTAAAGATGGATAGATAAGTGCGGATAAGTTGAAGTTGAAATTGAATTGAAGATAGATTATGATGATGCAGCAAAGTTATACGGTTCGTTTGGAATGAGATGAGATGAAGAAGAAGTGTGGTTGAATTTATCTGCAAATTGTAATCTGGTTTATCGTGCCACTGTAATGACCTAACTACATTCTTCATCATATACTATAAAATAAAACTCTTACAAGGTAAAGGTGATCGTTGTTTTAAGCTTTTTTGTTGTTGTTGTTTGTTTGAAATCTTTTTGTTGCTGTAGCATTTGTGATTGTTTGACTGTTGCTACGATGCTGATTCTTTTTTCTCGCAGGTAATTTATTGATTATTTATTATGCCTAAATATAGAAGGTACTAAATTATTGTAAGTGGGAGGTTTTATTTTATGCAAAATACCGGGTTATGATAAATGTTTCATTGAATATGGTTACTCTCCGAGCTTAGTTACATTGTTTAGGATTTGATATTTGTATACATTAGGGTGGTTCTTAAATTAGAAGTTCTAAAAAGTTTAATTTGTTTGAGGAAATGGAATATTATGTTATGTTGGAAATCTTACCTTACTTAAGCAGCATTCACATGAGCGCGACCAACGAACGACGAATTCACAAATTCTTAACAAAACTATAGCAATATAGTTTCTATTTGATTTATGATGCATACTTTTACTTTTCAATATCATATATTAATAAATTTAAGAAAAAAAATGTATTCGTCGCGAAAAAATTGTAGTTGATACGAACTGTCAAACTTTATTCGCGTTCCACATTATCCACACTCGCAACGAATAAAATAATTGCGCGTACTTAACCTAAAAAAATCATTCTTGTTTTGGTTTCGGTGGTGAGTGGTGTTCGGCTGTGCGACAAATTAAAAACTCTCATGTGAAAGAAATGTCAAAATCGATGAATAGTCGTTCATTCGTTGGTCGTTGGTCGTGCTCATGTGAAAAGTGCTTTACTGAAAGATTTTTCAATGAGAAGTTTTTTAAGAAAAGTGACAGCTGCCGCTATCTGCTTTCACTTTTAAAGCTGTTATGTTTACATTTCACAAGTTAAATGTGAACCATTGCTTCAACAACCTGTTGTCAAATATGACTTTAAAAATGGAGGCAATGAAACAACCGCAATTAAGCAAGAAAAGATTTTTGATCATAATGTTTCTCAAAGGAATATTTATAATTGAACACCGAAATCTTGTGATTTAACACCTTAAGACTTTTCTTCTTAAGAGCCAAAAGATCGATTAGATCTATGCCAATTGCTCAACTATATAAGTACAGTTAAAAAAAACAGTTGGCAGATGTTTTCTAAAACAAAAAATATAAAAATATAACTTTTTTTTTTAAATCTTGAATAGTTCGACAAAAAATTATTGATGTAATACTTTTTAAATTTCTTTAAATGCAAAATACTTTATTATACAAAAAAAGCAAGTCAAGTTTTCTAGAAAAGTTATCATCATAAGTGAGCTTTCTACGAAACATTAATATTGCAGGAATCTTGATAAATACAAGACAAGAATCAGCATCGCAGCAACATTGAAACAATCAAAACTGCTACAGCAACAAAAAGATTTTATTGCATTCAATTCTTTTTGTGCTTGAAATTTACATCAGAATTTTGTTTTTTACAAAATTTTTGAAATTTTCATGAATTTTCAAAAACTTATAAAAAAAACGTGTAGGCCCAGTTTTTAAAGACTGCGATCTTTTGACATGAAAAAACTCAGTAAATTTTTGAACTCTTTTAAATTGAATAACTAATTAAGTCAGAAAATCCTAAATTTACAAGTTCCAGACGAAATTTTAATCCAACACGATTCTGACTGATCGTAGAATCTAGATGTTTTCCACAAACAGTAGGTCTTCTAATGCAAACACAGAAAAAAATCGAACATTTGTGATTTTTGTATTTTGATGTTATCGACCCAATTTCTTAGAACTGGTATCAACTCAAATGAAAACTTTAAATTCTTGTAGTATGGTGAAATGAATTGGAAATTTGTAAACAAATACAGATTGGATTTTCTAAGAGCAATATCTTACGTTAACAACAAAATTTAGCGCAAAATAAAATCACTTTGAAGTCAAAACCTTCATTTATTCACGAGATATCAAGAATAGAATATGTATATATTTACCAAATTTCGTTAGATTCTAGGGACCTTGAAACGTCGATAAATGTCAAAATTTTCAACTCGAAAAATTTGAACGATTACAAAAACTTCCTATGAGAAATAAAAAATAATGTACAATTATTTATTCTAGGACTTTTGATCCATATTATAGTTTGTAAAGTATCTTAAAATTTTATTCTGAAGTATGGAAAATTCAAAAATGGTATGAAATTACGTACCTCAAAATAGTCAGAAAAAGAATAATCTAGTGCATAGGTTAGGTTAGGTTGGAGTGGCTGTCCAGATGTCATTGACTCACTTAGACCTCAAGGGTCCATTGTGATACCACTAATGAGGTTACTCATGGGAGAGTAATGAACTTAAACAAACCATTTTGTGCTTTTAATAAAGTTAGAGAGACATTTTTTTGTCAAATGTTGCCAGTTCACTGGTATTATCGAAGAAGGGATTACCGAGAAAGTTATTCCTTCTAATGGAGAGTGCTGGACATGTACATAGCAGGTGTTGGACTGTTTCCTCTTCCTCCTCGTCCATGCAGCTTCTACAGAAGTCATTTGTGTAGACCCCTAGCCTCAGAGCATGTCTTCCTATGAGGCAGTGTCCTGTTATTACTCCAATTGTAGAGCTTATATTTTGTCTGCTCAAGGATATCAAGCCTTTTGACCGATTTAAGTCTATGCTTGGCCATATTTGCTTGGTTGTTAGGCAGGTGGTGCTCTGTGACCATCTAGCATTTGTTTATTCTAGAGCATATTGTTTGAGAAGATATTTGCATGTAGCAAGTGGTGTTCCTATGTTATGTTTTTGTCTAACATTAGGCAGAAGTGTTCCGTTTTTGGCGAGCTCATCGGCTTTGCAATTTCCCGGAATGTCTCTGTGGCCTGGCACCCAAATGAGGTGAATATTAAACTGTTCTGTCATCTCTTTCAGAGATGATCGACAATCGTGGACTACTTGAGAGTTTGTGGTGACAGACGCGAGAGATTTAAGAGCGGCTTGGCTGTCCAGGGCTGCGGTTGGTGTTGAGCGAAGTGCTCCTGTGATGCACATACCTGCTGACCGCTGGACTTTGATGAACTTATTTAGATTTACCATCTTGTCCAGTGCGGTCCACCATACGACAACTTCATAAATGAGTATCGGTCTGATTACCGAAGTGTATAGCCAGTGGGTTATTTTTGGGGAGAAGCCCCATTTTGATCCTATGGCCTTTTTACAAGTAAAAAGCGCTACAGTAGCCTTTTTTACTCTTTCATCAATATTTGCCTTCCAATTTAGTTTTTTGTCTAAAATGAGGCCTAAATATTAAGCTTGGTCGGAAAACCTTAATGGTATTCCTTTAATCTTGGGTGGTCTGATCTGAGGAATTTTGTACCTTCTCGAAAAGAGTACTAGTTCTGTTTTATGTGGATTGACGTCCAAGCCACATTGCTTAGCCCATTTTGTTAGCCTATTCAAGGTATTTTGTAGGAGTTCAGAGGGAACTTGGGGGTGTTTCCCAGATACAGATATTGCAACGTCGTCGTCAGCATAGGCAATCACCCTGAAACCCTCTGCTTCCAATGATGTTAGAAGGTCGTTTACTACCATGTTTCATAAGAGAGGTGAAAGGACCCCACCTTGGGGGGTACCTCGATTCACTGATCTGGTGGTAGTAAAACTTCTCATGCTAGAAGTTATTGCCCTGCTTTTGAGCATGAGACTAATAAGATCTATGAGTGGTTTCTCTAATTGCAGTTTATCCATTGCTGTCGTGATCGCCTGGTAACTGACGTTGTTGAAAGCTCCTTCAATATCTAGGAAAGCTACTAGGTTATATTCTTTGTGTTCGAGGGAATATTCAATACTACGTACCAGCGAATGAAGTGCTGTTTCTACTGATTTTCCCTTAGAGTAAGCATGTTGAGCTGTGGAAATGAGACATGGTTTTAAGTTATGTCTGATGTAAATTTCAATCAATCTTTCCAAGGTTTTAAGAAGGGAGGATGATAGGCTGATTGTTCGTAGATCTTTAGGGTTAACGTGGGAGGGTTTCCCTGCTTTAGGAATGAAGACTACTTTTGCCATTCTCCAGGCTTTGGGAATATATCTCAACCTTAAACAGCTTGTCAGAATGATTTCCAATGGTGGAATGATCATAAAAACAGTGTTTCTTTTACAGACTATTTCCAAAAATTTGACTCACAGAACTTTGACCATACAGTGCTTTATAAATATAGAATTTTGTAATGAAATATTTCGATTTCACTCTCAAAAGACATGTCTCATTTTTGAATCACGTACTTACAAATAGAAATGAGGTTTCAAATAGAAGTTAATATTTATCTTTATACACCTAATGCTGTATTAATATGTATGAATATAACTCTAACTTTAACATAACTCTAACTTCAAACAAAACTATAAGAAAACGTATTCATCCCTATTGTGACTGTACTGTCAATTATAAATAATTGATAGTTGATATAGTTTTCGAGCTGAATCACTTTAAAGTATGATATAATGATAAACCAACTTTCCGATTATTGTGAAACATTGGAACTTACATTTAACGTTGAGAAATCGAAAATTGAGATTTTTCATAATAAATATCTGGCGACTTCAAGAAACATATCGAAGAAAAAACTTGAAATTCACTTGACGTGACGCAAGATTTTTAACAATAAAAATGTCACACTATCACTCAAATGAAATATTTTTGAAAGTGTCCTAAAATTAATGTTGTGCTATCTGGTCAATAGATAATTTTGAAAAAGTGGAGGCATTTTAAAGAAACTTTCTAAAGAAGGGCTTTAGCTTGCCATGAAAAGCACCAAATTAGGTTTTCAGTTTGAAAACTGGTTAAGCAAAAATACTAACCTACAATCTAAAGCTTCAAGCTGTTTATATATTAAAAATTGCCACACACTCAGATATTTGACTGTCAAAAAATTGCTGTTGTAAATATAAGAGATGAAACCATGACTATTGTATTGGTTGACGAGGTGACAGGACTTTGCTCTAATCTACGAAGTTAATCTTCAATAGAATTTCAAAACGTGGAACAACTTAAAGAACATTTTTATACCATTATGCGATGAAGCTCGAAATAGTCTTGTTGTTGAAGCATGAATCTGAGAGGAGAATTATCTTATCGCAGCTCAATCACAACATTTCATCTAAAAATGATTTTTGGGATGATTTAAGCTATAAGGAAATCTCCCTCCAAGATGTGAGCTACTCCACTAAAATGGCAGCTTTAATCAAAATTGCAATCTGTGCAATTGTGTTTCAATTAATGAATTACTAACTTACTTATCGAAAGCTTAACGTTTTACCAGACACTTAATAAGAGTTTTCAGGACAGAGAATGTTCCAGGCTGTTGTTTTATTCACATTTCGAAAGATTTTCAAAAGAAGAATTTTCTGTAAATTCTACTTAAAAGAAAACCTGGTTTCTTATCAATTTGGACGATTGAACTCATTTTAATTCAAGAGCTGGTTCTAATCAAAAAGTGATGTGGACAAGTTTGTATCAATATATTTTGACTCTCGGCCTAATCGAGGAATGGAAAAATACGTAAAATGTTTAATTTGCGTGTTCCTGTATAATTTTTCACAATTTTGACACTATTTCAAGTTGAAATACATAATTTTATCTTAACACAATTAAAGAAATTATAAGTCAATTATATACATATATTATAATTGTATTATCATGCAGATATCACCTAATTTGTTAATTAATGTTCTTATAAATCCATTATTGTTAAATAAATATGGATGAGATATTCATCTAACTGGAATCATCTACCTACTTGATAAACAAGTCCATCTTATAATTTAATATAATTATGTGTTTATATTAACCTTGAACATGATGTTTTTAATAAAAAGAAAAAAATATAAAAATCAAATGTCATTTTCTAAATTGTGTTAACTATATGATAGCAGATTCAAATCAAGTGTATGTCATAATCTTCCAAAGACGGCACAAAATATAGATATATGTATATGTATAAAAACAAAACAAAAATAATGACTAAGTTCAAAAAATATGACAACATATTATGTATTTGATAAGTGATGAATATTAAACAAAATTATTAATTAGTCATGATTTATTAATAGAGAAGTTTGAGAAGAATTCACACTTGTTTTATTTATTTTTAAAAAAATATGCACCTTGATTTTAATGAATTTATAAAATATTCACAAAAAGCACTTAAATAAAGTGATGCTAAGTTTTCTTCAATCGAATTTTTATTTTAACAATTATTGGCTTTAAGTTCATGCAATTAGAAATTACTTGGATTTTTCTTAGTCTTGATAAAATTTCATTCATTCTTTATTGAATTTAAAAAAAAAAACCTAACACTGTTTAAATTACAATAATCTCAACTCTGTTATTAGTCCATCAACTCAAATGAACTTAAAGTATTTATAAAAATAAATAATCAATTAATTAAACTATTCCATATTCATAGCTTTAAATTACTATAATCCCTCTGATTTTTATTGAATAATGTATATTTGTGTTACTACTACGAATATTTGTTTATTTATTTTTATATTTTAATTAATTTTCCCGGCTTCATTGCCATATTGTCGCAGTTAATGAATTGAGTGCTGCGATTTTATTTTTGCCTTGGTAACTTAATTAAGGAGTTTTTGTTTTTTAATTCATACATCAGACTCAAGGGTGGTCAATATCGGTCGATTACCAGTTTAATCATTCAATAAAAGTTAACAATTTAAATAATATAAATAAATGCATTTATACGGAAATAAAATTGCAACTTCAGTACCCTAAAGACCTTAGTTTATAAAAATGTTATTTTTTTTCAATCAAAAAATGGTTCTGTGTCCCGCAATGTCTAGACTAGATCGTTAAATAGACATCCCATTAACATGTCCAAATGTAATGTATCAATATCTGTATAGCTGTTACTGCAAACATTCAATTTGCCATATTTAGAAGCCAGTCAATAGTAAAATAGAATTAATAAAAATCGCACTTAAAAATAAATAATTTTATACAAATTTAAACGTAGGTTGTAATCTTAACACTGATGATTATTTGAAACTAGTCTTTACCATTTTTACAATATTTGTGAATTGGTGATCATTAGTGAATATAAAAATATCAATTTTTGTATAATTTATTACGATATTTAACAATTTTAAATCAATTTTGTTTTTAAAATGGACAAAATAACGCCCTCGAGAAAGGTTTTTTCAAAAATTTCCAAAAAGGTTGGCATTTTTATATTCAATAAAATTATGAATATAATCATTTAATTATTTTCTAACCAAAAAAATGTAAAAAAAAATAATGTGTTCTTTTGCTAAATGTACAAAAACGGTATGCTATACAAATTATTACCATCTTAAATGACCCACCAATTTTATGAAATGCTAATTTAAATATACTTTTAGAAGAGAACCATAGAAACAATTTTTAAATTAAGGCAGAAAGTTAATGTCTAGTTTAAGAACATTTTTAATGTAAAGTTATTAAAATAAATATAGAAAATTTACAAAGTTAATCAGCCACATTTAATCAAGTTAAACATTGGTATTTGCATCCTCAAATTAACTGTTGGTCCCCTCCATCCCTGACATTATACTCGCACACAGGAATGGCTGAGAATTGTAAGTCACTAGGCTTCGGTTCTCTACGAGCTGTTGTGCCACCTAATTTGTTTTTATTTTTTTGAAAATTTTGCAAATCAATAACCCCTATCTATACTATTATATAAAAGCGAAACCATTTTAAAGTTTGTAACGCACGATCTCAGAAAGTAGTCAACCGATTTATTTGAAATATATTTTATTATTTTCTATATTGTTATGAGAGTGTTTATGGTTTTAATTTTTTTTATTAATTATTTGTCAAACTAAAATATTATTAATTTTACATTTTTTGTCCATTTTTTTTCATTAGTTGACTTATACAACCACTCATATCATGCTTCATAAAGTCAATATTGTTGCGCAAATTTTAAGCCTAAAATCACTTCTAAGTTAAACATACAACCTGAGAAATAAATAAAAACAAATTATAAAATTATAAACTTGTTGAATTTATTTTATCCAGGAAATTAGATTTCATCACAATCGCGAGGTCGCTGCTTTGTTTCATTTCATTATCATTCCAACATTTTTAATTTTCTTTTCTTCCCATGCTCTTTCTCTCTTAATACGTGTTCCATTTAATAGTTACGTTTTTTCTCTAACCTACCTACCTACATATTCAATTTTTCTGTATTGTATAGTTCATCAACTAACCTACACACACACATTATTTTTTTGTTTCTCTAATTCTATCGTCACATCGCTGAGCAGTGTGGGCCAGGGTTCGAACCTCATAACAAAATTTCGGAGCAGATTTGCAGCAAAAGTGAAGTAAATCAAAAATTTCCGAAGTAGATTTGAAAATGAAAGAAAAACTCAAGTTTTTAAAAACTGTATTTTAACAAAAATTTATTTAAACAAAAAAATCACATAAATTCATTCAGACTTGAATACCATAAACTTAATATCTTATACACTAAATTAAATACGAAATTAGAGTTGAAAACAAAAAAAACTATAGTTTTCAAAAATTATATTTTTAACAAAAATATTAATTTTTTAAACAAAAAATGAATCACAAACGGTTTTAGACATCATAAACTAAAAACTATTCATAATACATACTATAAATATTTTTGGTTTTTATTGATTTTATTTTAGATTGTATTTGCCTTGGACAAATTTAAATTTTCTTATAAATTTAATCAATTCAAGCGGTGATTCAAAAATTTGTTTTCAATCTGCTATTAATGATCGTGAAAACATTAAATTTTCAACTGTATTGACATGCAAACGATTTCTTATTTTAATTTTCAAGAAATTCATTTCGGAGAACTTTCTCTCAGCTGCGGCACTGCTGTGTGGTAAAACGGCTAGAGTTAACATAATAGTCAGATTTCAGATAAGTTTTGGAACATAAGTTCTTCCATTTTATTAGTGGTTGTTTTTAATGAGTACCAAAAGTAAGAAAAATTATGATTCCGTTTAGAGACAGAGAGTCAGAGCAGAGTTGTTTGGAGAATACACAGTGCTGTCATTTAATTTTATTTGGTTTGGCTTAACAATTTTTTAGTGTGGAAAAAAGGAGCAGATTTGAAAAAAGCGGAGTGGCGAAGTAGATTTGTTTTCTCCCTCAAAACTGGAGTAGATTTGCTTCGATCGAAGTGAGGTTTGAACCCTGGTGTGGGCTCTTTTTTTTAAGTTACTATGGACATTTAATTAACTACAGTGCCGTGCACATGAAATGCCGATTTATCTAAAGAAAAATTAGATCTTTTTTATTTTTCTGGTTCGAGGAAGTGAATAGATTCTAATTCTTCCAATTTAAAAATAAAAAAAGTTCTATTATAATAGCTTGAATTACCGATTCTGTATCACTTTCTCGAACAATAAAACTGAAATTAAGTTAAAATTTTCTTTACAAATAACTCGAAGAAGGTACTTGCAATGACGTCGATAAAAAGAGCACACACTGTGGGTAGGTTAAGTCAGTTGCACTGCACTGAACATGAGTAGATGAATAAAAAAATGTGTCTGTGGATATTTACACACGCATACCTATAGATGTATGAGAACATTAAAAACACAAATTTATTTTTTTTTACCGCAAATCTATACTATTATATAAAAGCGAAACCATATATACATATAAACTAAAATTAATATTATTGTTAAGAGTTTTTTCATATGCTAATACTAATATTCAAAAAATGTTCGTGGTTAAAATTTGCGAAGCAACGCGAGCACGGGTCGGCTAGTCTTTAATATTCAGTTTAAATATTTTAAGTATAACATTTGTTTTCAAAAAACTCTTCATAAGTTGTTGGATCTCAACGGTTTAACATAAATCTTAAGAAAACACTGGATTATTAAAGTGATTTCTGTTTTTAAAATCAATCTTTTTTCAAACAAAAGGCTGTCACATTAAGTTTTTAAAATAAATTGAAAATAATTGAAAAATTATTATTTGTCTTGCTTAAAACTTTAACTAAATATTCAAAACATTATTTTGTGTGAGATACAAAAATTTGTAGTCAATATCTTTCTCTATTCCCCTAATACATACTTGAATCAAAACCATTTCTTATCAGTTTTTTTTGTCACTTAAATTTCTCTAAAAAATTAACTTAAAATTACCAACAATATTTAGCATATGATGAAATAGTTTAATTTCAAAATCTATTTTTGTTAACGAGATTTTTAGTCGATTTTTAAACAAATATAGATTGGGTTTTATAAGAAAACTTAGCACAGAATGAATTCATTTTGAAGTCAATACCTTGATTTATGCACGAGATATCGAGAATTGAACATTAACTTTTACCAATTTTGCGTACTATTTTTGTTGATTTTAATTTGTATGAAGAAATTGACTGTTGGATTTTTTTCTAAATTTTACTGAATTTTGAAAACAATAGACGACAAAAAAAGCTTCTCAAACTTATGGTCGTACAGACATCTCTCTTAAAATCTTTTATAAAGATTCTAGGGACCTTGAAACGTCGAGAAATGTCAAAATTTTCAATTCGACAAATCGGAACGATTAAAGTAACTTCCTATGGGAAGTTAAAAATTGATATTTTCAAACTTTGAGCAAATATTTTAAATCCAGGTTCGAATTCGTAATCAGCTCTAAAGATTAGCTCCAAAAGTTTTTCTTTTTAAAACCATAGATGTATTAAAGTCAATGTTTCTCAGAACTTAATGTAGAGTCAGATATGTCTCATAACTGATGATCATTTCCAAAAACTAGGTAAAGTACTAAAAATACTTCAACTGTATCCAGAAGACAAAGACTTGTGCATGTGAATTGCAAAATTATCATAGAATATTTATTGTTAATTGCTATGTTGCGTCTTATCTTAGCCTTAGATATAAACACCATTTTTGTTTGTTTTTTAACACTTTAAAGAGGCGTATTTAAAAAACCTGATGTGATAGAGAAATTATAAGAATTGATTCGAATTTCAGGCGTCTTAATCCTTTAGAAAAGTATTGTTATATTTGTGGGACAGAAAAAAAACTTAAGCTTTTCATATTTTGTTTGTAGTTTTTTGGAATATATTTCCGTAATTTCTCAAATATTATCTTCATATAAAAAGTAAAAACACCGTTATATTGAAATTACAAGTTTTAATTCAACAACTTCTTTACTCAAAATAAACCAAGAAAATCTGCCTTTGCACTACACGCATTACAAGAACATCATCTAACAACAACAATCAATAATGTAAAGCTTTTGAAATGCGTGAACGAGAGTCGCAGACTTGATGCATACGAAAGCCTTTACATACATAGAGATGACTCAGCGTTGAATGCAGATTTGGGGAATATAGAGTCTTATTTGTTTACTTTGTAATGTTATTGTTATTGTAAAAAAATTCTTTCTTTCTTTTTTATTAGCTTTTTCATAATTTCTCTTTCGTAAAAGCTTTTTTGTTAAAAATTATGTAAATGTATTGTTTTTATTTATTTATTTTTGACATTTATGTATACGATTGTGCAATTTAATTTTTGTAGCAGCTTCCCCCTCAGTCGTGTTGCTGATGATGGCTAGTAGACTAGCCGAAATGCATTCAATAAAGCTCAATTCACAATAATTTTTTAAAATAAATTTAATTTTTTGTTTCTTTTAATAAAAATTGTTTATTTTGAGTAAAGAAGTTGTTGAATTAAAACTTGTAATTTCAATATAACGGTGTTTTTACTTTTTATATGAAGATAATTAAGCTTTTCAACCATTGAAATCAATATTAATTTTTAACTTCTCAATAAGCTCTATTCGACTTTACTAAAATAATAATTTTAAAGGGTATTTCAAATTATGTAATTCTTATCCACAACATTCATAAATGGGACAAACTTCCAAATAAATTTTTTTTAAAGAAAACTCCGCTATTATAACATTTTCGAACATGCAAATAGATGTTCTGTATTTCGGTTTGTTCCATTTTCTGAACGCATTCAAATCACATTTTTTATTTCTGTGAATTGATCTTTGATAACTTCCTTCTGTTAGGAATCGGAGTGTTGCAGGAAGTTTTTGAATTGAAGGAATCAATTAAGATATTATAAAAGGTCCTTTTTCCCTTAGAACACATAAAAAAGCGTCTTTGCTTAATCTAAATTTACAATGAAAGCTTAAAAGAGGAAATCAAGAATTTACTTTATTTATCAGAACAATTCTACATAATTTTCACACACTTTTATTGTGTCAGGTAAATCCAATATATTTGATTCGTCTCGCAAATTTCGTCTTCTTATTTTTTCTCTTGAATTCTTCTTCCTTTTTTTCACTTAAAATTGTCAATAATATTGCATCCATCTTCAAAACAGCAAAAATTTTACTTCAGAAACAAAATAAAAATGAATGATCCTTCAGTTCTGACAGTTCGAAGCAATTTCGAAGTTTTCGAAATCGATCGAATTGATAAACATGCAATTTCATTTTACGTGCAATTAAAAAGTGATTTCAATTCACTTTCAATCGAAATTCGGAACATGGGCGTGTATTTGTTTTTATAAGAACTACAAATTTTCAAGAAATGCTACTAAATTTTTAAAAAATTGTTTTTTGGACTAAGAATCTCGATAACGAAAACATATTTTGAAATTAAACTATTTTAGAATACGGAAAATTTTGTTGGTCATTTTTAAGAAAAATTTAACTGAAAACTTTCAAAAACAACAAAAAACTGATAAAAAGTGGTTTTCGAGTTCTCATAATGAGAACAAAGAAGGATGTTGTTAAAATTTTAAACACATCTACAGATGGGATGGGAAGTTATCAGTGTGAGTTTGTGTATTTAATATTCCCAGAAACTTTTTTAACTTTGTTATCATCAGGTTCAAACTACATTCCAATAAAACAAACCCATTTTAGGAATTCATGTGTAATGTACACCTTAATATCAAATATTGAATAGTTTGACCATAATAAATCTCCTAAATTAAGTCATAATACGTATATAATGAATTCCTATAATTGAAAGGAATAATGAAATATTTTATTAAAACCATAAATATTGTTCTCTTGAGGGTCGTCAGCTCATTTGTATTTAAAATAAAATAACGACAGGAATTAAATCTGTAACGTAATCTTAAAATTTTCCATTTTTATTACTTAAAATTTCCATTTTGGGTTAAATTGTATTTAATGAGAAAAAAAAGAAACAAATAAAATATTGTATTTATTCTCATGATCATGACAAACAAAGTCCAGTTCTCAATTTCATCGTTAACTCTTTTTTAATTCCAATTGTTTTGTATTTTTGTATTTTTGTTTTTTTATTTTTATATTTTTTAAGTGGTATCAAATTGCGCATATTTTTCACCACTCTTTTTGAATTAATTAAAATTAACTTAAACATGTTTACGTTTTTTATGTCATGTCAATTAATCCCGGCAAAAATAACAAACAAAAATAAAAACATAAACAAATTAACATAATTTTAATGGAATGTACCTCTATCTATCTATCTGAACCTATCTTCAATTCATTATTATTATTCTTTTTTAAAGTTGAATATTTCTCGAATCTCAAGCTTCTTCAATTGTCTAAGATTCAAATAGTTGATTTAAATGTTGGATGATGGATGAAGATACATCATTCATCTTTGAAACAATAGATATGTCTACCATTTTTTTCATTGAATAAAAAGTGTGGGAGTGAAGACTCGTATAAAATGAATAATACCTTCTTATAAAATATTACAAAATAATAGGTGAGAATTAAATTCATTATTGAGTTTATAACAAGTCTCACTTTCAATGGTCATTTGCGGTTAATTAATGTGGCAAAGGTTTCGTTTAATGTTTTGAACATTCATACTCGTATAGTAGTATCACTATCTGTAGTGAATTCTGAAGAGTGTCTTGGCCAGGTGAAGAGCGCGAGCATTTATTATAATTAAAATTGAATCAACGGATAATTACCACTTGAAATCCTCGTTGTATGTAAATTAGTTGTATATTTATCTTTGTAATCTGGTGGTTGTCAGCTTTTTTATAATTAATAATAAAAGAAGAAACATGTTTTTCATATAAAAATAGAATGGTAGGCATAATAAATCATCATTTTTTTTCCTTCGAACAATAAGTTGTTTCTTAACCTGGGAAAATCATATTTACCTTAAGTGAGAGAAAGTACATATAATGGAAAATGAGTTTGGGATATTTATAAAATGTTCAAAAAGGTTAAAACTTTTCAAAGTTTTCAATTTCCTCACTTCCGAGATTACTTTTTAAAAATATGATATGCGGTCAACGCTAATAACTTGACAATCTTGACCAAAAAAATGTTTAATGCTTTAATAACTTCTCATTTAAAGTATACTTAATTCTTTTATTTATAAAACCTGGAAAATTATGCATTAAAAATGTGATGTTTTTTCTGTTTCCAAACCAAATATTCGAAAAGTGTACCTTAGAAGTTAGTATTTTTAACTTATCATAGAAATTAATCGTAATCGGTCCGACATATCGACTTGAAAAAAATCTAGATTAATATTGTTCAGAGAGATGTCTGTGAGTTCGTTTGGGGCACCTTTTTTCGTGAGCCATATCGTATGAAAAAGGGGAGACGGACATAATCCCGAAAATCAAAATCCCGAAAACCCACAATCCCGAAAACCCAAAAACCCAAAATCCAGAAAACCGAAAATCCCGAATGGCCAAAATCCAGAAATTTTCTTAAATTTCTAATATTTATTTCAAAATAAGAAAGAAAAAAGCAAAAGTTTAAGAGCAAGGAGATAAATCGTCTTATTTAATATAATCGTGTGTTATATGAAATACCTTTTAGGAAATTAATATTGGAACGTTCCTTTCGTTCGGAGTAAATTTTTTTTTTCTTTTAGCTTATACTTTTTTTTTATTGGTGACCTTCAAAAAAAAAAATTTCTAGGTTGTCTTTGCAATTCCCGATCTTATATAAAAAAAAGTTTGATTTGATGCTATTATGCTTTTGCAAAGCATTTCGAAATCGAAATCCCGAAAAATTATATAAAATGAAAAATTTGCGCAAATTTTTCATTTTATATAATTTTTCGGGATTTCGATTTCGGGAATTTGGGTTTTCGGGATTTTGGGTTTTCGGGATTGTGGGTTTTCGGGATTTTGGGTTTTCGGGATTTAGATTTTCGGGATTTTGACCCCAACCCATGAAAAAGCAGAGGTATCGACTTTAAATAAGTTTTGGTTTGCAGATAATAAACCCTGGATGAGCAGAAAGATCTTTTAAAATCGAAGTTTTAAAAATAAAGTGAAAACACTGATTGACTCCATAGTACCCGTGACATGGTTGATAGTGCATAGGACCGTTATGCCAGTGCTTGGGTTCAATCCCTAACTGTTCCACCAATAGTTTTTTTCACGGATAATGCTTCCTGCAAGGAATTGACAAATACTCCAAGAGTAATTCATGTCATGGAAAGTGTCGGATCGGGTATTAAAGCTGTAGGTCTACTCAATCCCTGACATAACTCACTTATACTTCAATTAAAGACTGCATACTTGTCACAGTTCCTTAGATGACAATGGAGCTTATAGCGAAAATCAGTGATTTTAAAGCGCAAAAAGTTAAAGTTAGATATCAGTGTGGGTCCTATCTCATTCACTTTTTTAATTTCCAAACGTAGACACAACATTTTCATTGAAAAAGATCACTTAATAATGTTGTTCTTCACTTTTTGATTTAAAAAAAAAAAAACGTACACAAGCTAGTTTTGAAAAAGCTGTAATTTGAAAACCTTTATATTTACAGACAGTTTCTTAGGCTCAATTTAAAGATAATTTATAAGCTTCAAAACTGTAGAAATTAACTAAGATTTCGGGATTTTTATAAGTTTTGGCTATATTGCGATCGGCAATCAAGTTTGAGTTTATTAATAAAAGTATGGTTAAATTTTAAGGGCCGATGTTGCATGTGAACCACTGACCACACCTAAACGTCAAACTTTTTGTCAGCATTTTAATTTAACTTTCCTCAATTTTAGACTTATTCAATTTGAACCATGAAAAGATACACATTCGAACTATGCGTTAAAGTTATTCAGGCTTTTTATAAAAATGAGTGTTCAAATCGAAATTCATATCGTGCACTTTGTGATTTTTCGTTAAATTTAATTCTCTAAATATGCGCACAATCGGAAAAATCGTGAAAAAAATCTGTTGGAGATGTGAAAACAAGTTGCAATTGACTCAAGAAATAAAGCCTCTTGCCCATCAAGTGTCGTCAATGGTCAGAATGGTGGCAAGAAATGGCAACATTGGGTGATCAGTTTTTGAAGAAAATCATCTTCAGTGATGAGGCACATTTTAAACTCAGTAAATTCGGTATTAAGCAGAATTGCCGCTTTTGGGCGAGTAATGATCCAAAAGTGATTGTGATGCACCCACAAAGAGGGACTGTTTGGTGCGGTTTATGGGCTGGCGGCATCAATTGGCTGTATTTTTTCCAAAATAAGGCCGGTCAGGAAGTTACTGTGAATGGTGTTTCCTATCGTGAGATGACAACGAACTTTTAATGGCCCGAGTTGGAAAGTATGGATGTGGTCAATATGTGGTTTCAACAGGAGCCACACAGTTATAAAAACAATGGCTCTTTTGCGTGACAAATTCTATGGCCTTGTTATCTCAAGTGGTGGCGATGTCAATTGGCCGCCAAGATCACGTGATTTGGATGGATGGATTTCTTTCTTTGGGGTTATTTGAAATAAAAGGTGTGCGTGAATAAGTCAGCAATAATTTAAGAGCTAAAGGATGAAATAATTAGGCACTTTAACGGCACAGAACCTCAATTATGCCTCATTGTCATAAAAAATTTGGACCATCGGAGGAAGGTGTACCACCGAAAACGCTGTGGTCATTTCGCCAATATTTTGTTTCATACATAATTGAACCACACCATATTATCATAATAAAAAGAAATTAAAGTTATTTCCTAAATAATTTATGTTTTATTCAAATTCATCATTGGGCTTTAAAATTTAACCACCCTTTAGAATAACATCATACACAACTCTCTGAAAAATCGATAAAATTATGTATTTTTGAGATATTTGCTGTTAACGAAAATGTTTTTTGAAAGATTTTTATTTTTATTGGAAGTCAATATCAAAACTCGTTATTGAGTATATCTCTGACATTTGACAGTTTTAAACGTCGTCGTCTGAGGTTTGTGGTAACATTTTTATATTTGACGTAAGTTGGGACAGCTTTTTCAGCTACAAATTGGATTGACAATAGCCTGTATTTAAACAATTAAAATGGAGAAAAACGCACTTATGTTATTGTAATGTGTATACACTCTTTCAATAATAAGGGGCAACATCTAGTGGTAGTAATAGGAGAACTCGCTTCTTTAAGCATCGAGAAACATCTAGTGGCTTAGAGGGGAACTCATTCAGCGCATACAAGAACCTCGAAAGGGGTAAGCATCTAGTGATAAAGTGGAGAACTTCGTTAAGCATCGAGAACAACCTCGTAGATTCTCGAACCGATTTGAGGTATATAAATAGGCGCTTGGAAGCGAAGCGGTTCAGTTTTGGATTATGGATTGTGAATTGCTATAAAGTAAAGACTGTGTTTAAAAGTAAAGACTGTGTTTAAAAAGTAATAATTGAAAGTGTGGAATAAAGACATTTTGTTAGTAATTTAAATAAAGTGAATTTGTGTTTTTTATTTACGAAGTGTGAATAAGTTTTAATTATCGGACCAAGCCGAATATTACATTATTTTAGTAATGAGAAACTAGATGAGGAGAAAAAAAAAATTGAAATTTTGAGAGCAATAAACTTAAAGTTTAATTACTTTTATGTGATTTTTTTTTATCAGTGTTAAATTTTAGTATATGGACTAACTCTTTTTCCAAAGTTTAGTAAACTCTGGAAGGAAAAGTTCATTATTTTTGGAGTATTCTTACATTTTCCAAAATGTTCCTTAAGACTAAAACACATTTAACAACTCAAGGAGTTATTATTCCTATTTTTCCATTCATCCATTCTATCTTCTGAGTTACCACCACAGTTAAAGGTCGTTCACATAAGATACGAATTGTAAGTAGTCATTAAACTTGACATAATTAAGTTCTGATAGTTTCCAATTATCATGACAACCAATTAATAAATACTTCAAATTTTAAGTCAAGAATGTCTAAGGTGCTATTTTTTCAAATGTGTTTTCAAGTTTTGGACCCTTCGGATTGCAAATTTCAGTTTGACAGTTCGCATAGTTTGTCAGTTTGTGTTACAATTATTTAAAAGGGTCTCTTAAATTTACTTTGGCATAGACTTAAAACATAAATAAGTAACTATTTTCTACAACATTTTTCTTCATTTAAATTTTATTTACTATGAAAATTTTCGAACAATTTGTTTTATTCTTTTTGTTTTTTTTTTTCGAATAACCTTCAAGGGTATTTGTGATCTCTTAATATATTTGTTTGAAATATAAATGTCAACGAACTAAGATGAGAATAAGAAACAATGACTTGTTAATACATTGTTTGTATGTAAATATTTTTTAGCCAACTAAAAGTGCTAAAATAGACCACTGTACATGGTATTTCACAACAAAAATAATATTTTTTTTTATTTTGGCACTAAAATTTAAATAAAAATATCGTTTACGTAAATTTGTTTTCGTTATATATTTATTTTTGTTTATTTCATTGCTTAAAAAGGAATAAAATAGTAATTTTCTCACTATAGGGTAGTTGTTAATAATCTATTTGTAAATATCTGAATTTATGGAGTCAGGTTTGAATGTTTATTTCACAATCTGAGTCAAGAGTTCTGCTTTAGATAAATAAATATGGATTAAACAATTCTCCTGCTTAGCATAAAAATGACAATTTAGAAAAATAGTGACGACTTTTTGAATTAATTTAAGTAAAAAGTTTCTCTAAAGTGAATCTAAAAAAATATTATAAATCGTTCGCTGTAAGTTTTTTTCACAAGCTTTGTTTGTTGAAAATTTCAATACAAGTCTTAAGAAAAACGACAAAATAACAAAATTAGTTGTTTGTTATGCTATTCAACATTCAAAACTATTAAGCAAATTCTTCAAGACGTTTTAATAAATTAGTAACTAATAAGAAACAGCTTTTGCTAATTTAAAACGAATTTAGGTACAAATCACAAAATGGGAAGTTTAACTATTAGTTATTCATTCGAGATTCTGACATTTCAAATTTATAGATCCGTTCTGCAGGTTTAGGTTTGTTTGTTTTTTCTATGAACTGTCACTTTTAAGACGTGTTCAGATGAAGAATTTTAATAAAAATGTTTAGCTTACTAATAACCCAAAGAATTCAAATTTTAGAATATTCAGAAGATTTCTAAGTATTGTAAAGCTAACTCACGTGTACTTTTTTTTTTCTTTCAGTTATTCCAAAAACTCAAGCTTCATTCCCATATTATGGCACAAAAATTGGATCTCTCAAACGTTTACACCATGGTGTTGGTGGTGATGTTTATGCCGTTGATTCACGTACAATATTTTTGAAAAACTTCAACTATGATGGAGATGCTCCAGGTATATAATTTTAAAAACTAATTCAAACTCAAAACTATCTATTTACTAAAAATATTGAAATTTTCCAAAGCTGCCTACTTCTATGTTGGAAACTCAAAGAAACCCACCAATGAGGGTGCTAGTCGTCTCCGAGATGAACGAGGTGGAACTTCATCTCTAACACGTCGCTATCGCAACAAGGACATCACATTATCCCTTCCAGAGGGAAAAACCCTACGTGACATCAAATGGTTTTCCGTGTGGTGTGATGAATTTTCCGTCAACTTTGGAGACGTTTCTATTCCACCAAATCTAGACTTCCCAAGACCACAGAAGATCGCTTCACTTCAGGGAGTTCATGGTGTTCGATCAGACAGTATTGTGATTGTTGATGCTCAAACTTTGCTGATTCCAAATTTCAGTTATGATGGTGAAGCACCAGGTTCGAAATAATCCCACAAAAAAGAAAAAGCTTAGAATTTATTGTTATTGTTTTGTGTTGATTTCAGATGCCAAATTCTGGGTTGGCCGCGGTCCAAAACCCTCCCCACAAGGACTTCGAATTCCCGATGAAAATGGCAAGGAAAACGCATTACGTCGATACGACCAGAAGACCATCGTTCTAACCCTCCCAGCCGATCTAACCATTTTCGATATTGGTCATTTTGGTGTTTGGTGTGAAGCTTTTACAGTTGACTTTGGCCATGTTCGAATCCCAGACGGCCTTAATGTTCCACCCTCATTGAAAATGCTCGGTATTAGTCCTCAGGTAAAGAAGCCATCTGCTTCGGAAATCAATTTAATTATCCATAACTCGTAGAGTAGTAAAGATATGCACTCAAAAATATTTAAAAATTACATTACATAATAATATATTCCTTATTATTTTTTTTTTTTTTAATTTCAAATATTTATTTATGTTAAAATATTTAACTAATATTCTTAAGAAGAATTTATTTCGACAAAATCTTTTATTTTGTTTGCTTATAATCAAAATTAATATTTAAAAATTTATTTGCGCAGCAATTGTGATTCGTAACAAATAAAAACAAAAAAATTAAAAATATATTTATAAATATTTATGCTTAAAAAACAAAACAAAATTAAAATAATATTGTAATTGGAATTTTAAAATTCAGTTTTTAGAATTAATGGAAATAAATTATTATTATTTATTAATACAAAATGAAAAATTGTTTTAATTTTAAATTCGTTGATATGCTCTCGTCATTTGTTGTTTATTTTTATTTTGTTGATTCTTGTTCTCAAGTTTAAAATGGAAGCTGTATTCAAATTTGCTTAGTTTTTTTTTAAATATTTTTCTTCCTTAATCTTTTTCCTTCTTTCTTGAGAAAATTTTAAGTTTCTTCTTCATTGGCTACTAACTATTGCAGTTGTCTATCTTTTTCAAAATTTTCCTCAAATCATAAATATTGCTACACAATAATTATTATTTTATTTTCTTTCAATTATACTTTGCTTTAACAATTTTTCATTTTGTATTACTCTTTATAAAAAAACAAAACAAAACAATCAAAAACCAAAATAATAATTAATACATTTTTATTTATTTTTTTAACCTTTCGACCAATCAAATTTATTAATAATTCACACCTTTTTCGGAAACATACAATCAAAAATTATAATTCAGATAAAACGCCTTTGAAGCTTGTTAAAACATCTTTCGTTACATTATTCACAGAAAACTGCTTTTGTTTAAAAGAGAAAAATAATAATTTTAATATTTTTGGTTATGGTGCTTGGACTAATCAAATCAATTTGCTCAGGTGTTCATTTTCTCAAACCATTTTTGTTTACTTTGTTTTACGGAAGTTTAAAAAAAGCCTACTCTACTGCTGTTCATGTCCATTTTAAGACAGGCTTAAGTGATGGTAAGACATTTGAAATTCATGTAAACGAATCAAAAATATGACTACATTAAATAAGGGAATTTATTAACATGGACTTATTGGAAGTGTCAAATATTCTTGTTTAAATCACATAGGGCTAGATAAGACTGTTTAATGTTAACCAAATATAGATTTACAAAACAAAAAAAACTACAAACTGAAGAAAAGTTCGTTGATCTTTTGGAGTGATTTTTGAACAGGTTTTGACGAACCTTGAAGTTAAGAAGAAACTTTCAGTAAAAACCGCCATTTAAAAATATTTTAAAGAACTATGTTAATACAAACTTATCAATTTCGGTGGATATAGGTCTATTTTTATATGATAAAATGTTGGCTTGAACTTAGTAACGCTCTTTAAGTAAGAACAAACATTCACATTAATTACACTGGTCGACAAAACTACGTTTTTTGTCTGTCCCACAAAGAAGACACTACTTTTTTAAATTATTACGATGTCCTTAATCCAAATCTTGCCCTAAAATGTTTTTATCACATCGGGTTTTTAAAATATGCCCCTTAAAAATGATAAAAACAATCAAAAACGGTGTTTTTAAGGCTTAGGTAAAACTCAAAATACATCTTAACAATAAATTGTATTATGATTTGCTAAAGTACAAATCTTTCTTTTTTAGATAAAATTTAAAAATTTAAATTATCATTAATTATATGTAAGTGTTTATTTGACTTTTTTTTTGAAGTTTTGAGCAAACCTTGAATTTAATACTTTCATTGTATTGAACTTAATTTTTAGTGACGATTTCGAACCTTTGATAGGCCTACTTTTAACTATTTGCTCAATTTTCCGTTTTCAACACTATTATGTATGTATTTTAATATATATTAAAAACTTTATTGAACAAAATTATTAGGACTTACATGCTTTCAAACCGTTTTGTCGTTTTCCATTATTTGAAAACCATTTTAGCATAAATGGTTTAGCGTTTCTTTCAGATTTTTGTTAGACAGGTGAAATCTAAAAACTTATATCAAAACCTATTGGAAAAGTGCAATTTTATTGCCAGTCAGAAAACCTTACCGACCAGTGTTTTGGAACATAACGTCGTTCTGCCGTGTCTTGTAGTGTCGTGGCTGCCCAGGCATTTTGTCACCCTTGTTTCGTAATTTAAATGGCTCGAAAATGTTAGTTCAGTTCAAACTGCTCTAACGCCTATAAGATAACGATGGTCTTTAACGCCTTCAACTGCTGAGTCAATTGGACCTTGTAAGCGAATAATCCGATCTTTGTGCAGAATTCTTTTTAGCTAGGTGCGTAAAATTATGAGATGTTGAGATCGATTGAGTTTCAAACTCTCAGCTACAGTATCCTTGAGTGTTGAATTCAGAATTTGCTAACGTGTAGAAAAATTAATTTGTAGTCTTATGAAGCTGTACATCTGTATAAAAAGAGAGATTCCGAGCGGTGGCATTGAAGTTAACACTGATATAACGTGACTTTTGAAGAACATTAGCATTTAAGAATTTTACAGGAAATAAAGTTAGTGGACATGATTTGTGACAAATGTTTTTCTGCAAAATAAACGAAAAATATGACACTTATATGAGTTTAGTTAAATCTTAAGATTTGTTTAAAATTCAAAATTTAACGCACGAAATTTCCTGGCAATATTAGGTTAGGTTTGGTTAAGGAGTAGGACACACTTGGGCCAGTTTATTGGCCCATTGTGATACCACATGAACCTTGAGGATTTCTTCTAAGCTCAATGAAACCAGTTTGAGTCCCTTATCGATCGTTTAGATTGTTATAGGAAATTCTTCTAGGTAATTCTTGAGTTTTTGACTTAGAGCAGAGCATGACCAAAGGAGTTGAAGAGCTGTTACCTTCTCTTTTTTATCCATACAACTTCCGCAAAAGTCATTTGAGAATACGCCAAGCCACGTGGCTATTTGATAGCGGCCTCACTATCTGAGAAAATACGGATATCAGATGGCAATATCACGTTTTCTTTAAGCCAGGACAAGACTTATTTTATCGCCAAAAGTTCCGCGTGGAACACGCTGCGTTGATTAAGAAATCGGAATGAGAGACTTAATTTCAGTCGTTCCGAGTAGGTACACAGCTCCACCAATCCATTCATTTGTTTTTGATCCATCTGTGTAAAAGTAGACTGCCTCGTCTTCTAGGAATACCTTATCCTCCCAAAAATATTTGCAACGTTAAGAAATCTGGAAGTTTCTGTGCAGTTGGGGAATGGTGTAGTCTGTTTGCTTTGGAATTGATTCTAAATACCCAAGAATTACGGAGTGGCCAATGTTGTTGTTAGCCCACTGCGATGAAGCTTTGAACCGAATAGCAGAGCTTGCAACTATTTGTTTGCTACCTATGTATATCAAGAGGTGTAAAGTTGAGTAGGGTATCAAGTGCCGCAGATACTACTAAAATAAAATTCCAAAAAATTGAAAGCTGTTGCTGATGTAAAACCTAAAGTCTTTACTCATGGCAACAGTGTAATGTTGAAATAGGTACACGTAAATTTACATACATTAAATGCAAGGAAAAAGGTTTTCTGATGGCAACGTAATTTAATATTTGTGTAAAAAGACGAGTTTACACAAAAGTTTATATAAACGAATTTTGTTATTGAATCAGCTGGAAATTGTTCTCTCTAAACCAATTAGAAAACCGAGCCAAATGTTAGAGTCGACTTTGACATATTGAATAGAAACAAAGGACTCTTATGAGGCAATCTAAAATGTTACCTCAAGCTTTGTGCTCGCTTTAGATCGTAAATATCGTAACCTCGAGCTCAACGCCCGAATAGATCTTTTTTCTATTTTGTCCCGTCTTGACAGCTGACAACTGTATTGTCATTGCAATTTGGTTTGTTTTATTTCAGAATCGGTATATAGCAGCAGTATCTTCCTTTCTGTTGTTTAATTAATAAAAGAAATAAAAAATTATCAAAAAAATGTAAGTTAACTTTCTTCTCAAGGCCCGAGGTTTGAAGCTAAATTACGTTTTGCAAATTCTTAGGTCTCGCTTTATGACACATGATATCGTAAAATATCGTAAAGTCGGTAAGAAGCCTGCGAAAAGCCCGACCGACATATCGCGTGGTTGAAGTTTAGCCAATAGAGTGAATTATGTCTCAGTTCTAAGTTTGGCTGTTCATCTACGGTTTATGACGTCTATTAAAGAAAGCTTCCGAGTCCAACTCTTAAGGCTCTTCTACACCAATATGAAATACATATTCAGAAAAATGCGGTCAATTATTTAGTATTATGAACACGCCTAATTCTTAATGCCAGAATGACTTTTGAATTATGTATATCATAATTTTTGACAGTTCATTTAGGAAAACATAAGTTTATCTAATGTTTTAAGATTCTTCCCATAAAATCTTCATATTGTTTCTTAAGTTTGATATTAGAAAGACACACTGTTTTAAAAAAAAATGTTTGTTAAAACAAATGTTAGTACACATTCCATACATTTTACATTTCACACGCATTACATGTCAACATTAATTAAACAATACATATACACATAAAAACATAGGTACATTTCTTCGAAATTAAGTTCACAGAATTCATATACATACACAGACACACGTCATATTAGTTTTAGGTAAAGAAAGGTTCATATTTTTACCACTTAAGCGTCCATGGTAAATAGTTCATCGAAATAAAAATGTCAATTTCTTCAAATGTCCATACGTCATACAAAAATAAAAGGAAAATGGTGTACGATAAAGTAAGGAAATGAAAAGACATCAGCAAGATCTTCTAAAACTGTCAACTTAAGCAAATTGGTTTGATTTGATCCCTTTTCTTTCTGTTTCTTTCTCTCTCTCTCCCTTTTTCTTTCATTAGCGTGCAAATTTACATTTACAGTCAAAACTTAATTGCGAAGTACTTTATGATGATTTGGCGTTTGAAGTGCGTTGGGCTGTTGCTGGTGAAAGTATTGTTGTGCAACTTGTTGCAAAACTAGGTAAGTGTTAGCTTTTTATAAACTTTTCATTTTATTTTTAAATATTCTTTGTTGTTTTGTTCATTGATTAATGACAAATTGTGACACTTGTGTCATTAACAAACAAAACTTCAAGTACACAAAACAATCGCATTGATTATACGTATGTCCACCACTTGGCGGCGGTATCTTTCATGACTGTCGGAGTTTAAAGACATATAGGTACAAAGAAAATACACCGCTAAGCCTCCAAGCCGACCGACCATAAGCATAAGCAATTATTTTTATAATCATTCGAAAGGTTATTGCGCTGCCATTGAAGTCCCCCCAAAAAACAACGTGTAGTAAGCTTGAGCAAAACTGCGCATAAAAGTGAAATGTTATGGTGTAAACAGAAAGGAAGAAAAGCAAAAAGAAAAATCAAAACAACATGAATACAAAATGGATGACATAACAGGTCACATTCCATCAAGTCAGCTATCCAATATCACTTCCATTCAATGGAACATATTGGATCGGTCGGTGCGGCGGCGCGGCGTGTCGTGTCGTCGCGTCGTATGATTGTATCTCATGGCTTGTATGGTCGTATTGTGGTCGGACAACTTTCGCATGGCCAGTGGCAAATGATGTTATTGGCAGAGCCTCAAGCCCCAAGCCCCCTGACAACGGTTTTATGTATTTTTCTGCGATAACAGTTTGGCATGCAAAGGGAAACTATAGAAAAAAAAATAAACGTATATAGGTACCTAATGTGTAAATAAAATGTGCATTTTCATGTGTCCGTCTGGTCCACTGGTGAACATTAACAGCACAAAGCACGCGGAGCGGCACCGACACTTAAATCGACCGGTCCAAGCCCATACAAATGCATTAACTAGCAACTGCATCAACATTATGTACTGTAAATATAATATGGCGGATCGGGATTCACTGTAATTGTGTTATTATTGCATAATAACATTGCGGAAAGACAAATGTAAGAAGTATAAGAGCGGGCATGTTTTACGTGTTACCATAACTACACGAAAACGAAGACCAAGGAGAAATATTTCCGCTGAATACCTTTACCGCAATAATAATCTTAAACTGTTTCCATTTTCAAGAATTGAGGAGTTTTAGGACGTTTGTTTTCTAGACCAATGATTTTAAATAATTCTTTAACATAAAGTTGATAAATAGTAATCAAAATATCTACTTAAAGCATTCGCTTTGAACTAATGAAGGAAATAAAAGATAAACGCTTCTTCTTCCTATTTGAAATTTGGTGGAATTTAAATTGCAGATTTACGAAAGGTTGGGTTGGTAGGCTTATTTAATTATAATTTGTAACTATAAATCCTTAAAAAGCACTTAAAAGAATTCAATTGTTATGAATATGTTGATATTTCTTTAGGGTACATTCGAACTATGTAGGCAAATAGGTTGCAGCAAGGCTTGAAGTTTTTGAAGTTAGTAGTAAGAAAAATACGGTTACGTTAATAACAACATAAGGGTAAGAGCGAAGTCATCGAGGACACAAACACAAACAACCTTATTTATTAGAATACACTAAACACATCATAATATCCGAATAATTACTATGTAGTCTCTGTTCAACGCAACATAAATTATTATTTATAAAAGATTATTTTACCCTAAAATAAAAAGAGATATCTATTATAATAAACTGTCAAAACGCAAGTCAGTTATTTGTGAAAAATGAAAAACATGGAATCAAAAATTGAAAGAAATCGTGCCGTAGAAAAGGTATGTTCCCAATCTTGACCAAAACTACCAATTGTCAACCATTGTTACCTGTTCCACTTCCACACTACACAAATTTGGTAGTTTTGAGCAGAAAAGAGTAAAGTGCCTTGCACATGAGCAACGAACTGCGAACTGCGAATGGACGAACAAACGTGATTTTACACATTTCAAAAAGTCAATTCCACACAAAAACACATTTAAATTATAAGAAACCAATTGACACTAATATTAGGATAATAAAATTTGCATTTTGTTCTCTAAAACAAGAGAATTTTGTAAAAACAATTTGGTAGTAACGAATCGCAGTGTGGTGGCCACGAATTGTCAAACTCTATTCGCGTTCCACATACCATCCACACTGCAACGAATAAATTGTTCGCGCTCAACTTAACCTCAAAATTATACCACTCTTGTTCTGTTTTTGTGTGAAAGATCATGGCTGAGGAAAGTATGGAGAAAAGGGTTGACAATTCGTCGCTGTCTGCGAATAGAAATAAAGTTCATGTGAAAGAAAAGTCAAAATATGCGAACATCCACAGTTCGCAGTTCGTAGCTCATGTGCAAGATGCTTAAAATAATTTTCCCTACTTACAAATTCTGCCCAAAAAATTTCGTAGGGAAGAAATTGTTGGGCTGTCAAATGGCATATTTGACAATGCTCCGCATTGATTGTGTTATATCAACAGATACTCCTCAGGCAACTTATCAAGAATAAAATTATCACAATAAAAAACAAAAATGAACACCAAGACACAATACGTCTAAAAAGAAAAAGGAAGCATGGTTTATGGTTTATAGTTAATACTTGTTGAGGGATAGTTGCTGGCTCCTTTATGTAGTTGGTACTTTCGGAAGCCTGTGCTTTTGCGACGAGTTTGCAAATTTGAAAAACGGTGGATTTTCTGCCTACATAAGCTCCGTAGTCTTGAATCTTAAAATAAAATTTGAATGTGTATTATTAACTTCCCATAGGAAGGTATTGTAATCGGTCCGATTTGTCGAATTGAAAATTTTGGCATTTCACGACGTTTCAAGGTCCCTAGAGTCGAAATAAAAGATTTTTAGAGAGATGTCTGTGCGTGCGTGTGTACGTACGTTCGGGAAGTTTATTTTCGTCGTCCACAGAAAGTTGCAGAAAGGACTCTCAAAAAAATTGAGTGGGTGGTTTTTTTACCATAGCAAGCAAAAAAAGGTGAAAATGTTGGTTAACCCAAAATATCTCGCGAACTAATAAAGCTAGAGACTTGAGTTAAATTTTAAATTATATATTATAGCGCCATACCAAATTAGTATTTTTTGGAAAAAAATCCAATAAACAGTTTTTTTTTATAAATCAAATTAACAGTTTTTTTTTTTATAAAAAATAAACTCAAAAATATTTTTAAAAATTTAAGATTATGGCTTCAAACTAATTTTGTCTTATAAGAAATATTGTTTTAAAATTTTGCGAACAATCGAATTGACAGTTTATAAAACAAAAACATATAAAAAATTACTAGAAGTTCGTAAAAATTAATTTTCAACTCAAATATCTTTTCAAAAATTAAAGATATTGACTTTAAATTATTTGATCTTATAAAAAATTTTGTTTTCAACATTTGGTACAATTTTGAGAAAAATCGAATGTACAGTTTTTTTACAAAAAATAATAACCTACAAACAAATTACTAAAAGTTGGTAAAAATTGATTTTTGACTCAAATATCTTTTCAAGAATTTGAGATATTGGCTTAAAACTTAATTTTTCTTATAAGAAATATTGTTTTCAACATTCGGTAAAATTTTGAGAAAAATCGAATTGACAGTTTTCTTACAAAAAATAAAAACGTAAATAAAACATCAATAAAAGTTGGTAAAAATAAATTGATGTTCGGTTCTCGATATCTCGTGAACAATAGAAGATATTGACTTCAAATAAATTTCATTCATCCGATTTGTATTGGTTTATATAAGAAATAAAAACTTTGAAGAAATGCTACTAAAATTGGTAAAAATTGAAATCAAACTATTTCATTATATGCAAAATATTGTTGGTAATTTAAAAATTTTTAAGAATAATTCAATTGACAACTTTTTTAACAAAACATGAAAACCTACAAACTTTTAAGCAAGACAAATCGACAGACAGGATGGGAAGTTATCAGTGTGGGTCTCATTCCAGCCTCTTTTTTTTTTATTAGTTTTCGACAACTTTTCAAAACAAACTCTTATTTGCAATAAAAAATTTGCCTTTGCACTACTGAAAAGCTTTTCAATATTTTAAATACTTATTTATTGTTTGGTAAGGTAATAATACTTTGCAAAATAACAAAACCTTTTACTTTTCAGAAAAGGCTTTGCACTTTGCAAGTTTGGTGAAAAGAAATTTGCAAAGTAAAAGTGCAAAGCTGCAAAGTGAAAAGTGTTTGGTAAAATGTGGAACACCCAGTTGTTTCTAAACTTAAATCAAAGCTTATTTTAACGGTTGTGTAGTGCTCAAAACCTTGACAGATAGTCAGAATTACAATCTCAATCGCTGAGCGAGGATCTCGGATTATTCGCCTACAAAGTTTAATTGATATAACAATTAAACGACAAACCGCTTCTCTATCGCATTTGGGTCTTAAAGCAGCTTAAAGAAATAAAAATATATGAACATTATATTTGTTGACGTCATCTCGGAGGTTAAGTTAACAAACAAATTTGGCACATCTGGGGATCGAAAAACTGCACGTTATTGTCAAGAGTAACTTTTTTAAGGCTGGTAATATCTTTCGGCCAAAATTGGGCGTAACAGTGTTGTGTAAACCGCATCAATTTCCTAAATCGTTTAATCAAACGCCTTCTTCATTTTACTGCATTTTTAAAAAGCAACTTGCATTTGGCTCACTCGTTACAAATAGGTGACTCTTAACTCGTGGAAGCCCTAAAATCGAAAGAATGAAGATGCATTCAAAGTTCGCTATCTGCTATATTTTAAATAAAGTTTTATTTTAAATAATTACCTAATGGCCAAAATTAAGCACAGATATCTTTATTGGTGAACTATACTGAAATATAGCATCATTTTGTACTTTAGAGAATGCTCTCAGAAAAACAGTTTACAAATTTGTTAGATGAAACATCAATAGCATCAAAATGAATTCCCAAATGTGCATAAGGTGTTTAATATAGAATTTCCGGTCAATAAAGATCTCGACCTAACTTTTAAGTAACCCAACTTTCGTATTTCCTTCGTCAATGCTCTAAGCTCAGTTCCTAAGTGTCATTTACAATTAAATCCTTCTAAAGTTTAATTTTCTGTTTTTTTTCTTGTTTATCTCTTCCTTAGAGGATGGCGAATACATGTCCTTTGGAATTTCATCAGACAATAGCCGGCCAGTTATGATTGGATCAGATGTTGTAGTTGCTTGGGTAGACAAAGAAACTGGCAAGGGCTATGCTCAGGACTATTATCTGGATGACAAGTCTCAGTGTTCTGGCAAACGTGGTAGTTGTCCGGATGCGAATATCGAGGTAAATTAAACTTCAAAACTCTGCAATTCCTGTTCAAAATTTCTGGGAAAAACCAACCACAATAAAAACAAAACCTTTTTTTGATGTTTTGCCAGGAAAACACGAATTCCATTCGACTTCTTAATGCGGCCATGGTCAATGGCTATTCAATAGTCACGTATCAACGCTCTCTTGGTGCTGCCGACCGTTACGATTTACCCATAGTCATGAATACATCTCAGGCTATTGTGTGGGCCATCGGTCCAATTAATCAACGCAACGAAGTCTCCTATCATTCCAAGTACACGAAAAACGTACATTTAGTGAATTTTGGTCGACAACCGACATGGAACTGTCCAATGCCTGAGGGTGAAAAATCTGTACAAGATGCGGTGGAGGATGATGCAGAAGAGCAACAAGGAGATGCATCGGACGCAGAAGAAGAAGAAGAGTTCTATGACAGCCGAACTCAAAAGCCAACCCCACAAGCCCTACTGCGCCCAACAAGAAGGCAAGAGATCTCATCATCATCAGCTTCCCGGAAACCAGTGCCTACGCCAAAGCCAGCAAATACCAAGGGAGCATGGGACATACCACCAATTCAATGCTACGAACCAGAGGATGGAGTATTCTACGCACAGATGGGTCCAACTGGAGGCAAACATGGATATCCGGCAATTACCGGTCGGTTGAGGTTTTGATTGCATTAAAAGTGCTTGGCTTTGAGAGTAGTTCCTTGCATTTGAGTTTTCTGATTTGCATTGTGCGTGTTTGATGTTTGCTTATTTTTCTTCCCAGGACACGTTGGCTGGGGTATATCGTGGTACATAAACGGATTGCTGATACCCGAGATTCATTTGGTCCGAGGAAAGGCATATACGTTTGTTGTTGAAGGCGGAAATAATCCCGATATTCCGGCTAAATATCATCCATTCTATATTTCGGATGATCCAATTGGTGGTTTCGAATACAAGACGGACGAAGAAAAGGCTGTGAGTATATGGTTAGGGATTGGGTCAAAGTGTGTGGTGTTCGAAATCGATGGAAGAGTATTAACCAAGACCTAGTTTTAATTAAATTGACAACGAAAATTGGATAATAGTTTACTTATAGGTTTATAAGTGAAAAAGGGCTTTATAAGGTTCCTAGAGCTGCTTACGAAGCACTTTTATTTGATTTAAGGGGATTTTTAAGACCTTTTTCTATGAATTTGTAGCTCGATGGACCTAGATAAGCTCATTGAGACGCCCAATTTTTGTGGGGGGGGACTATAAAATTGTACTCTATTTATCCTTTTTCTTTTAACAAATCGTTTTAGGCTGTAAAAGTGTTCGCTGGCGTCCACAAATCACGGTCTGGCAAGGTCACACCAACCGGAGTTGGCCGCCTGTGCAACTGGACCCCAGACCCCGATGGCCCCCCAGCTGATGACTTCCAATCGTTCGGTGCATATCAACGTACCCTGACTCTAGAATGTGACGACGGCGAGCCTGGTGTGATCACTTGGACGCCAGACCGTAATACACCCGACACCGTTTACTATCACTGCTACACGCATCGCCATCTTGGATGGAAGATACATGTGCACGATAGTTGTGATGAGGGTGCTGCAGCCTCGGAGATTGATGAAACCATTGCCCAGCCGGAGGAGGATTACACAGCCGAATCATCGATTCGACACGAAACTAAGGTCAGCCCAAACGATAATTTTTTATTGAAGCATCAAACAGATTTGATTAAGAATCACAATATGAATGGAACACCGCCAAAATTGAGTTTTGAATTATCGAAGTCCTCGGAAATAACTAAACTGATTTCAGATGGAATCCGCGCTGCTGAGGCTCTCGAGGAGAGTTTAAAAACCCGAAAGGTCCCGTCATCATCATCATCAATATCGTCATCATCAACTTCAGGTCAGATGTTTCCACCTAAATTCCCACAAATTTCAACATCGGCCCCGGAAATCTTGAGTGGAGAAACCATGAAAAACCTCAGCTTACCAACCAACATGCATCCATCTATGCCACAGGACCCACTAACATCCCAGAGTTCAGGACCCATCACTTTTCTGAGACCACCCCAAACTAAAATGCCCTATAGACCCATCAAACGCCGTCCTTATCCGATGAAAAAGGACCGTCACCCCATCAAGCGTCCACATCCACCATCCCTCTTGGCGTCTATGATGCCAGCTCCAAGACCAGTTGCCATTCCACAGCCTTCGATGATTATTAATCATTACCGCAAACCTATTCCCTCAATGATGAAACCCTTCCTCAAGGATAAGCCATATCCAGTTAAACCGGTACCGTCAGTTTTGCTCCTAGGTCAACCGACAGAATTGGACTACAAACGTCAAACGGAACCACTTCTAAAGGCAACCAAACCGAAACCGAATGGCATAATTCCAGTACCATATGCTGATGTAGCCCCGCAAGAGACAATCCAGAACTTTGTTTTTGCCTTCAACGGCAACGGCAACGGCCTGTCGCCCAAGGAGAAAAAGCCCCTATTGCCCGAAAAACTTCCCACCATCGTTTATAAGACCCCCTATGAAGTGCGAGAGTCCCAGGAAGATATCGATCTCACTGCCCTGAAACCAGCTGTCAACCAGGGATTCAAACCCGATACCGTGGTAGTCGAGGGTGGATTCAAGCCCATAAATCGGAAGAAGACTGATGAAGAAGTCATCGGGGAGAATGTGGTACAAATTTCACGACGAAAAGACGATCCCGGTTCTGAGATCGACGAAGTTATGGAAACCGATACCCTCTTCCTCAGTCAAGACAATTCCCAAAACCAAAACTTTGAACCTATGTTTATTCCCTCACCACCAGACAGCACCAACGACACAATCATCTACAATCACAGCACGGCTGCCAAGTTGACGGCCAATCTGAGTGACATGGAGATAGAAGATGGCGACGACAAAATGGCCGTCGCTGCTGAGCGTGTTGACACTTACTATCTCCCACCCGACAAGAAGCCAACAACAAGCCCCCGACCGCTTCCAACAGGTGCTGTTGTGACATACGATGGCAAAGCAGTTCTTGACACATCGCTGGTAAATCCGCCAAAACTTGAGGCTCGCGACACCCTCAAAAGTACTCAAGGTCTGTCAAAGAGCGAATCTCTAGTTCGCAATACTCCTCAATTTGGACCCTTCCGAGGAGAAATGCCTCCATCTATTCCAGATTTTCTGGCCACGGCGGAGAATGACAAATCTTTTTCAAAACCAATCACCGAGTACACAAACCCTCTGACACTTGAAGGGATCACTTCGACACCGCGTAGTGTGACGTCATCGCCCATTTCAACAAAACTCAGTCTACTCAAATCAACATCGTGATGAGAGTTCATTTTAACACAAAACTTAGCAAATTTTCTCTTTACATATAATAAAAGCGGGATATTCGTATTCTTGAGTGGGTTGTTCTTAAAGTCTTCGAAGTGGGATTAAATGAATTAATTGTGAGGCTACGAATGGACCCTGGTGTGACACGAATATTCGTAATATTTTAGTATTCATTCATTATATTAGGTAGGTACGCAAATACGAAGACCTCCATGCATACGTGTTTTCTGTGGTATATTTAATGTTTGTTTTTGGTACTTAATTTTTTATCATTTTTGTTTCATTAGGTACCTTATGTAGTAAATTTAAATAAGATGCTAGTTTATTTTTTTTAAATAAAAATTAAGTGATTTTTTACAAAAATAATAAAAAAAGAAGGCTATAAATAATCTTTTCGAATAATTTTAGATTAAGTTGATTTATTTTTTTTTAATAAAAAAAAAACGAGATTTATAAAAATTTAAAAAAAGCGTTCATATTTATATTTTTATGTGAACTTTTTTTTCAAAATAAAAAAGATATATTCAGATAAAAATGTGTGTTGTTGTTTTCCAATTTTCTGCAATGGAAATGTTTTTTTTTCAGCTCAAACGTAGGCAAGCTAGGTTAGGTTTATGGGTTGGCGATTAATAAATTTATCGCCACACTTAGATTATTGTATAATGTATATGTATAGTATATCCATTGCGATACCCTAAACCCTAAAGTATTGGACTTCCCTAAAAGAGTTATGGGTTGTGTTGTTCTAGCCAATTAGAGGCTTTAGTGAAGCCTAACAGACTGCTTCTTGTCACATCGCGACCAGAAATAAAATAGAGTGTTTAAACGGACAAATCAAATCTAAATTTTGCTCTATTTTTGAAAGGCTCAGATTTGATTTAGATACTGCTAAAAATGTTGTTGTGGCAGTATCAGTGTTGCACAACAAAAAGCTAAAGAAAGAAAATTGGCACGTGAGTATATACATACACTTCATGTCACATGAATAGGGACAAGCTTTTTTCGTTTTTTATTTGCTGATATTTCTTAGTGCCTTATGTTTTTTGGAATAAAACAAAATGCGGAAATAATGAGGTATGTATTAAGTTTATATTGCAAATTTCTGGATTAAGTTTATAAATACAAGTTTAATGACGGTTTTTCCGCATAAGATAATAAAAAGTACCTGTTTTTTTGGGTCTATGAAATAACTTCCACGAAATAAGTCCCACTTTTAAAAACGAAATAAGTCCCACCAAAAATTGCTATTTTGAAAGTGGGAGTTATTTCGTTTTTAAAAGTGGGACTTATTTCGTCAATTGGTGGGACTTATTTCGTTACGCGTTTTTATTTTAAGTGGGACTTATTTCGTTTTGAGTGGGAATAAATTCGTTTTGTAAAGTGGGAGTTATTTCATACCCCTAAATTTATATTTTGGTGAGATTTATTTCGTTTTAAGTGGGACTTTTTTCATTTTCATAATTTTGCATTTTAAGTGAATGCTTAATAATTTTTGCCGTTATTTGTTGCTCTTCACGTTGTTTCTCATTGAATTTCATAATGTTCTTTTTGTTGCTTTTTAAAAAAAACACGCAAAAATGGTTGATTTATTGTCTAGAATAGCTACTTTTGCTAAAAAGTTTTTTGAATTGATAGCACGGCGGCGTACTAACAGCTAGGTGTGTAAGGAGGGGCATGCTGCCCCCCTGCAACCCCCCTGCTTGGGATCACTATAGGATTTGGGGTGGGTGCGAGTTTGGGTATATGTATGCAAAGAACACGAATGCGTTGTGATTTTTTCATAACTGTGAGCCATTCTTGCTTTTTTTTGTTGGGAATTTCTTTAATTTTAGTGCTCAAATGCAAAAGTTCTTTGCATATACCAAACTCGCACCCACCCCAAATCCTATAGTGATCCCAAGCAGGGGGATTCAGGGGGGCAGCATGCCCCCCCTTACATACCTAGCTGTTAGTACGCCGTGCTATCAATTCAAAAAAACTTGTTTTAGTATAGAGAGAAAACAAAAGATAATTTTACTTTATGTTTTCTCCTAATTCTGCAAAATTTTAAATTGAAACAATGCCAAATTGCTATTATTTCGTTTTCTAAAGCGAAATAAACAGAAATTGAAAATTTGTCTTTATTTCATTTGGCGTTATTTCACGTGACCTTTAAGAATCCAAACGTTGTTATAAGTGGGACTTATTTCGTTTATGAAAGTGGGACTTAATTCATTTAAGAAATATATTATTCAAGAGGGAGTTATTTCATTTTGAGTGGGAGTTATTTCATTTCAAGTAAATTTTTAAATCATTTCATTTTGGTGGGACTTATTTCGTTTTCAAAAGTGGGACTTATTTCGTGGGAGTTATTTCATTTTTTTAAGCAATTTTTGGTGGGACTTATTTCGTTTTTAAAAGTGGTACTTATTTCGTGGGAGTTATTTCATAGACCCGTTTTTTTTGTGTCACATGAACAGGGAGAAGATCTAAATTTACCTGTAAGACCTTTTAAAGTAAAGAAAAAAACAACAAATCTTATGGTTTAGGTTAATACTGGTTTTATTAAATGGATTAAAATAAATGTAAGTAATGTGTGCTCCTGGTTTCTGAATTACTTCAAGTAATTTGTGGTTTATGGATTCATAGAACGCTGTCAGATAATTGAGCGACATTTGGGCCCAGGACCGTTTAATGGCTTCCATAATCTCTTCGGTTTTTTAGCATTGCGTCCTCCTTTGTAGACTTTTCCTAAAAGCCATCCCCACACGTTTTCCATGATGTTCAGGTCAGGAGAATATCGGGGCCATGGTAATAGGTTCACATTTTACCCCTGAATCCAGGCTTTTGTTGTCCGTGCGGTAGGTATTGGTGCATTATCTTGTTGGAAAGCCCATCGTTGTCCTCCAAATAATTCAGAAAACTGCGGAAAAGCTCGTTTCAGCATCGATTTTTAAGTGATTGTCGTCATTTTAGAGCTTTGATAGTCCAGCTCCACGGTCCCGTAATAGGTGATTGCTCCCCATACCATTATACATACAGCCTCCTTGGATGTGCCGTTTTTCATGATAGACTTATTCCTTTCTTAAATCATGGAAATAGCAGCTACATCCATCAGGCCCGTCCAAATAATTTTTTTTTTCATCAGAAAAGACGACGATATGCCAAGCTCGATTCAACATGATATTATTTGTTGCAAAATAAAGGCGTTGGCTCTTGCGTGCAGCATTCTATGATGGTTTTTTCTTCATTTTTTGGTGTCGTATATGGTCAACCTTCTGTATCACCTGAGAAACAGTCGATCTACTAGCATTTACCCTAGCTTCTACCTTGAATTAACTTATAGAAAGCCTTGAATTTAAAGCATCTCTCACTATCGCCCACCTTTCCTCAAATGATGTGGCTTTCTTGACTCTTCCTTTATGGTTTTTCCATACCTCTCTGAGTGCTCGATGTAGCTGTATACAGAATCTAAACTTCTTTTAATTTTGCTGGCTATAAAACGGATGATTTTGCGAGATCCTGGTAAACTCGAATGTGGTCTATTTAAAACTTGGTTAGACCCTTACCACTACCCATAATTCTTGATTCTATCAAATTAATACTCGTACTAAGCTCCCAAAGAATCAGAGTATCCTTTTATCTGATTTAAAACACGCTAAAATGTAAATTTAGGTCTTGTCCCTACTCGCATGTGACAGACAAATCAGGTACTTTTTATGACCTTCTTCGGAAAAACTGCCAAAAAACTTGTATTTACTATTAATTATTGAATGAAAATAAAAACAAAAAAAAAACGAACAATTATTTGATAATTTTTCTACGCCCGATGATGGACATATAGTCCGAAACGCGTCGCGTTACATATTTATATTAAATTTAAAGTAATAAAATAATATTGTGATAATAAAAGAAAAACAAATATATAAAAATAAAAATACAAAATTATCAAATAATTGTTCGTTTTTTGTTTTTATTTTCATTCAATAATTAATAAACAACACAATATAGAGATTAACCCACAATTTTGTATTTACTAACTTAATCGAGAAATTTTTGCTTGCAATATAAACTTTATACATACCTCATTCAATCCATGTTTGGTTTTTTTCCAGAAAACCTAAGGGTTTAAGAAATCCTATCCATGTGACACGAAGTGTACTTCCACAATTGGACTCAAAGAGTAAACAGATGAGCATTCTTGGAAGTACAGGTAGTAAAAATTAATTCTTTTATTAGAAAAATGAAAATGACTATTTAACTAGAGCATTGTGTATAAAAATATCGATAAAACAATAATAGGCATGAGATCCTGTGTCAATATTTAAGGACAGCAAGTGTCTCAATAAAGGAACGATCGCCTTTCAATTTAAGAGATCTCTTTTCAATTCTATCTACAAGACTTAAGTACTATATTGGGGCAGCAGCCCAAATATGAGAAATATCCTCGAGCTTTAGACGAATAAAAGCTTTGTAAATTATAGCCAGATCGGAGGGGTAAAGAACTTCTTGCATCGTGCGTCGGAGAAAACCTAAACGCTTTAGCAGCATTGTTGGCGATGTCAAACATGTGATCACTTCACACCAAGTGCTTTGTGATTCACATAACTAGAATTGAAAGTTGTTCAGTCTTCTTGATGCAAGTACCACCCATGGATATAGTGGCATTGGGGGAGGGCTACGCTTTTTCGACAATAAACAGCATTGATTTTTCGAAGCATTAAATTCTACACGATTTTTTAGGATGAGAATCTGAAAACGAATATGAAAAGCTGTCATCAGCGAAACAATTTAGTGCTGGGTTAGAAGTTTCAGCCAAAAGATCATTTATACAAATAGGGAAGAGTGTCGGAGACAAAACGGAGTCGTGGGGCACACCAGCGTTTATTTTGATTGTATAAGATTTGAACCTGTCCAATACTTATTTGATTTAATAAAGATAGTTAAGGAAGAAGAAGTCAATCAATACCAAATGCACGCATTTTCGATAAGAGAGCTTGATGCTAACCTCTATCAAATACTTTCGAAATATCAAGCGCAATAATCTTACTTTCTCCAAAACGATGTAAAGATTTATTCCACTGTTCGGTGAGATAAACCATGAGATCACCAGTGGACCTATTGCTACGAAAACCGCTTTTATAACAATGTTGGTGGTATTTTGCAAAAGATGGGCTTCAAAAAGTACCAACCTAGCAAAAGAAGTTTTAAGTGTACCTATTTTTCTTATAATACCGGTAATAAGTGCGGATTTATACTTATCGCACATTCAGTGACTTTAAATGAAGAATACGCATTTACGAGTTTTAGCAAGGTTTTTGGAAGAAATTAAGTATCAAAATCACAAAAGCTTTATTTGTGTTGATCTAAAAATGGTCAACAAAGGGCATACACGAAGTTCCCTGGTTTCATGTGTCTCTGGGACAGCCGTGATGAACAAGACTATTGGTCACAAAAAGTTTTGCCAGTACGGCAAGAGCTAAAAGTTGGTACCAAAAATGTGATAAACACGCCTTTAGTTAGCCAAGACCTCATCATACTTCCACCACTTAATACTAAACTCACGCAAGTTTCCAGTATTAAGTATAGACAAATTTAAAGCTGGTATTTTTGATGGGCCACAGATTAGTCAACTCGTGAAAGATTCTAGCATATTTTTCATAATGAGCGCCATAGAAATACTTAAAAAAACTGAATAAAAATAAAGGAAACAAGATTTGTGTTGACCAGTGAATTGATGTTGACGTGATGTTAAAAGCGGAGATAATATTGAAAATAACTACATTTCGGGCAGATTTTAGGGGTCTTTTTTATGCAATTTTGTCCTTATTTTTTATTTTACTGAACTAAAAATTTATTTAATGAAAATGAGATATTGAGACTTTATTTCGTGATGCTTTTTTTAAATCCAATATTTTCAGATAATAAATATTTTAATTAAGCTTTTGTTTTTAAAACAGGGGACAACAAATAAAGCTTTTCTTTTTATTCAAATGTGTTAAATTATTAAAAGCTTTAGAATAAGCTTGCAGCGAATTTGTTTAAGAGGTTTTTGTATTGAATGAAATATTGGTTCAAACCTTTAATATATTTTGTTATCTAGTTTAAAAAAGGTCAAGTATTGGTTTTGCAATTTTTTTTAAATGTGGAACAAATTACTTATTTTCAAAGACAGTAAAAAGTGATTCCAAGAAAATCATTTATATTATTTATTTTGATAAGAACAATAGAACTTCTACCTAGACTTTTATAACTTTCCATTAGTGGCAATGTGACAATCAGTAATTGAAGTTTAAGCTGTTTCTTGTCGAGATATTGGAGCACTTAAATCAATTTCGTAGTATTTTATTAAGAATAAAAAAAATGCTTAAATGCTTACAACATTTATTTATGAATTTAATTCATAAAAAAAGAGGCTGGGATGCGACCCACACTGATAACTTCCCATCCCGTCTATCGATTTGTCTTGCTTAAAAAGTTGTCTAAATGTATCAATTCTTACCAAATCCATTTTTTGGAGATTTTATTTTTTTATGAAAAAACAGACTGTTGTATTTTTATAAAAAAATTACTGAATATCAAAAACAATATTTTATGTGAAATACAATAAATTTGAAGCCAATATTTTTAATTTTTGAAAAGCTATTTGAGTCGAAAGTAAATTTTTACCAAGTTTTAGTACCTATTGTTTTTTTGGTTTTTATTTTTTGTAAAAAAAACTGTCAATCCAACATTTCTTAAAATTTTACCGAATGTTGAAAACAATATTTTTTATAAGATAAAATTAGTTTGAAGCCAATATCTCAAAGTTTTGAAAAGTTATTTGAGCCGAAAATCAATTTTTACCAACTTTTGTTAAATTTTTTTTTCGGTTTTTATTTTTTGTAAAAAAACTGTCAATTCGATTTTTCTCAAAATTTTTTTTGATGTTGAAAACAATATTTCTTATAAGTTAAAATTAGTTAGAAGCCATAATCTCAATTTTTTGAAAAGATATTTGAGTCGAAAATCAATTTTTACCAACTTTTGTAAATTTTTTTTTCGGTTTTTAATTTTTTGTAAAAAAACTGTCAATTCGATTTTTTTCAAAATTTTACTGAATGTTGAGAACAATATTTTTTGAAAGATAAAAGTAGTTTAAAGCTAATATCTCAAAGTCTTGAAAAGATATTTGAGTCAAAAATCAATTTTTACCAACTTTTATTAATTTTTTTTTAGGTTTTTATTTTTTGTAAAAAAACTGTCAATTCGATTTTTCTCAAAATTTTATCAGATGTCAAAAACATTATTCTTCGTTGCAAAAAATTGTTTTGGAGATGAAATCATATTTTAGTCGTAAAATTTTCGCAGTGACAAATTTTTTTTTTCAGTTTTCTTGATTTATAAAAAAACCCGTTAATTGGATTTTTTTCCAAAAATATAATTGTTTTGTATCACATTACAATATATAATATAAAATTTAATTCAAGTCTGTAGCTTCATTGGTTCATGAGATATTAAGGGTTAACCAAAATTTTCACCTTTTTTTTAAACTGCTATGGTAAAAAAACCACCCACGCAATTTTCTTGAGAGCCCTTTCTGCATCTTTCTGCCTTATTATCTGTATAACAAAATTTATTTGAAGTCGATATCTCTTCTGGTTCTTGAGCTATGGACAACGAAAAAAACGTCGCGAACGTACGGACGTACGGACGTACGGACGTACGTACACACGCACGCACAGACATCTTTCTAAAAATCTTTTATTTCGACTCTAGGGACCTTGAAACGTCGAGAAATGTCAAAATTTTCATTTTGTCAAATCGGACCCATTACAATAACTTCCTATGGGAAGTTAATAAAATAAGTTTGAAGCAAGAAGTGTACATCAATTTTTTAGTAGGCACTTATGTTAGTATTTTTTACTAATTTTTGGTACAGTAGTTTGTGTAGTTTTGTATTTCTTATGTTATGTGATAAAAAAATCTGAAGATCAAATCTTTCTAAGAATTGTGTCATACTTTAAAGATGTCATTTGTTTTATAAAATTATTCTAAAAATAACATAATTTCAATCTATTTCATAAGAAACGTTTTTCATTATTTTGTTTGGATACAAAATTAAAATAAATTTATCTTTAACTTTATTAGAAGTTATTGCAATCGGTCCTATTTGCCAAATAACGTTATCGACTTCTATTAAATTGTATGTATATTGCACATTGTGACGACACACAGAATAAAATAATACAAATAAAAATTATAGTTTTTTTTAAGTTAAAAAATATTACATCTAAAATAATTAAAATAACGTTTTTGACATGTGGTACATTTTTGAAAACAAATCGAAGTCACCCAAGAAACGTGTCCAAAATTGATTTCAATTTAAATATCTTGAAAATAAAGAAATTGACTACTGTTAATGTTTAAAAACCCATGTATTTTGTGTACAAAAATTAGAAACTTACTGTATAGATTCAAGGTCTAGAATATATGGACAGAAGAGTCAACTAGGGTCAATTTGAATTTTGAATTTAATTGCAGTTATTGAAAGGTCAATTCGACTTTCAAGATATGTATATCATTTGTAATTTCTTTATGGCACTTAAGTTGAGTAATCAGTCAAATTTTCTCATTTTTGATTAAATTACTGCACCCATTAAATTTCTTTTTGAAATTTTTTTCTCAAAATCTAGTTTCAAGAGTTATATCTCTCTAAGACGATAGATTTTAAATTCTAGAGGCCATGAAACTTCGAAAAATTTAAAAATATAATTTCGAAAAATCGTACTATTAATAAATTCGAATTTAAAAACAGGTGATAACTTCCCATCCGTGCCCGTCTGTAAATATGTCAACAAGATTTTCTATCTTTCTTTGTTCTCCTAATACTTTAGTGAAAAACCATTTCTTATCAATTTCTTCTTGTTTTTGTAAAATTTTTTGTTTGGTAAAAAAAGTTGTGAATTGAGTTTCTTAAAAATTAACTGAAAGTTAGCAAACATATTTTGCATATGATAAAATAAGTTTGATTTTAATATCTGTTTTTGTTAACGAACTTTTTAAGTAGATATCAGTTTTTACCACTTATAGTAATATTTTTTAAAAGTTTTGATTTCTAGTATAGAATAAAGTGCAGTACTGGGTCGCACGAACTTGCTCATATATTCAAAGAGTCTGTTTAAAAACATTTCTGGTATTATTATAAGTTTAAGGAATGTACCTGGAAAAATGTTTGTTTTCAAAAATTTAAATGCCATTGATTTCCCAAAAAAACCTTAATTTTTCGTGTGCAGTTATTTAGAAATTATTAATAAATTAATATATGACTTTCTTTTTTTTATGAAAAATCAAAAAAAATAAATATTGCATTTTTTTAATCATCAGATAAATATTGAATATAATCAGCTTAAGTTCATTAGTTCTTGAGAAAACAGAATAATAATAATAACAATCGAATTGTTGGCTTATGAAAAGAGAGGAGATAATAGAAAGAACCTGAATAAAACAACAACAATTACTTGTGTGTACTTAGAAATATGCTAATCGGTTCAGTATAGTTCGATAGAACGAAAAAACCTGTAATTGGCTTACAACTTTCATGTGGGTGCGGTGGCGTAGTGCGTAGTGCACTACCTCCTCACACGCTAGGTCGCTTGTTCAAGCCCAGCTCGGGCAAAAGTTCTTCAAAAATTAAATTGAACAAAAAGCGATTAAGCACCACTAAAGGAGTCTAATGATCGGGTTGGCCCCCGTGAAATAGCTATAACTCCAGCCTATGAACTTGGTGGTAGCACACACAAGTTGTTGTTGTTTCATTCTAAATTTTCAAAACAAAATAACGTTTTTATGGGGGGTACCATTCTGAAGTAAAAAAAAATTTATTATTTTAGAGAAAATTTAATAGAAACCTATCGGTCCGTCTATGAGAAGATTTAAATTTTAAATTTGCATGAAAAAGCGGCTTAAAACTTTATTTTCATGTTCAAACTCAATCGACTCAATGGTTTGGGCTGTAGGGGCGAGGGCAGACAGACGAAATCGGGGGACCCACTTTTTTCGACTTCTCTATCATCTTAATTTCATGTTTCATTAAAATCTAACATTCATATTTGTTTACCACCTCAATGACGGAAAAACAGTCTTAATTTGATTACCTGAATTGAAAATTGGAACTTTTGTTTGTACATAGTTCATCTAAAATTTGTTCATAGCTTACGTACAAAAATTTAATTGAAACACCTTTTAAAGTTTCACTTAAACTCCGTGCCCTAATTAAATCCAAAATAGAATTCAAGTAATAATTAATTTATGTCATTATTTAAATGTTTTTCAATTTTCCCCTTACAGCTCCTCAAATTTTAAACAACTTAATAATTTAAATCATTTTTAATGTTGGTGCTCTGTTGTCAGTGAATCAGTTTCTTATATTTTTAAAAATGCTCTATCTTAAGCCCTTCTGTTATAGAGTTCAAATTAAGGAAAAGTTTCAAATGTTTTTAAAATCAAAATTTCCTACTTTATTGATTTTCAAATTAAGGAATGCAATTCCTTAAACTTGGCAGCATATTCCTTTAAAAAACAGATGAAAAAGTATGGAATTTAATAAACTTAAATAAAATACTTAGTGACCAGTGAAGTTCTAAAACAGCAAAAAGAGGCATATCAACGCTACGCGGATGCGGCTACGTGATTTCTTGTACAAAATCCATATGCAAGCGATATCTGCATTAGCGCAGATGACGCTACCGCAGTAATTCTTTTATTTTATTTTTCTTAATTAAAATGTAAACAACACTGTTATATCACCAAGGGTTATCGGCTTGTCTATTGCAGGGAAATATTCCAAAAATTAAAATCTATGCATGTTATGATTATGAGCCTAATATTTAAAATGACAAGATACGAAAATATCTGTCATCAACAGGTTGTGATAGATAAAGTCAAAGAAATCAAATCATATATTGTCAAAGTTCAAGGCTTGATGTGAAGCAGCAACAAAAAAAAAAGCTAAGGTATCTACAGATAAGAGTAATTCTTAGAGCTTCACATCTGCCTATAAAACTCGACTCCATTTCCAGTTAGCTATCAGTTCGTGAATCACATTCGATTTGATTTGACAAGCTTCACTATGAAATTCGCATTGTGCCAATTACCTGTAGGACAAGATCCTACCACAAATGTCAATCAAGCTGTTGAAGCCATCAAGCAGGCTAAGGCAAAAAATCCTGACTTGAAAGTTGTCGTCTTACCTGAGTGTTTTAATGGCCCCTATGGAGAAGAATACTTTGCTCAATACGCCGAAAAAGTACCTCAAGGTCCAACCTGTCAGGTGCTATCCAAACTGGCCAAGAGCCTTAGTCTCTATATAATTGGTGGAACCATCATCGAACAAGCTGATGGAGGTGATTTGTGCAACACTTGCACCGTTTGGTCTCCCGAGGGCAAGCTAATTGGCAAGCACCGCAAGGTATGTAGTATATAGTGTTTTGAATAAAAATAATTCCGAAATACATGACGAATTAACCCCTAGATGCACTTGTATGACATTAACATCACCTCCGCTGAACCCGTTGGAAGCAGTAGCTTCCATGAATCGTCAGCTCTTAAGCCAGGCAACGAGTTTACTGTGGTCGAAATTGAAAATCGAAAAATCGGAATTGCCATTTGTCACGATATTCGCTTCGAAGAATTGGCCCGAATCTATCGCAAGGAAGGTATGTATATAGAGTATTCCAATATTTTTTGGCCAAGTAGCATTTTGGATGGATAATAATCACATTTATGTTTGTGTTTGTTATTGAAGGGTGTGACATGATTGTGTACCCAGCATGCTTCTGCTATAAGCAAGGACCAGTTCAATGGGAGTTGTTGCAGAGGTCCCGTGCCAACGATAACCAACTTTTTGTGGCAGCAGTTGGACCGGCTCGTGATGAGAACGCTGCTTTCATTTCGTATGGACACTCGATGGCTGTAGATCCATGGGGCAGAGTAATGTGTGAGGCTGGAGAAAAACGCGAAGTTGTAATCGTTGATATTGGTAAGTTTAGCGATTAAGAGTTTCTGCTTTTTGGATGATTTTCCAAGGATTAAAATATAATTTTCTGTTTTTAGATTTCTCGATGGTGGATGAAGTTCGCAAGCAAATTCCGATATTTGAGCAAAGGCGTACTGATTTGTACGATACTATCAAGAAGCATTAAATGAAATGGAATTGATGAATTGATGTGCAAACTAACTGGAGCAATATTTGTGTAATCAATTGACGTTTATTTGAATAAATGCCAAAATGCAATTACTCAATTTTGCAAAATGATGGAAATATTTGTGTTTTATTTATGATTCGTAAGGAGATAAGCCAGAATCAACATTTAAACTTTTATTTCACACTATTCAAACATATCATCACTTTTAGAATCAATCTTTGCGATGCAGTTTATTTGGTGGTAAAATTGTAATTAGTAATTACACAGTTAAATGCGCACTGTTTGGAGGTTGCATTTCAACTCTTATATGATATATGATTGCTGTAATGAAAATGATAATCTTCTACTCCTTTTTCTTTGGATTTTTGCTGAGGAGTTTTTCTATTTTTCGAAAGGTTATATCAAAATGTTATATACAGATATAACCTTTCGAAAAATGTATCCATGTTAAACTTGGATGATTTTTGAATTTTGTTGCTTTTCATGGCAGACTTATTATGTACTTACGTTTTTTGTATACTGCAGAACTTGGCTCCTTTTCCAACATCTATGTTGTTGTGCTTTAACTGCTAAAATTTTAATCGTTTTAAGTTTTTATTTTTTTTATTTTGGTATTTTTTTGTTTTGTTAGTAAATTCATCTTCTGATGTCAATTTCGAAGGTCGCAATTTCTTTGGCTTTTATTAACTTCCCATAGGAAGATTTTTGTAATAGGTCTAGAAAGTCTAAATGCAATATTCTTAGAGAGATGTCGGTGTGTGCGTCTGTACGTGTACGTATGTACGTTCGGGAAGCTTTTTTAGCTGTCCATATCTCAAGAACCAGTAGAAATATCGACTTCAAATAAATTTTGTTATACAAATAATAATGCAGAAAGATGCAGAAAGGACTTTCAGCATCATGTGACTTGAATTAATTTTATATTATACTAGCGGCCCGTCGCGGCTTCGCACGGGTAGACATAAATAGGTACAGGTATTTAAGTTATAAGCATGCTAATTAAAACGACCATGAATCACTAAATTAGAAAACATTTTTTTGTCTTTCCTCTTTATAATATTAGTGTAGATGTAGATATTGTCGAACATTTGTTTGTCCTATCATTAATACTCTTCGCAGCGAATGCGATGGAAGACATTTTATGGCTAAGTTTTTTACACCTTCGGTTGGTTTTAATAGGAATTTTTAAAGATTTCTATAGTAATCTAGTACTAATAATAGCCTATGTTACTCAGTGATAATGTAGCTTTCTAATGAAAAAAGAATTATTAAAATCGGTCCAGTACTTTTTGGGTTTATTTGTTACATACAAAAATACAATTCTTTTCTCTTTATAATATTAGTGTAGATGTAGATACTGTGTCGTGGTACCAAACTGGTATTATATGGAAAGAATTCAAATAACAAAATTATTGTCACTTTGAATATTTTAAAAACAAACAATTATTTTATGCAATAAGTAATAACGTTTTTGACATTTGGTAAAATTTTGAGAAAAATCGAGTTTGCAGTTTTTTACAAAAAAAAAATGAAGGTATTGACTCCAAAATGATTTCATTCTGTGCTAAATTGTCTTAGAAAAATCGAATCTGTATTTTTTGATATAAGAGATAAGAACTTTAAAAAAATGCTGGGTAAGAAAAAGTGGGTGGGTATCACGCCCTCTAAGTGTATATTCTTTGATGTTTTATTTCCATTCATTGCACAACAATCACTTCCACTCTGTTACCAGAAAAGTAGGCGGATACTTTGGATACTTCATATTTTCGTCTTTAAAATGTACATTGACTCCTTTCATTTTGCTTGAATTTCAGTTAAAGTTTTTTGTGATTTTTAAAGTGCTGTATCTCAGAAACTCTTTTGACTACGAAGCTGAAATCCGATAAGGTGTATATCATCAACTATTTTAGTAAGTGTTGAAAATTCAAAGTTAAAGATTGGTTCTTTAGTTAGAGAAGGGCCATAAACCGTATGAGATTGTTCCTTTAAATAGGTAGTAGTGGCAGAACTTGACTGGACACTACCATACCTTATGATGATTTCTGTTTTTTTTTGGATCAAAACGTTGTGTATCAAAATTTTCAGTTTGAATTAAAACTTTGTTTGTCAAAAACAATTGGTACAATTTTTGCAATAACTACTACACAGACAAAAAAAGTTGTCATATTAACAATCGTCGATGTTCAGCTTAAAATTTGACCAAATTGTTGCATTGACTACAAAAATAATCAATATGAAAACCTTATTTTACAAAATCGCCTACTGGATAAACAATAGAACAATTTTCGATTGTCAACTTCAGGTTTCAATATGACAACAAAAGTAGTCGATAGAACAACTTCGGTAGTCAATATGACAATTTGGTTTTCAAACTACGAATATTGACTATCGAAAATTGTTATATTGACTAACCGGTAGTCAAATTAGGTTTCGATTTTCAGAAAAAAATGTCATATTGACTAGTGTGGTAGTCAATACTACCGTAGTTTCTTTTTTTTTCAACCGAAGTTGTCATATTGACTATCAAGTTGTACAAATATGTCGGATCCAAAAATTGACAAAAACAAATTGTCCTATTGACTATCGCTGTTATCGGCTGAATGTTGACTATTAAATAGTCAATTTAACTACCAAAATAGTCAATAGGATGACGTTTCGTTCTGTGTAAGATGAGGAGCCTGATCGTTTTTTTTTTTACTTTATTAAACTTTTAAATACTCTTTCTCCGCTAATAAATGTATCTTTAAGTTTAATGAAATCTCATTGATTTTGAGAGCTAACTAACTATTGTTGATATCACAATTTTAAGACTGGGCTATGTTCTTCATGCTTCAATTTAAATTTTTTGGAATAGAATACTGAGCACTGATCGATTCTACCAATTCTACTAACATTACATTTTTTCAACGACTTTTAAGCAGCCTTTAGTTGATTTTTAATTAACTGGCCGATAGGTTTTAAGCGACTGCATTTCCACTGATTGTCTACAATTTTTGAGTGGGTTATCTAGGACACTTATTACCAATTAATTTTAACAGAGTCTTAGCCAGCATATCAACGACTTTTAACCGGCTTATAAACTTCTTAATTGTTGCGTGACTTTTATTAATTAATGTGCGCTACGGACTTTGCTTTTAAGACCAAAACCAAGATTTAACGGTAAGTAGGCCGATAACTCGCGGTGTTGAAAAAAAAAGCTGATAACTTGCGCTATTGAGGCTGAATTGTTTGAGAGGGGGGGATGCAACTGATTAAATCAACAGAACCCTTTTTGTAAAAATCGAACAACCAAAGGCATGACAAATTTCGACAGTGTTCTAGTGATGTAATTGTTTCAGTTATAGTTCTATCACCTATCATTTTCAAAGCTACTTTTTTGGATCATATCCAAAAGATTTAAACTCGTTTAAGGGGCACCTTAGCAAATATTCGAGTTATGTTCAAGTTTTGGACGAATTAAGGATTTGTAAATTACAGCCAGATCAGAAGGGTTGAAGAAATCCTAAGCACTTAGCAATATTTTTGACAATATGCAATATGTGATCATACCATAAAAGATGTGATCTGTGATACACATAGAGAGTACTGATAGTTGATTATAGTTTCCTGGATGCAAGTGTCACTCATTGAGAACGGTATCAGTGTTGGGTTACGCTCAAAAATACTCCATTACCAGGATCGGAATCTCAGACTGACATTTCGGTTTGCCTACAAGCTAACTACACACTAAATGTGAGAAAGTATGGGTGAAATGATGCAAAAACCAAACACATTCTCACATTTAGTGTTTCGGCCCATCAAAATGCTTCATTATAGTCCTCAGTCCCATATAAATACTTCATTTTGAATGTTTCATGGCCTCGTTCAAAAACTAAACAATCCTAACCAACAGAATCTGAAGTGCTGACATGGTCTTAAATTGGAAGATTTGTATAGCTTTTTAATTTCAATCCAAATAAATGTTGTTAATGTATATTAAATAAAATAAAATTGACCAAATACACATTTAATGATTTATTAGTGCTGCATTTTGTTTACTTAAATTATTTGCGAACGCAATTTGCGCTGCAACTGGTTAAGTATAATTGGAAATGGACTCAATACTTTGTGAAACAACAAAACAGACAATTTTTTCAGCTGTAGTTTGCTTAGAGCATTTTTTTGGCGACGCACGTTAGAAGTTCAGGTGGAAACAATAGGTGGGTGCCTCCGTATTTTTTTGTACAGAAAATGCTACGAGAAGCATACTTGTGAAGTTTCATTGCCAACTTTAGCTAGTTCAGATTCCTCAATTACATAGATTAGTATTTTCATCATTTAAGCAGTTCGATGATTGCAAGACCAAATATTAATTTTGTTTGTTGCAGAAATATTCCTGAAAATTTATTTTTAAGGGACTATGTTAGAGTTAGAATTTTGTTTGTAGTTAGATTTTGAAATAGAGATTTGAGGGAACCATGTTTTAAAAATAAGTAGCTTTGTATAAAGCATCTTTAAGGAATATAAATAGGCAATATGGTTACACACAATACCAACTAAATGAGTGCAATAAATACATAGATTTAAGCAACTTTTTTTATTCCAGTATGGGGAAACTGAACACCCAATAGAAAAATAGTATATGAACATTTCTTGACATTTTACAATGTGAACAATTAAATATGCTATGAAATAATTGGCTGCTATTAATGCTTAATTTTTTTCTAAAAAGTTGATGAAGGTTAGCCGAAAATATGATTGGCTTTCTCAAAAATATTTTTCTATGCTAACCTCTGCTTTATATCTGAAAACTATTGTTTATGTACATATACATATTTTTTTCTATGTTCTGCATTTATAAAATGTAATCTACGGTAGTATTTATTATATTACGAAAAACAAAAACATATACCTAAAACTCATTAATTTGTTTTCATTATTAGCAGCATTTTTACTAAATATAACCTTCAAACAATAATAATTAAACTTGAACTTTGGTAACAAAATATTTTTAAGGAATGAATGAAAATTATATTTTGCGTTAAACTGTGGGAATTCACTAAAAAAATCTTCTGTACGTCAACAATAAACATTCATGTCGATTACATGATCTATTGAATGAGTTGTCCATGAATTCAGAACGATTTTAAGACGTATTCATTTTGTGAAAATTTTATTAAAATTTTATTTTATTTGCTCTGCATTTATTCAACAGGTTCGCTATAATCGTTCTGATTATTTTTTTAAAACATTGGTGTTCCTTTGATGCATAGTTTTTTTTGATTTTTCGATTATAACTTTTTTTTTTTAATTTAATATTTATTAATCAAAATGGAATGGAAAAATAGTTGCAAGCTTAAATCATTAAAAACAAACTATAAATATACTTGGATTAGTTCAATTGATACAGATTTTAATTACTTGCACAAAAACTATTTGGGCCGTTCATTAACGAAAATTTATTAGAATTCAATAAAAAAATTGGGCTCGCGTCCTTAACTTGATGGTTCTTCGAACGCATCTTTGTTACAATAATTCAAGGTGAATTATGAAATTTAAAGAATTTCGTAGTGATTACTATAATAAACTGAATTAATTATAATAAACTGATGTTGAACATGCTTTTTTCAATACAAAAATGTACATTGGTTTGCTATCAACAAAATGACTGCAAAATTAAAGCTTAAAACTGACTTTTTCATCGAAAAAAAACTAAAAAAGAAAAACCTAAAAACAAAACTTATTAACCTACCCATATTGTTTTTGCTTTGCAAAGTGCTGCCGCTAGCCCACGGCATCGTTTTTTTTTTGTTTGTTCTCACATCTATTCATGGATTAATTGTCAAAATTACAAATACAACAACAAACGGGTTTTGGAGAGTGAAACGTACGAAAGATTCCGATCTTGGTAAATGAAGTATTTTTGGTTACGCTTTAACGACAGGATACAGCATTTAGTCTTTGAAGCATTAAAATTAAAATTTACACGATTAATAATTTAACCATTGTCAAGTGATTTATTTTTAGTTCCTTTTTGCATTTTAACATAAATAGACTGACACCTGAACAACGCTTGCAAAATGTGAACATTTATTTTGAAAATCATATTTCTGTTCGAAATACGCATCGAACGAATTTTGTTTAACGATCAAGGTCACTTTTGTTTGAATGGATACGTCAAAAAACAAAACTGGCGTATTTGGAGTGATGACAATCCTCAAGTTTATGCTGATACACCGATACATTCATAATGTTAAATGGTTGGTGATATAATACGGTCCAACAACCCACATAGCAGCACATATCATAAATAATCTTTTGAATGAAACATAGTTTCACTTTACGGACCCCTTGCTTGTTAGAACAAAAACTATATAAATTTGTTACTTTATTAGAATAGATTAAATATTTAAACATAGATAAATTATCATTAAACTTAGAAACTACACAATTTGTTCTTATGAGAGATTTTAGAAAAAAAGTGTAATTTAAAACTTTTCTATAAATCAAGTGTTTCCACATCCACAACTCTCAAAATATTTGAATGCTTCATTATTTCCAAACAAACGTGCCAATTCCATACAATTAAGGCCATTCACATCCAGAGCTTTAAGATTAGATCCTTGCTGATGCAACAACTTGATAATCATCAAATCCGAATGCATTCCAACTGATGATTTGTATAGATACAAAATAAATGTTCATACGTATAAATAAGGACAAGGATACCAAATTTTAATTTCCAGAAGGAGGATAATGCTATATGGTTTTTTTCATCACAAAATAAAATAATTATACTTTTCCATCCCTCTCTAAAATGTCTAAGTTCAGTTTGGGTCACACAAACCTCCTCCCCCCGAAAAAAATCGATACCACAGCCACCTACATACCTGCTCTCAAAAGCAGAGTCCATCCTGACATATCATCCACCGCCTCGATGTCGGCTCCATTGTCAAGTGCGAATCTCAAAATTTCATATTGGTTTGCATCGACAGCACAATGGCAGGGTGTCACGCCATTGTTATCCTTGACATTTATGTCGGCCTTCTTGTTCAGCAGGATTCGTGCCACTGGCAGGTGTCCATAAAAGAATGCCAGCTTTAAACACCCATCACCCAACATAAAAGAAGCAGAAAAAAAAATTAACTGAAACTAAACCGTTTTAGGTTACCTTAAGTAGGCTAAAGCACTTACATGCAACGGTGTTCGACCGTTTGAGGGATTCCCATTGTGCACACTTGCTCCTGCCGTCAGGATAATGTCAATAATGCATATTTCACCCATTGTAATGGCATTGGCCAATGGAAGGTATCCATTGTGTGCGGGGTAATCAATCAGGCTGGGACGCTGTCGAAGGATCCTCTTGATCAGGAATTGTTGACCCTTCTTAATGGCCCGGTGCAGGCACATGGTTGAAGGAGGAGTTGAGAGTGTCATTCCCTGCAATTAAGTGGAGCTGCAACATTCCGGCATAAATATTCGCAAACGAAATTGAATCGACCCGACCGACTAATAAAGGCCGACAGCAGACAAGCGAAGCAGATATAGGAGCTCAGCTCATAAAACTTAATGACACTCTGACACCGCGTTTGATGCGATGCTGAGGTCGTCCTTACCACAATTTCCTCGGACAAGCCAACCGTAATAAATTCTCTTGGATGTTCATCAAAGGACTCTTCTTCGTTCTCATCTTCTTTGTCTTCATCTTCGCCGGTGATGGTGGTGGCGTTTGGGGAAAGTTTAAGGGCTTTAATATGAAATCGATATGCAAAGTTATCATCCAGCTGTTCAATTGTGGTCCTGCACGCACTCGTCCTTCAAAGGACAAAAGGAAAGGAAGCAATTTTTGCGACTGGGCTTATACAAATTTTTTGACAGAGTATCATATTTTTGCAAACTGTTTTTTTTTGTGTGTGTTTCATATAGGAAAGTCCTTTGTGCTCCAAAAAGGATTTTCTTTTTTCTTCTTTTATACCTACCAGGACACTCTGTGCCAGCCGAGCTTCTTACTGTATTTTTCAATTTCATAGACATCCGAGTTGGGAACTTGATTCCATTGAAGTGTGATTGTCGTTATGGTTTGACCAGAAACTTGTGCGTTGAAAAATTGGACATTGTCGTCCGAAACAGTTCCGTTTCCCAATGCCATCTCCATCACACCATCACAACACAATCACTATCGCTATGATTGAAAAGAAACAAACTGATGCAACAACCAATAAAAACACTCACATATCCTACGGAAGGACTTAGTTCCTTTGATCGAATGGTTTCTGTTGCTGTTGCTGCTTTTGAAAGTATACAAAAACTTTCTTGTTGTTTTATCAATATGAAAACGATGATGGTTTTTCTCGCATAGCAACAAACACAACAAGGACAAAATTTCATAACGCATTTTCAATTCCATAGATACAATATACGATTTCAATTGATTTGGGAAGGAGAAGAAAAATTGTTTAAATTGTTTGCAATTCAAAATCACATAAAAGGATATAATTTGTTGTTTCTCCATCATGCGGCAAAGATGTGCTCTAAAGTGGAGATATTTTAGATAAATAAATGTTTGAATGTCCGGATGTCGACACAGAGTTTGGTGGTATTTTGCGAGATAATGGCGGCGCGCAAGTATCACCACACTTGGTTAGAATGAAAATTGATTGTTATTTGTCAATGGGGAGTTCTTTTTATATTTTGATGAAATGTTTCGTAAACAATGCTAATGCTACTTTAGAGAGTTTATATAAAGAGGAACTTTATGTTGTCATTTTTTATTGTTTTTATTGTTCTCTTTTATTTGAGATGGATACGAAGGAAATCAGTAGAAAGGATATTGGGAAGTTATGGATTAATAAAAAATGAAATTCGAGAAGTTGGTTAAACACGAATTCTGTTTATTGTGGGCTAGATAAAAATTAAGTGCGTTTTTCAAATGCCTTTGCCTGTTTTATGTCTTTTCACTTAAGACAATATTTTAATTTCAGAATTTCATTTTTTTCTAATTTCACATTTTGCAGGTTTTAGGAACAAAAATAATAATTATAGGTACAAGTTACGTTCAATTTCATAACTTTTAACAAAGTCCCTCAAGAACGCCTTTATATTTCCGTAACGCCCGTAACGTGAAACTATACGTTTCTTTCAAAATGTCAATTGTGATACGAACTGTTTTACGTGTTGCGCCCGCACCGCGGCGCCGTCTTGCTGAAACCATACATATGTCTTGCACATTATGATTTTTTAGGTTGATCAATTTTCAGTTTTAGAAATATCTTGAAAAGCGAAAGCTTGCTAATAACCGGCAGTCTGGCTTTAAATTGGTCCACTGGTGATCTCATAGTTTATCTCACCAAGCAGTGGACCAATTCTTACATCGTTTTAAAGAAAGTAGGTTAGGTTAGGTTAGGTTGAGGGGCTGACAGTTGATGTCTTTACCGTCACACTTAGATCAATACAGATCCATTGTGATACCCGTGAGTATTACTACTCAAGCTAATAAGAAAAACCTATGTGATCAGTTAGTCAAGCCATTTAGAGGCTTTGAGGAAGTTCAGAATGTTAGTACCTGGCGTACTAAAGAGTTCTTTTAAATCCCCAAAGAAATAGTTGCCAAGCAGTTTCTTCCTTTGATGGGAGAGTGCGGGACAGTCACACAGAAAGTGCGAAATGTCTTCATGCACATCCTCATCACCGCATCCTCTGCATAGATCATCTGAACTGATTCCCATCTTTTTCATATCATAACCTAACAAATTATGTCCGGTGATTATGCTTACAAGAGATCAAAGTGATCCCTTGTGTAGCTACATAATTCTTTCCGTTCTTTGATTGTTAAAACAGGGCCAGATTTTTCTTGTAGTGCCGCAGGTGTCAAGAAGGTTCCACCTTTCATCGGCCTTGATAGTTATTCTTTTTGAGATTTCCTGTTCTAAATAACTAGCTGAGCTTGGCTTACGTCAAGCATTGAACCTAATCTTGCTAATTCATCGGCTTTCACGTTGCCTAGTACATCGCTGTGGCCTGGGACCCAGCAGAGTCTAATATTGTGCTGTGCGCCAAGAACCTTAAGCTCTTCGCGGCAGCATAAAACAAGCTTTAATTTTACCTCAGTTGCAGTAATCGCTTTTATTGCCGCTTGGCTATCAATGTAAAAGGTGACATCAGCTCGTGGTATCGCCATCATTGATACCTTTTTAGCAGCTGTTGTCACTGCCAGGACCTCCGCTTGGAAGACGCTACTGTAGTTTGGAAGCCTAAGCGAAGCTTGAGAGATTCAGAATAAAAGCCTGCTCCTACACCAGTGTCCATTTTAGAGCCATCAGTATAGATAGCTATTGACGACTCACTGGAGTATGGTATATTATTCATCCATTCCTCTTTGCTTGGGATAGCAGCCTGGAATGGTTTATGAAAATCAAGTTCGGGTATTTTATAGTCTGTTGTAGTACTATCACCCATAACTTTATGAAGGATCTGGGCATGTCCTATGGAACTGTTTATCCAGACTTTAGTTTGACTAAGTCTCAGGGCACTTTTGGCCGCAGATTCTTGAACAAGGAGGTTTAGGGGAATTAAATTGAGTATAACTTCCAGTCCCGCAGTTGGAGTGGATCTCATTGCTCCCGTAATGCCAGTGCACGCAAGTCTTTGAACTTTTATCAAAGTTTTCAGGTTCATGCTCTTTTCTAAAGCTTTCCACCATACCAAATTACCATAGGTTAGTATTGGTCTAATTATTGCCGTATACTCGTACATCCATTTGATAATTTTAGGGTTTGGTCCCCAGGTTTTCCCGAAAATTCTATTGCAGGAGTAAAAGGCAATCGATGCCTTTTTGAATCTATCTTTGGTGTTCAGGCCCCAGTTTAGTTTTTTTTGCGTGATCAGAGATTTTAAGAGGGCAGCCTTCAATTGAAGGTATTTTAAAATCAGGTATTTTTCGATTGTTAGTAAATAGCACTAGTTCTGTTTTAGCTGGATTGACTGTCAGCCCACAGTTCCTAGTCCATTTGCTTACCAACGAGAGGGCGTATTCGGTTTGTTCACTGATAGTGGGTAGGAACTTGCCAGTCGCTAGTATTGCAAGATCATCAGCGTAGGCTATTATCCTTACTCCACTTGATTTCAATTTAGAGAGTACGCCGTTCATGACAAGAACCCAAAGTAGCGGTGAAAGAACTCCACCCTGAGGGGTGCCCCTGGATGTGGTTACTCTTACCCTTTCTTCCTCTAGCTCAGAGTTAATTTGTCTCATTCTGAGCATACACATTATCCACTGTGTTATTGCCTTTTCGACTTTGTGGTCGTCCAAGGCTTGCTTTAGAGAAAGTAAGATTATTGCACTTGATATTTAAAAGGTATTTGAGTTTGCCATCAAGCTCTCTTATCGAAAATGCGTACTCTTGCTATTGATGAATCGCTTCTTTTGTTGGGTTAGAAATTACCTTTCGGACCAATCAATTCAAGTGGTATTGGACGGGTTCAAATTTGATATCTAAAAAATAAACGCATTGCACTGTCTTGTCTCCCTTAGGTTCTCATCCTAACGAACGGCAGCGTATGACAAGCTCATTAAATTTTGAAACCTTGAGGGCATTGTCAAATAGGAAATCAAAAACCGTGTAAAATTGAATGCTCAAAAAGGCGTAACCATCCTCCAATGTCACTATTAATGGGTGGTATTTGCATTGAGGTTTAGATTTCTTCCGCCGCCGATGCAAAAAGTTTTGTACCCTTCTGACTATAATTTATAAAGCCTATATTCGTCCAAAACTTGAGTAAAACTCCTATAAATAGGCAGGTGCTCCAATAACCCACATGTGTCTCTTGGATTAATTCAAAAGAGAGCTTTAAAAATGATAGGTGATCGTTGTTTAACTAAAACTTTTGCATCTCTTGGGCACCATCGCAGGAGTTCTTGTTTTTCATTAGTATATCGCTATTTTCACAAACGATGCTCTAGTGAAATAGCCAGTTGCAGCATTCCCCCACGTCAGTTTTTGTGGTTGCAACGGTGTCTCAACATACACTTGAACAAAAATACTCCATTTACCAAGATGGGAATCTTTCGTCCGTTTCACTCTCCAAAACCCGTTTATTCACATTGTTGTATTTGTAATTTTGACATTGAGTACATCAATAGATGTGAAAACCAACAACAAAACGATGCAGTGGGCTAGCGGCACTTTGCAAAGCAACAACAAAATGGGGAGGTGAATAAGATTTTTTGTTCAGATTTTTCTTTTTACTTTTTTCTATGAAAAAGTCAGTTTTAAGCTTTACTTTTGCAGTCATTTGTTGATAGCGAATCAATGTACATTTTTGTCTTGAAAAAAGCATTTTCAACATCAATTTATTATATTATAATTAATTCATTAATTTACAATAATCACCACGAAATTCTATAAATTTCAGAATTCACCTCGGATTATTGTATCAAAGATGCGTTCGAAGAATTATCAAGTTAAGGGTGCGAGCGCAATTTATTGAATTCTACTAAATTTTTGGTTAATGAACAGCACAAATATTTTTTTTGCAAGTGATTAAAATTTGTATCAATTTAATTAATCCAAGTATATTAATAGTTTTTTTCTCCATAATTTAAGCTCGCAACTATTTTTCAATTTCATTTTGATAAATAAATATTAAATTCAAAAAAGAGTTATAAGCGAAAAATACCTTATCCATAACATTCTTGATTGATGGAAGTATACATGTATTTGCTATCAACAACAACAATGTAACATATCAAAGTTATTATTGTTTGAAGGGTATGTTTAGTAAAAATGCTGCTAATAATGAAAAAAGAGTTTTACGTATCTGTTTTTGTATTTTTTAATATAATAAATACTTATGTAGATTATATTTTATAAATGCAGAACATAGAAGAAAATAATGGGTGATTTTTTTGAGTTTAGGATTTTCATGCATTAGTATTTGACAGATCACGCGGGATTTCAGACATGGTGTCAAAGAGAAAGATGCTCAGTATGCTTTGACATTTCATCATGAATAGACTTACTAACGAGCAACGCTTGCAAATCATTGAATTTTATTACCAAAATCAGTGTTCGGTTCGAAATGTGTTTCGCGCTTTACGTCCGATGAGCGATGAGGCTCATTTCTGGTTGAATGGCTACGTAAATAAGCAAAATTGCCGCATTTGGAGTGAAGAGCAACCAGAAGCCGTTCAAGAACTGCCCATGCATCCCGAAAAATGCACTGTTTGGTGTGGTTTGTACGCTGGTGGAATCATTGGACCGTATTTTTTCAAAGATGCTGTTGGACGCAACGTTACGGTGAATGGCGATCGCTATCGTTCAATGCTAACAAACTGTTTGTTGCCAAAAATGGAAGAACTGAACTTGGTTGACATGTGGTTTCAACAAGATGGCGCTACATGCCACACAGCTCGCGATTCTATGGCCATTTTGAGGGAAAACTTCGGAGAACAATTCATCTCAAGGAATGGACCGGTAAGTTGGCCACCAAGATCATGCGATTTGACGCCTTTAGACTATTTTTTGTGGGGCTACGTCAAGTCTAAAGTCTACACAAATAAGCCAGCAACTATTCCAGCTTTAGAAGACAACATTTCCGAAGAAATTCGGGCTATTCCGGCCGAAATGCTCGAAAAAGTTACCCAAAATTGGACTTTCCGAATGGACCACCTAAGACGCAGCCGCGGTCAACATTTAAATGAAATTATCTTCAAAAAGTAAATGTCATGGACCAATCTAACGTTTCAAATAAAGAATTGATGAGATTTTGCAAATTTTATGCGTTTTTTTTTTTTAAAAAGTTCTCAAGCTCTTAAAAAATCACCCGATATATACATTAACAATAGTTTTCAGATATGAAGCATAGGTTAGTGTAGACAAATATTTTTGAGAAAGCCAATATTATTTTAGGCATGTTAATTAAAGAAATGTCCGCTAACCTTTTTAGAAACAAATTTAGCACTATTAGCAGCCAATTATCTCATAACATATTTAATTGTTCACATTGTAAAATGTCTAGAAATTTTCATTTGCTACAAATTTCGTAATTTTAAAGATTATTTAAAATAAAAAATTATCAGATACTTTTATATGATTTTTTTTTCAATTAAAATAGCTTTTGTGATTACTTTTAAGACTAAAATTGCAATTCAGGAACATCTCAACCACCAAAATAGACCAAACAATTTCGGAATTACAAAATGATTTATGTACCCACTTCATGAAAAAATAATAAAAAAAAAACTTTTGTCCGAAATTTTTACTTAATTCAAGTTGTCATTTTCCAACGACTTACTACATTGAGTTTGATTTTTAGTATTCAAATTGGTTTTAAGTAAATATAGACGTTTTTTACTTACCTTCCAACTTCGTTTCAATTTAAAAATTATTGTTTATAGTTTAATGTATTAAATGTATAATTAGTCAAAAGATACAATTAAATGCATTTCCACACCACCTTAGTCCTACAAATTATTTTCTATGTGTGAATACTTTATTGAGAAAAGAGGTTTGCGTAAGCATAGAAACAAAATACAGCACTAATAAATCATTAAATATGTATTTGGTCAATTTCATTTAATTTTATAAACATTTACAACATTTATTTGGATTGAAATTAAAAAGCTATTCAAATCTTTCAATTTAAGACCATGTCAGTACTTCAGATTCTGTTGGTTTGTTTCGTTTTTGAACGCGGCCATGAAACTTTGAAAATGAAGCAATTTGATGGGCCTGAGGACTAAATGCGAGAATGTGTTTGGTTTTTGCATCATTTCACGCACACTTTCTCCCATTTAGTCCTCAGTAGCTTGTAGGCAAACCAAAGTGACAGTCTGAGATTCCCATCTTGTTAAATGGAGTATTTTTGTACTTGAATATGTTCATCACTCAAAATACGGCTGTTATGTTTATTAAGGTGTCCATTCACCGCTAAACAAACTTCGCTTCTGAAAATTGAGATCAACGGTAAAATTGTTAATGACCCATTAAACGAATCTACGCCTTGCTCGGTGATCCCATAGCTTCAATTCTTAAAATGCCAAAGTAAATCACTTGACAGCTGACAAAATGGCCACCAGTTAAATATTATGTTTTGCCTGATTTTGAAGCAACATTGTTCTCAAGAACATAATTACGCAGATGAACTTTACCAAAGTGTGTTGGATGGGTTCTTTTTTGTAAGAAATATAAGCTATAGACTCTTTTACTGTTAGAAACCAATCCTAATTTACCTGTATCTTAAGTTTTGACGGACGATACGGAATACCTTCCATAATCATCCTTAGTAAAGTATATATACAAAAAAAAATACAAATTTATTGAATCTCAAATAATTTTTAAATATGTATGTACGTACAAGCGTTTTCTTTCAATAAATAAAACCTCAAAAGCGTTGACAAAGATTTAAAACAAGCCAGTCCTTTTAAATCCCCCACTTTATTTACAAATTTTAATGGTATCATAAATATCTGTTCGCCTTTGTCCATATATTGGAATTTGCTTTCGAACTTCATCCACCATCGTAAAATCTAAAAACATACATACAAAAATCAGTTTTAAACAAGCATTCGGAAATCACAGCGCCCACTATATAATCAAAATCCACTGACTTACCAATATCAGCGATTAAAATATCACGTTTCTCACCAGCTTCACACATCACTCTGCCCCATGGATCCACAACCATCGAGTGTCCATATGAAACGAAATCAGCGGTCTCATCGCGTGAAGACGAAACTGTAACCACAAAGAGCTGGTTTTCATTGGCAAGGGTCCTCTGCAGCAATTCCCAATGCATTAGACCATGAGGAACACAAAAGGACGAAGGATACACAATCATATCACATCCTGAAAGAAAAAAAACATTTTAATAAAATTCTCTTCGACAAGATTTTTGACATTTTTGTTACCTTCTTTGCGATATAATCGTGCCAGTTCGGGGAATCGTAAATCATGGCAAATTCCAATTCCAAATTTTCGACCCTCAATTTCGACAATCGTCAAATCGTTGCCAGGTCTAAGAGCTGATGATTCCATGAATTGTACTCCCCCAGCAAGTGGGTTGGTGTCAAATAAGTGGATCTAGACAACAACAATTTAAAGGACTTGAGTTTAAAATAATTGAAAACTATATACATTTGTACATACCTTGCGGTACTTGCCAATTTGTTTGCCATCTGGTGACCAAACTACACAAGTATTATATAAGCCATGTTCACCAACTTTTTCAATTATACTCCCACCAATTATATAAATACCAAGAATTTTTGCCAACTTAGATAAAGCTTGACAAGTTGAACCTTCAGGAATTTTTTCGGCAAATTTTGCAAAGTTATCTATGCCATAGGGACCATTGAAAGACTCTGACAATATAGCTAATTTCAAATCAGGGTTTTCAGCTTTAGCCAACTTAATCGCTTCCGTAGCTCGATTGACATTTGTACTAGGATCCGTTCCTACCGGTAATTGAAACAGTGCAATTTTCATTTGAAGAAATAGCTTCCTTTATACTGAACGTAATTAATCGACTGAATATTCTACTAAATAATAGTTAAGATCTTTCAGGTTTTTGGAATGAAGTTTAATTGTTTGATTTTCTGTTATCTCCCGCAAACTTTTATTCAATGAGCCCTTGAAAGTTAAAATATGTACATATATACTTTACACGCACTATGATAATTTTAATGATACATAATTACTTTAGTAAATAAAGTTGTGTAAATTTGTTTAAATGATAAAGAAAAATAAAAAAAGCATAACATTTTGCTTCCCACCAATTAAATTCTAAGTCAATTAAGGCACCGATTGTCAAAAGCTTTTTCTATTCTGTGTTTCATTTTAGAGCAAATATTAAGACTTGATAACAGATCACTACGCCTAAAGCTTAATAGAGTTCTTTGCTATTTCTAGGTTTCATATTTTCTTGGTGAAGTTCTCTCAAAGACAGCGACACAGCGGCGGTTTGATTGCCGTACATCAAAAATGCCTAATTTGTATGAATCTGGCGTATAAACAACCTCAATTTACTAGAAGGCTAAGGTACTGTTGGCTTGTAGAGCATTAAAAGTCTGACGAGGCTAAATCGGAAGCTATCCACTCACATCACTTTGACTTGAGTTTACCAAAATCTAAAATCAATTATACAGAATTTGTTGGGAGACGTCAGCTACGTGGAAGGGCAGTAGCGCCGGTGCCGTTTTATTACTATATGTCATACGTTTCCACATCATCCATTCAAGACAAAAGAAGTTGGTAAAAAATCGATCTACTACGTTGGAAAATGTTGACCTATGTCCCCGCCAGACATGACTATTTCAAGATGAATTGAAATCTCTTAATTTGTTTTTGGTTTCATTCTTAATTAGACAAATTTGTTTATTGACAAACCCATTCATCCATCAGAAATGGAATTAATCGCTAAAACCTAGAGTTACTTTTCAAGAATTTCAGGTCCCATTTAGTGTACGTACGTTCGATGCATGTACTCGCGTTTAACTTCAATCCTTGGATCAGTTAAGTTTTTTACGAGTGCACTGCCAGGTCTAGCAGCAAAATCCGCCAAATTTCGAGTGGAAGATGCAATAGATCTTGACCAGCTAAAACATGGCCGCTATTAACTGTCGGAGTTTAGAAGCCCTAATGAGAGGATCTATTATATCAAGGTCTTACGACATTTCAGTTTAATGGGACTACAAATCAGCATTAAAAACTAAGTTTTGTTATTTTTTAGTTTAAATGAATTTAAGTTTTTATTTACATACTGTGAGGGCACCCAATGAGTTATGAATACCCTTATAATGAGTTGTTAAGGATTATATATTCGTGTAGTGCGGTTAAAAAAAAAAATATGTACTTAACCTCTCTATACTCTTGGCTTTGAACCGATTTTGTTTCAATATATTTCTATTTACCTAGAAAGCCGCATTTATAATGTTCGCTTGATATACGCTCTCTCACACCCTTTTCTTGCTACCTCTGGTGTAACACAAGGTAGCCACTTAGGCCCTCTCCTTTTTATCCTCACCCTTAATGATATGGAGTTGATTTCTAAGCATTCCCATATTTAATTTTTCGCTTTTAAGTCCATTACATCTATGTATAATTCTTACCGCATTCAACTAGATCTCTACAGTTTCCCAGTCTGGTGTAAACAAAACTTACTCCTGTGTGAACTAGGGTCTCACCCAACCCATTTCTCCATCTACCTCGGTCCCTAGCTTGTTGTCACCAGTTGCGCACTCCAAGTTGGTCGAGAGATGTCACCAGCTGCTCACTCCAAGTTGGTCGAGATCACTTACCACTTGCGTGCCATCTGATCAGTTGACTTCCTCTACTGCGTTGTTCTGAGGGCGTAGATTCAAAGACTTATTGAGCCGGAGCATTGGTTTCCATGCGCTCTACGTGACCCAGCCATTTCAGTCGTTGGACTTTTACCCTTCTGGCTAATTCTACTTTGCTGTAAAGCCCGTACAGTTCGTCGTTCCATCTTCTCCTCCACTCCCCTTCTATGCATACGGGACTCTAGATCACGCATACGGGACTCTAGATCACGCGAACTACCTCAAAGTTACGTTTGTAACGTTTTGACAGAGAGTCGGTGTTGTAGGTTTTTTCTTGATGACAGCATGGTCTTTGTTTTGCTCTCATTTTTCCCTAAACCCATTTTTGCCGCCTCTGACTCAATACTCGCTAAAGCCCCATTGACAACACGCTGAGTCATTCCGATTATGTCAATGTCATCAGTATATGTCAGTGATTGGGCGAACTTTTGAAAGATAGTGCCTCTAATGTTGAGAGCTATTCTTTGGGAGCTGTTTCCAACCTTTATGGAGCAACTCGAATTCTCCTTAGTCACCCTGCAAAACGGACGAGTATGACAGAGATGTCAAAACTAGGCACTGCTCTATACAGTTTGTCCCTGAAGAGATGGTGGTTTTTACCAGGATCTGCCATAATGCATTGGCGCAAGAAGCAGAAGATGCTGCAAACAGGTGCGACAGCAGGACCGTTTACCGAATAACCAAAGAACTGACCGGTACACACAGCTCAAAGCAACACCTGGTGAAAGAAGTAACGGTACTGTGATAAGTTCGGTGGATGAGCAAGTCATAAGGTGGAAAGAACACTTTTTCTCGGTTTTAAACCGAATGTTTGCAAACAACGTGCAACGTGAAACGCCTGAAGAAACTAATCCCCGAATCCGCACCGCACCTCCCAGTAAAGATGAGATCGTTGCCGCAGTTAAAGCACTTGAGAACATCAAAGCGGTAGGACTTGATGAAATTCCCGCAGAGCTTTTACAAGCAGCGCCAACGTCATCAAGCGAACTGCTTCATCAACTCATAAAAGAAGCTTGGACCACCGAAAGCTTCCCCCATGAGTGGAAGAAGGGAATTATCGTCAAACTCCCAAAAAAAGGAGATCTTACAAAGTTCGAAAACTGGAGAGGAATTTGCGTTCTACTAGTCGTTGCCATAATAGTAGCAAAAGTTATACTGGAACGCATCAGAGAATACCTTGAGGCCACACTCGATGCCGAACAAGCAGGATTCCACGCTGGATCCTCCTGTATTGATCATATTAACACCCTGCGGATCATTATTGAACAGTGCATAGAATATCGATCACCACTACACCTGCTGTTCATCGACTTCGAGAAGGCCTTTGATAGCGTTAACAGGGAGTATATCTGGTTAGCTTTGCGGAGGAGAGGCATCCCAGAAAAACTAATTGCTATTATTAAAGCAGCATTATGATGGATCCAAGTGTCACGTTCTGCACGATGGAAGGTTGTCAGATGACTTTGAAATCCGAAGCGGAGTCAGACAGGGCTGTATTCTGTCACCAATATTTTTGTTGGTGATAACTGATAAGCGATGTACCGCGCTCAGCTCTGTCAGGTAGCGGAGGTATCCATGCAGTGTTGGGACTTCTACCACTTAAGTGGTATTTCTACCACTTTTTGGTGTTCATGAAAATCTACCACCTAAAAAGCAAATTCTACCACTTTTTGCAACTCACCGTTCACCTATCATTAAACTCTACCTTTTAATATTTATAGTATGTATATTTAAATTTTTTGCCAATAAATCTTAAAATTATAAACGAGTTAAATAAACCATTTCAATCTGAGAACACAAAAATAAACTTGATATTCGAAAGAATGACTACATTAAAATTAAATTTTATGAAAAATTTTGTAAAACCAGAAAATATAAATGTAAACACAAATATAAAAAACAGTGAAATCTATTTACCATATTCTCAAATGTATTTTGGCCTTTACTTTGAAAGGTACTTACTTGAAAATGATATTGATGTTGAACAAGATAAATGCAACTACGAAATGTTATGTGCAGCTATTGTATTGAATTATGTGTTCAAATTAGAGAAAGGTTTAACCTTTCAAACGATGAACTAAAATTTTTCAAATATTTAAACCCGAAAAACGTCATTGATGGAACAATGCCATCAGTTTAAGGTCTCACGAAACATTTTTCACCAACTATAAATAACTCGGAACTAGAGTTAATTAATAATGAGTGGAGAAAATTAATTGGAGAAAATCAATTAGTCCAAATTTTTAAAACTGATGACATTGTTTCACAATGGCTTTTGATAAAAAACTTAAAAGACGGAATGGACAATTTAATTTTTGATAACATACATATCTTTTTATATGTTGGAGCAGCGCTATTTTCAGATTTAAAAAATATAAAAAATGAAAAAAGAAATAAATTAAAAACTACAACCGTTCACAACATTTTGGCTGCTAGGGAAATTTCAGTAAATTTTCAGAATTTTAACCCTCCGGAAGCATTACTGAAATATGCTTCAAAATTTAAATTTTCCGGCGGTCTATATAGCAAAAAATAATTTTAAGTTTTTCTAACTAATTTAATTATTGTGAATTGTGATATTTGAAACTGAAAGAACTGAATTATTGTTTATATAATTTTTTGTATTTTTTAATAAGTTATTGAATATAAGATTTACTACATAAAAATGGGTTTTAATTTCTACCACTTTTCTACCACCTTTTTGACATCATTTCTACCACTCTTTTGCTTCTGCGAGGTCCCAACACTCCATGGACTTTGACATCCTATTTAAAACACTTGGATTAAGCGGACGATGTTTGCTTACTCTCTCATAGGATCATGGATCTCCACCAAATGACAACAATTGTGGAGAGAGAAGCAGAAGTTGTGGGGCTGAAAATTAATTCCGGAAAAACAAAAATGATCAGCCTCGGAACCCGACCATCATCTAAGTAAATATTTTCTCGCAACCGGTGGAAAAAGTGGAGAGCTTTCAATACCTTGGAAGCATCGTTTCCATCGAAGGCGGGGCCGATCAAGACGTCATCTGCCGCATCGGAAAAGCAAAAGCGGCGTTCGGTATGCTGTCAAAAATTTGGAAGAATAACTCTATCAGCTTAAGAACAAAGCTACGACTGTTTCGCACAAATGTCGAATCTGTGCTTCTTTATGGGTGCAGCACTTGGAAGGTTACTTCAGCCATAACAAGAAAGCTGCAAACCTTCGTAAATAGATGTCTTCGTAACAACCTAAGGATTTTCTGGCCAAACCGTATTTCAAATGAGGTCCTTCATAGAAGGACAGGTCAGGAACCTATAGAATCTATAATACGAAGACGTAAGTAGCAATGGATTGGACATACGCTTCGAAAAGGTAACGACTGCATTGCAAGCCAAGCAATGCAGTGAAATCCGCTTACACAAGAAGGAAGAAGAGCTGGACGACCGAGAAGCACATTGCGCAGGACAGTCGAGGCGGAATCAGCGTCACTAGGCAAGAGTTGGAGGGAGCTGAAACACATCTCTGCTGCTATCTCCAGCTGCTTTGAAGAGCTCGGCATTCAAGCCAACTACTTCAGCGGCTTTGTTAGACTTCAGCTTAGATATGCCAATTTTCACTTCGTCTAAATCGTGAAGACGGGATTGTTGGCTTTCATCGTCTATGTTGAATTTATTTTCCTGTCTGACAGCAAAATTTGGTTTGTCGTCGGCGTTATAAAGTCTGTAAAAGTGGTCCTTCTATATCCTTACCATTGATTGCGGTTCAACTGCGATGTTTTTGACTTTCCTTCGTTTCGAGGTTTTTTTACTTGTGAATATTGTTTCACCTGCTCATAAAACTTTCGAACTTCATTTCCGCTTTTGAACCTCTAAACATCTTCGAAGGCAATTTTCTCATGCTCTCTCTTTTTCCTTCTCAGAAGTCATTGTTCCTCTTTCATCTTCAAACCAGTGGCGTCTTCTCTGATTGCATCTTGGCAATGTTGCCACTAGTTATCGATAAATTGTGTTGGCGGCAGAGAACTTCAAAAGAGGTTACTTGTATTGTCAGAGAAGGATATGGCGATATCTTGCAATTGTAGCCGTTCGACTTTGTATCTTCTCTCCCCATCTCCCTGTTTAGCCTTGGGTCAAGAAACCCGAAGTGCAAGGACATTCACTATGCTGGAAGCGTGTCTAGCGTCAATCGCAATATGGTCAATCTGGTTGACGGTAGATTGATCTGGAGAACTCCAGGTTCCTTTGTGGATGTTGAGGTGTGGAAAACGGGTACTGGCTACCAAGACGTTTTGCCCCGCAGCAAAATCGATGAACCTGAATCCGTTGTCGGAATTGTCATCGTGCAGGCTGTTTTTCTCGGTTGCTTTATAGCAATCGTAGTAACCCCATAAGGTGTTCACTTAGTAGTTCAACCTACCTGGAACTAAATACGCCACCGTTGATTTCATCTTGTTAATTCCACCGCTGCCGTCTGGATGAAAGGAGAGGTGCATTAGTGGAAACACCCCTATCCCATTTTTCGGTTGCTACCCCTACAACTTTCTACTGGGGTTAGAACCCAATCTCCAGTAGAAGTACTAGGCACCCGATGTTCACCGCGGGGAATTAAGAGTAGGAGTTAGTAGACAGAGGTGTGTTTTTGAAAAAAAACTTGTGGACGCTTGCGTACTGTTGAATTCACATGTCTGCCATTTTAACGTCGTAAATAAAACTGCTTAGACCTAAATATGAACAAATCTCAGTCAACTACTTTTTCACGAAAGCAAGTAAGAACATCGCACCAAGAACTAGATTTCGGTGCTCATATACATAGGTGACATAATATTAAAATCCAACTCAGCGCTAGGTTGTGTAAAACGTTAGTCAAAGCAATTTTAACACCCCTACGTCCCCTCCTTCAAAATACGCTTCTCAAATATGGCCTCCTTACCAAGGCGTACAAATAAACTTTAGAGTTCTGTCATATAAGATTGAAATATGTAAGTTCACAGGTAGTCAATAGCCCTTCTATTTTTGTCTTCTTCCATTAATCCGAGCATTGTTAGTTTTCTATGTATTTACCCTTTATCTGACCTAAAAATAAAAACTCTGCCATCACCAAGAAAGGAAACCTCAAAAATGAAGTGAGGACGTGGACAACAGTGCTTTACTTTTAATAATTATACTTTTTTTGTGTTTTTTTTTTCGATATTACCAAAACCTCCCTTTTTCATTAAAATTTATTGAGAATCCACTTGATGATTGATATTGGTGTCCTGTATTTTAGAATTTCGATTTCAAATTTGTCTGCTTTGTGAATCACTTTTAAATATTGAAGAAATAAAAAAATTCGGAGAAATATGAAAACGTTTTAAAATGAATTGTATTGACCTATAAACCAAGCCGATTTTAATGAAAAAGTATGTCTCTATCGAAAATACAACGCTTAAGTATTTTTCAAATGAAATCGTTATGACAAATTTTAAATTTAAGTTAAAAAAAATTAGAACAACTTAAATTCGATAGGCTTTATTCTTAAGTTTGTATTTTTAACATACTTCATTTTTTTTCTAATTTAAAAACATTCTGCCCCCTTAGGAGTTTGATAGCCACACGAATAAACATTATAGAAGTCTTGATTCTGCTTCAACCCCAAAAAGAACACATTCTCAGCAATTTCTTTCCCAAAATCACAGAAGTTCTGCGCATAAAGAGTGAAAAACAAACGCTTATTATCCAATTTATAGCGCTTCAAAATTTCATTTTCATGATCGTAGATTTCATTAGTAACTGGCGTCGATACAATCCAATCGCGATATTCAGCCCAGGCTTGTTGGAAACTCTTAATATAAATTACAGCCATCAGACGTGCTTCATCGAGAACATTTAGAACCGGAGGAAGTTTAAGACAGTCAGCAATGCGACCATACTTAGCTGGATCCATTCTTGCTGAACTATTGTAAAACATCATCCAGAGATGGACATTGAGGGTTGACATATAATAGGACATGGGTTTATTTCGACTCTGGTACATGTACATTGTCCAATCGAGGATAGTTTTGGGCACACCGCGCATGTAGGTTGAGTTATTGCTTTTACGAAGTTCTTCCAGGGCTTTGATATTATGGTCGTAGCCATCGTTATAGATCCGGACATATTTGTATTCTTCATCTAAATCGTTGGTCTAGAAATAAATTAGGGAAATTACAGTAGAAAATTTACTGGAAAAATTTAAATAAGAAGGAAGAAAAGCTTTCTGAGATTATAACATTATGACAAAACTATAGGAGAACTATATGGACATTGACAAAAAGGACATTTAAACAGGCAAATTGTTAGTTCTAGGGCTATTTTTAGCAAGTACGTCAATCTCTTGTAAGCTTTTTCATTGTGAAAATTCGTTTTTTACTGAAAGTTTGGTAATCTTCATTGTTAAAGTTGCAAGTTTCACTTGAAAAACCTTAAGTTCCAAAATTAAGTAATGAATGTATTTGTTAAAAATTAAATAATAATTGGTCAAATATTATTCCGAGCAATAGATATAAATACACATTTGATGCCATTCCGAAAAAAAAACAATCGACGAGGATGGGATTCGAACCCACGCGTGCAGAGCACATTGGATTAGCAGTCCAACGCCTTAACCACTCGGCCACCTCGTCATGTTAGAAAAGGTTGCAAACAAATTTCCACGGCATGGGTGGGCTAAAAAAACTATAGACAGTGCTCAATATCAATATAAACAAAGGGTGTTTGTTTCGTATATGAAAAATTCAAAACCTTACATCTTTATTGTAAACTTCTAATAGGAAAAATCGAGAAACCTGATTTAATTCTGCACAAATGAAGAACGAGTAGAGATATCGACATCAGTATTGTGCAGAAGGGGGTTTAATAAAAATATAGTGCGTTATTATAACAGCATTGTTAAACTAGAAATCCTTTGATTTTAAATATCTCATGAACAAATTACGATGTCAAAAAAAGGGTCTGAAAAAAGCCACCACTTTAGTGTCCCTATAAATTTTTGAAGCTGAAATGTGATTTAAAGAACTTCAAGAAGTATACAATACAAAATTAAAGTTTTAGTTACTTTCTGTCAAGATACCCTAGACGTCAAATCAATTAAGTAATACGAATGTATCTTAATTTATGTCAAAAACGATGTCAATTGGATTTTTCTAAACATTTTACAACAATAATTTGTATAAGAGAAAATATGTTCGACGTCATAATCTTTTTTTGTCCTCAAGATATTTGAGTAGAAATCAATTTTTAAAACTTTCAAAACACTACATACTTTTATATGGAAATTTTGTTTGTATTGAATGAATCATTTTTTAAGTCAAATTTTTGATGTTACTAAACAAATAACAACCTTCCTGCATTAAGACAGTTTTTGAAATATTATGCATTAACAAATTAAACGCACGACTTTTTCACATAAATTTCCTGCTTTTTATCCAAGAAAGCTGTCTACAAATAGTGACTATGTTTCAAGATTTAAAAATAAACCTACAAAATAAGTTTATCTTTAATAATTTTAGTGGCATTTAATTAATTATACGTTTTATACTTGGATTTTGGTAAAAAATATTGACTCGTTTTTGAGATATCGAATTTTGTAAAAAGAATTGTATGATTAACATTTTTGTCTATCAAATTATATTATGATAATACATATAAAACACTCCGGAAAGAAATCATTAAAATCAGTTGACTAGTTCAAGAGTTAAGTTAAACAAAAAAAATATAGAACACTTCATGAAAATCTATCGGACCGTTTTTGAGAAAATTTTAATTTTTGAATATTGTACAACAAACTTGTATGAAAAAGGTTTTTGCAACAGGGCTGGGTGGATTTTAGAAGAACTAGGCCTGTCGCAGACCAAAACAATGCGAATCTTGCGTCGTGATTTAGGTCTTCAACCATACAGAATCCAACTGACCCTTAAACTGAAATCAAACGACCATACGCAGCGTTGTGTGTTCGCTAATTGGACTTTATAGCAGTATGAATGTGTATGTGAATGAGCAAATTACCAGATTTGGGAAAACATCAATCGACACGAGATTTGCCAGGTGCCTCGTGTGGATTTTGAGCTGGAGGCGTCATCGTTCCGTACTTCTTCGAAAATGATGCTGGCCAGGCCATCACCAGGTGATAACTATAAATCGATGACCACCATCTACTTTTGGCCTAAATTGAATAATATGGACACCAAATATATATGGTTTGAACAGAATGGCGCAACGTGCAACACAGCTCAAGATACAATTGATACTCTGCGCGAGCGGTGTCATGGTATGGCTATCTCCCCTAGACTTTTTCTTGCGGAGCTTTTTCAAGTCGCATAGGTCTATGCGTATTATCCGCAATCCACCGTGGCCCTCAAAGACAACATAAGGCCATTGGACAAATTCAGCCTTATAAATACATATTATGTCATTTATACAACTTATTTTATTAAATTTTAAAATCGACCCGCCTTTAATGGAAAACCCTTTACAAGGACTGTATTGCTGTATTGGACTAAAAAGAAGAGACCAAATTTTCTAACGCGATTCAGATTTGGTTTTCATGAATTTGAATTAAGAATTCGTAAGAGCATTGAATGATAACAACAAAAAGAGGCTGGGATGTGACCCACACTGATAACTTTCCATCTGTGCCCGTTTGTCGATTTGCCTAAATGTTCAACAAAATATTAAAAACAACATTTTGTGTGAGATGAAAAAATGTTAAGTCATTATCTTTCATTGTTCTAAAACTTGTCAGTAAAATTTTGTTTTCTAAAAAATTAAGTAAAAGTTATCTACAATATTTTGCATACATGTATGTTAAGATAAGTTCGATTTTATCGTAAACCAATTTTTATCAATTTTAGCAGTATTTTAGAATGTTTATACCATTATCTAACGTTAACAACTATGTAAATGCAACCATTTTGAAGTCAATACCTTAATTTATTCACGAAATATCGAGAATCAAACCCCAATTTGTTCCAATTTTGTGTAGTATTTTTTGTAGATCTTAATTTTTATGAAAAAATTGATTGTTGGATTTTTATATAAATTTTATAAATTGTTTAAAGCAACATTTTTATAAGATAAACTGAATTTTAAGCCGCTATCTTTTATTTTTAAAAAGGTATTTGAGTCGAAAAACAATTTTTATCAACTTTAAGTAATGCATTTTTTAGATTTTTATTTTTTGTAAAAAAGCTGTCAATTCGATTTTTCTCAAAAGTTTACCAGGTGTCAAAGTTTTTGACATTCTTCCTTGCATACAACTATTTTGGAGGTAAGATCGTTTCTGTTCGTAAAATTCACGAGGTGATTTAATAAAAACCGTTGTTTGAATTTATTTTCAAAATTAGTCGCTAGCGTTATTAGTTCGTGAGATATTTTGGGCCAACCTTTTTTTTTGCTTTTTTTTTAATTTGATGTAGTAACAAGACAACCCAATAATTTTTTTTGAGAAGTCGAATTCTTTACAGGTTCTTGAGATATGATCGAAGAAAAAAGCTTCCCAAACGTACGGACGTTCTAATGTAAGTACACACTCACGCACAGACATCTCTCTAAAAAAATTTGATTTAGATTCTAGGGACGTTGAAACGTCGAGAAATGTCAAAATTTTCAATTCGACATACCGTACCGATTACAATAACTTTCTATGGGAAGTTACAAATTTAGAGAACATTTCATACAAATCTATCTAAATGTGTTTGATAAAATTCTATCTTTTGATTTTTGACCAACAAATTTGTTTGTATGAGGACTGTATTGTTGATTTTGGACTTGAAAACAAAGAAACAAAATTTATAATGCCAACCTGCTTAAGGCTTAGGGTGCTAGGACTAGGAAAGACAGACAGATGTACAGAATCGCCGGATCCGTATTTTTCGACCACCCTAATATCATGTTTAATTAGGTGAAGAAATTAAAAATATTAATGAAAGTTCGAACTGATAATAACGACCGATTTTCATTGCGAGAATTCATTTTGCATTTCGGTTGAAAACTGGGATTATTCAGCTGTTTCCACAAAAATTATAAACTACCATATTTGTATTAAGACCCTTTTTGTGCCTGGAAATCAAGCTACTTGAATATGATTAAGTATGCTTTAAATTTCCTCAAATTTCATAAATTGGGAATTCGTAAGAGCATTAAATAATATAAAAAAAATACTAAATCAATAAAAAATATTAAATTCAATAAAATCCATTGCTTTCTTTCTTTGATTATGGACAAAAATAACTTTAATGAAAAGATCACTCAAGATTGGATATCTGGCTTTGAGAAAAGTTTTATAACAAAAATATGTATGATGATGATTTTGTTTTCGAATCTTTGATTTTCTAAGAACACGGATGTATTGGCCCCAATCCAATAACATTTTATTCTTTAAGCCTAAATTGATGTTGGTTGTTTTGTTAAATATTAATTTGTTCACTCTTTGTAAGCCTGAAAGGTAATTTCTTGACTGTGATGAACACAATACTGATTGAAGTGAAAAAAAATCCATAAAATCGATAGGAAAAGCAAATCATTTGAACGCACAGTTTGCACACTCAAAACACTAGAAAACCGAAACAGAAAAAGTTCAATTGCACAATAAATTGTATACAGCTACAGATACGAGCTATGTAGACTGATCTTGATTCAAAATAAGAAAGAAATAAAATACAAATCTTAAAAACACAATATCACCTTAAAATAAACCCTTGGATCCTTGAATCTCTCCCTCAACGCTTCCATTTTAAACTTGAATAAGTGACTCCCAAAATGTTCCGTATTCTTAGCTCGACTAATAAATCTCTCCAGCAAATCAATCAGATTCTGATGATCATGCATCTCCATATGTTTATGTGCCACAATATATCCAAAAACTGGCCGGAAATAGTCGAAAGTCTCCCGATAGCAATCATCAACTGATTTAACTATGCAACACGATAAATGAAAACTCAACATTTTGCTTTTAGCTTCGAATTTCTGACCATCGCCATCGTTTTGCAGCTCCCTCCACAAGGAAATCAATTCCCTTTCTGATGGCAAATTGCCCATAATAGAGAACATCGGTTGATTTCGATTGCACACATATTCGTAGTACCGCTCACAGGGCGGATGTTCCTGGTAAATTGAATGATCCAATCGATCGGCGAGATTCATCAACTCCTTGATGCGTAAGTTCGAAATATGACGCGTATAGGCTATCTGACCGAAAACCCCTCGTGGGGCAATTGACAGAAGCCCGAAAAAAAACAATCCGAACGTTATTGACCAATAGAACATGTCGCACATCAACTTTACTACTAAAAACATCGAACTTCTCAAACCTTTCAAAGAGCTTAATTGGAGAGAGATTTCATTATTTAAGATTTTGTGTGTTGATTTCCAAGACGGAATTAGGGTAAGTTCCATCTAAGTATGTAAATAATTTTCATAGTCGGAGTTCACATATTTGACATTTCCACAACAAGTAAATAGAACCACGAGATACGAGAAATTCTGTTTGTTTTATAAAATAAGTTATTCATTGAGATTAATTACATCATAATGTTATGATGACAGAAAGCATAAATACCGAATAATCTCTTCAAATAGCTTTGGGAGAAAACTTCGAGTTATTTGAAATGAATTTGTATAATTTACAGTGATAAGAAATGAGAATATATGATTATTGTATAGTCGGGTTAAATAAGTTGACTTTTTGTTAATTTAATTTGAACCTTGAATTTAGGTTACTAAAAGATTTTTGTATTCCTGGATTTCACTAAAAGTACAAATTATTTAATTTTTTTTTAAATAACTTACGGGGGTTATTAACACCCTTTATACGTTTACATCACACAGTGCGAGTGATAGAAAAATAGAGAAGGATTGAAGAGAAGATACCTGTGCACATTGGTCTTAAAGTTTTGAATATAAAAATGGGAGGGAAAAACATAGTTTTCTTTAGTATTCTGCATTCTCGATGTGAAGTTAAAAAAAGAATCTCTATACTTGCAAATGCGTTCGAAATTGAGTTCAATAGCAAACTCATGATGATGAGCATTCCTGGTAGTGCGAGAATTGCAGCTGAATTCTTTGAGGGATAAATGCAACTGGATAATTCGACAAAAAACTGTTTTTTAAAATATCAGTAGAACATTGAGTGTTCGATTGATGTAAATGTTTCGGTTATAGTTCTATCGCCTATTATTGTCAATGCCCTTTTTAGATTCCATCAAAGAGATTTAAACTTGTTTTTGGCATCGATCGTCTAGATATGCGAGTTTTATTTAAGTTTTGTGTGAATGGAGGCTTGGTAAATTACAAATTTCTTGTACCGTCGTAAAAATCTAAGCACCACGCATCATTTTTGGCAATGTCGAATATGTGATATTTCCATAAGAGGTGATGTCTGATACAAATACCGAGTACTGAAAGTTGATTATTAACTTCTCATAGGAAGTTATTGTAATGGGTCCGATTTGTCGAATTGAAAATTTTGACATTTCTCGACGTTTCAAGAGTCGAAATAAAAGATTTTTAGAGAGATGTCCGCGAGTGTGTACGTACGTTCGCGACGTTTTTTCGTCGTATATAGCTCAAGAACCGGAAGAGATATCGACTTCAAATACATTTTATTATACCGATAATAAGGCAGAAAAATACAGAAAGGGCTCTCAAGAAAATTGCGTGGTTTTTTTTTACCATATGAGTTTAAAAAAAGGTGAAAATTTGGGTTAACCCTAAATATCTCACGAACCAATACCGCTAGAGACTTGAATTAAATTTTATATTATTATCTATCTATTATATTATATTAAATTAAATTTTATATTATTATCTATTAAATTCAATTAACGGTTTTTTTATAATCAAAAAAACTGAAAACAAATTTGTCGCCTCGAAAATTTTACGAATAAAAAATGATTGTATCTCCAAAACAATTTTGTGCAGCGAAGAATAACGTTTTTAACATCTGGTAAAATTTTGAGAAAAATCAAATTGACAGTTTTTTTATAAAAAATAAGAACCTAAAAAAAACATTACTCAAAGTTGGTAAAAATTGAATTTCGACTTAAATATCTTTTCAAAAACTTAAGATTAAGGCTTCAAACTTATTTTATCTTATAAGAAATATTGTTTTCAACATTAAGTCCAATTTTGAGAAAAATCCAATTAATAGTTTTTTTTTACAAAAAATAAAAACCTAAAATAAATTAAAAAAATTCGTAAAAATTGATTTTGGACTCAAATATCTTTTCAAAACTTTGAGATATTGGCTTTTAAAAAATATTGTTGTCAACATTTAGTAAAATTTTGAGAAAAATCGAATTGACAGTTTTTTTTACAAAAAATAAAAACCTAAAAAATAAAATTAATAAAAATTGGTAAAAATTGATTTTTGACTCAAATATCTTTTTAAAACTTTGGGATTGTGGCTTCCAACTTATTTTATCTTATAAGAAATATTGTTTTCAATATTCGGAAAATTTTTGAGAAAAATTGACAGTTTTTTTAACAAAAAATAAAAACCTAATCAAAAATTAACAAAAGTTGGTAAAAATTGTTTTTCGACGTAAATATCTTTTTAAAACTTTGAGATATTGAATCGAATTGACAGTTAAATAAATAAAAACCTAAAAAAAACAATACTTAAACTTGGTAAAAAATTACTTTCGACTAAAATAGCTTTTCAAAAATTAAAAATATTGGCTTCAAACTTATTTTATTTCACAGAAAATATAATTTCAATAATTTTTCACAAGAATTCAACAGTCCGTTTTTTCTTAAAAAAATAAAATCTACAAATAATAGTACGCAAATTTGGTAAAAATTGATGTTCGGTTCTCGATATCTCTCAAATTAATTTCATTCATCCAATTTGTATTTGTTTATTTAAGAAAGGTTTATGACAAGAAATTGGTAAAAATTTGTTTTCGACTAAAAATCTATTTAACAAAACTAAATTTTGAAATTAAACTATTTCATAATATTTAAAATATTGTTGGTAATGTTTAAATTTTTAAAAATAGTTCAACTGACAACTTTTTTAACAAAACATATAAACGTACAAGCTTTTAAGCAAGACAAATCGACAGACGGGATGGGAAGTTATCAGTGTGGGGCGCATCCAAGCCTCTTTTTAATTTGTTTAGGTTTTATTTTTTGTAAAAAAACCGTAATTCAAGGTAAAATCAGTTGGAAGCCATAATCTCAAATTTTTGAAAAGATATTTGATTTGAAAATCAATTTTTACTAACTTTTAGTAATGCTTTTCTTTACGTTTTTATTTTTTATAAAAAAAAACTGTCAATTCGATTTTTCTCAAAATTTTACCAGATGTCAAAAACGTTATTCTTCATTGCACAAAATTGTTTTTGAGATAAAATCATTTTTTGTTCGTAAAATTTTCGAGGTGACAAATATTTTTGTTCAGTTTATTTGAGTTGTAAAAAAAACCGTTAAAAAATATATTTGTTTGGTATCACGTTACAATATATAATATAAAATTTAATTCAAGTCTCTAGCGTTTTTTGTTCGTGAGATATTTAGGGTTAACCAAAATGTTCACCTTTTTTTAAATTGCTATGCAATTTTTTGAGAGTCTTTTCTGCATTTTTATCTGTATAACAAAATTAATTTGAAGTATTGAAGTCGATATCTCTTCTGGTTCGTGAGCTATGGACGACGAAAAAAACGTCGCGAACGTACGGATACAAACGTACGTACACACGCACGCACAGACATCTCTCTAAAAATCTTTTATTTCGACTCTAGGGACCTTGAAACGTCGAGAAATATCAAAATTTTCAATTCGACAAATCGGACCGATTACAATAACTTCATATGGGAAGTTAATAAAATTAACAGCAATTGACCTAGGTGACTCCCTTGAGGTACACCAGAGTTGACTTTAAATTGCCATGAGGAGTAACCCCTATCTATGTGTTTTATGACTTAATTTGTCAAATGCCTTGCTAAAGTCTGTAAAGATGTGATTGACTAGACAGTGCTTTTCGAAGTAGAGAATTGTAATGAGTTAGTAATTGTAGATTTTTTCACAAGTCCGTGTTGATTTTCATACAAACAGAGGAACAGTTTAAAGAAACTATGTTTCGAACAGGGGATTGAAACAATTTTAGGCCTGTTGTGATAAAACATGAATTTCGAGGCTTTCTATTGAGCTCAATAAAACCAGTTTGAATCCCTTGCGAAACATGAGAGACTGATTAGGTTAATATGATTGAGATCGTTTAGATCGTTATAGAAGAATTCTCCTAGGTAATTCTTGTGTTTTTGAGCTAGAGCAGTCAAAGAACTATTTACTCATACGGTGTATAGTATCGGAGACAGGAGTTATGTCTAGGACTTCTAGTCGAGTTTTAGTAACAGAAGAAGGTTAATTTCCAACATTATTTACTACAAGGTTAATATCAAAAAGAGACTCACCTCTGTCGTTGATATCTGTACTTCCCATACAGTATGAAGAGCGCTAACATCACTACCAATGATTAGGCTGATCTTCTGCCGTTTTACTTGAGTGCTTATTATCCCAAGGCTCTGACCAGGAAGAGGGCCAAGGTAGTCGTGGCCAAGAGAAGAGGTTCTTGCAAAAGAAAAATCTTCGAAGGAAGTCTTAAAATAATCTGCAAAACATGTTCGAAATTGACTCTGGAAGATGGCTTGAAAAATTTTGAAAGGTCATACTAGCTATGGGGTTCAGTTTAAAGTCATATTCAGTGTTCGAAATTAATTGAGATTACAAACAGTTTGAATAAGTCAAAAAGTCGTATTGCACTTCTTGGTAAACTCTAAGCTTCTAATCGCTTTTCGATAGATTGAACTTCAACCTGGCATTATTTATTTTATTTTTAAAATTTTGTAAATGCGAATTAAACCATGGTGAGCTAATATTTAAAATTTTTAATTCGCGCAGTGGGAAATTATCTTAAAAATAATTAAATAAGTTTTCATAAAATCATAACATCTTAACACAGATTTGAAAAAAATCTATACCAAATAATTTGGAGTAATAAGTTAAATAGCTGATCAAAGTCACATTTTTTAAAAGTCATTTTTCTGTGTTACCTTAAATATCTCTCTTTTTTTCGGACAATTTCTATAATATTTTTGTCATGCTCTTATAAACCTTCAAAATGATCCTTTTATAATAAGTATGGACACATGATCTATAAGTAATCAATTCATTTAATATCAAGAACATCCTCCGTTTTTTTGGAAGTAATTTGCAATGTTACATCCCAGACTATATCGAAAAAGCATATGCTGCTTGTTGTTTTGAATTGCAAGAATCTATAATGGTGATATTTGAGTTCATAGCATCGTATTTATAATTAAATTATAAACATTTACATGTTTCTCCCTTTGAAACAAATTTTCTTTTCTTAACTTAATTTGAATACACAGTTTTGGTTTTCCAGAAGCCCAAAAACGATAAAATGCAGGCACCTAGAAGGTTTTTATTTATCAACGTATTCACACTCAAGCTGTTCAGGGCTTCCAAATGAGAAAAATAAACTAGTAGCCCTCGGTCTAAGATTTGATTAAAAGGAAACTGAACAAAATATTGTAAGTATGAAAAAAATTAATCTAAATGATAAGAAACCCGAAAACAAAATAGTTCTAAATACCCATTAGACGTATTGCTTATGTTTTCAAAAAGGCAAATTTTCACAAAAATTCATGGATATAGTTTTGAGAAAACACAAGATTTAAAGCTTGCTTCAAGGGTAACATTATTTTAGTAGAACAAACTGATGCCTGGTTGCGTGGAGTTTAAGAAATATAGCAAAACCCTATTTAGGCCGAGGTTCGGTTGGTGAGAATGGTTTAATAAGTTTAATCAGTAATTATAGATTCAATTGTTTCATTTATGTTTTAGAACCATATTTAGTATAACCTGAATCTCTGTAAGCTCTGCGTAGTTCGAAGTGCCTTAGATTTGTGCTAAGGTTCCACTTAATGCATTTGACCATATACAACCAGAATCTCATTAGATACTTCGCTTTATGTACATTTAATTCCACTCTGCGAAATTGCAGCAATTTAATATTAATAAAGACATCATTGACACCACTTGATTTGCCTAATGTGCGAGGAATATACCTACTACCATTCATAAATGAAGGATTATGACACAGGAAGTACCTACACATAATCAGGGTGCTATAACGAGCTCTATGGAGGAGGAACATTTAATATTAACGTTCTATGCGAGTATACACAATAAGAAGACTGAAATCAGGGTCCCTTAAAAAAGATATACCGATAGGAATCTTTTGATGAGGGTTGATTTTTAAACAAGAGGCATTTTTAGCTGTCATATGACACCGTTATAATTTCGTTTTTCCAAGAAATTGTGACAATGATAATCAAAAATACTCAAAAATGGTCTTGATGTAAGTAAGCCAAACTGTCAAGTACTTATTCTTACGTCAAATTTGTCATATTTTAAAGAAAAAGCAAAAATGTGTTTCCATAGTTTCGGCATTCTTATAAAAATTATTCTTTGACGTATTTGTACATATGTTCGCAACGTATGGCGCATGTTATTAAATTTAATTTGAAAATTCTTATGATACGAGGAAATTGTTGTGAAATTGGGGTGTTTTAGGAACACTTTAAAAAGCTTTCAATGAATGTGTTAAAAACTTTACATGAATTCATATTGACCATTATAACGGGTTATCCATTTTGCGGTTTTAAAAGTATAGGGCTGGAATTCGACATATGTCAAACTGAGTTGTTAAACCAATTTTTTTTTTTCAGTTGAAAGTCTGATATTTACGAAAATGGATCGCTTAACTCTTGCACAACTCATACAAATTGTTAAAACCTGCTACAAAAATGGTGTTACTGCCACAGCTGCAGCCAGACTACGCCCAACTACGAAAGTTACTGGCAAAATTGTGAAGAAATTTGAAGAAAATTTTTAAAGCATGTGCATCATCATTTTGCTCAATAGCTTCGAACCGTTTAAATCGGCAGGACAAGATGGAATAATACCAGTTGAACTACAAAAAGCATTGGACATTATTGCATTAATCCATGAGGCAATTTTTAACAGCTGTCTATATCTGGCCTATATTCCTTCGGCATGGAGAGAAGTTAAAGTTGTTTTTATACCCAAAGCAGGTCACTCCTAAAGATCTACGACCTATAAGTCTATCATCATTCCTTCTTAAGACCTTGGAAAGATTGATTGATATCCATTTAAGGGCAAGACAACGGTGAAAACGGCGTTACACACCTTAGTACGCACCATCGAATACTCCCTCCATCATAGAGAGTTCACTATGGTTGCTTTCCTTGACTATGGTTGCTTTCCTTGACACATCTGCACTAACATCTCTAAATGTAGAGAGTTCGCTTCGGGAGTTAATTCATTTAATGCTTATCAGCAGAATAATTAACTCAAAACTGGGCAACTCTTCTGGCAGACGATTCGTTAGTAGAGGGACACCGCAAGGTGGTGTTCTATCCCCTCTCCTCTGGAACCTAGTGGTGAATGAAATCCTAACTAGTCTGGATGTGGAGGGTTTTAGGGTGATCGCCTATGCGGACGACGTTGCTATAGCAGTTTTAGAAAAGCATCTTAAAACCTTAAAAGAACTCTTACAAAATGCCCTTGACAGATTATAGTCCAGTCAAAATAGACATTTGACTTAGCCAAAATTCGCATAGAGCTGAAAATTAGCAGAGACGTTAAATACCTCATTACAATTGAAATGTCAAAAATCCCCTTCGATCCTCCTTGTGCAAAAAATTCTATTCAAGGTCAAACATACAAAATTACGGTTTTTTCCATTTTTCTTGGAAACGGTAAATTTTATCGTGAAAATAGATCTGACAAAACTTGTAGATCACACAATTCTCTACAAAAATGGTCCAGAAACTTTTTCTCATAAGACTCACCATTCGTGAGATATCGCGGTTTTAAAAATTACAAAATTCAGATTTTACATAATATGCACTTAAATGCAGTCTATATACGTCATCGGACGTTCAATATGAATACAAATAAGTCTCGCTTCATTTCAATGTTATGTGAAGAATTTACAGCTGCTGGTGTTTCAATAAAACAAGCTGATAATGATGCTGATGTCCTTATAATCGAAACAGCAATAGAACAATGGACAAGTTCAAACATCAAGTTGTTGGGGAAGATGTTGCTTTTGTTGATATTACTGACTGCACGGACTCCAAATGATAAAATTATTTACTTTTTGAAACCTGGGAAAGCTCAAGTACAATCAGCAATCCCCATTTGACAATGCTGTCAAGATCAGAATTTAATGAACTTATCATACGCTGCCGTTCGTTGGTTTTCTACATACATCCGAAGGACAAGGATCAGATCTAAAAACCAATATGAGGGTACTATTATCAGCGAAACAATTAAGTGGGTTAGAAGTTTGAGATAATTTTTAAAAATAAGAAAAAGTGTCGGAGACAAAACGGAGCCTTGTCGCACATCCAGCGTTTATTTTGTAGACACAGATCAAATTTAAACCCGCCCAATACTACTTGACATATTATTTCTAATCGAATGAAGAATTAACACATTTTCGCGAAGAGAGCTTGATAAAAAGCTCTATGAAATGCTTTTGAAATATCTAGTGGAATACTTTCTCCAAAACGATGTAAAGATTTTTTTCACTGTTTGGTGAGATAAACCATGGAATCACCATTGCTACGAAAGTAACATTAGGGGTCATTAAGAAGCTTTTGTTCTTCAAGATATTTCTTAAGCTGAAAATAGCGTTTCCATGACCTTGGAAAGAGGGGACGTAAGGGCAACTCGACGATAGTTAGAAGGGGAGGAGCATTCGCTTTTTTTAGGAACATGCTGAACAAATGATGTTTTCCATCCACTCGGAAAGAGACTTGTAGAGTATGGAATAAGGAAAAGAGTGTTTTTTTCAGCGTTGAAGAACACTTCCTTAGAACAATACTGGGGATAATATTGAGGCAAGCGAATATATGAATTTCAAAGTCTTTAAGTACTCTAGCAACTGTACGGTTGTGGAAACATGTCACTCATTGGCAGCATCGTATTAACAGCATAATGTGCTGCAAGAAAATTGGCTTTATCTATTAAGCTTACAAAAGGAGTACCATGGGAAACGAGCTTCGGTGCCGCCGCGCCGGCCGATGGCGTAGTCTTACACACATTTTTTACAGATGACCAGACATTTGTACTACTTTTGAGCCATTGCAGTATTTTTGCCGTAATTTCTCATGCAAAAACTAAATGCGTCGAATTGTCGTAGGTGTTTTTACTTTAACTGGGGTATTTTGGCATGAGACATTTGCAGATATTGCAAGAGGCAGATATTACCTCTGGCCCTATATTTATTAGGAAAAGAGGTAACAAAAAAGTCTAGTCGAATTGGCCTGCAACGCCAGAAATCTGAGTTGATTTTTCAACTAACTGAGTCAGGTCAGGTTTAAATCAGCAAAACCTCGTCATTCCTTCCTTTGGGTGTTGTCTAACCAGAATAGCGCAGCCACGAAGAATTGTGTACATTGAAATCTGAACCTGATTGAGAATCATTCTATTGATCGTAATATTAATGAATGCGGACAAAACTAATCATTGTAGTACTTGACTCCTCCAGAGAGATGTCAGTACCAACATGGCTCTATGAAAAAAGTTTGTATAAAGTTTTCCTATTTTAGTGCTAGTGTTAAAAAATCACATATTATGAAACATTTAAAAGATATTTACCATTAAATTTAAATGTTTAAGATTTGATTAGTTCTCTTAGACAAGTGCAAAAGACATAATTACCATAAATTAAGCATTGTTCCTATTGTTTCAGACACAGCTGTTGGTACTTATACTCTGCACTTAAAGCATTTTTCCAGTTGCTAACTGGATTCGGGCTTAATTCATTGAAAAGTATGTACCTACAAAATTTTTCGTTTTTCACAACATGTCCGCCATACTCTGTTACTTATATACCAGTGTTACCTCAAAGCCCCTGCCCTCTACCCTCATTTCCGCCACCAGCCCTTTATCCTGTCGATAATATTCATGTTCCATGTTGAACTTTGTTCTCAACAGTTTTTTGTAATACCTTATAGTTTTATTTTTGTTTGAAGGAAGTATTTTTATCCGAAACACGCCCGCCCAACCCCTATACCTATGAACAAGACTCGTACATACCTATAAAAAGCACACAATGAAAATGAAAAGTTTTTCAACTTTTTCCGCTGAGTTGAAAACTTTCAACATTTTGCAATAAATTTGTGTGGAATACACTAACCCCCTTCATTTATTCATTTATTATTGTGAGACTCACAATTCAAGCCCGAAACATTTTCTCTCACTTGTTTCTTCCATGCGATAGCGATAGCGATAGCGATACAGCTACCATCAGCACGTAAATTTATGAACTCCTAACTCTGAGGCAAGATGCTACTGCCGTCCTTCGTCGTTTCTGCTGTTTCTGCTACTGTTGTCCTCGAAAAATAGTCCAACTCTTTAACAACAAAAAGCAAAAATCCAAAATTCGAAATCTGCACAACTAAGAAAAAATCAAACAAAGTTAAACGTTCGATTGGGTCGTAGAAACTTGTCGGAAACATGAGAAGAAACTAATATTTTGAAAAGATTGCAATTATGTAGCTGCTCAAGATCGAAAGGAATTTTAATTATATCAACTTTCAAAATGGGAGAAGAACATCTTTGTCTCAGTAAAAATGTAGGCAGAATGCGTATCTCACCTTCTAGAAGATAGAGGATTGTCACAACAGAAGTAAGGTTTGGAAGTCTTCAAATAGGTTAAAAACCTGCAATGACGATACGAGGAACATCCAAGGAGAATCATGCTAAAAATATGTAAATTTCAATCCCTGAAGGGAGATAGTACAAATAGAATTAGGCGACGCATCTTTGCATTGGTTGTTCGATTTCAAAAAAGCAGCCTCTTTGAACTGTGCCAACAACAGAGGCCTCAACATCTGAACGTCTGAAGCCGTTCTTCAAGACTTGGTATTTCCATATCAGTATGGCTTCAGACCAGGGAAGGGAAGTCTTTAATAGACAAAATACTTACATTCCCGTAGATCTTGGAAGAAAACTAGGAAGTTCATCATTGATCTCGAGTACCCGCATGACATCATCTATAGAGATAAGCATTACAGAGCAATGTCTAGTATTGGAATCGCTGTCAATTTTGTTCCTTTGCTCCTCCATTAAGGTCGGACTAGATCTCACCGATAGATTTGATGTCCAAAAAGGTTAAATACAAGGCTGTCATGCGACATTGTTTTTGGGAGAATTGTGCAAGCCTCACTCGTCAACATTAAAGGCCATAGATTTTTAATTGTCACCATAGATTTTTAAACTTTTAGAGGAATTTGATTACCTATAGAGAACGCAGGCACTGTTATAAATTCGGACAACGACACCACGCTGAAATTTAAGGAGGATAACTTGCGACTCGTTGCTTCTTTGGATTTGGTAGGAAATTGAGAAGTAAGGTCCTCTCCCGAGCAACTAAAGCTGCTATTTGTAAGTCGCTAACTATCCCAATTTATATTTATGGTGTTGAGGCTTAGACATTGTCAACGCAGAACGAGAATGTCTTAGGATTCTTTGAGAGAAAAAATCTCCGGGTTTTTTCTGGTTCCGCCTGAATGGATAAATCCACAAGCTGTACGGGCTATGCAGCGATACAGACTCCGTAAAAAGAGTAAAAGTCCAACGATTTAGATGGCTGGGTCATGTCTTACAATCCAATTCTTAGCACGGTGCTGTAGAATAAGACCGTGGTTTAGGTGGCGCACACAGGTGGAAGAGGATGTCAACCAATTTTGAGTGTAAAACCGGAAACTAGAGACGAACTTTTATTGAGGTCCAGTTCCATCCGGGACTGTAAGTATGTAAACCTTCGGAGCCTTTAGATCATGGATTGTTTTGATCAATTTATATTTAAATCTCAATTTGCCATGTTTTTACGAATCCAAAACTTACTCTTGAGAATGTCTAATATTATATCGCAAGTAAAAATTATTACAAACGGAAGAACACCAAGAAAAACGATCCGAATCCATCGCAAGGGTTAATAATGTTGTGCAATGTGGGTTAGAGAGGTTAGACGAAAGTTTAGTTCTTTGTGGTTCTATAGTGGAAGTAGTAGAACTTTTCTTCTTTACTGATGATGTTGTGTATAGTTCATTGAAACGAAACTATAGTTTGGTACCTACAAACTTGTAGATATATTTGTATTTCTATATCTTCTATATATAGAGGAACGAATTAACGATAACCCTCGAGGAACCAAACAAATGTGAAGGAACAAGGAAGACTCAGTCTGCCCTCTTTGCCGCTGATGTACAATAGGGAAGCGCGAGACCAGAAGAGCAAGAAGATAGATTTATGCAATCTGAGTGAATATTAAATTACCCTAGATCCGCTTTGCTATAAATTTTGTGCAATTTATTGTGGAACAACTTATGAAGAATTGGTGCCTTGAGTAAGGTAGTGGTGAATGAGGGAGTATCTATAATAATGTATGTACGAGACGAGTATGTGTTTGGAACTAATTCATAAATTTAATCGTTTAATTTTTTGTCTTTAAAAACTCGCGTATAAATTGTATCTACTCATATTGTAGAGATGAATTTCGTATTCATTAGGAAATTTTAAAGAACAAAAAATTTGAATCTACAACAGTGACTACAGACAATACACTTTACTTATATAGGTATTTAGCTTATAAGCAGGGAATATTATAATTCTGAGGGTTTTAATGGACTTATGTAATGTTGTAGAAAAAATAGTGCGTTTAGAGGCTGAAGAACCTGAAAAACTCTTCTACTTACTTACTTATACAGCTCTCAATCCATTGTGAGTTTCAACCTGAGATATTATGTTCTTTCACCGATTGCGGTCCCTCAAGCTCCCCTCAGTTGACAACCAGCGCTCATCGTTCTCTCAAACCTGGTGGCTACGGTTCAAAGATTTTATTTGCTGGAGCGTTGTTCTCCATTTGCTCATTGTGACCGAGCCATTGTGTTTTAGCTCTTTGCCTTTCTTCCACATCTTAATACAGCTCGTGCAGTTCACGATTGAGTCTTATCTGTCATATGCCATACGCCTTTCGAAAAAGGAGTTTGCAACCCATTTGTTTGACCAAATTGAAGTAGCAGCGTTTCCCTAGGGTAATTCTTGGTCAAATTTCCAAAAAGGTGTTGTTTGTGGAATTAGAACTTGTTCCCAAGTAGGTGAACTACTCGACTGCCTCGAAATTACTGCTGCCAACATAACTTTTTGTCCTAGACGGTGGACAGATGAGGCTTTGTTTGTTGATAACTTCACGGAAAGAATTACATTGCGAATATTACAATGTCAATATGGGTGTGAACGCAATATTGTATGGCTTAGAAGATTTCCATTGGATAAAAAGTTGTAAGCATAGTTAATTTGGCCATACTGAGAATAGCAACGTCGACAATAGTTATAACCGATACGCCAATGCCAGTATGGGAGTCACGCCCATACTGACTGGCGGCATGTACAATGCTCCTAGCAGAAAAGGCAATACATTATTGTTATGTCCCTTATACTTACACTATTGACAGCAATCCAATAAGGGTATCGATTATCACACCATAAATTATCGCGGGAAAAACTAGTAGCATTGCGTCATCTCCGATTCAGTATAGGGCTGAAGGCAATGCTGTCTCGTCAAACGTACTATGCGCCCTTGTGTTACAGGCAAAGATTGTGGTACCATACAGTATAGTACATAATCCCATACTTATAGGAGTTGTAGCAATACAATGTAGGAATATCACCGATACTTTTTTAGTATGGGACTCCAAGCCATACTAGCATTGTCATAAATGCCATACACTTCTTTCCGTGTTCTAGAACAGCTCGCTTGGAGCTGCCGATGATGTCGATGTCATCCGCATAGCCAGAAATTGTGAAAACATGTTAAAGATAGTGCAATCACTCTTGTGCTTTCTCTCATCCAGGACTATATGTTGAAGAAATCAAATCACAAATGTCTGGAATAGCTCGGATGAGTTGGTATGCAGTTGCTCTTTCCACCCCGAATTTTCGAATTTTGAAATAGTCATCTAGAGCTATGAAAAATTCAAACTGAGGAACCATTTTTGAAGAGCTTATATTGGTTTTTTTTTCAGAGGTATAGAACTTCCTTTGGCGATAAATAAATGATAACATAGTGAAAGGTCATTTCAGAAATTAAACTAAAAGTTTTTATGGCCCTATTGGAAAACCCTATTAATAGCAAATCAACGTGTACAAAATTGAATCAGAACTACGTTTTTAATTCATGAACATTTATTTCCGAAATTCTCGTTTGTGATGTTTGCGGTGTGCTCATTTGTAGTTTTAGGCATATACAATAAGAAATCCATTACATCCCGAAACATGACTAAAATAGTGAACGCTACCATTTGCCTGGTTCGTAGTCGTCTTATTCCTCCTGTGATTGCAAATCATTTTAATGAGAAATGGTTCCAACGCTAGCACTGGTAAGCCAAATTTTTCCGCATAATCTCAAGATATTGACCTGGGAATTGGATACTCGTTTGTGTGAAATGATTGCACTAATAATTTGTGGTCGATGTCATTACGCCCATGAAATTTTATGTATAAATGGTTTTCAAATAGAGACGGATGGGTTTTGACATCTCTTTGCGCCCAAATTGTTTGTTTTACTTTTGTCCAAATATCTTCTTTCTTTTACTTTCTGTCAAAATATCTTCTCTTAATCAGTCACTAAAGACAAGTCATCTACCAAGTAACAGCGTCGAGCAACAAATGCACACGATACGACTTTTTTATCCAAATAGTTGTCCTGTAGTTGCAACAATGGGCGCGTTGCGCCATTTTTATAGGGTACATGATCGTTTTTTCAAGTCGACTATTCAACGTTTGGTGACCGAATACGAGTCCACCAGCTAAGTGAACAATCAGCCAACTCCCGATGTTCGTAGCAGATTCTGAGGCAGTCAATTCAAGTTGAGCAATTTTGGTCAAAAAATCATTTTAAGCGATGAAGCGATGAAGGCAATATAAGAAAAATTGCTGGAAATGGGACGACACGAATCTAAGGAGGTAAAGTTAATGTTTTAAAAGAAAATTATGCTTGATTACCACTGACTACTTGTGGTCTGAATTGTATGATATGGACACCAAAGACGTATGGTTTCAATAGGATGACACTACGTGCGACACAATCAATATTCTGCGCTAGCGGTTTCATGGTTATCTCACGCCGAGGAGACGTGAAATCGTGTGATTTCACCATTAGACTTTGTTGTGTTAAGTTTTCTTAAGTCGTAGCTCGTATGTCGATGCGAATAAACCGCGAACCGACTTGGCCTTTAAAGACAACATAATCGATGCCGTCGGCAAAAAAAAGCTCGCCAACCAGCGAAGCATCAGCGGCCATTTAAACGATGTTATGTTTCACAAATAATGTCATGGATAAAACTCGCAAATAGAGATAAAACCTTATTAATATATCATATACTATCGACCCGTCCCGGCTTCACACGGGTAGACATAAATAGGTGCAGATAATGTAGCTTTCTAATGAAAAAAGAATTATTAAAATCGGTCCAGTACTTTTTGAGTTTATTCGTTACATACAAAAATACAAATATTTCCTCTTTATAATATTGGTGTAGATAACTTGTTAACTTCCCATAGAAAGCTATTGTAATCGGTCCAATTTGTCGAATTGAAAATTTTGACATTTCGGTAAACCCAAAAAATCTCAAGAACCAGTAACGCTAGCGACTTGAATTAAATTGTATATTATCTATATATTGTGGCGTGATACTAAACTAATAAAATTTTGGATAATTGAACTAAAGGTTTTTTTTTTATACCTAAATCAAAAAAAAACTAAAAAAAAAATAACTGTCACTTCGAATATTTTACGAACAAAAAACGATTTATCCCCAACATTATTTTATGCAACGAACGTTTTCAAAATCTGGTAAAATTTTTAGAAAAATTGAGCTGAAAGTTTTTTTGAAAAAAATATAACCTAAAAAAAACATTACTAAAAGTTTATAAACATTGATTTTCGACTTAAGTATCTTTTTTAAAATTGAAGATATAAACTTCAAACAAAATGTTTTCGATATTCGATAAAATTTGTATAAAAACCGACAGTTTTATGAAAAAACTTTTCATAAAACTTAAGTTCTACTAAAAATAATACGCAAAACTGGTTAACTTTGATGTTCGATTCTCAATATCTTGTGCATCAATGAAGGTATTGACTTAAAAATGATTTCATTCTGTGTTTAATTTTCTTTAAAAAATCTAATCTGTATTTGATTATATAAGAAATACAAATTTTCAAGAAGTGCTACTACAATTGGAAAAAAAATGGTTTTCAACTAAATATTTGATTGGTAAAAATAGATTCTGAAATCAAACCATTTCATCATATTTAAAATATTGTTGGTGATTTTTAATTGATTTCTTAGCAGAATTCAAAAACAATAAAAAACTGATAAGAAATGGTTCTCGAATCAAGTATTAAGACAACGAAATATTAACTTTAAATTATTTATCTCTCAGAAAATATTGTTATAAACATTTTGTTAAAGTTTTAAGCAAGAAAAATGTGGTGTTCTATCCCCTCTCCTCTGGAACCTAGTTGTGAATGAAATCTTAACTAGTTTGGATGCGGAGGGTTTCAGAGTGATAGCCTATGCGGACGACGTTGCTATAGAAGTTTCAGGAAAGCATCTTAACACGTTAAAAGAACTCTTACAAAATGCCCTATACAGACTAATACTTTGGGCTGATCGGTGTGGACTGGGTGTTAACCCACACAAAACCGATTTGGTCTTATTTTCGAGGAGATACAAAATTCCATTTGTCAACCCTCCCCATATTAAAGGAATCCAATCAAAATTCTTAGACGAGGCTAAATACCTGGGTCTTGTCTTAGATAAAAAAACTAAATTGGAAACGCAACGTACAGGAAAGAGTCAAAAAAGCTACTGTAGCTCTCTTTTCTTGCAAAAAAGCCATCGGTAATAAATGGGGCTTACAACCCAGAATCACGCATTGGCTATACACATCGGGAATCAGACCGATTTTAATGTACGGTGTGGTAGTATGGTGGACTGCTTTAGAGAAAGCTATAAACCGCGACGGATCGCTTCGCGCGACCCCATCTGCGGCACTAGACACCTAACTCTACCTTACACCTCTTGATATATTTAGCAAACAAATAGCTGCAAACTCTGCTATTCGCCTCAAAGCTTCGTCGCAGTTGATTAACAACAACATTGGCCACTCCGTAATTCTTAGGTATTTAGAATCAATTCCAAAGCACACAGACCACACCATCCCTCAACTGCAATTCGACAGAAACTTCCAGATTTCTATACCTCCCAGATCTTTTTGGGAGGATAGGACATTCCTGGAAGATGAGTCAATCCATTTCTATACAGATGGGTCAAAAACAGAAGAAGGGGTTGGTGGAGGTGTGTACTCTGAACGACTGAAATTAAGTCTCTCATTCCGCCTTCAAAATCATTGTAGCGTGTTCCAGGCGGAACTTTTGGCGATAAAGGAAGTCTTGTCCTGGCTTAAAGAAAACGTGATATCAACATCTGATATCCGTATTTTCTCAGATAGCCAGGCCGCTATCAAATCTCTGGACCCTGTCTCTACAAACTCTATAACAGTCCATAACTGGCGATCATCTCTAATGGAGATTTCATAACAGTTTAATATTCGACTTTGCTGGGTGCCGGGCCATAGATAAATTCCAGGTAACTGTAAGGCAGATGAACTCGCCAAGAAAGGTACAGTACAGCCCATCCTACCACGTTTGGCAAGTGCTGGCATACCAATCGCTACTTATAAACTGTTGCTAATGCAAGACACTATAAAGAAGGCAAACACCAGGTGGAACAACATCACCACGTGTCAAGTCACAAAAAACATCTGGCCAACACTAGATTTAAAGCGATCAAGGTGTTTGCTATCTCTAAGCAGATCGCATATAAGCTCGATAATAGGTGTCATAACTGGACACTGTCTAATAGGAAAGCACGCCAAGAGATGAGGCGTATTCTCAAATGACTTTTGCAGAAGCTGTATGAACGAGGAAGAAGAAGAAACAGTTCTTCATCTTCTCTGCACATGCCCTGCTCTGGCTTGAAAACGCAAGAATTACCTAGGAGAATTCTTCTTTAATGATCTAAATCATATCAGCATAATCAGCCTCTCACGTTTCGTAAGGGACTCAAACTGGTTCCATTGAGCTTAGGAGGAAGCCTCAAGATTCATGTGGTATCACATTGGGCCATTAAACTGGCCAAAGTGTGTCCGTTTCCATCTTGGACAGCTACTACGACCTAACCTAACCTAAGCAAGACAAATGGACAGAAGGTGTGAGTCGCACCCCAGCATCTTGTACAATTTTATGTTCGACCTGCCTTTAATGTAAACCCTTTAGAATCTAAACACAATATCGCCTAAATGTCCGTGCATCCGAAATATCCAATTGAATTCTTGCAGAATTTCCTAAGTGCCGCGAACTGAATCCAATAAAATATTGACCGAAAAAAGAAATTGTTTAGAATTATTTGGATTAGATACATTTCGAAAAATCATTTAGAAAGGATTTTCGGTGTGTTTTCAAATAGCTCCAAAGCCTATTCAGCGAACATGCTCGTTGACAATAGTACTTTGTTTTGTGCTTCTTCTTTTTCTTCAGTCAACTTTTATTAACTTCCCATAGGAAGTTATTGTAATTGGTCCGATTTGTCGAATTGAAAATTTTGACATTTCTCGACGTTTCAAGGTCCCTAGAGTCGAAATAAAAGAGTTTTAGAAAGATTTCTGTGCGTGCATAGCTCAAGAACCAAAAGAGATATCGACTGGTGGTTTTTTTTTACCATAGCAAAAAGGTGAAAATTTTGGTTAACCTTAAATATCTCATGAACCAATGACGCTAGAGACTTTTATTACTTTTTATATTATATATTGAGACGTGATACAAAACAAGTATATTTTTGGACTCTTTTTTCGACCTTAAAATGGGCAAGGTGAACCGAACAAAACAACTATTTTGGTAACATAAATCTATCGATAGAATGAATCAAAGTCAATTTGACGGTTGAGCTTTGAAAATCAGATGTCAAATTTCGTTCCTTCCATATTGTCCTTGCTTATTTTTACTTACCTGTTCCTTAACTTTTTTGATGTTGCAGGTTTATCTTACAGATCCATTTCATTCTTCCATTTTTTGTTTGACACTTTATAAAAATGTTTCCGATTTCAGTTGTTGACAATCGCAGTGCCCAAGCTATTGTAAGGTTTTTCATAAATCTGATTTTTAGTTAAGTCTTGAATTTGCAAATGTAAGGGCTCTTGTGTCATTTGTCTGATGTGCTGTTTCATACGAAATCATTATCTGTTTGATTTTTTAATCACTAAAAAATACTAAAAAAAGCTGTGTTTATTAATTCAATTTAAATATTGCGTAAAGTTTCAAACATTATTTACCACAAGAAATTAAACACTGAATTCATTAATATTCGCTCAAGACAAGGAGTCTGGTGCAGATTGAGGACTTAAGAAAGGACCATTAAGAATCAAAATACAAGATAAAGCTATGCCTCTTAAGTTAAGTCAAGCTCCAGAAACTTCCTACGGAAACTTCTAGGAAATATGCCATAAGAATTATGAGGACTTAGCGTACAACACTAAATGCTGCACAAAATAATATTATGCAACCATAAAATTTTATTCCAACTCATTTAAACTAATTTCTATAAAACGAGAATCAATTGCCCCTAAGGACCTTTCAAGACGTCAATTCCATTAATCCACCATTAAATTAAAAGAAAAAAAAACAATTTCTACTTGAAATGACCTTAATTTCCCTAACATAAGTTAAGTACCTCCCCATCTTCTGCTGAACCTTTAGAGTACGTAAGGTATAGACCTATTCTAGGAAAACGGAACTCCTTACTTGCCCATCATCAGCTTCAGCAGCAAATTGATTCAAATCGAACAAACTTTAGCTCTTTGGACTTTTAATTGCCTGACAGTAGTCCCGATGTTGATGCCCTAACCCATTAATGTACAAATGAGAGTCTTATGTTGCTGTCCATTTTAATTTTAATATAAAACAAAATGTTGGTAGATATATAATATAACTGTGACTGTGACTTTGTTGTTTCAGTCGGTCGGTCGATGGTGGGAAATGGAAAATGGGAAATGTGCTGGGTATACAGTTGGTTTTGATACCTACTTTGGGCTTTTCATTGATTGCGTGTGAGTTTGAGTCAAATTAACTGCTGACTTTTTGTATTTTAAGGTCGACCTTTTTTCTATCTTACAGCAGAGGTCAAATGTTGTCAGATGCGAGGAAAAACTATGACTATGAAAATAATAATGATGATAATATTCCCTGGGGAGCGATTTTATTTTGTTCGTCCTTATGTTCTGCATTGCAGGAGCAGGACTCGAATTTTTATTTTTGTTCATAGACTTTTTTATAGTTAGCGGCTGGATACTGGATAGATTGTTTGTGAGCTGCGCTGTGCGCTGGGCCTTCGTCATCTAAAACTTTTGTCATTCTAAACTTTGCGAACTCGAAAACCACAATCCATGAATATAAACGATTATCTTCCGGTCTTCCATTAAGGCCACGTTATAGAAGGATGGAGGTCCAAATGGTTTGTCCAAGCTTAGCTGGTTGCTGGTTGTTGGTTGTTGGCTGGTGCGGTTTGGGACTAGGAAGAATGGTTAAAAAAGTTTAGTTTTTTATTTTTGTTGGTTTTGTTCTTCGATGGTTGTTTGGTTTTTATTTTCCTGCGGCATGTTCTTTGGTTTTCGGTTAGTTTGTTTAGTGCCTTGTATACTTTGGTACAGTGGAACAAAGTGGGACTTAAAGTTGAGTATGAGTTGGAAGAGTTTTATTATTTTGATATACATTTCTTAACGTCTTAAAGGATTTGAATAAATTGTTATAGGCAAGTCACCAAGAGACACACATCAACTTTAAGTAGGACTCTTAAAAAAATGTTAAATTTTCTTGTTTTTCCAAGTTATGATGTCCCATAGTACGAAATGTCGGTCGTGAAACTAAAATAGAGGAAAATCCTGTGACATTGTATCCTTTTTTATGTTCATTGGGTTCGCTTTGAGGCTGCGAAAAGTTATCACTCTGTGGTGTTATCGCATGAATGATATCCTTTAATAGTTCCTTACCTCTGTGTTTTTGTTTAGGTTGGTTCGGGCGTATTATCCATGATTGGGAAATGTTCTTGTTTTCTTTTTTTTTTCGAAGGTAGTTTATGTAGGGAAGGCAGTGTCCTTTGGTTTCTGTGATGATGATGATGACATATTTTTTTGGTTTTCGCTGTATTATTCGAAAAAAGAGTGTTTAAAGCCTTGTGTACGTGAATCGTTGGATTGTTGGAAAAGAGCAGAAGCTTGATGGATTTTTAAATTTTTCCTTTTTTTTTTGATAGTTTTGATGTTAATGGTAAAATATTGTCTTTGTCTTTGGAAGATTGGATTTTTCAAAACAAAATATCAGAAAAAAATGAATTGTGAAGAGCTCTGCTATGTTGCTTTATCTAAAAACCTTACAATTTCAAGGTAAAAAGGTACAAACATCTTTAATTAAAAAAAGTTATTTATTATATTTTAGAGCTTTGCTGATCGTTTTAAGTTCTACAGGCTAACAAAGTTTGGAGAATTATTAGGATCATGACGGTTTATCTAATGCCTTGAAGATATGTCTTCAAATAAAACAGTGAATTTATTCGTTTGAAGAAATTTAATTATGTTGAAAGTATCCTTTAGTATTTATCTGTGGTCCAAGGAATTATCTTTAAGGGCACTATCTTCACAGGGGGAAATAAAACATCACCATCTATAGCGCCTAAAATAATTGTATTAGCATTTTGTTTATTTGCACGATTTGGACAATATTAGCACAACTTTGGGCGTTAAAACTTTTTTGGGTTTTATGAAATTCCAAATTTAAAGAATGAAGCCAAGATATTAAAAATTTCATATCCATATCACCTAAGAATAGCTCTATAGCCCAATAAATTGTTTAGGAGAAAATGCCACAAAGCTCAAAATCAATGTCATATTGCCCAAATAAATTTTTAAGTATCATAACGCCCACATTACTAATTGATGTATCACCCAAAAGATCTCATTTGTTTCAACCACAAAAAATCTTTTGGGAGTTATGACGTTTCTAAATTTGGGCGTTACGTTACTAAAAGTTGGTTTGGGTAATGTGATATTTTTTTTGGGCTTTGTGACATTTTCTTAGTGATATTTTCTTATGGCGTTTCTCCTTTTGGGCTTTATGTCAGTTTATTTAGTTTATACAAATTTAAAAAAAAAAAGAGGCTGGGGTGCGACCCACACTGTCTAAAACTTTAACAAAATGTTAATAACAATATTTTGTGTGAGATATAAATTTCTTTCTTTAATTTCTGTTTCTGTTTTTGTTTCGTTTTCAGTTTTTTGTTGTTTGTTGTTTGTTTTTAGGTGTTCGTGTTTTGTAAAAAAAAAGCTGCCAGTTGAATTTTTCTTAGAAATTATGCATATATGATTAAATTATGTAGTTTGTTTATATGTTTTCGTTTCCGACATTTTGAGTTGGAAACCAATTTTTATCAATGTTAGCAGCATTTTTTTTTAAAGTTTTTATTTCTTATATACAAAAATACAGAATTGATTTTTCTAATACAATTACTTCACGTTTACACTAAAATTTAGCACAGAATAGAATCATTTTGAAGTCAATACATTCACGAGATATCGAAAATACAAGATCACTTTTTATCAATTTTGTGTAGATTTTAATTTTTACGAAAAAAAAACTAACCGTTCTTTTCTTATAAAAAGTGTGTTGAAAACAATATTTTTTATGAGATACAATTAGTTTGAATCCAATATCTTTAATGCTTGCCGAGATATTCGAGCCGAAAATCAATTTTTAACAACTTTTAGTAATGTTTTTGTAGGTTTCTATTTTTTTTTTAAACACTATTAATTCGATTTTCTCAAAATTTTACCAGATGTCAAAAATGCTCTTGTTCGATGCATAAAATTGTATTGGAGGTAAAATCATTTAAGGTGACATTTTTTTATTTAAAAAAATGTTAAGGCTCTCGCCATTCGAAAGAAATAATGAACGATGAAAGCCAGTGTGTAAACTGCACATGGCAGTCAATTTGAATGGTTGGAATAGTGATTCGTTAATGGCTTGAGGATCTTATTCGCTCTATATACGGACATTTTTTTATTGGACAAAGTCATTGAACCCGAAATGAACTTCATCACTAAACACCATTCATTGCTCTATGAACGTCTTGAACAAATTTATTTGTCTCAAAGTAAATTTCCACAACTTGTTATCGATCTTTTGACGTTAAGCGAATTTATTTATTAATTATAAATTATAACATGATTAATAAATATTACATAATTATCATTGCTGAGTTTATTTCTAGACCATGTCAATATGTCAATATTACTACGTACTTCATTTAACTCTCTAATTATCCTTGAAACTGATTCATTCAATAATTTGTTATATGTTTAGGCTGAAAAAGAAGGTATCTTTTTCGCTATGCTCTAATCGGTGCTGTGCATAAATACAAATTAAAGATGAAAGGTTAGGGCACTCTATATGGGAACATAAATTATCACGCACTAATACTACTATTTCAAACCCAGAAGACTATGTCGATCTTGAGAATCTGGACAAACATTCCCATTGCTTTACAAAAAATAATCAAAAAAAAAACACACACATCTTGTGAAACGATTCTGAACTTTATCAATTTTATCAGAAAAAGTTTGTTGGAAATGGTTCCATGTGCTATATGCATACTCAAGAAATGATTTAACTAATGAATTATATACCGAAATAAGGGTATACGGATTACTGAAGTCAGTTAAGTTCCTTTTAATGAAACCAATCCTTGTAATAGCTTTTGCAACAATAGCTTCAAAGTGCGGAACAAATGAAAACTTTGAATCAAATAAAACACCCAAATCTATTACTATAGCAGTTCTCTTTAGGTGGTATTATTGAGAAAAAACGTAAGCTCATAAGTTGAAAGTTTCTTATAGAAAAACAGAGATAGCCAAGCATTTCTAAACGTTAAGTTTAAGTTAGTAAACTATGCGCCAGTAAGATAAATGATCGAGAACTATTTCGGTGTGGAGGTTTAAGCAGCCATAAAGTCACTTTTCAAAATAATTTAAGATTATTAGCATATATGAGACTTTAGTTGAACTTTATGTTTTTACATAAATCATCAATAAATATTAAAAATGAAAGTGGGCGAATATATCTAGTCTGAGGAAATCCTGAGGTTTTTAATAGATCTTGAGGTTCGATTGTCAAGTTCAACCTTTTGGTTCATATTCGTTAAGAAGGAAGAAATCCACTGAAGGAGATAAGAGTGAATCCCAAGGCTTTTGAGTTTACGAAGCAGTATGTTGTGGCACACTGAGTCAAAAGCTTTGCTAAAATTAATACAATAAATAACAAAAGAGAAAAAACACGCCACATTAGTGAAAGTTGAAATAAAACTATGTTGGGATCCACTTAAATGTTCTAAGAAGTTACGCACAGCTAAAATATGCCTCTGTTATTTTCACTTAATAAATTAGGTGGGGCGCAACAGTCCGTAAAGAACCAGGGCCTAGTGACTTACAACGAGTGTGAGTAATTGCAGGAATGGAGGAGACCTACAGTTTATATGTCGAATCAGAACGGCTAGATTGAGAGAGCACTTTTCATGACAAAAATTACTCTTGGAGAATTTGTCAATTCCTCGCAAGAGGCAGTACCCGTGAAAAAAAACTTTAGGTGTCACAGGCAGGGATCGAACCTCTGGCATGACAGTCCAACGCACTAACCATCATGTCACGGGTACCACTGGATTTTTTCACTGGATTATAAAATAATCCGAACGATGAACATAAGACTTAAAACATTTTTTTGGACAAAACAGCAGAAATACCATTAACACCAGGAATGTGATTGGGCTGAAGTTTAAGATTGTGTACGAGGCCATTTAACACATCACAGAAATCAAAGTTTCTTGAACCAATACCAACCTTAGAGGCAGTATCTGAAAGAAAACCAGGGTTATCTTGTGAAATTGTCTTAAATGATTTAAAAACTTCAGAAAAAAACTAGAGAGTTTTATTAAAATCTGTAGAACTATCCCCTTTAAAGTTCATTGAAGTTGAAAACTCCAAAACTGTTTTGGATCACTCTTCACATTAAGTTAAGTATTCGAGACATAATTTCTATGCAATAATTTGCCGAAATTTCATTAATTTTTTAGGAAATTAACAGCAACATTGTTTGTCATCTAACGTGTTTCTCCCTTTATACTTATCATATGATTTACTTTATAAATGAGTCAACCACGGAGGTTTTGAGACATTCTCTTTTGTCCTATAGGGTAAAAATAAGAATAATAAATAAAAAAGAAAGATACATGCAAAACGGTTAAGCATATTCTTCCACTCTATGTTTAAAATTTCAGTTTTCCAATCTACAATTCGAAGATTATTATCGATTTTGAATTGTAACAATTAAGTTTTTAATATACGGAATACCTCAAAATAAAAAAAAATAACTGTACAATTGGATTTCAATAAATAATACTTTTTGGCTCATTGAATTGTTTAACAAATTATATGAAACAACATAAATGATTGCAACTTTCAATTTTTCTTGTAAAGTAATTGTCAAATCTTACTGAACGGAAATGTCATCACAGTTTGACATTCTGAACTGTCAAATCATAAGAAACAATCATCTGACTTCTCATCCAGATGAAAGAATACCCGTGTTATGGTACATAAATTTCAATATTTTTTTTTATTTCCTTAAAACCTCATAACATCACATCCTGACGTATGTTGTATTTATATACAAAACAAACAACTTAACCACAAAACTCAAAAATAAATTCCAACCAACCAACGTTTTAAATTTTATTTCCGGATTTCCTCACTTTATACGAATAAATATTAAGAACAAAAACAAAACCCTTACCCGCATTACATTACATAACTAGCAAAACCATACTGAAAAGTCAAAAATATTTCCGACATCATGCTCATTTTTGCTGAAATGAAATTCTTTATTTCCAACTCAAACCTTTCTCCCACAACACACGAAACTCGATTACAGCTAACTAAAAAATAAAAATGAAAAAGAAAACCCTATACGAACGAGTGATATCTTTCCATTTTCCTCTAGGACTCCCTTTGACTCCTCCCTATAAAACTACAAAGAAGAATGGAACGTAACGCATCTGAAGTGGAAGTCAAACCGAAAAACCGCTCCAAATTTATATGGGAAAATAGGGATTTCTTTACGTCTAAATTTTCCATGTCCTTGAAGGGTTTTCTATTGTTTATGAAAGTATAGTAGTTGTCCTTATTTTGTGTTCGTTGTTCGTTCTAACCCTTTTGCATGGAATTTTTCATCTGCATAAGAATTTTTCTTGCCATCAGGCATATGCTTCCTTCCACTTGCGAGTTAGGACGAGAAAACGACAACGACGAAGACGAAGCTAAGGATGAGGATGACGACAAGGACGCGATGGCGACACGGTTGGTGGTCCTGGTCTGGGTTAAGTTGGAGTTTCCTACAAAATACCTCTAATTGTTTTATCCCCTTTTTTGTTTTGTTTTTTTTGAGAGAATGCGGGCATACAACGAACGGCACCAGATGTTTAAGCAGGATATAAGGTTCGTCCTGATGTTCCGCATGTTCCGTATAGTAAAATGTATATGAAATATGTTTTTAAGCCATTGTTCCATGAAAAACGGCAATCTTTGTCTATGTTATGTTGAGTTGATGCTGCTGTTTATCACTTTAGCAAGAACACAAGACACAGAATACTCATTCAAATTCAGGAGGAATTTTTGATCCTGATGATGGTGAAAGAGTGAGCCAAAGTGTGACGACATCAGTGAAACATGAAGAAGAAGGGGCGGGCGTTACACGAAACACACGAAACAGAAAGAGTGTTAGTCAAAGGTATTCTTGGTATTTTTACTAAATATTCAATAAGCGACTAACAAACATCAGCAGCAGCACAAGTTCCAAGTTCCGACTTCCAAGTATTTTAATGAAAAGCCAGAGATATTTTTTGATTATGGCAAATATTTGTGGCTTTTTTCTTTAACTCCTCTACACATGAAAATGTATAGGTATGTGTTTTCTATAGTATGATAATAATAATAATATAATACAGTGTGCGGTGTCCTTGTTTTCTTCTATGGCTTCAAGGCGTAAACCAAACCATCAGCCAGGTAGGTAAATGTTTGGAATAAATTTCTTAGAAGACAGGAAATGTATAGGAACAATCTTTAGATAGACAAGAATTTCCATATACGAATTGCATTCATGCGATGATTATAATATGGGGATAAGATATTTCTAAGGATATTTGCATATTCTATACTCGTATCCTTACTTTTACACAGGTATATAGATATGTTATATACATAGGTACGTGTATCATAAATTTCGGATTAGTTGAAATTTAGGTTGGTTTTTAGATTAATTCATATTGAAATGCTTTAAACCCATACTTGATGTTAGGTATAGCTTTTATGAGAGTATCATTATTTGGAACATTTATATGAAGATGAAATAATATATAAAGGTAGGTAAGCAGATATTCAATTTTCACAACGAATATATAACAATTAACATACATATGGGTTAAGAACGAATGAAATAGGTTAAGTTAAGAAAATATGCCATGACTTGTACAGAATGGGCCATCTAGTCGTTGCATAGGTTATTTTGACACTGAAAGGTGTTTCCCTCTCAAAATTTTGACAGTAAGTCTGTATTATTACTCCAAGGAACGAAATAAGTCAATTACACTTCAACAGCAGCGTTGGGAAATATTGACAATAGTTTAGGAAAAACAGTACGTTTAAATAGATTTTGGCCTGTGCAAAATGTTCGTGAGACTTTTGAAAGATGCCAAATGAAAAAATAAAATATAATACCAAATAATAAATAACAAACTGCTAATTAGGCTGGAAGTGACGGAATTAAAAACTTCTACGTAAGTGGACTTAAATGCCTAGTTGATATAACATCAAAATGTTATGCGAAGTTCAATCCAATGTTCTTGAGTCCAGTTAGTTCGAATAGCTAAGGGTTACTTATAAATGTCAATTTGACCGAAGTTTTGAACAAAGCCGTTATAAACAAATTTTTTTTTTACAAACTTGGTCCCATAAGGTTGGTATGCGAAATATCGAATAACATCATTTATGAGACTGTCAAACCTAATTCTACAAAATTTTGTAGACCTGTTTTCCTGTGACAAATGAAACAAAAGATGACAGAAACCGTCATAATGGAAACAAATATTAAAAACCTTGATTTTAGTTGTATTCAAATCAACGGTTTGAACGTAAAAATAAGCCACACTTTTAATGGGTGATTTTTTTGAGGTTAGGATTTTCATGCATTAGTATTTGACAGATCACGCGGGATTTCAGACATGGTGTCAAAGAGAAAGATGCTCAGTATGCTTTGACATTTCATCATGAATAGACTTACTAACGAGCAACGCTTGCAAATCATTGAATTTTATTACCAAAATCAGTGTTCGGTTCGAAATGTGTTTCGCGCTTTACGTCCGATTTATGGTCTACATAATCGACCAAGTGAGCAAACAATTAATGCGATTGTGACCAATTTTCGCACTCAGTTTACTTTATTGGACATTAAACCAACCACACGAATGCGTACAGTGCGTGCAGAAGAGAATATTGCGTCTGTTTCTGAGAGTGTTGCTGAAGACCGTGAAATGTCGATTCGTCGCCGTTCGCAGCAATTGGGTTTGTGTTATTCGACCACATGGAAGATTTTACGCAAAGATCTTGGTGTAAAACCGTATAAAATACAGCTCGTGCAAGAACTGAAGCCGAACGATCTGCCACAACGTCGAATTTTCAGTGAATGGGCCCTAGAAAAGTTGGCAGAAAATCCGCTTTTTTATCGACAAATTTTGTTCAGCGATGAGGCTCATTTCTGGTTGAATGGCTACGTAAATAAGCAAAATTGCCGCATTTGGAGTGAAGAGCAACCAGAAGCCGTTCAAGAACTGCCCATGCATCCCGAAAAATGCACTGTTTGGTGAGGTTTGTACGCTGGTGGAATCATTGGACGGTATTTTTTCAAAGATGCTGTTGGACGCAACGTTACGGTGAATGGCGATCGCTATCGTTCAATGCTAACAAACTTTTTGTTGCCAAAAATGGAAGAACTGAACTTGGTTGACATGTGGTTTCAACAAGATGGCGCTACATGCCACACAGCTCGCGATTCTATGGCCATTTTGAGGGAAAACTTCGGAGAACAATTCATCTCAAGGAATGGACCGGTAAGTTGGCCACCAAGATCATGCGATTTGACGCCTTTAGACTATTTTTTGTGGGGCTACGTCAAGTCTAAAGTCTACACAAATAAGCCAGCAACTATTCCAGCTTTGGAAGACAACATTTCCGAAGAAATTCGGGCTATTCCGGCCGAAATGCTCGAAAAAGTTACCCAAAATTGGACTTTCTGAATGGACCACCTAAGACGCAGCCGTGGTCAACATTTAAATGAAATTATCTTCAAAAAGTAAATATCATGGACCAATCTAACGTTTCAATTAAAGAATCGATGAGATTTTGCAAATTTTATGCGTTTTTTTTTTTTTTAAAGTTCTCAAGGTCTTAAAAAATCACCCGATATAAGGACAACGATTGAAAGATACGGTGACCATGGCTTCACCTTCAGTGGTCTACGTGAACTTACAGATTTTAACCGTACAAACGTAAAAGTTATGTGTGAAACAGGCCTTATTTTCGAGCTATCAATGCATCCGCAGACTGACAGTTTGGTGTGTGGATTGTTGATTGGTGACATCATTAATTCATTTGCCTTCTAAAATTGGGTAAAGAACAAATTTAGGTCAACAGTCTGACATGCCATATCAAACAGACCATTACACAATCGTTCTTTTGCGCTCCAATTTTCCAAATGGTATTAACAACCATCTTGGCCATATTGTCCATCTTGGAGCTGTGATTTGTACTTATTCTTAGTTTGTTATAAAAAAAGCAATCCAGGAACAATTCAAGTACTTAATTTATATTTTACTGCTTTCAACTTTGTTATTAAAAGTACTGCTTTTAACTAAGAACGGGACCAAGAATATAATATGAATCCGATATCCAGACCTATTCCAATCACGCCGCACAAATTCATCAACTTTTAACCAATAGACGATCCAGGGGAAGATCATATGAGCCATAAAGCTTATACAGTTAAGTTGTATAAGTAAAGATTTTATCTAAAGATTTGTTAGTAATTTAACGATGTTCCCCAAATTGAGTGCGGAAAAATACTTTAAAAAAGCCATATAATTCTTCATATCAGATTCTGTTTTATTTTTCTACGAAAAAAGATCACATTTTATTTGGCAAACTTTCTCATTTTCTGGGTTTTTGCATTGTTCTCCGCATCTATAGAAATGCCAACAAGAACAGAATATATTATTTTTGGAACTACGTTTCAACACAATTTCTTTTTTAACTATTGTAATTTACATAGCTCCTAAATATGGCACTTTTAGAATGTTGTTGGATTCTTGATGCTTCTTGCTTCCAAGTGTAGTAAGTCTTATAAGTTAAATAGTTAGACCGTATCTTGCTGTCCAGCAGTGTTCTAAAGTAATCTAATAATTAAAGTTGTCATTTTAGCTTTTGAAATATGCAAATGTTAAGTTAAGATACACATTATGCTATTTAAATTTTGTCAGCTTCCACTGCATAATATTTTAAAGCTGTTTTCAGAAACGTGTCTTTATGTTAAGTGTGTGACACAACCCCCCCCTTCATTGTTCGATCTGGAAAACGCTTAATGAAAGACGAGTCAACTGATCAAAATACTTCAATTGACGAAATGTTTTGCTTGGAAATGGATTTTGGGACGAAAATGCAGAGCGGGTCTGGTTGTACTAGTTAGTGAGACAGATTGGATCACGCACATGGACAGTAAAAAAAAACATCATTCTTTAAATTTTTGTTAGTTTTTCGAAAAATAGAAAGTTATTGTAATGGATCCGATTCGACTCGAGTTCGTAAATCCGTACATGTCTATAAAAAATAAATTAGGTGTCGTAACAGTCCATTGAGAACTACGGCCTAGTGACTAACAACTCTCAACCATTCCTGTGTGCGAGTAAAGTTGTCAGGGATGGAGGGAACCTACAGTTTTAAGACGAATCCGAACGGCTAATTTGATAATTTAAGAAATGACTTTTCATGACAAGAATTACCCTTGGAGGATTTGTCAATTCCTCGCAAGAGGCAGTAGCCGTGAAAACGTTTTTTTTTATTTAAGGTGGCACAGGCAGGGATTGAACCCAACACCTCTGGCGTGATAGCCCGACACACTAACCACCACGCCACGGGTGTGTATAACTTGTTTTATTTGATCTTCTACAAAATAGTGTTCCTAACAATCAGTTGAATTTCTTGAAAATTCCAGTTGACATTTATGTTTGTATAAATTGAAGTCTTTCTAAATATTTGGCTTTCAAAACATATCAATTACAAGTAATCAGTTCGATTCGCATCACAGCTTTTTTAAAACGTTTTTTAAACCACATCGACCACAAACATAAAAAAATAAAAATCTTTTCATATTCTTACCAAACCTGCAAAACCTAGCTTTTAAAATATTGGTGATAACGTAGAGTAACCGAATTTCGACCCAGCCCATTAGACGATTTACTTTGGCTCAAATATTTTTCCCTAAGAAAAGTTTGGAATTCTCTCTGCAAATAGTCATGAAAAACTTCTTTTATTTACTGTAACTGATAAACCAAATTGTTTCAGAGCAACTAAAACTCTTAACGTAAATATTATCCCGCATCAATCAAAGATTAAGACTGAACGACAATATTCTTCAAATATCATAATAAACCTGAGAAGATGGTGGAGTCTTCTTAATTCCACAATTGATTAAGGTTAGAGTCATAGTTCTGACTGTATCCAAAACTCTGCTATAGAAACTCTACATATCTAAATGCTGGCTCTCAAATCGTGTAAAAAAAATGCATAATTTTGTTCGTGATATTTTTGAAAATATCTTTAGGAACTTCTTTGACTCTACCTTCTTACTCTGCTCAACCATTTTCATTTATTTAAAACTCAAACCATTAAAAGCAATTTTCCATTAGTTTAGTATAGTCTAGTCACGCATTTATTTTTTTAATTTGATAGTTTCATACATGTCTACTCTCCTTTGTCCATATATGGGAATTTGCTTTCGAACTGCATCGACCATCGTAAAATCTATAATCCCAAAACAAAATTTTCTCATTTAATCCAACGAAAATCACCCCAAACAGCAGAGGAACGAAGTTCTCGAACTTACCAATATCAGCGATTATAGTATCACGTTTTTCTGACGCCTCACACATAACTCTGCCCCACGGATCCACAACCATTGAGTGTCCATATGCAACGTAATCAGCGTTCACATCGCGGGCCGCTGAAACTGTCACCACAAAGAGTTGATTATCATTGGCACGGGATCTCTGCAGTAATTCCCAATGCATTGGGCCTTGAGTAATGCAGAAGCATGCAGGGTACACAATCACGTCACATCCTTGAAAAAACATCCAGAACATCATAGCAGGTGATTATTGCCTTGCCATAGATGAGGCACAACCTTATACGAGTATAGACATACCTTCTTTCCGATAGACCCGACCCAATTCGTCAAATCGCATATCATGGCAAATGCCTATGCCGAATTTTCGATTTTCTATTTCGACCACGGTGAATTCGTTGCCCGGTCTTAGAGCTGATGATTCCGTGAATTGTATACAACCGCCAGCTTCAGAATTAAGGTATATGTCAAATAAATGCATCTGGGGGTTAAGTCATCATCAGCATCATCATCAGTAACAAGTCCGCGTTGCGCGTTGATAGAAATAAAAGCTTGAATACGATAATGGAATTATTCAAAACTATACATACCTTGCGGTACTTGCCAATTAGCTTGCCAGCGGGGGACCAAACCGTACAAGTGTTGAACAAATCACCACCATCAACTTGTTCAATTATCGTCCCGGCTATTAAGTAGAGGCCAAGGTTTTTGGCCAGGTTGGAAAGCACCTGACAGGTTGGGCCCTGAGGTACCTTCTCGGCGAATTGGGCAAAGTATTCCACTCCGTATGTGCCATTGAAGCACTCTGGCAAAATGGCCAGTTTTAAATCAGGATTTTTGGCCTTTGCCTGCTTCACTGCCTCGACGGCTTGGTTGACATTGGCAGTAGGATCTGAGCCAACGGGTAACTGAAGTAATGCAATTTTCATGGCTGAATTTTTGTGCTAGTCAAAGTATAAACTGTGTATGATATGGTCATTGGAATTAGAGTGGGATTTTATATTGGATTTGTGAGGGGTTTCGATTGAGATTGCCTTATCTCTTTGAAAGTTTTTTTTTCACTTGTTGTTGTTGTTGTTTTGATTAAGTATTGAACTTTGACAAAACGAATGCGGACGACTTTGTTTTTTTTCCATCATCATCGTTGTATCAACCTGTTTGCGACAATACCTTTGGTTAATTTTGTCTTGTTATGTACTTTTGTTATCATTAATTTACTTTTACATTGGAATGTTTCTAGAAATAATGATAACCCTAAGTGATACGTTGCGTTAGGTATTTGAATTGCAATTTAAAATAAGTTTAAGGAATACCTAAGGTGTTACTGATAAAGATTGCTTTCAGAATAGTTAAGAGATTTGTTTTGTCCAGCCTTGGCTCATTCTCAGCAGGGAGTACATACTCGCTTTTTCATTATAATAATTTTGTCTCAAATTCATTCGTAGTGCAATCTCCTTATCATTTTCAAGAGAGAAATAAAGGTAAAAGAGGGTTGCCATCTTTTAAAGTGTGGGATCTGCTCGGCAACTTTAATCAAATGAAGTATAGTAAAACTATTTTTATTTTTATTGTATTTTTTTATTGACACTTCAAAATATTGATAATAGTTTAAGATACACATTAGATTGGGTAATTTTTTTAATTTTGCAAGTTTTGAATTCTAATAGCGACAAAAAATGGCCAAAATTATAAAAATTACCAAAGAGAACATGAAAATTCTACTTCAATTTAATTTTTTTCTTAAACGCTCAAAGAATGCTGCGTGTGTAATTTCATCTTTTGAATTTGAAAGTGCCAAATTTAAAGAGCTATTTTCATTCCATGTGATAGTGACAAATCTTTTAGGGTGAACGTTTTTGTACAAATCGACCAAAGAAAGTATTTTTAACTTTCCATAGGAAGTTATTGTAATGGGTCCGATTTGTCAAATTGAACATTTTGACATTTCTTGACGGTTTAAGGTCATTAGAGTCGAAATAAAATTTTTTTAGAAAGATGTCTGTGCGTGCGTGTGTACGTACGTTCGTACGTTATTCGCGACGTTTTTTCCGTCGTCCCACACTGATAACTTCCCATCCCGTCTGTCGATTTGTCTTGCTTAAAAGTTTGTCTATATGTATCAATTTTTACCAAATTTGAGTACTATTTTTTGTAGATTTTATTTTTTTATGGAAAAACGGACTGTTGGATTTTTTTTCTGTGAAGTAAAATAAGTTTGAAGACAATATTTTTAATTTTTGAAAAGCTATTTGAGTCGAAAGTAAATTTTTACCAAGTTTTAGTGTTGTTTTTTTTATTTTTATTTTTTGTAAAAAAAACTGTCAATTCGATTTTTTTTTAAATTTTATCGAATGTTGAAAACAATATTTCTTATAAGATAAAATTAGTTTGAAGCCAATGTCTCAAATTTTTAAAAAGATATTTAAGTCGAAAAACAATTTTTACCAACTTTCATAATTTTTTTTAGATTTTTATTTTTTGTAAAAAAACTGCCAATTCGATTTTTTTCAAAATGTTTCCTAATGTTGAAAACAATATTTCTTATAAGTTAAAATTAGTAAGAAGCCGTTACCTCAAATTTTTGAAAAGATATTTAAGTCGAAAATCAATTTTTACCAACTTTTGTTAATTTTTTTTTTTCGGTTTTTAATTTTTTTGTAAAAAAACTGTCAATTCGATTTTTTTCAAAATTTTATTGAATATTGACAACAATATTTTTTGAAAGATGGAAGTAGTTAAAAGCCAATATCTCAAAGTTTTGAAAAGATATTTGAGTCGAAAATCAATTTTTACCAACTTTTATTAATTTTTGTTTAGGTTTTTATTTTTTGTAAAAAAAACTACCAATGAGAATTTTCTCAAAATTTTATCAGATGTCAAAAACATTATTTTACGTTGCACAAAATTGTTTTAGAGATGAAATCATATTTTAGTCGTAAAATGTTCGAGGTGACACATTTTTTTTTCAGTTTTTTTGTTTTATAAAAACAACCGTTAATTGGATTTTTTTCCAAAAATATACTTGATTTGTATCACGTTACAGTATATAATATAAAATTTAACTCAAGTCTCTAACGTCATTGGTTCATGAGATATTTAGGGTTAACCAAAATTTTCACCTTTTTTTAAACTGCTATGGTAAAAAAACCACCCACGCAATTTTCTTGAGAGCCCTTTCTGTATCTTTCTGCTTTATTATCTGTACTAGCCGACCCGTGCTCGCGTTGCTTCGCAAATTGTAACCACGAACATTTTTTGAATATTAGTATTAGCATATGAAAAAATTTCTCAATGGGACTGAGTATATTTTCTACAATAATATTAATTTTAGTTTATATGTATATATGGTTTCGCTTTTATATAATAGTATAGATTTGCGGTAAAAAAAAAACAAATTTGTGTTTTTAATGTTCTCATACATCTATAGGTATGCGTGTGTAAATATCCATAGACACATTTTTTTATTCATCTGCTCATGTTCAGTGCAGTGCAACTGACTTAACGTACCCACATTTGTGTGCTCTTTTTATCGACGTCATTGTAAGTACCTTCTTTGAGTTATTTGTAAAGAAAATTTTAACTTAATTTCAGTTTTATTGTTCGAGGAAGTGATACAAAATTGGTAATTCAAGCTATTATAATAGAACTTTTTTTATTTTTAAATTGGAAGAATTATAATCTATTCACTTCCTCGAACCAAAAAAATAAAAAAGAGGCTGGGATGCGACCCACACTGATAACTTCCCATCCCGTCTGTCGATTTGTCTTGCTTAAAAGTTTGTGTATATGTATCAATTTTTACCAAATTTTTACCAAAATAATATTTTCTAAGAAATAAAATAAGTTTGAAGCCAATATTTTTAATTTTTGAAAAGCTATTTGAGTCGAAAGTAAATTTTTACCAAGTTTTAGAATTGTTGTTTTTTTTAGGTTTTTAATTTTTTGTAAAAAAAAACTGTCTATTCAATTTTTCTCAAAATACATATGTCCTAACGTTAACAACAATATTTTTTATAAGTAAAAGTTAGTTTGAAACCATTATCTTAAATTTTTGAAAAGATATTTGAGTCGAAAATCAATTTTTACCAACTTTTTTTAATTTTTTTTTAGGTTTTTAATTTTTTGTAAAAAAACTGTCTATTCGATTTTTTTAAAAATTTTACTGAATGTTAACAACAATATTTTTTGAAAGATAAAAGTAGTTTAAAGCCAATATCTCAAAGCTATGAAAAGATATTTGTGTCGAAAGTCAATTTTTTTAGGGTTTCTCAAAATTTTATCAGATGACAAAAAATATCATTCTTCGATGCACAAAATTGTTTTGGAAATAAGATCATATTTTAGTCGTAAAATTTTAGAGGTGACAAATTTTTTTCAGTTTTTTTGATTTATAAAAAAAAACAGTTAATTGGATTTTTTCCCTTAAATGTACTTGTTTTGTATCACGTTACAATGTATAATATAAAATTTAATTCAAGTCTCTAGCGTCACTGGTTCATGAGATATTTAGGGTTAACCAAAATGTTCACCTTTTTTTTTAAAATGCTATGGTAAAAAAACCACCCACGCAATTTTCTTGAGAGCCCTTTCTGCATCTTTCTGCCTTATTATCTGTATAACAAAATTTATTTGAAGTCGATATCTCTTCTCTTTCTTGAGCTATGGACGACGAAAAAAACGTCGCGAACGTACGGACGTACGGACGTACGGACGTACGTACACACGCACGCACAGACATCTTTCTAAAAATCTTTTATTTCGACTATAGGGACCTTGAAACGTCGAGAAATGTCAAAATTTTCAATTTGACAAATCGGACCTATAACAATAACTTCCTATGGGAAGTTAAAAAGATCTAATTTTTCTTTAGATAAATCGGCATTTCATGTGCACGGCAATGCAGTTAATTAAATGTCCATAGAAACTTAAAAAAAAGAGCCCACAGCCACACTGCTCAGCGATGTGACGATAGAATTAGAGAAACAAAAAAATAATGTGTGTGAGTACTGAGTAGGTTAGTTGATGAACCATACAAATACAATACAGAAAAATTGAATATGTAGGTAGCTAGGTAAGAGAAAAAACGTAAATATTAAATGGAACACATATTGAGAGAGAAAGAGCATAGGAAGAAAAGAAAATTCAAAATGTTGGAATGATAATGAAATGAAACAAAGCAGCGACCGCGCGATTGTGATGGAATCTAATTTCCTGGATAAAATAAATTCAAAAAGTTTATAATTTTATAATTTGTTTTTATTTATTTCTCAGGTTGTATGTTTAACTCAGAATTGATTTTAGGCTTAAAATTTGCGCAACAATATTGACTTTATGAAGCAATGCTAATCTTTGTCGATTATTGTATAGGTTTTAAGATATGAGTGGTTGTATAAGTCAACTAATGAAAAAAAAATTAACAAAAAATGTAAAATTAATAATATTTAAATTTGACAAATAATAAATGAAAAAAAATTAAAGCCATAAATGCTCTCATAACAATATAGAAAATAATAAAATATATTTCAAATAAATCGGTTGACTACTTTCTGAGATCATGCGTTACAAACTTTTAAATGGTTTCGCTTTTATATAATAGTATAGATATAGATATAGATAGAAGTATAGATAACAAAATTTATTTGAAGTCGATATCTCTTCTGGTTCTTGAGCTATAAAAGACTAAAAAAACATCTGCAATCGTTTTACGGGGAATTACTGGCAACGGCAACGTATGCTTGAAATCGCCTGCCAACAATATCATCAAGCTGCCAACGATGTTGTTACATCGTCGAAGATCCTTCAGTGTGGAGTTAAGTGCTTCAAGTGATTTCTTATGTGCCATTGTGCACTCCTTCCAAACAATGAGCTTGCATTGCATCAACAATTTTCCCATTGCACTGGATCGGGAAATATTGCATGTTGGAGTATCAATTGTGTTTAAATTGAGTGGCAACTTAAGCGCAGAATGTGCACTGTGCAGTACGACCGCCATCTGGAAGAGTTGCAGCAATTACAGATGATTCTAACGCCAAAGTTATGTCACATCTTGATCGAATAGTGGCCAAAATCAATGAACTTACAAATGTTTTCCCTGTTCCTCCAGGTGTGTCCAGGATGAATAGACCACCAGTATTATTGTCCACTGCTTGCATTAATGTTTCGTATACTTGTTTTTGCCGTTCATTCAGCAACGGCACTTTATTTCGAAAGAATTTCTGCAATAAATCAACATTGTATTACAGCTCTCGATTTAATTCTTGGTTTAATGCATCGTGCATCGACCGATTTGGCGCAATCATTAATACTTCAATAAAAGGCTCTTGAAACGTCAAACAATTTAAAAAATTTCAATTCCACAAATCGTAACTTTTACAATAGCTTTCTATGAGAAGCTAAACGGAGATCGCCGCTTTTATTTTGAATTTTTTCCTGAATTTTGTCTGCTATAAACCTCATGGAGCCCGAGACCTTTCCAACGAATGCAAAACCGTGGAAACCGGTTCGTGCGTTCTGGATTTATAGCGTCAGGAAGGAAAACCCGACTTATTTTTATATAGTAGATGAAAACAAGGTACTATTGAACAAACTAAATTATAAGATGTTTATTTAATAAAAACGTGGAATAATCATAATTAATGAGAAATTGAACAATATGAAAAAAGTAGAGAATCGAACATAGAGCAATTATTTACAAAGTAGAATAAGAACAAGTAGCTAGATAGAACAAACACCACAGAGGTTAGAGCAACTTAACGTTTGTATGTGCCGTGCCGTGTCACACTCAAGCAGTAGAACGGTCTGTCAAAATTGTTACTAAAGCTGCAATGTCTGCAAATGATGAAAAGTCAAGAAATGGTTTAATTCAATCGAAAATAACATCGAGAAAAATCATACCAAAACCTGAAAGTAAACGTGATTTCAATTTGAACTGCGAACATTCAAAACATGTGTTTTAAACTAATAACTTTATTTTTCAACAACAATTCATTTAGTAATATTTTATCGCTATAGAATTTAAAAAAGTAATATATAAGAGTGACCCGCCGTAATACAAATGCTTTTATAAACAGCTAAAATTGAAATTTTCATTTTATTGTATTATTTGAAATATATTCAACAACACTTCAATTTTGTGTGCGGAATAAAATCTTTTCTGCTGAAACGTTGAAAAGTTTTGCAGAAGGATATCGTCGATGAGCAAGCTTTATCGAAAACAAGAGTGTATGAGCAATTCAAATTATTCAAAGTGGATCCAGAAAGCGTTGAAAACAAGGCACATATAGAATTATGAGATAGACGTATACAAAGTCAAAGATTTGGTGCTCCAAAATCAATATCTAAAGGAACAGTAAAAACCATTTTAAGTTAACATTTTATCCTCAGAAAAATGAAATATTGGTTGGTTTCAGAAATGCTCAATTTTCGAACTTGTATTTTGTGATAATCCGCTAAAAACTCGATATCGTCGCAATGCTCAAAAACGCTCGACTGACATTACGCTTTGATCTTCCAATTATGTCAATATCATCGGCCTTTCCGAGTAATTGGATGGACCTTTGGAAGATTGTGCCTCAAGTGTTGACGGTTCAGTTTTGCACGATTCTTTCCAAAACGGTGTTAAAGAAGTCGCATGACAGTGCATCGCCTTGTATAGAACTTTTTTTGACATCTAATGCATCGGTGAGATCTTTACCGACCTTGATATAGAGCAGCGTGCATTCTCCATCGTTATTCTGCACAAACGGATAAGTTTGACAAGGATGCCAAAACTAGACACTGCTCGGTAGAGCTCTTAACTATAGATGCTGTCATACGCGGCTTTAAAATTGATAAAGAGATGGTGTGTATCGATTTGAATTTCCTGTTTTTTTGTCCAAGATCTGCCGTAATATTTGGTCAAAAGATCAACACAGGTTTTTAATAATTAAAAAAAGAATCTTTGACGTAGTACCCGGTGCGCAGGACTCTCACCCAGAGGTCTATGGGTCAATCTCTCTAACTGTGCAATTAAAGCTTCTTTCGCGGTAAAGTAATATATACCAAATTAACCGTTCGGATTCCAATCCTGAAAATGCTCACACAGGATTGGTTGAGTGTTATAAGTCACTAAGCCCTGGTTGTCTACGAGCTATTGCGCAACATAATTTATTCATTTAAAAAAAGAAAAACTGAATAAGTATTCTGTCCTTCGTATTTTGTACGGACAAAAAATTCTGCAAACAAAATTGGTTTAATATCCCGAATATTTCAACAAAAACAGCTTAAACTTCAAATTTTGTACCTTTTGAAGTTTAAATTAAATATATGTACCTGCAGAGTGTTATATGTTTCAAAAACTGTATGCAGCTTTTTCTTATATTATATATTAGAAACTTGGTTAGAAAAAAAGTATTATAAGGATTGATTCTGTTTTGATTAAAAATATTTAAAGAAAATTCCATCAGATATTTTCCTCCAAAAATTTAAAAACATAATTTATACCGCCTTTTGTTGAAAATTAAATCCCATTTCATTTAATGTTTCCATTATGTAAATAAAATAAATATTAAATTCTTTAAACGATTTTTTGTTTCGTTTTAAATTTGTCAACATTTCCATTATAGCTTTTTCAAACTCAGATTTAAAGGTTTTCATTTTTTTCAAAATTGTAATTTTCTTCTCTTACTCTGCCCTTTATTTTTTGTTCGCCTCCGTCGACGTCTTATAACTTATCAACGCACCATCATTACCGATGTAAGCGCACCCCCAACCCTTATGAACACACAAAATAGGGAATTTTCAATTTTCGCAATCCGCGCTTGTAATAGCATTTTACAAATGATTGCATCTGAGAAATGGTTTCCGAGGCTAAAATAGCACCCAAAATACCAAAAAAAAAAAAACACAATTTTCCTTGCAATCCTCCAAAGTTTTCCAGTTTCCACCCAAAATGGTTTCTTTTTGCAATATAAACGAAAAAAAGACGAGCAATACGTTACAAATCTCGTTAATACCCTTGAATTGTGACAAAAAAGAAGAAATAGACGACCAAACCGAGGCAAGAAAATCCTCCCGCAAAAAGATATCGGAAAACGCAGAAAACCTCAAAAGCATTAATCAAGACAATTCCAGCAGTGTACCCCAACTCCCACCTTCTATATACACCGCACCACACATTCCGACGGAACCATCAGCCACCAGCCAGCCCCTAGAGTTTAACTGTCCTTGCTGTGGAGTATTTTTTTTGGTTTTTGGTTGTCCCGTCTTGAGCATTGTAAACCAATCCCCCACCCGAAGACACGTCCCTCTTCGTTTTCGTTTTCGTAGTCGTCGTAGTCGTAGTCCGTTTCCGTTCCTACCTTTGACAGTAATTTTTCATTCTGCTGGTTTCGACAGCACGATTATCGAACACACGGCCATGATGTGTTCAGCTTTGTTCCATGCTCGAGCTCAAGCTCAACTGCCTCGCCCCTTGTCATGTCCTTTTTCAGGTCTTTTAGTGTAGAAAATGTGTGTTGAACGAAAAATACTGGCAGACCGAAGGACACCAATTTTAAATTTTTCTCCCAAGAAATTGTCTGTAAATTTAATAGGACGAAGCATAAAATCGTTTTAAGTCTTTTTTTTTTCAAAATTTCATCTCGGTTGAACGAAGTTTTTTTGGATATCCTCTATTTGTTTTCAAGGACCTTTTTTGAAGGCAGGCGATTCCTTCCAATCAACTTATCCTCATACTATCAAGTTTGCTGCTTTGGCCGCGGCGGCCGGCGGGCGGGAGGAAATCAGATGAGAACGTTTAATCTGCACTAAAGATTTATCTAATCACTTTTTTATCGCGACATGTGACCATAAATCGAAGGGTAAACTGAAATGTTCAAACTAATACCATAAGATAGCCTTTGGCCCGTATAATTTGAGATTTGCTTTTTGAGATAAGAAATGCTTGACTGGATAGCAGATAATTTCTTTATGTGAGTAATGATGAGTATTTTTGGTTTTTATCGTATAGGAAGATGTTCATGATGAATTTAAAGAAGATTTTAAGGGATTGAATTTTGTATTGTTTATAGGTTAACAAAATGGTTAAATAAATTTATGTCAGTTTTTGTCGAATTGAGTTGTGAAGCCAAAATAGATGCTGAAATTTAATGAAGTGTAGACATAAAAGAAGCGATCACGAATTGAGAGTGCAGAAGTTAAGCTGCAATCGAAAATTGTTTTTTTCTGAGGCCCAAATGGTCACTAAAAGTAATTTTTAATAATCCTTTTGATATTTTAATAAAGTCAACAAGATTTCGGACTATGCATTCAGGAATTTGAAGAACCAATCCCTGGTTTTATTCACATGCAGCTCATGTTCACTTGATGTTCATACTGGCCGTACGTTTTCCACTTTCGAGAAAGCGTACCAGGTACGTTTTGCATTGGTAAAATATTTCGAACTCGAGATTTCAATTGAACATGACATTACGATGGTGGAGAAGTCGAATAAAGTGAGTCCCCCGATTCCATCCTTCTGTCTGTCCTTGCCCCTACAGCCCAAAGCATTGGGTCAATTGACTTCAAATTTAGAAATAAAGGTTTTTTTAAATGTGAACTTTCTCAAAAACAAACTGATTAATTTTAACATTCGCATTTTTAACATTTTTTTTCTTAATTTGGCTTCTTTCAAAATAAAAAAAAATTGTTGTTTTGTTCCAGAAGGGGTACCCTTCCAAAGAAGCGTTATTTGTTTTTAAGTTTTCTCAAGAACTAATCAATCAATTTTAATAATTTTTTTCTGCACAAGGTCTTATATACGTAATATTAATTTTCATGATTTGAATTTTGAAAGCGTTTTTCTTTTCTTGATAATTTGCCAAACCTTACTGAACAGAAATGTTAACACAGTTTCAGTTTGAGAAGCCTTTTGATCGAATATAATCAAAGCTAGGCCCGTATTGCAGAACAAGAACAATCGTTCGATAAATTAACAGAAGTTGAAAAGATTGCCTATGTGTATTGGAAAAGGTAGAAAACACAATAGTCAAACCTCAGTAGATACTTCCCTAAAGCTAAACATGACTTTGAAAAAAAAGACTAACAAGGGAATGTTAAAACTGAACCATTCTAGGACATTGCCTAAATGACGAATTGTTTGACTGATACTGAAAAACATCGCATTCAAAAGCACCTTGTCAATAACCTGGTAGGCCCTTATCAGTGTGGAGAATTATTCACATTACGGCAGATCATGGAAAACCCAAGAAAAAAGAGGCTGGGATGCGACCCACACTGATAACTTCCCATCCCGTCTGTCGATTTGCCTTTCTTAAAAGTTTGTCTATATGTATCAATTTTTACCAAATTTGAGTACTATTTTTTTTTTAGATTTTATTTTTTATGATTTTTACAAAAAAAAAATACTGAATATCGAAAACAATATTTTCTGTGAAATAAAATAAGTTTGAAGCCAATATTTTTAATTTTTGAAAAGCTATTTGAGTCGAAAGTAAATTTTTACCAAGTTTTAGTATTGTTTTTTTTTAGGTTTTTATTTTTTGTAAAAAAACTGTCAATTCGATTTTTCTCAAAATTTTATCGAATGTTGAAAACAATATTTCTTATGAGATAAAATTAGTTTGTAGCCAATGTCTCAAAGTTTTGAAAAGATATTTACATCGAAAAACAATTTTTACCAACTTTTATAAATTTTGTTTAGGTTTTTATTTTTTGTAAAAAAACTGTCAATTCGATTTTTCTCAAAATTTGCTCTAATGTTAAAAACAATATTTTTTATAAGATAAAATTAGTTAGAAGCCATTATCTCCAATTTTTGAAAAGATATTTGAGTCGAAAATCAATTTTTACTAACTTTTGTTAAATTTTTTTTTAGGTTTTTAATTTTTTGTTAAAAAACTGTCAATTCGATTTTTTTCAAAACTTTACTCAATATTAACAACAATGTTTTTTGAAAGATAAAAGTAAATTATAGCCAATATCTCAATGTTTTGAAAAGATATTTGAGTCAAAAATCAATTTTTACCAACCTTTATTAATTTTTATTTTAGGTTTTTATTTTTTGTAAAAAAAACTGTAAATTAGATTTTTCTCAAAATTGTATCAGATGTCAAAAACATTATTCTTCGTTGCAGAAAATTATTTTAGAGATGAAATCATATTTTAGTCGTAAAATTTTCGAGGTGACAAATTTTTTTTTCAGTTTTCTTGATTTATAAAAAAAACCGTTAATTGGATTTTTTTCCAAAAATATACTTGTTTTGTATCACGTTGCAATATACAATATAAAATTTAATTCAAGTCTCTAGCGTCGATGGTTCATGAGATATTTAGGGTTAACCAACATTTTCACCTTTTTTTTAAACTGCCATGGTAAAAAAACCACCCACGCAATTTTCTTGAGAGCCCTTTCTGCATCTTTCTGCCTTATTATCTGTATAACAAAATTTATTTGAAGTCGATATCTCTTCTTGTTCTTGAGCTATGGACGACGAAAAAAACTTCGCGAACGTACGGACTTACGGACGTACGGACGTACGGACATACGGACGTACGGACGTACGGACATACGGACGTACGGACGTACGAACGTACGTACACACGCACGCACAGACATCTTTCTAAAAATCTTTTATTTCGACTCTAGGGACCTTAAAACGTCGAGAAATGTCAAAATTTCAATTTGACAAATCGGACTCATTACAATAACTTCCTATGGGAAGTTAAAAAATAGAAAAGATATTTATGTTTTGCTATGTTTCCACCAAAGGCTTATCTCAGTTTAGATTAAATAAATCTTTTTGGTGTTTCTACTGCACAACAAGATTTAAAAATGATTAAGTTTGACAGCACTTTCAAAAATGCAAATGGTGTTTCGATGTTTCTTATGAAGTGCAAGTGAGACACATAGTTTGATTCGTGTTAAACAATGAAAAACTGAATAGTTCAGCACCATATAAGAATATGCTATCCACTCCACGTACAATTTTTTTTTTAATTTGATTCAAACAAAACTATATTTTTTGTACACAAACATGCAAATAGACACTAGACAGACCATAACGCATTATTTGTAAAACCAACTCCTCAACACAGGTTTTTCTTCACAAATTTTGACTCGACTCCGATCCACGACCGGAATCGAGGCGAATCAAGCTCATTTCAACTCGATTCAGGTATATAAAGAATTTAGGCGAGCTTCAAAGCTCGCTTCAACACCACATGTTAATGTAGTAGTCTACGAACAAACCCCATTCTTGAAGTTTTTATTTTATGTAAAATTGTTTGGTAAAAACTTTGAAATCGACTATCACATTACACAGACGTATTTTCTTGATTTTGATAGTCAACTATCAAAAATCAGTTTACACAATTTCACCCCTGCAGGGCCCTGGTCAGAATTGCGCTATTTTTTTTTGGAATTTTTTGATAAATTATTCCGGCAAATATTCCATTGTATCAACTTTCAAATATAAAAACCGGACTACTGCGGATCGTTTTTTTGGCAATTTCTCACAGTTCTGCTAGCGAATTGAATTAAATTTTATATTATATATTGTAAAGTGATATCAAACAGATATATTTTTGGAAAAAAATCTAATTAACGGTTTTTTTATATATCAAACAAAAAACTAAAAAAAAAATATTTCACACCTCACAAAAAAAAAAGATTTTATCTCCAAAATAATTTTATGTGACAAAGAATAATGTTTTTGACATCTGGTTAAATTTCAAGAAAAATCCAATCCAATCTAAAAAACATTTTTAAAAGTTGGTAAAAATTGATTTTCGACTCAAATATGTTTCAAAAATTTGATATTATGGCTTTAAACTCATTTTATCTTATAAGAAACATTGTTTTCAACACTCGGTAAAATTTTGAGAAGATTCGAATTGACGATTAAGCCTAAAAAACAATACTAAAACTTGGTAAAAATTTAATTTTGACTCAAATATCTTTTTTAAAATTTAAAGTATTGGCTTTAAACTTATTTCATCTTATAGAAAATATTGTTTTCGACATTCAATAAATTTTTTATAAAAATCCGACAATCAGTTTTGTTCATAAAAATTAAAATTCTACAAAATATAGTACGAAAAATTGGTAAAAACTGATATTCGGTTCTCGATATCTCATGAAAAAATGCAGATATTGACTTCAAATTAATTTCATTCATCCAATTTGTATTTTTGATATAAGAAATAAAAACTTTTAAGAAATGATACTGACAAAAATTGGGTTTCGACTATAAATCCCATTAACAAAAATAGATTTTGAAATCAAACTATTTCGTCATATACAAAATATTGTTGGTAGTTTTTAATTTTTTTTTTTTAAATAATTCAACTGATACCTTTTTTTTAACATAACACGAAAACCTACAAACCTTTTAAGCAAAATAGACCGACAGACGGGATGGGAAGTTATCGGTGTGGGTCGCATCCTAGCCTGTTTTTGTTTTTTATTTTATGTTCTGAAGATCGGAATTAAATCTTCATTTTGTTGGCGCTTGGCTTGTTGAAGCGACCGGCCTTGTTATTCTAGAAGTCCATCATGATGAATTTTCTGGTCTCTCAGTGGCAACAAAATCATTTTGGGATCATATCACATTGTCTTCAATATTGCTTCTTTGAGATCTTGAGATTGAGTTTTTAATATATGAGGTTTGCTTTTTTTCAGCAATTAAATTAATTTTTTTTTTGTCAGAGGTCTTGGGTTCGATCCCTGCCTGTGCCATCTAAAGTTTTTTTTTACGGGTACTGCCTCTTGCTAGGAATTGACCAATCCTCCAAGAGTAATTCTTGTCATGAAAAGTGCTTTCTCAAATTAGCCATTCGGAATCGGCTTAAAACTGTACGTCCTCTCTATTCCTGACAACATTACTCGCACACAGGAATGGTTGATAGTCGTTAGCAGGGTTCGAAACTCATTAACAAAATTTCTGAGCAGATTTGCAGCAAAAGTGAAGTACATCAAAAATTTCCGAAGTAGATTTGGAAATGAAAGAAAAACTCAAGTTTTCAAAAACTATATTTTTAACAAAAAGTTATTTAACGGAAATAAATACGTATTTTTAACAAAAAAATCACATAAATTCATTCAGACTTGTATACCTTAAACTTAATATCTTATACACTAAATTAAATAAGAAATTAGAGTTGAAAACAAAAAACTATATTTTTAACAAAAATACTAATTTTTTTAAACAAAAAATGAATCACCAACGGTTTTAGACTTCAGGAACTAAAAACTATTCATAATACATACCATAAATATTTTTGGTTTTTATTGATTTTATTTTAGATTGTATTTGCCTTGGACAAATTTAAATTCTCTTATAAATTTAATCAATTCAAGCGGTGATTCAAAAATTTGTTTTCGATCTGCTATTAATGATCGTGAAAACATTAAATATTCATCTGTATTGACATGCAAACGATTTCATATTTTAGTTTTCAATAAATTAATTTCGGAAAACTTTCTCTCAGCTGCGGCGCGCGCTACTGTGTGGTAAAACGGCTAGAGTTAACATATAGTCAGATAAGTTTTGGAACATAAGTTCTTCCATTTTATTAGTGGTTGTTTTTAATGAGTACCAAAAGCTAACTAAATCTTGCTGATCTATGTTGCTTATATTAAGTAAGAAAAATTATGATTCCGTTCAGAGACAGAGAGTCAGAGCAGAGTTGTTTGGAGAATACACAGTGCTGTCATTTAATTTCATTTGGTTTGACTTAACAATTTTTTAGTGTGGAGCAGATCTGAAAAAAGCGGAGTGGCGAAGTAGATTTGTTTTCTCCCTCAAAACTGGAGTAGATTTGCTTCGATCGAAGTGAGGTTTGAACCCTGGTCGTTATAGTGATTATGCCCTAGTTCTCTACGGACTGTTGCGCCACCAAAATGTTTTTATTTATTGATGGTGTGTTGGATCTCTAGTCGTTAATTAGATTTTCAATAAATACATTTTCGTTCTGTGTAATAACCTCGTTGTTACTATCAAATTGATTATCCAACCCATAGACAGCTTTTAGGTTCATAACTGACATTTTTCTAACATAAAACACGTTAAAGTAGTATGTAAACTCTTACGCATGATAATTTGACATTTCAATAAACTGACTTGAAGTAAGTTAAAACTAAAAAGTAGTTCTTTGCTTAGTTGGACATAAATTTATTCATGTAATCTACACAAATTTGAGTATCACATAGAACTTATGACGAACTTAGCTTTGTATCAGATTTATGTTTTGTATCAGCCAATGGGCCTAAGTAAAGTAAAATACATACTAATTTTTCTACTTTAAATCAAGACTTTCAAAGTTAAACCTAAATTTCATGGAGTACTTGTATTACTATAGTATTGAACATTTGGATTTATGAGTGATGATTCTAAACTGTACACTAAAGGCTTATAATGTATTTCAAATTTCAAAAGTATTTAGTCGCAAAAGTAATTTTTACTATTTTTTAGTACTTCCAGAAGATTGAACAGCAAGATTTACTTTAACCTCTTTAATATCTTGTGGCAAAATTATACTTCCCTAATATCTGCTTGAAATAAATATTTTAAAACAATTCCCATAGTTAAGTAATGTCACAAGCCATAGTCTTTTATACTCTAAAAGTAATACGCCCCATTTTGACTCGTTACATCGACTAATGAACAAAATTGTTTCCACATAGCTATGTATAGCGAATCGGCTATAAATGGGTGGTAGCTATATCGTCTATATGTATATAGGTTAAGCTAGAGTGTAATATCGCATATTCTCAATGAATTGTCACTATGTGATACCTACTATACATACATATATAACCACCATCAACCCCATCCCCATGCCCATTCTCATAGACATAATCATCGTCATCATCATCATTACCTCAACACTTCACTCCACATCCTGCAATATCTATCTACTGAAGCATTATTCCTTTGAACTTTCCAAATAGATTTTGATTATCACACCAGCCAAGTGGAAAAAAGCTTCTTCAACACAAAAATACTCAAATAATGTTCTTCGACGAGCGACAACGCTCAGAAGGATCTAATCTATAAATACGTATATATATAGGAACATACATATATGTATTCCCCAAATGCCTTAAGAGTACGTAGACGTATCTATATCCCGACTTCAAAAGCTGGTTCTATGAGCTCTCGCTTTAATACAAACATCAGCGACTACGAGGACGACGAGCGACGCCAGCCACCCAGCGCCAGCACCAGCACCAGCACCACGCGGGATTTTCCAGAATTATTATATTAGAATAAATGGTGTTTTCCTTAGAACAATATCTTTGGAACTTTAGGTTACGCAATATCACACGTACATTTATATGTACAGCTGTGGACAGAATAATAGGAATACATAATAATTATGTCTTTAGCACTTGTGTAAGTCAACAAACTGCCTTAGAAACTGCGAAATACTTTTCGAATCCTTTTTGGCATTGGACGTGAGATAGGGACATACATATGTGCCCTAATGAATCAAACCCAAATGATCTTAACATTAATTTCGCCAGAACTCAAACTGCATCGCAGGATCCCTTTGAAGACCTGAAGATATCCGTCGGTTAAATAACTTTAACCATAGTTTTTTAATTTCATAAATTATCGATGTAATTTTAAACATCCTTTAAATTTATCTACCGTCACTAAAACACATTTTCAACGCCATTAAAATGACATCTTCTCCCGACTATACACCTATTTCCATTCTTAATTTGAAATTTCATATAGGAAGTTATTGTAATCGGTCCGATTTGTAAAATTGAAAATTTTGACATTTCTCGACGTTTCAAGGTCTCTAGAGTCTAAATAAAAGATTTTTGGAGAGGTTTCTGTGCGTGCGTGTGTACGTACGTTCGTACGTCCGTACGTTCACGAACGTTAGGCTCGTTTCACACTACACGGTTTTGACCGTACGGCAAAAAACCAGACGGCATAAACCGGATCAATGGCTAATTACACATTATAGTATGGTTTTAACCGTACGGTAAAACACGATATAGGCTTGTTTCACCGTTTCGCCGTTCGGTTTTTTGGCGTACGGTCAAAACCGTATAGTGTGAAACAAGCCATACGCAGGGTTCCTGTGCTTAGTATACTTTTTCACAGGTTTAGTAAATAGTTAATCACAAGTAATCGTGTCTTGAAGTGGCTGATCGAACTCTGCCGCACGAATAAAATCGTATGATGTGAAAACATGCATTTCGTCACGTACGCCACTAAGCTTATCGCGCCGTCCGGCTGCCGTATACTGTAGTGGCAGTAGACGGTTGCTACACGGCGCGGCGCCGGCATTTTGCCGTGACCGTGACGGTGTTTTGCCGTACGGTCAAAACCGTATAGCGTGAAACAAGACTTATTGTTTTCAACATTCAGACAAATTTTAAGAAAAATCGAATTGACAGTTTTTTTACAAAAAATAAAAACCTAACAAAAAAATTTATAAAAGTTGGTACAAATTGATTTACGATTCAAATTTCTTTTCAAAACTTTGAGATATTGGCTTTGAACTAATAACTTTAAATAATATTGTTGTTAACATTCAGTAAAATTTTGAGAAAAATCGAATTGACAGTTTTAAAAAAAAAAATATTTACCCATCAAAAAAAATAAATAAAAGTTGGTAAACATTGATTTTGGACTTAAATATCTTTTCAAAAATTAAAAATATTGGCTTCAAACTTATTTTATCTCACAGAAAATATTGTTTTCGACATTCTGTAATTTTTCTATAAAAATCCAAAAGTCCGGTTTTTCATAAAAAAAGTACTCAAATTTGGTAAAAATTGATGCTCTCGATATCACGGGAGCAATAGAAGATATTGACTTCAAATTAATTTCATTCATCCAATTTGTATTGAATAACTTTAAAATAAAAAAGAAATTTTTTTAAGAAATGCTACTAAAATTGGTAAAAGTTGGTTTTTGACTAAAAATCTCGTTAACAAAAATAGATTTCGAAATCAATTATATTATTATAATCAATTATATGCAAAATATTGTTGGTAATTTTTAAATTTTTAAGAATAATCCAACTGACAACTTTTTTAACAAAACACGAAAACCTATAAACTTTTAAGCAAGACAAATCGACAGACGTGACGGGAAGTTATCAGTGTAAGTCGCATCCAGCCTTTTTTTTTCTATGGTTATAGAAACTAAGAACTAATATAAAACTATTTTCTAAGCCTTTGATTGCGTGTAAAATAAAGTAAAACATTTTTTGAATTTTTTAGATTCTAATTACAACAAAGCTTGTACCTCTCTGAAAGGTGGCAAGCTGTTGTTGTTGGCAATCCAGTTTTGAGTTTTAGTGAACTTTTAAACAGAATTCAAGGATTGATTCTTGGTCCGTTGCTATTTTTGATGTACATTAATGATTTTCCTTCGCAAGCCGATCATAGTTCATAAGAAAACTGCGAGGTACTTACAAATTTTTATTATGCCATTGAAACAGTTTTCTTCATTTTTTAGACACTTGAGTGGAAAATCATTGTTTACCAATTTTATGTGGGTTTTGCGTGTGTTTTAGATGTCACAAAAAAATGAGATATTTGAAGTACACCAAAGGGTGGTTGAATTTTAAAATTCCGATGTTGGTTTTGAATAAAACTCAAATTATTAGGGAAATAATTGTCATATCTTTTTTTATGATTAAATTGGTATGGTTCAATTATGTATGAACAAAATTTCAGCCAAATGACCGCCGCAACCTTTGTCGGACACCTCCATCCCATATGGATGGTCCAAATTTTCGTTGACGGTGAGGCATAATTGAGGTTCTATGTCGTTAATGTGAAGAATTATTTAATTGTTTGGCTGTGAAATTGTTTCTAGATGGTACAATTTGTCTTTTAAATAATCCCAAAGAAATAAGTCCAACGGTGTTAAATCACATGGTGGCCAATCCGCATCGCCAACACGTGAGATAACACGGCCATTAAATAGAGCCATTGTTTCGTTAGCTGATGTGTGGCAAGTGGTACCGTCCTAATGAAACCACATATCGTCTACATCCATATCTTCCGATTCGGGACATAAAAAGTTCGTTATCATCTCACGATGCCGAATACCATTCACAGTAATTGCCGGACCGGCCTCATTTTGGAAAAAATACGGCCCGATGATGCCACCAACCCACAAACCGCACCAAACCGTCACTTATTGTGGGTGTATTTCTATATTTCTACAATCATTATTGGATCATCATTTGCCCAAATGCGGTAATTCTGCTTATTGACGAATCCACTGACGTCAAAATGTGCATTATCACTAAAGATGATTTTCTCCGAAAATTGATCATCCACTGTTGCCATTTCTTGTCACCTTGATAGCGAGCTAATGAAAGTCTTTATGTGTCATGTTCATCAATGACAAGCGTGAGAGGTGCAATTGTTGGGCACGACGACGGGTTGAGGTAAACGGCCTTCAGGCACACTTTCGCAAACAGTAGCAAGCTGTACGAGTATACAGTGGTGTTTTTACATTTCCTACAGACCCGGTTTGCTGAAATTCGTTTTTTTTCGATTGTACGCATAGTTTGACGATTTAATTGACCGAACAAATCAAGAAGTTCCCGATATGCATTTTGTTTTGAACTCCCATTTTCATAATATGCCTGAATAACTTTAACGCATTACTCGATTGTGTTGTTTTCCATGGTTCAAATTGAATTAGTCTGAATTTGAGAAATATCAAATAAAATGTAGAAAAAAACTCGACGTTTAGGTGTGGTTCACATTCAACATTGGTTCTTAAAATTTAACCACCCTTTATAAAAAAACACTGAACGTGATTTTTTTAAAAACTGTTTTAGCACATCTTGATTTTATTAACTGTAAAATAGTAAAACAAATCTTCTTTGAAGTTATACTTATAATACCTTTGCCAGTTTTTGAGATATGGAAGAAGAGAAAGGGCATTCCGAATATACTTATGCACAAAAGTACCGATACACGCACACATAGAAATAATTCTAAAAATCGTGAATTTAGATTCTAAGGACTTTGCAATGTCGAGAAATATCAAAATTTTCAATTTGTCAAATCGAACCTGGGGGGGAGAATCGACTGGTAGTTGACTATCGGGTGATAATTGACTATCAAATTTTTCATAGTCAAATTTGACTATCATTTTCATTCCGTCTGTGTAAGATGATTCAACTCAATTCAATTCGATTGAACAATTTCATATTATAATTGTCAAAATTCATTGTTTAATCTAAATAAAAGTATCAAATTGGCTGTATTTAAATAACATTCTTACTTTTCTTGTGTTTTTTTCGAATGCCGTAAGCTTTGTCGGTCACAAGAATGTGTTTTTGTACCTAAAAAAGGTAACTGACAAAATTTTCCATTCATTTTTTGTAAGCGTCTGGTAGCTTCATTCAGAAACGACATATTTGTAGGAAAATGACTATCACAGTTTTGTTGTGACAGCTTTTTAGGTATCAATTTGACTATCACCTTACATATATCAAATTCGATTATTTTGACTGTCATTTATCAACAATCACCTTAACCGATTCCACCCCTGGATGAAGTCGTACCTGAAATGCGGAAAACTGCATCCTGAAATCATTGACAGCAAACTGAATGATGGAAAATCATTAAGAGTGCAATTAGAAATATATCCTAATTCTGAAACAAACTAATTCTGAAAACAATTGACATTTTCGAAATTATCTGCTGTCTATTTGACAGCAAATGTAGAAGATTATGTAATTGAGCAGCATTTAGTAGAAGACGTATTTGAAGTTTGATTTGATTATTGGTAAAGTTGAAAATAAACTCGTCCTTAAAGTTTAACCTGGCATTTAGCTAAACTTATATTTTGTTATCGATTTATTATTGGTAAGGCTTAAGAATTCGATTTACACGGATATTTTCTGGTTTTTTTTTATTTTTGGTTGCATTTAAAAAAGTTAAACAGTTAAACTCATAAAATTAAGAAATATACCTATTTTTTTGGTCATAGCTGTATGTTCTATATGTGCTAAAATATGTTCCTAATATTCGTTCTCAAGAAGTGTTAAATATCACTCGCTCTTCATTTCTACAACATGCGAGAAGGAGAATTCTCAAAGACGATATTGTGCTTAAATTCTGCACCAGATGGCGTGCATTTATTTTTGGATTAAGTCACATCACATAGAAGCAGTAGTTCGCCCAGCGCGCAATGACTTTGCTTTTGAATAGGAATGCAGTTTTCTCGAATGGAGCCATAATTTTTGCTGCGACGCGACGCAATGGCTAAGATGAAAATTCTAGGTTATCGAGGATGGGTTAAAAGAGTATATGAGGGAGGTTGTGGGTGTGTTTGCATTTGTTGGAGCCATCTGTGTAAGCTGTTTTCACTTTATGATTGCTTTCAAGGAATGCAGCTTATAGATCTTTGAATAAGAAACTTCTTACTCGCGCGTTATACAGGAAGCAATGCAATAATAAATCGAAGAGTCCTCCCTCCACATTTTAGGTAAAGCAGAGGAAAGACTTTATTAAAAGAAGCATGTTTTCCCCCCAATGTACGAGTATGCATAAGTTCTTGATTCTGATTCTAAAAGCTATCTAGTTTTTGACCTTCAAAGAATATTTAATTTATGGAATGAATATTTTATAAACTCTTTTGACTTCAATACGAATATGGACCATTTTATACTTAGGAACACAGGAATTGCTACTTCTCTATAGAATTAACAAAGTACACTTTATCTTCTTAAAGTCTTTACTTTTTTTTCGTCTTCATTTTCATACATAAATTGAACCAAATGGAATAGTTTTGAACTGAAGCACTTTCTATCTAGGTACGTACCTATAGCAACCCTTAAAACTTAACCATTTTGTAGAAATCAATTTGAAACTTTCTATAAGTACGTATAACGGTGGTGCATAGTGTAGATACATTAAAACCGAAATTGAAAAAGCTGACTAACTTAACTGTTACCATGGATTGCTAACCTCAATCTCACTCAAATCAAATAGCATCGCAAGCAATGAAAGTAAATACAACTTAAAGTTCTCAAAAAAAGCAAAGGAAAAAAAAAAACAAAGAACTTAAGAAAGTCCAAAACTTGAAAAGGACCTTCTTCCTGTGATCCAGGTGTTCACTTACCAAAAACCACACTTAAATGTAGTTCAATGAAGTTTTTCTTTTTTATTTGAGAGGGTAGAATTTCAAATTTCGCGAATTGGTTAAAGGGTGCACTTTACTATCGTCAAATAATGCAATCACCTGCACATAGCTGTCGATGGCCATATACTGACGATGCCTCCGTTTGCTCCCCTTCCTTTCTCTAAAGGAAATTCAGTCTTTTAGACCGAATAACTATTAGATAAATCTTTTTTTCAATCTCGATTTGTGGATGAGTTTTAATTTTTTATTTTGATTTTCAGTTAAGAAAAGAAAGTTCTAAGGAATATAAGAAGTAAGCTGTAAGGTGAACCTACACGTGGGCTAACACAGTGACGTAGATAGAAAAAATCGATAAGGTGCCAAGACCGAATCACACGTACTTAGTTTATTAATTATAGCAAACTTAAGAAAAGGTGAGTTTGAGTTCAAAAAGGTATTTGATTTGATGATTCCGTCACGTTACAACAATAACAAATAATTCTAGGAGTTCAAATGAATTGAATTGGGTGGCGCAACAGTCCTTTTGAGAACTAGGGCCTAGTGACTTACAACTCTCAACCATTCCTGTGTGCGAGTACTGTTGTCAGGGATGGAGGGGACCTACAGTTTTAAGCCGAATCCGAACGGCAAATTTGAGAATGCACTTTTCATGACAAGAATTACTCTTGGAGAATTTGTCAGTTCCTCGCAAGAGGCAGTACCCGTGAAAAAAACTTTAGATGGCATAGGCAGGGATCGAACCCAAGACCTCTGGCATGACAGTCCAAGTCACTAACCATCATGCCACGGGTACTACAGGAGTTCATAAATAGAAATGTTTATATATTGTTTATGTATTAGTAGTGTTATCTAAGTATTTAGCAAGAGTAATTCTACGTTTGATCTCAGCATTCATGGCAGAGCCCAGGTAGACAAAGTCCTGGACTACTTCAAAGTTACATCTGTCGATGGTGACTTTTTGACCTAAACGTTGGTGTTGTAGGTCCTTTCCTGATGACAGCATCTTCTTTGTGTTGCCGGTTCACCGTTAAACCCATTTTTAAAGCCTCTGCCTCAATACTCACAAAAGCCCCATTGACATCACACTAAGTTCTTCCGTTTATGTCAATGTCATCCGCATATATGAGTAATTGGGCAGACTTTTGAAAGATATTACCTCTAGTGTTAATATAGAAGCTTTGCACCATTTTTAAAAGGACGATATTAAGGAAATCGCATGACAGCGCATCACCTCGTCTAAAGCCTTTTTTGATATCAAATGGTTTGGTTAAGTTGTTTCCAACCTACATGGTCATCCTGCACAAACGGACGAGTTTGGCAGGGATGTCAAAGCTAGGCCCGTCTCTTTACAGTTCGTCCCTGTAGATGCTGTCTTACAATTGTTTTTTTCCAGGATCTGCCGTAATGTGAATATTTGATAGACATCGATCGTACATTGAAAAAATTTGATGTCTTCAAAACTTTTACAACACTCCAAATTATATAGCGCTTAAGCGATCGTTAAATTAATACAAAATGACGAAGAGTTCATAACTTTGCAAATAATATCAATAACATTTTTTAAACAAATAATTAATTAAAGCAGATTGAAAAACGGAGAATGGGAAGCAATATTAATAAACGAATCTACACTAATATTATAAAGAGGAAAGATTTGTATTTTTGTATGTAACGAATAAACTCAAAGAGTACTGGACCGATTTTAATAATTCTTTTATCATTAGAAAGCTACATTATCACTGAGTAAAATAGGCTATATTTAGTACTAGATTACTATAGAAATCCTTAGAAATTCCTATTAAAACCAACCGAAGGTGTAAAAAAATTAGCCATAAAATGTCTTTCATCGCATACGCTGCGAAGAGTATTAATGATAGGACAAACAAATGTTTTCTAATTAAGTGATTCATGGTCGTTTTAATTAGCATGCCTATAACTTAAATATCTGTACCTATTTATGTCTACTCGTGCGAAGCCGGGACGGGCCGCTTGTATATTATAAAACAAAATGATTAAAATAAAAATTTCATGCAACAGGAAAATTATCCGAAGCATTTACGAGTAGTAGTGTGATAAAGTGGGATTTTGTGTCAATGTGGTTCATGTATTACAACACTCAGTCCCCTGTCAAACATTCCATTGGAGACCTTTTGGGAGACATTTAAATATAAGATAAGGGTAACTGCCCTAGCAGAATGGAGTCGCTGTAGCGGCCTCTTGTCCCGCTGTCAAAGTTGAAACATATGAAAATAGTACACAGCGCCACAATGGAAAGCTGTTGCTACTTTCTACTTTCCGCTATTACTCGCGCTACATTTTAAAGCTTTAAAAGCTTCATTCCGCAGTAGCAAATTTGCATTATCATTGAAATAAATGCAATTTCATCGCGTTGGTCCATTTTTTAATTTAAAAATTGAAAATTAAGTTGCCCAAAAATATGAATAGTCTTACAAAGCTAAACAAAAATGTATAAATAATGTCAAAAAAAAATGTCACAAGATGTCTTTTCTCTCCGTCTGGTCTGGCTACAATCTACAAAACATATATACGTCCGAAACTTGAATATAACTCTCATCTCTGGGCTGATGCTCCAGTAACTTATTTCAGCCTCTTGGACAGTATTCAAAGAAGAGCTTTTAAAATGATTGGTGATATTAACATCATCAACTGTATTACGTCACTCGAACATCGTTGTAAAGTTTCTTGTCTCACCCTTTTTTAGCGTTATTTTAACGGACTATGCTCTAGTGAAAGAGCCAGTTGCATTTCTCAACTTAAACAATTTAACCGTAATACCCGCGCTTCTAGGAATGCCCATCAGTTTACCCTTGAGCTCCCAACTTCGGCAGTACTATGAAGTACAGAGATTCATTTTTTAGCCGTACTACGCGAATGTGGAATGCCTTGCCACGCTCTATCGTTCCCTATCATTGCAACGTTCAATAATTCAAAGTCAATGTACATCGACACCTCCTATCGAACCCTTCCCTTTTTTCCTAATGCTCACAATGTGTCTTTGGCATATTAAAGGTAATACAAAACCGTTTTAGTGTTCGCTAATTATAAAAAAAGTTAATTATATTGCACGTTAACAAACCGAAGTAAGAACAAATTAATTTAAGAAATAACACTAACTTAGGCTTTATTTCTTAATTGGGACTTGTCGTTATTTCACAAAACAAAATGCAATAATGCCAAATGATAAAAATTTAAATTTTTTTGGTTTTTAAAGTGCAATTTAGACGTGAAGGAAAACTTAGTTAAAAATATTATGCAAATTCTTATTACAGAAGAATAAGGTGATCGTTTTTTTTGGGGATTCCAAACATTTTGCGATTCCCAGCAATTTAAAATCATGTTCGTTTTTAATTCTGTGAAAAATAATATTTCTAGAAGAACAATGGTCAAACAAATTGTATTGGATATTCTAGGCGTTAATGGGTTTTGAGTGCAGTAACTAACGTCACTCTCTTTTTATATATTATTATATAAATTAATACTACATAATATAATTATAATAGTTCATAGTTCAATTTTAAGCCGTTTTCTGTAGAAATTTTGAAGACGTCAAACTAATTTCGCCCAGAAATTCACTAATTCATTTTGAAAAAATTTCCACAAAGCTAAATTTTTGTGGTTAGCTTCATTTATAGATTTTTAACACTCCTTTAAATGTCCGGGAGTGGTGCGAACCAAAATTCAATAACATAACATGTGCTTCATCGTCTTCCTTTAATCCGTCACAGGTTAGAATTTAATGGGTGATTTTTTTGAGGTTAGGATTTTCATGCATTAGTATTTGACAGATCACGCGGGATTTCAGACATGGTGTCAAAGAGAAAGATGCTCAGTATGCTTTGACATTTCATCATGAATAGACTTACTAACGAGAAACGCTTGCAAATCATTGAATTTTATTACCAAAATCAGTGTTCGGTTCGAAATATGTTTCGCGCTTTACGTCCGATTTATGGTCTACATAATCGACCAAGTGAGCAAACAATTAATGCGATTGTGACCAAGTTTCGCACTCAGTTTACTTTATTGGACATTAAACCAACCACACGAATGCGTACAGAAGAGAATATTGCGTCTGTTTCTGAGAGTGTTGCTGAAGACCGTGAAATGTCGATTCGTCGCCTTTCGCAGCAATTGGGTTTGTGTTATTCGACCACATGGAAGATTTTACGCAAAGATCTTGGTGTAAAACCGTATAAAATACAGCTCGTGTAAGAACTGAAGCCGAACGATCTGGCACAACGTCGAATTTTCAGTGAATGGGCCCTAGAAAAGTTGGCAGAAAATCCGCTTTTTTATCGACAAATTTTGTTCAGCAATGAGGCACATTTCTGGTTGAATGGCTACGTAAATAAGCAAAATTGCCGCATTTGGAGTGAAGAGCAACCAGAAGCCGTTCAAGAACTGCCCATGCATCCCGAAAAATGCACTGTTTGGTGTGGTTTGTACGCTGGTGGAATCATTGGACCGTATTTTTTCAAAGATGCTGTTGGACGCAACGTTACGGTGAATGGCGATCGCTATCGTTCAATGCTAACAAACTTTTTGTTGCCAAAAATGGAAGAACTGAACTTGGTTGACATGTGGTTTCAACAAGATGGCGCTACATGCCACACAGCTCGCGATTCTATGGCCATTTTGAGGGAAAACTTCGGAGAACAATTCATCTCAAGGAATGGACCGGTAAGTTGGCCACCAAGATCATGCGATTTGACGCCTTTAGACTATTTTTTGTGGGGCTACGTCAAGTCTAAAGTCTACACAAATAAGCCAGCAACTATTCCAGCTTTGGAAGACAACATTTCCGAAGAAATTCGGGCTATTCCGGCCGAAATGCTCGAAAAAGTTACCCAAAATTGGACTTTCCGAATGGACCACCTAAGACGCAGCCGCGGTCAACATTTAAATAAAATTATCTTCAAAAAGTAAATGTCATGGACCAATCTAACGTTTCAAATAAAGAATTGATGAGATTTTGCAAATTTTATGCGTTTTTTTTTTAAAAAAGTTCTCAAGCTCTTAAAAAATCACTCGATATTATCAAAATGTTGGGGGCTTGCGAACAAAAACAAATGAGTTTTTCATCACTTCAAGTGCACATGACTATGATGTAATAATATTAACAGAGACCTGGCTGCAACATGGAATCTATCTATCAATATGGTTCAATAAAAGACTTAAGAATTTAGAAAATGTAAAAAACAAGGCTTTAAAGAGATGTAAGGTAACAGGCAAATCTGAAGATAGAATTCGTTTTATGCAACTGCGACGGGAATTTGATTTTTTGAGTAGATTTCTATATTTACAATATATAAGTTCAGTTGAAAGGGATATCAAATGCAACTCGAAATCTTTTTGGGTTTTTTTAAATTCAAAACGCAAAAGTTCTGCGTTTCCTAGCTCTGTGGAGCTTGATGGAGAGACCTCCCATAGTACTGAAGCTACATGCAATCTTTTTGCTAAGTTTTTTCAAGCGAATTATAATATAGACATTGTACCTAATAGTGAAAACCTGTATAATGATATTAGTTCTCAAGTTCATTTTAATGTGTTTTCTCTATCTGATCAAGAGGTATTTGACGGCTTAGCTTCTCTTGATGTTAATATAAAAACTAGAGTAGATTTGATTCCTCCTCTTTTGATATCGGAATGTGCTGTTTCGCTTTGTAAAGTACTACAAAATATTTTCAATAAATGGCTCCATTCTGGGGTTTTTCTAGAAGAGTGGAAAATATCATCCATCAGCCCTATTTATAAAAGTGGGCTCAAGCACTTAATTAAGAACTATAGACCAGTCTCAAAACTTTCAGCGATTCCAAAACTTTTTGAAAAGTTGGTGTTCAATAGACTTAGTTTCACGGTGAAAGACATAATATCTTCGAGACAGCATGGATTTTGTAGTGGTCGCTCCACTACTACGAATTTGTGTCTGTTTACAAGTTTTTGTTTATCTGCTTTGGAAAAAAGAATGCAGGTCGATGTTTTATACACGGATTTTGTGAAAGCGTTCGATAGAGTCCATCATAGACTTCTATTAAGAAAGTTGGAGAGGATGGGATTCAGATTCGGTTTTCTTAAATGGTTAGAATCTTATTTGTCAAATCGAAAACAGATTGTTAAAATCGAAGGCAATCAATCCTTTTTTATTGAAGTCTTATCGGGACTGCCTCAGGGAAGTCATTTGGGACCCCTCCTTTTCAATCTTTTCGTCAATGACATTCCGAACTGTCTGCAATTTTCTAATTGTTTGATGTTCGCAGATGACTTGAAACTATATTCCCAAATTTCTTCTGTTGAAAATTGTGTTAACTTTCAAAAAGATATAGATGCGTTTTTCTCGAGCTAAATATCTCAAAATGTATAATATTAAGAGCTTCTCGTACAATACCTAAAGTGCTGTTCAGTTACAGTCTCGGCAATGAAAGTCTTTCAACCGTGAGTGAAATAAAGAACCTTGGTGTTATTTTTGACACTAAGTTTTCTTTTTCTAAACACATACATTTTATTATTTCAAAAGCGAATTCGTTGCTAGGTTTTTTAAAACGCAACACGGGGGTATTTAAAGATAGTTATACTCTGAAAACGATTTACATATCTTTAATATATTACCCATACTGGAATACTGTTGTGTTATTTGGTCTCCTTTTTATCAAAATTCCTCAGACAGGATCGAAAATATTCAAAGAAAATTCACGCGCCTTGCTTTAAGGAATTTCAGGTGGTCAGATGGTTCGCCCAATTATGGCTCTAGGTGCGCACTGATAGATTTAAAATCTTTAAAAAGCCGTAGAGAAACCCTTGGGGTTCTTTTTATCAAGGACATACTCAATGGTAAAATAAAATCTCCGGACTTACTAGCTCTTATGTCTTTTTATGTTCCTGAGAGACATCTAAAAAGTAGGGACGTTCTCTTTTTGATTCCTAGTCACAGGACGAACTATGGACTTAATGAACCCATAACTCGTAATTTATCTCTTTTTAAATTAATTCATAGTGAAGTCGACCTTCAAATGAATAGGGATATGTTTAAGAGTATTGCTTTAAACTTTTTTAATGATGTATAATGATAAATTATAATTTAATTGTAGTCAACAGATTATGTATCCATTGATGAATAAAGAAATAAATAAATAAATGTCCTAAATGTAGGGTAAAAGGGGCTGATGAACATTTTTTTCAAAATTACTCGAAAACTACAATATAACCTCAAATCTTTTACAAAGAAATGATTATTACCTTATGAATAATTTTATTCAGCGGGAATATCATTTTTACCATCTGGTTTTCTTATAAGAAAATAAAAACGTAAAAGAAAACGGATTTAACTAGAAATTGATTTTCGAATTTAATTTGCAAAAATTTAAGATATTGCTCTTAAACAAATTTTCTCTTATAAGAAATACTGACCCAAAATTTTAAAGAACCTTTTGTTAGGGGCTTAACATTTTACTAAGTAGCTAAATATTAAGAAAAATGCTATGCGATTCAAAATTTTAAACTTTTCTTTTCTAACTAAAAAATTGATATTGAAAATCAAAACTTTTATTAAAAAACTGTCTGTCTAAATGGTTAGGTTAGGTTGAGGGGCTGACAGTTGATGTCTTAACCGTCACACTTAGATCAATACAGATCCATTGTGATGTCTGTCTAAATAGTGACAGTTTGTGAAAATAAACAATGCAAATAAGTTAAAACGGACCTATTTATTTACATTCCCAAATGAAGACTAGACCATTCCATCCACTGCTCTTACGAGTATAAATTGCTAAAAGTTAAAGTAGCCATTCCGTGATTTTAACTTTAGCAAACTGTTGAAAATTTGGTGAAAATTGATACATATAGACAAACTTTTAAGCAAGACAAATTGACAGACGGGATGGGAAGTTATCAGTGTGGGTCGCATCGCAGCATCTTTTTTTGAAATCAATTCTCCTGTCGTTATTGGAATATAAGGAATAAAAAATGACTAAAGCATCGCCTCGAAGATGTAATTAAATGACAAAATTAAACCTTAAACAAATAATTAACAGGTGATTAAAAGGACCTGATATTTTAAACTTTAACTCATTTTAAAAATCAAAGAATAAGGGGTGGTTGCTTAGAATCGTTATGATATCAAACATAATTCTGATGTTCTGCAGATCATAATTAAATTCCAAAATATTCTGTCAACTCAATACACGAATTTGGAATGTGTCAACTATTTCTTCTCTCTTCTTTTTTCCCTAGTTTCCTCCAATGTCGGCATAGGCTTGGAAAAAACTTTTGTGTATGCGAACTTGTTTGAAACAAAATTATACCAATTTGATGATTCATGAGTCATATACATCTACGCCACTGCTTTTGTCACAACATTCCCCTATTTTTTCAACTTTTTTGTAGAAAAATACGTAACGTATTCTCCATAAAAGGTTTTCAAAGTACAAAGTTTAACTTTCAATAGTTCTTTTGTTTTCTAAGAAGACAAAAAATCCCAAAAAAAACCACATTAATCGATTTCGAGAAAGCAAAACTTTTGACTTCGTCAAGGAAGAAGAAAAAAATAAAACCATTCCGGAATTTCATTTGACGCTTATGGCATAGGCTGGCATGTTAAACGTTTAATTGTTCAAAATAACTTTGTACATTTGTCGTCTCAGAGTTTGTCGTCTCGAAAGATGTCTGTGACAAAGATTTTTCCAAGAACAAAGAAAGACACTATATGGAAGCAGGGTGTTTTATAAACATAGATAAAGAAGTGATTGCTTTTGATGAACATTGTCAAGAAATAGTTTAAAACTACCCCACAACCTTCAACCCCCACAATTCACCCAAGAAATTCTTTTGATGACAAAACTTTGAGAGTCTGACTCCACATTTCTCTCCTTCTGTCTTCAAATTAAAATTTAGACAAAATGATGCGAAAAAGGGCTGATGACAGAAACATCATTTTGCTGTAAAAATAATTCCAATTCCCAACTAAAGCATCAGAGTATCAGACATAATTCCAATCTCACACGTTGTTTTAAAAACACAAAACAAAAACAAAAATAAGAAATAAACAAGACAATCTATAACCTTAAGGGATACAAACATAATGATGTCGTAGACGCCATTTTGATCAAAATTTAAGCGATTTTGTCGGTTATTTGACTCGATTAACATGATAACTCCATTAAACATATTGGATGCTTGGGTTGTCTTTCTTCTTGGAAGTTTCGCAACTCTTATAACATAGGCAGTAGGCACACAAACCAAAACCAAACGTTCTTAGGCTCCTTTTTCAGATAGCCCATACTCCTTATTATAACGGTATATAGCCTTTAGCCATGTTCGAAAAACATTATCTTGAATGAGAATTACCTTGTGGTAGATCAAATTTTTTGTTTGTTCTGGAAGAAAAGTTCCTAAAGTAAGTTTTTCCTTTTGCTGACAAAAACACACTGTCTCAGAGCTACCATCTTCCTCTGCTTCGCAATACCTAGATGAGATGACAGGAAGAAAAGAAAGCCATATATAGGCATGACGACTTTTGTATAAAAGCAAACTCTGAGGATATAGACAGTCCTGGGAGAAGAAAAGGGGGTGGCTAAATTTCCAATATTTCGGTGATACTAAAAGGTTCATTTTTAAGAATTGTTATCGAAAGGCAACACCCATCCCATATCAAAGCACACGTGTTTGGTACAGCAAAAGGAAATCGTTCCGAGTCATCCGTTTATCATTACCTGGCGTTAATATCACCCAATTGTGTGTTCTATACCTGTTGTTGGGATATGGCAAGGTAAGGATTCCAAGGAAAGGTATATTGCTGTGTTAACGCTATACGACATAACTGAGAGTTTTTGGTTTCTTGTAATTTTGCACGGCTAAAAGGATGTCATATCCTTAAGATGTCACGATAAAAGAACGATTGAATCTCTTTATTTGGCTAATTGTATTGGAACATGACAAAAGAGAATACATCAGTGATGGAGAAAATGTGATGCGCTTCTGATTGTGAAAAATAAAAGAGATGATTGTGGCTTCTATTTTATTATTTTTTCGCTGTTATGTCTTTTTTGTTGTTGTTTTGTTATGGGGTTTAGATTGATATGTTTTTGTGCAGAAGGTGCTTTTCCAGAGATGTTATTTTAAAGATGTCCTTAAATATTTATATATAGATTTGATCTTTGATTGTAGAACAAAAAACTTAACTAGGCAAAGTAAAATAAGGGGTTTACCTTAGAATCAGGTAAAGGAAGCTGGAAATTTGTTCAAATCTTTATTTTGGTCTTCTAAACATTGTACAAACTTATGGAAACCGAAAGGTAGTGGGAAGGTAGTGAAAATCTTGAATTTTTAATTTTCTATAGCGGCAATGATGTTAACACTTTTTTGGAATTGTCAGGCATTCAATTGCAAACATTTTTTCATACGCTCAAACGTTCCCAAAATGGGGGCAAAAAGTAAGCAAAGCTTAGCAAATTTTTAGATTCGACTAATAGTGAAAATGTAAAAGTAGTATTTAAAAATAAATATAGATTATTTCCAATATTTTTTCTTTAAGAATAAGAACATGGCAATTCTGCCGTCTGCTAAATAACATTTCATAAAAGAATACAGTTTGTATTATATAAAGAAATTAAAATTGAAATAATACACATATCTATTAACGGTTGTCCAACTGAGGAAACAATTCTGGAGCTTTAAACATTTGTTTCGGTTCACGCGATGCATAGCATGCTGTGTCCAGGATTATGCTTTACACCGCGTTTATTGTATTGGATATTACTCATCCTCAAAGGCTCCGTATATTGAGCACCGAAGTAGCTATTGCTGCTGTAGAACAAAGTATCGAAGAAGAGCCGAATGAGACTATCCGCTATCGCGTGCAACAATTGGAGCGGTGCCCATCCACTTTATGGAAGATTTTGTGGAAGGATCTTGGTTTGCGGGCTTTCATAATCCAACTCGTGCAAGATTTGAAACCGAATGACCATCAAGTGCGTCGTACGTTTGGAATGGGAATGGGACCAAAGCGAGATGGCCACAAGACATTTTTTTTTCAATTAGTCACGAAGCTCATTTTTAGCAGAAAGGATCTTGTAAGCCATGTTCAGGAGACTGATGCCTCTGTAGCTGGCGCAATACAGAGGATCTCCTTTCTTGTGTATTGGGCAAACTATGTTTAGATTGGATTCATAGGTCATGCCTTCTTCCCACCATATTTTGCAGATGAGTTGGTGCATGCTTCCTACCAAGTCATCGCCTGCTGCTTTGAAAGCTCCAGCAACTTTGTTGGACATGAGTTTCGATATAGCTATCTTCACTTCGTCGAGGTCGGGTAGATGAAATTGTTCTGAGTAGCCTAGGTTGAGTGGTTATATCTATCTCCCCTATAGCGGAATTCGATTCGTCATCGCCGTTATATAATTTTAAGAAGTGATCTTTCCACTTTCTCAGCATGGATCGCGGTTCCACTACGATGTTTCCCTGATCTTCTTTACAGGTTCTGGTTCATGGCTACAACTATCCTTAGGAGTTTTTTTTACCTTTTGTTAAAATTTATGAACCTCATTTGTGTTGTGACATCCCTCTATCTCCTAGATCACTCGCTTCTCATGCTCCCTTTTCTCTCCTCTCTTCTGCTCGTAGAGCAGCTCTGGTCCTTCTGTGCAGTGCCGTTTTGTATGCCTGTTGCTTAGCTGCATGCGCTTACCGATATTCGTCGTCAATCCAGAGGTTTCGCTGTGGTGGCCGTGTGAAACCAAGCACTTCAGAGGCGGCATCTCTAATGGCTACAAGACAATATTGCCAGTGGTTTTCAATGCTTATTACAGGCAGCATAACATTTCTTAAGAGGTTGTTAAAGACTCGATCGGAAAAGTACATGGCAGTCACTAGCGATTGTATAGACGGCTACTACGTCGAATCTTCTCATAGTATTTCCTTGTTTTGGCTTGGATCGGGATATGCGTACAATACAACGAGGAAGTGGTCCAAATCAATGTTGGCTCCTCCGCCCTCGGATTGTTCGGAAATCCTGTATACTGGAGAAGTGTCGTGCGTCGATTGTAATTTGGTCAATCTGGTTGACAGTTGATTGATCAGGAGATTTCCATGTCCCCTTATGGATTTCAAGATGTGTGAACATTAGTACTATCTACCAGAACTTCATGCCCCGCAGCCAAATCGATCACCATCGGTCGGAGCAAATAATAAGCAAAATTGTCGTATTTTGAGTGATCATAATTTACAAACCATTGCTGAGATAAAAAGTCACCGTTTAGTGTGCTCTATGGGCAGAGATATTGGTCCATATTTCTTGAAAAACTAAGCCGGTTGAAATGTTGCAATCAATGGGGGACGCTATAAAGTCATGATTAATGATTTTTGTGTCTGATTTGAAGGATGTTAATGTAGTCGACCTTTGGTTCCAACAAAACGAAACTACATGCAATAAAGCAAACGAAACAATCAGTTTATTGAATTATAGAATTGGGCCTTTTGGATGAAATTTATTATAGCATTAGTAACACTCGTGCCGCCGACACAATGTATAGAAAACCAGTGGCATCATTGCCAAGATGCACTCAGAGAAGCCGCCTCTGACGTGCTGGGTTTCAAGCAACCACCAACAAGGAACCCCTGGTTTGATGAGGAATGTCGGCAGGCAAATGCAGCTAAACAACAGGCACGCAAAGCGGCGCTGCATAAAAGGACGAGAGCTGCTCATGAGCTCTATGAGCAGAAGAGGCGAGAGGAACACTGACTTCTCAGAAGATTGCAAAGACGAAAGTGGAAACATCATAGTGGAACCGCAGTCAATGCTGAGGATTTGGAAGGACCACTTCTGCAGACTGTATAACGGCGACGACGAACCGAATTCCGCTGTCAGGCAGGATGATCCATTCAACATAGACGACGAAAGCCAACAATCCCGTCCTCCCGACTTAGACGAAGTAAAGATTGCTATATCTAAGCTGAAGTCTAACAAAGCCGCTGGAGCGGATGGCTTGAATGCCGAGCTCTTTAAAGCAGCTGGAGATAAGTTGGTTAGGAGCATGCACCAACTTATCTATAAGATATGGTCGGAAGAAAGCATGCCCGATGAATGGAACCTCAGTATTGTTTGCCCGATCCTGAAAAAAGGAGACCCTCTAAACTGCACCAATTATAGAGGAATCAGTCTACTTAACATCGCCTACAAAATCTTCTCTGCCGTAATATGTGAACGTCTAAAGCCCATCGTCAACAACCTGATAGGTCCTTATCAGTGTGGTTTTAGACCAGGAAAGTCCACAGTCGATCAAATATTCACATTACGGCAGATCCTGGAAAAAACCCAAGAACACCAAATCGACACCCACCATCTTTTCATCGATTTCAAGGCCGCATATGACAGTATCTACAGTGACGAGCTTTATAGAGCCATGTCTAGTTTTGGCATCCCTGCCAAACTCGTCCGTTTGTGCAGGATGACCATGGAGAATTCACGCTGCTCCATAAAGGTTGGAAACAACTTAACAGAACCTTTCGATGTCAAAAAAGGTTTAAGGCAAGGTGTTGCGCTGTCATGTGATTTTTTTAACATCGTACTTGAAAGAATAGGGCAAAGCTCACACGTCAACACTAGAGGCACTATCTTTCAAAAGTCTGTCCAATTACTAGCATATGCTGATGACATTGACATAATCGGAAGAACTCAGCGTGATGTCAATGGGGTTTTTGTGAGTATTGAGGCAGAGGCGGCAAAAATGGGTTTAACTGTTAATGAGGGCAAAACAAAGTACATGCTGTCATCAAGAAAGGACCTACAACACCGACGTCTTGGTCAAAACGTCACCATCGACAGACGTAACTTTGAGGTAGTCAAGGACTTTGTCCACCTAGGCTCCGCTGTAAACGCAGAAAACAACACCAGCGCTGAGATCAAACGAAGAATAACTCTTCCAAACCGCTGTTTCTTTGGGTTAAGAAAGCAATTGAGTGGAAAAATCCTCTCTCGAAGGACCAAAGTGTCGCTATATAAGACCCTTATCATCCCCGTCCTGCTATACGGTGCAGAAGCATGGACTATGACAAAAGCGGATGAAAGCACCTTGGGTCGTTTCGAGAGAAAGATTCTTCGTGTGATCTACGGTCCCGTATGCATCGAAGGGGAGTGGAGGAGAAGATGGAACGACGAGCTGTACGGTCTGTACAGCGACGTAGACTTAGCCAGAAGGGTAAAAGTCCAACGACTAAGATGGCTGGGTCACGTAGAGCGCATGGAAACCAATGCTCCGGCCCGGAAAGTCTTCGAATCCACACCCACAGGACAGCGCAGTAGAGGAAGACCGCGAATCAGGTGGCGCGCACAAGTGGAAGGTGACCTCACCCAACTCGGAGCGCGAAACTGGAGACATCTAGCTAGGGACCGAGCTAGATGGAGAAGTTTGTTGGGTGAGGCCCTAGTTCACACAGGACTGTAGCACCACCTTAAGTAAGTAAGTAAGTAACACTCGTTACATATATCTGATTATAGCAAAATTTTTACATGATAACAAATAACGTTAAAAATGCAAATATTTTCCAAATTCCCCACCTATCCGGTCTTAAATATACTGACATCCACAAATTCGATAACCTGCACATTATCCGTCATATTTTTTAGAAGGATAATTGGGCCTCTAAAAGAAACAAATGGTCTCTCCGTCTAACTATAATCAAATAAAAGAAAACCAACAACACATTGTAACATTGCAAGTTTGTAGCAATTATTTCCATTTCACGTAACAATGATCGCATGGACCTAATATACACGGTATGGGGAAATAGCAATGATCTAAGTGTTCTTTGAAGAAAACTTCTTAATTAGTTTTTTGAACATCTACATACATAACTTTAAAAATTTGAATTGGCTTAGTAACATATTGTTACCAATTCAAAAACAAAAATCTACATACTTAACCTTAACTGCTTCTGATCTAAAAACAAAACTTTTAAAAGAAATCACTGCTTTTGCAATGTGCGTATATACAATCCTATTTCACTTAATACGCTACTTTTCAGTTCCATGAATTCTACAATTTTCCGAAATTAGTGCTCAATTATTTTCTTACCTATAGAATCTTCTACCACATTCCCCATGGACTTAAAACACACACACATACACACACACAAAGTTTAAAATTAAGCCAACTCTTTTTCTATGCCTTACAGCGATTTACCATATACTTTGCTTATCTTAACAATTGAATTAAGGTTGATTTCCAAAAGAATACCCAAAAACTTTCTCAATTTTAAGGATCTCTTCAAAACTTTACAAAATTCAATTCTGTTGTGTATATAGTGAGTTTACGAGTATGTAGGAAGTAGGAGGAGAAATAGGAACCACACGTGTGAGTAACTAATAGAAATTACACCCCATCCTACACGTATCCATTTCATAAGCAAAAAGCAGATAGCTTTTTCTTCTTCAACTACATCTCCTTGTTCTTATTCTCCATTGCTTCTTCGAAGGACCTATAGATGGTAATGGGAAAAGATAAGTTTTAAGGAAAATTCCTTCACGTCTTGCATTATCCTCTGATGGTAGAAGAAAATTCAATTCGATAGACGATAGACGACATTTAATGAGTTTTCACCATCAGCATCGATTCAAAATGGTGGATTCGAGGAGTTTTTTGAATCAAAAACAGCCGTCTCCTTTTTGAATACGAAGATATCCCTTTGAAGCCAATTGCAATTTGCAGACACCAGCAGTACCTATAGATGAAAATAGAAAATAAGACTGAAGAACATCGAATGTCAAAATCAAGCAAACGACTTTACCGCATAGCGTCGTCTTCGTCCTGTCGTCACAGTCGACAGTGACAACAGGACGACAAACAAACTTACAGACATCAAAAAGGACTAAACAAAATAAAAACACTCCTGCCTTATTATTTTATGTTTTCTGGTTTTGCTTTACAGTCTTCATTTTATGTTGCTTCTCTGTTCGTAAATAATTCAATTTCCGATTGTCGTTGAATTTTTCATGCAATTTTCAATTTTCAAGTGGAATGTCCTTGAAGTTTTTTTTTTATTGTTCGTTTGTTTAAATGATGATGAGGATGACGAAGGCAAAGACGAAATTATACGTAAGTCCTGTCTTCCCATCATTCTCCTCTTTGAGTGGTCACTTTCGAGTTCGCCTAACACACGTCTCTGATAATGCTGTGCTGCGAGAATAGTTTAAACACTTTATCTTCCTAAGTTGAGCTCCTTCAGACGTTATCCTGTTATAGCCATCAACTAAACGTACAATACCAAGTCGTTTTAAGAAAACAGAGCTAAAGAAGAACCTTATTATAGAAACTTCAAGCCCTCGAGCCAAATGTAGGGATATTTCTACGGTCGGTCATTGAAATCCACCATCAGGGATAGAGAGCTAGAGATTATTCTAACAGCAGCAATCCAGACATTTAACAATCTATTTAATTTCGTCCTGTTTTTTTTCCGTAGAAGATTTCCACAAATCAAAATGTCCTTCGTCGTCGTCCCTTAAACAAATATCACACAGAATTAACTGATAGAGTGTTATAGACAGGGAATTCGAATCCGAATTCCTTTTCATAGTTTTACTGATGCTCCATCTAGCAGAAAAGTGTATAATAAAATTCAGGATATGGATATGGGTCCTGCTGCTGGTGCAATTGCCAATGCCAATCAATTTAGTCCCCAAAAAAAAACAGAGGGCAATTCTATATTAGGAGGGGGGTACGTACTACGTATAGTATATGCCTGCAGTGTGAAATGGGAATAGACAAAAAGAAAGTAAAAAACGGAAGTAATTCTATTTGGAGAATCCCTTTTTAAATTTCCCTTTGATCTAATTACGGATATTGAAATGAGTATACATTTAGATTCTGAGAATATTCGCAGACTCACACATTCACACATTTTCTCTAATTTTTGTTCCCTTTTTTGTTTCCAACAACAACGGGACTCATTTGAATTGATTAACAATAAAATGCCATGGAGCTCCAATTTATCTTTCGTTGAAAGCATTTTCATTGATTAAAATGTTCACTCTGTAAAAGTGAGGGAGTATGAAAACCAAATTTATGAAAAATGTTCATTATGTGTGAATTTCGTTTTTCAAAAGTGTCGATAAGCACTCTTTCTTACTTCAATATATATATTGTATATAGTATACAAAGAGTCAGGGGTTAAGTTGGCTATACATATATAAGAATCTTTAGGTAGGTGGGTATACCGTATACCGTAACGTATACCTAATGAATGTTAGGGTGTAGCGTCAAATTTTTGTTTCGATTTTCGTTTTCGACTTTAAAAAGTTGCATTGCTTACGTTAGCCTCTAACCACGGTTCCAAAATAGGAAACACTGAATTTCAAATTCCAAATGAAGTAAAAGTTTGTGATAACAACGACATCACTGATTGATCAACAGCAACATTGAAGTGCAGTTTTAAAAGATATTGGACTAGTTGTAGAAATGCAGAAAATATTGAAAATTTCATGGATCGGAGTAGACTAAATTAGTGCCAAACACCGCAATCTTGAGTTCTTCAAACTGAGAAGTGATTTTGATAATTGAAATCACTTATGGAATTTTTATAGGAGGAAAGACAAGACATTTTGAAATTTTGGTGGTGCAACAGTCCGTTGAGAACTAGGACCTAGTGACTTACAACTCTCAATCATTCCTGTGTGCGAGTACTGTTGTCAGGGATGGAGGGAATCTACAGTTTTAAGCCGAATCTGAACGGCTAATTTGAGAAAGCACTTTTCATTAGAAGAATTACTCTTGGAGAATTTGTCAATTCCTCACAAGAGGCAGTACCAGTGAAAAGATGGCATAGGCAGGGTTTGAAACCAAGACCTCTGGCATGACAGTCCAACGCACTAACCATCACGCCACGGGTACTACAAGACAAGACATTACTTTGTGAACAAATATGGAAAGCTAGTTTACAGAGTCACTTAAGTAAAAGAGTTCATGCATTGGATTTTTACCTTACACATTTAACAGGAAAAATTGTCGGAGATTTTAAAAATTCCTTCTTTTCGGAAAGACTTCTAGAATTAACCAAACAGTGTGTTGTTGATTGCGTCCAATTACAAACAGTGGTTTAAGAAAAAAAACTATCCAGCTAATTGATTTAAACTTGGGAAGACCGCTTCAATTTATAGTAATATTATAAATGGGAAAGTCACTTTGTTTTTTTGTTGGTTTGTCATTCCTTCATGACACAACGGAGCAATATTTTGACGTGATTTTTTGTGTGGTAAATATAAGGTTGGGGAGTGTTTAAGGCTACTTTAAACAGCGGTAAAATATCCTATTCTCAGCTCATTTACCGCGAGTAACACATATGTAAGTGTCTACGTTAACTACATGCTAACAAATTTCTACTGCGTCAGTAATTAATCAAATAGGAGGAAGATACATTAGAACCTCAGCTCTGTGGTGAGGCTAAAGAAAGAATGTCTTTACTTAACAGTACAAACGAAGCTAGGTTCGAGTGAATACTGATGAGCATTCCTTAAAGCTCGATTTTAACTGTTTAAAGTAAGGAATGCAGCTGGATATATCGGTAGATAATAAACCAATGATATTACCACCAATTAATTTAAATGCTTTACGTTCAATACTGTAAGAGACTTAAGTTACAGGGACACCAGTTCAGAGATGGGAGCTATACTCAAGCCTTGGACGTATACGAGTATTATAAGTCTTGTAGATAACAGCCAGATCATAGGAGGAGAAACCCGAACATCTTGCGTCATTTTTGGCTACATGGCGTGTGTGATCGTTCCAAAAGTGGTGGTTGGCGATACACATACCGAGAATATTGAGATCCAAATGCCATCTATGGATAATGATGAGGGATGTGGGTCTGAAAACGAATATGAAAAGCTAAAAGTGCTATTGTCAGCGAAAAAGTATATTGGATTAGAAGGTGGAGACAGGTGATCATCAATACAAATGAGAAAGAGTGTTGGAGACAAAACAGGGCTCTAGGGTACATCAGCATTTATTATATGGTTTTCAGACTTGAACCAATGCAAAACTTAGTGTATTGAACGATTTGAAAGGTAAATATTTATCCAATGAAGGAGAGCTTTATGAGAAACGAGGGCACGAATTTTTATATAATATTACCTACCTCCAAAATAATTTCGTGGAACGAATAATAAGGTTATTGAAATCTGGTGTTATATTTGATATAAATAATTGGTCACTCTGCTTGACGTGTCTTTTATTTAACAGTCAAATAAATAAATTAGGTGGCGAAACAGTCCGTTGAGAACTGTTAACCATTCCTTTGTACGAGTCATGTCAATGACCTACAGTTTCATGCCGAAACCAAAAGCCAAATTTGAAATAAAAAAACACCTTTCATGACAAGAATTACTCTTGGAGGATATGTCAAGTCCTCGCAAGAAGCAATACCCGTAAAAAACTTTAGATGGCACAGACAGGGATTGAACCCAAGACCTCTACCATGACAGTCTTACACAAGGGTAGGGTACTATTATTTATTTATCAGGGAATCGGCTAAGGTGATAGTTGACTATCATATTTTTGATAGTCAAATTTACTATCACCAAGTTTTCCGTTTGTATAAGCTCATTCAACTCAATTTAATTCGATTGAACAATTTCAGATTATAATTGTCACAATTAATTGTTGATATGGTGAATTTTAAAATGATTCCTATAAAATATCTGAATAAAAGTATCAAATTGGCTGTGTTTGAATAAAATGTTTGTGTTTTTTTTAACGAAAAAAAGCTAACTAAGAAAATGTTCCAATCGTTTGTGTAAGCGTATGGTAGCTCTATTCGGAATAAACATATTTGTTTGAAAATGACTGTCAAATTCTTGTTGTGACAGCTTTTTAGGTATCAATTTGACTATCACCTTACATAAATCAAATTCGATTATTTTGATTGTAATTTATCAACAATCACCTTAGCCGATTACACCCTAGTGCCCCTTTTTATCACAGAAGCGTTTTTTATTTTTTATTTCCATTCAAATTTGTATCAATTTTACTCAACTTAAAAATAAGAAATTGCTTTTTTATGAAAACGGTAAGTCCTTCTCATGAACTTTATAAAAACTTAAAAAGAAAAATCCGATTAATTGCTTGGAAATAAAGTGTGTTACACGTAAACTCTCACATTTGTCTTATTTACTTACAGCCTTCTAAGATTTTATTATTAACTTTATGTTTATTTCTTGAACTCGTAAAGCTTTGTTTTACAATTTTGGCTCAAATAATTATACTCAATCAAAGAGCAACAAAATAAAGATATTCTAAACTCAAACATCAACTTTTCTTTTTCACTCCATACATTGACGCTACACCCTAATGAATGTTGGGTGGTTGATGTCTTTGCTCAGTTTTGTAAGTGGGCCTTGTCGTGCTAGTGGGTGGTTGTGAAAAGAAAAGTTTTTCTAATGATGTAATAAATTTTCAAAGATGTGATCTGATTGTAAATTGAATTATGGAAAATTAGAGATATTGAGGAGGTGTGGTGCTTAAAGGTACATATATGTAACGTACACACTCTACTCACACATGTTAAAGGTATTATTATATATAGAAGATGACTTTTCTTGTTGAATGATTTTAGCTCTTTTATATGATTTTTATAGGACCAAAGTAATAATTGGTAAAAGAAATTAGTTTTTTTATTTCATATAAAATATTTTGGGAAAATAAATAAACTTCTGGTTTGTCTTCTTCTCCGTGAAGGAATGGGCTTTGACGATACCAAAATAAGACGGGATTAGACTTTTGTTTATTTCATTGGGAGTTTTGATTATATTTAATTAATTAATAAGGTTTATTGATAAGTCTCAGCGGATGTTTTTGTGCAAGAATTATAGAAATAGAACCAGAGTAAACGTCTTGAATACATTAATTTATCATCGTTAGGCGTCTTATTAAATTTCATTTCAAAAAAAGTGTGATTTAATTTTGTCTACGTTGTGTAAGGCTTTGTGCATATGTGCGTAGTTCAATGTTAAAATAGGTCTAGACGATATGTTGTCCTTTTTTTTTCTTGTGGATATTTTAATAGTATCAAAATATATCAGTAATTGATGAGCAATCTTGAGTCTCTTGAGACTTTCTTTTAAAAAGTCCGATTTTCTATTTCTAACATAGTGGTACCATAAAATGAGTCTACAAATACAAATATTTTCAAGAAAAAAATACAAAAATGAAACAGGGTCTGACATCAAAATGATAAAGACAGTTTTTTAGTTTTATGAGGGTAAGCGAGGATACTATCAAAACGTTTCGTAGAATATCTTGTATCACTCTTAATTCCGTAGATTTTTTGAAACAATCCATAACAAAAGGTATTCAAATAAAACAATAAATATAAATCTCTAAGCTTTGTTTATTCATATTTTCCCAAAAATAGCTGCATTGATTTAGCTAATTGATTTCTATTTAAAAATAAAAATAAATAAGGTGGGCTAGTGACTTACAACTCTCAAATATTCCTGTGTTCGAGTTATATTGTCAGGAACTGAATACTATCAATTCGCCTATCTGATTAATTACTTAAATCGAAAATAGATGAAATAGGAGAAGCATTACCCGTGGCGTAAAACTGTCATGCCATAAGTCTTGGGTTCAATCCCTGTCTGTGCCATCTACATATTATTTTCACAGGCACTGCCTCTTGTCGGGAATTGACAAATCTTCCTTGAATAATTATTATTGACATGCAAAGTTTTTTCTAAAATAAGCCCCTACTATTCGGCATATTAACTTTTGGTACCCTTCATCCCTTTCTCAAAATCAATCGTAAATATTAACAAATTATAAAAAAAAGTTGGCCCGTGGCATGATGGTCAGTGCGTTGCACATGCCATTGGTCTTGGGTTCAATCCTTGTCTGTACCATCTAAAGTTTTTTTCACAGGTACTGCATCTTGTGGAGAATTGACAAATCCTCCAATAGTAATTCTTGTCATAAAAAGTGCTTTCTCAAATAATTAGCCGTTCGGATTCAGCTTAAAACTGAAGGTCCCCTCCATTCCTGGCAACACTACTCCTGAAATTCATGTTACGAGAACGCACGAATGACCTTAAAACAATATAAACGACGAACAGTAAACATTTTTTTTTCATGAAACAAAAGGTTGCTAGGTTCCAGTTGACTTTTGCGACAGATTTAATTAAAATTGGTTTAATTTTGTTTTAGCTAGATCCGCCCCAACAAGCAATCCCATATTGAAGCTTTGATTGAAAAATTCCGAAGTTATTTTCAAGAGGAAAGAGGAGCATATAGAATGCAAGAAGTGTTTAACAACGTAACGCAAATATTTTTTTTAATTTTGTGTGTCATAATAAAAAATCATCCTTAAAGCAATCCAAAGCCCAAAATACTTAAACTCATTGATACTTTCTACCAAAAACCAATTACTATAGTACAAGTATAGTTAAAGAGTTTTAAACGTAGACATTCAGGAGTGTCGTAGTTAAGATTAAGCTATGTATGTATAACACAAGTTGAAGAACAAAATCTTTGTATTCATTGTCTATTACAAAGTTGTGATCTGCAAACTAGTTACATAACAAGTTAACATCCCAATTTATATCACAAATTAATTCTAAGGGATTATTTGAGCCATAAGTGCACGCAAAATTATCAACAAAAGCCGTAAGTTTACCTTTAAAACTCAGGTACTTAAGCCATTCAACAATAAGACCATGAAAGTGTGCGTTTCAATAAAAAACTGTGTCAATTAATAATCCAGCAACTTTTTAAAATCAAAATGCGAAAACATTTTGGATCAGAAACACAACAGACCATCACCAGTAGATTTTCCTGTTTGAAATACATATTGGACAACATAATAGCCTATCTATTTAGTTTACTAACGGATCATTTTTTGAACAGTTCAACGACATATGCACGTTTAAGGTTCTCAGGGAAAACACCAGTAATGATTGTGATGTTGAAAATATGAATCAATAACTAATATAATAAATAAATTCACACTAAACCACATTCGATTGTTTTTAGTATAATGTTAGAAATACCATCATTACCGCACAAGTTCTTTAGGGAACCTATAGATGTTAACAACTCGTACTCGAGATTGTATCAAATACAAAACTATTGCTATTAAAATTTGAAATATTGTTACCCAATCTAGAGCAATTGATACAATAGTCATACCTAGAAGAGGGAGTTAAATATCTAACTCCTTATAAAAAATATTGATTGAACTTTTTTCTATGACATATTTGTCAGAAATACAATTGTTTCCAAAACTTAAGACAATTGAATTTTTACCTAAACAATATTTATTTAGAACACTGTTTGCAAATTGCTGTTAATTTTTCAAATTACTTTTAACCCCATTTGTCTTTGCCCAATAAAAATTATCACCTCATAAAGGAATTTCTTTTTTAAGTTGTAAACATAAACTTTTGCATTTTGATTTAATATACAGTTACGTCACAGACATACACCACTACCATACCTACAATATCACTTAACGTGATAGACGGATATAGCCATCGAACTATTGGCGCCGTCCAATATAAACAATCACTTCCGTCAATGATCATTGACAAAAATCTTTAACAGATAAAAATTCTTCCCAGCGAGTAACATAACAGGCCGACTCCACTAGAGATAATTTCTCTCAGAATACTCATCCTGCCTGACATGAAAAGTCTAATGGAGTCGCGTTGTTTCATCTTATGATATGATGTTAGCGATCTCTCTCTGCTATTTTGTCTTGACATCGATGTCTGATATCAAATTTGACGTTTGAGTTTTTTTCCTTTTTTGTGTGTGGATGACATCTCAATTTCATTATTTTGTGTGTCTCAAACCGATAAGTATTCATTTGGCGCGAACAAAAAAAAATTACTGTGTTAGAAAAAGTCGGCATTTGCAGTTTTTTTTATTAGATTCATATATTTAAAAGGATTAAATCAGGTAATAACACATTTTTATACGAAATGCGTTTTTGACAAATCCTTTTAAACAGCAAAATCATGAGTGAGTGGAAACTTTTCCAGAATGAAACCAAGCTCCTGATAAACTTGTACAGGGAAAAGGAGTGCTTGTGGAACTACAAGAGCAACCTATACAAGAGGAACGATTTGGAGAACAAAGCTTGGGCATTCATATCCCAAGCAATGAACAAGGACGTGATCGATGTTAAAAAAAAAAAATCTTCGCTCAGCTTATGTGGCTGAAAAAAAAAATTACAGATTCTCAACATTCTGGTGCTGGAAACGAGGAAGTTTAAGTGTACGAATTGCACCATGTTCAAGCATTCTTTTCGCCATCGCCCTTAACCAACCGTATACAATTATTATTATTATTCTTTTGACAAAACAAATTATTATTAAATTGAAAAACAAACGAATTTCTACGCAAAAGCCGAAAAATTGTGGGAAGAATTTTTTTTATTGTTTGACGTTTGGCGTTTTTCAGAGATGAATTCACTTTAACCTCTCTTGCTCAAATGAGATGTCAAGACATAAACTGCCCAGCGAAGAAAAAAAAAAAACTTCTAATTTTAATGTCAGAGATCTGGTTGGCGATACAGATATCAAGTGGAGTCGGCCTGTAAACAATTACTCGCTCTAAACATAAATTTGCTGACTCGCACATCTTATCGATTGTGTCACCATCATTCCCGTATTGATTGATTTCAGAATATTGGATTGGGGATGATCGGTTGGATATATGTAAATAAGACTGTAACAGTCGATGAGTAGTTTATTTCATTTTATCACTTCGTATAGCCTATGGTTTCCCCCGACCCACGGTAAGGGACCAGAAGCTTTAATAGATTCATAATTAAGCTTATTATAATAAATTGTTCCGGAATAAAAATTAGAATTTAAATAAAGGTTTTGAAAATAAAAATCGTGTTTGTGTTTAATTAAAAAAACTCCCAAGTTGCAGGGAGTATAAATGTTTTTTTTTGCCTTAGCGGGTAACGAGACATATATAACTATACATTTGTTTTGTTAGGGAATCTCGAGCATTTGATTCTTAGCTTATTTTTACTTTTAACCCCATAACATAAATGCCTTCTAATGCAAGGCTTAATACTTGTGTTATAAAAGTAATATGCGTGAAAGAATCGAGTAAGTACGAGGGTAGTCCCAGAAGTATCCGACCTAACGAAGAAAACACAAACAATTTGGGGAAAAATATCTTTATTTTTCTGCATAGTCTCCTTTTAGCTGAATACACTTTTCCTAGCGATATTCAAAAGCTTCTATACCATGTTTATAGTGAGAACCGTTGAGCTCCTCAAATAGCCACCAACCGCAGACTCAACCTCTTCATAGTTGGGAAATATTTTACTACCGAGCCATTTTTTCAAGTTCGGAAACAGACAATAATATGAGAGGGCAAAATCTGGAAAATATTCGAACTGTAACTCATTGATTTTGGCCATCGCAGTAACGGATGTGTGAACTGGTCCATTGTATTGATGAAACAAAACTTTCTTTTTCACTGCAGTTTTTTCTTGATTTCATCACTCAAACCCTGCAATAAGTTCTGGTGATGATAATCAATGAAAATTATCCCACCCGCATCCCAAAAAACTGACGCCATGACCTTGCCTGCAGATAGAACTGTCTTCGCCTTGTTTAGAGCCGATTCTTCCGTTTCAGTCCATTGTTTTGAATATTCTTTCGTCTCAGGTGTGAAGTGATGGACCCATGTTTCATTCATGGTTATGAATCCACGCAAAAGCTCTGCTTCATTGCTGTGAAATTTTACCAAACACTCGATTGAAACATTATCCACTAAACTGTTTTTGTTCCATTATGAGTAATCGCGGCACCCATCTTGGGCACAGCTTTCTCATGTCCAAATTTTCAGTTAATATGTGATGCACAGCACTTTTTGAAATGCCTACCTGCTAGCTCTAGCACTTTCAGTAAGCGATCACCCAATACCATTTTGTGGATTTTGTTCACCATTTGTGGATGGTAACATTATTTGGTCGACCACTACTATATTCGTCTTGGCACCTCATACGAACTAGTTTGAATTTTCCACCCAATATTTTACTTTTGTAATCAAAGGAGGAGACTTCCCACAGTACAATCTACATAGCTCCGTTTTGAAATTGGTTGTATTGAGGCCTTTCAAATGAAAGTATTGTATCAAATAACGATGACCAAATGTTTCCATGTTTACAAATTCGCTGAGAGCGTTCACTATTGATGGCTGCTAAAAAAATACTGAACAACGTAGCGTCGTCAAACTTCAAACTTAAGCTTTATAAAGTTGGTACGCTCTACCATAGTCATTCTTTCAAACAACAACCGCCGTCTATACGTCAGGTTGGGTACTTCTGGGACTATCCTCGTAGAATAACAAACTGATGCATTACCTCATAAACAAGGTAATTTGTTACTATTATTCAAATTTTCGATGACGCTGTGTGCCGAATTATTTCATCCTTTTCCTCTTGAATTGTTACAGGCTTATGAACGTACACCTTTTCTTTGAAATAACTCCAAAGAAAGAAGTCCAACGGTGACAAATCACATGATCTTGGCGGCCAATTGAAGTCGCCACGACCGCGACGTGAGATAACACGGCCATTGAATTTGTCGCTCAAAAGAACCATTGTTTCGTTAGCTGTGTGGCATGTGGCACCCTCCTTTTGAAACCACATACCGTGCACATCCATTTCTTCCAATTCGGGCCATAAAAAGTTTGTTATCATCTCACTAATGCGAACACCATTCACAAGAACTGCCAGACGAGACTCATTTTGAAAAAAAAAAACACAGCCGATGATGCCGCCATCCCATAACCGCACAAAACAATCACTCTTCGTGGGTCGCTCAAAAGCGGAAATTGTTACCGACGAATCCGTTGAGGTAAAAATGTGTCTCATCAGGGTTGCCATTCCTGTCAAAATCCTGACAATTGACAACGCTTTCAATGGTCAAAGGGCTGTAGTTCTTGAGTCAATGCGAAATGTCAAATGAAAATCAAATACAACTTTGACGTTTAGGTGTGGTTGACAATCAACATCGGTCCTTAAAATTTAACTACCCTTTATTTGTGTATGATATCCTTTTGAATACATACAATTCTTGAGTTTTATTTTTCATTGTGAAAATTACTTTTTTCTTCTGTAAAACTCTCAGTCCCTTTAATTTAATAAAAAACAATTCAATGAATAATGAACCCTCGCTTATGAATACATCAAAGTACAATAACTAAATATGTATGTATATAACTTTAAAACTCTCCCCTTTTAGCTTATTATGCGATTATGACACATTTACTGGAAATATACCAGAAATGTACTGCAAAACTTTGACATGACCGCGTCAATCTCAACTAAAATAAAACTAAAATAAAACAAAAATCTAAATTTCAAAACCACATTTCAATTTTATACTCAACAAAACTAAGTTTTGAACTATGAGAGTATAATATAAGCTCTTTGCCATTAAAATTATATTGTTACTGAAATGATGACCACAAAAATCTCTCGGTCTCAGTCTCAATGGACATTTGGTGGTGAGGTAACATCTGGAGCAGATAAATATGTTTGTTTAAAAAAAATTATTTTTATATCTCTCTGTGTAATATGTAAGCAAGTTTTAATTTTTAAGTAAATACAAAACTCCCATAAAGCAAAGTTTTTAAAGAAGGAACAAAAACGAAGAAATGTAAACTCATAGAAAGAACGACATAAAATAAGTCAAAACCGAACTTTTCCTCATGTTGACAAGGATATACTTCGACTCATACAAGACAGAATGGGGTAAGGCATAGGGGCTCAGCTGGCATTGACTGGATGACGCTAAACCATACCACCCCATCCCCCACCTCTCCAAACACATAGAAAACTTCTGCAATATCGTATAATGCCTTAATGTGATAAACCCTATCCTTACAAAAAATATAAAAATAAGGACGACAAACGGGAAAGGGAAAAGAGGAACAGTTTTGACTAGAGTGGAGAAGCACAGCTGCTGTGTCAATATCGGTGAATGTGAACAGGAACACTGAGCAGAGCAGGGCATGCAAATGGAAACGAGTCGAAGGCCCCTATACCATATATCAAATCCTGATGATTCTGTTCAACATTAAAGGATAAAGCATACATATTTGACATTTAAAACACATAAACACGCAAAGTAGGAAAATATTTGGCAACAAAAAAAAAAGCCAAAACCATTCCAATTCCTTAGACCCGATGTTCCTCTTTCAAACTCGATTTATTTTTATATGAAATTTGATGTGTGTTGAAGATGTCGTAACGGTATACGTATCAAAAGATGGTGGGTTGGGAGGTTTTTAAAATTTAGTGAACTTTGTTCTTGTCTATGTATTTTGAGAATGGATTAGAGGATTTTGTTCTTATTTAATAATTCAAAATTTTAAGAGCATTATTTCCATTAGAATTGTGCAGTCATTCGAAACTTGGTAAATTAGGCGAAATTGGTGTTTATTCTTGATAAGACCTTCTTATCTGTGTTCAAATGTTTTTATTTTTCACTAGAAGAGAATTTTTTAATAGCTAACATATGGAGCTTTGGGTTTATTCATGATTCCTGAAAAATGTGCAATAATTCTTGGGGCATCGTTATTTTACCAGCAGTACTTTATGTGGCTTAAATTTTCAAACTCAAGTATAACAAACAACACTTTATTAAGTTGGCAATTAAGTCGGCAATTAACTGCCTATAGTGAGACCCATTGTGGAACAACTTATTTTCGCTGAAGCTCACACAAAAATCTTTAAATGTAGATCGGAATGTATACATAAATACATTTTTAATTTTTTGTGATATTTGGGAAAAAAATTGTATTTGGGAGCATATTCATAATTTACTATAGACTTTTATACAGAGTTTTCCAAAAACAGGTTTCATTTTGACATTTTAGAGTAATAGATATCAATGAATATAAAATAAAGTTTAAAGAAGAAGATATACCATTAACATTAACAAACGATATTAGCCAAATAACTAACACAACTACAGTTGAAGCAGAAATCCCTTTTTCATGATCAATCTGTCAGTTAACAGTTTCGTGAGTTTCATCGGTAAGGTCTTGATTTCATTGAATACTGGTAAGACTTACAGTTTCAAGTGAAAAGAAGGAAAAAACTTTTGAAATGTTTAATCGAAAAATAACATGATCAGGAAACTTTGTTTGCTTGTATTATTCGTATCTCTGTTTTGTTGAAAGCAACCGTTGTTCACGCCAATATTTTTAAGTTGCGGCCAACGGAATACCCGAACACAGTTTCAATATTTCTTATATCACTAACTTCGCCCAACAGCTCAAAATATTCTACCAGTTTCACCTTTGCCAGTGGAGAAGGAACTTCGCGTCAACTGCAAAGTGCTTTAATATTCCGAACTAAAAACAAATAAATAATGTGACGCAACAGTCCGTTGACAACTAGGGTCTAGTGACTTACAACTCTCAACCATTCCTGTATGCGAGTACTGTTGTCAGGAATGAAGGGGACCTACAGTTTTAAGTCAAATCTGAACGATTATTTAAAGAAACCACTTTTCAAGTCAAGAATTACTCTTGGAGGATTTGTCAATTTCCCGCATGAGACAGTACCCGTGACAAAAACTTAAAATGGCACAGGTAGGGTTTGAACTTAAGACCTCTGGCATGACAGTTACTAGTTTGTAATTTGCTAAATATTTATCTATTTACTAAGGGACTCCAAAATTTTAAACATTTCTTTTTGTTTTGCTAACTAGTAAATTGCCAATGGGTGTTTATCAAAAAACGAGCATCCAAACATGTCTAAAAAGTGGCAGTTCGTGAAAATAAACAAAGCAAACACACTTAAAATTTGGATTAAGCAAATTGCTAAAATTTAAATTAGCCAATCCGTGATTTTAACTTTAGCAAATTGTTAAGAGATAGTAAGAACTTAAAAACGTTTAAAACAATGCACATCATTTTTTAAGCCTAGTAAATTGCTAAAAATGATTTTAACATTTTACTAAATCGTTAAAATTTTGCAAAATTTTAAACAACCTATTATTAAGGCCTTAGCACGATACAAGTTAACAATTTACTATATACATAGTAATCTACTAACTTTTCACTAATTTTAAACACTTTTTATTGTTTTGCTAACTAGTATCATGCTAAAACCATTTAATTAAAAAAAAAAACATAAACACATCTAAATAATGACAGATTGTGGAGCAAACAAAACAAACATACCTTAATATTTTTGCAAATGTCAAAGTGACAACATTGAATTTGTATTTTCTTTTTTCATTAATTTTGTTTTCATAACTCGCCGTGGTTTATCTGCGTTAAAGTTTAAGTTCGTTGCAACTATTTTGGATATTAACACCGAATAATATTAAAAATTTATTTTAACAGATAAAAGAATTATTGTTTAGTGAAAAAGTTTAAATGGAACGTGCATTAAATTTATTGAATATCTGCGATAGATCTTTTCCCCGTGAAGCATCTTCAATACTCACAAGCAGCTACAATGCTACAACTGTTGGCTTCGGTGAAGGTTGGTGGCAGTGGTTGTGGGTACTCAGGAGGGTATCTAAGGTTGCGACAATAAAGACAAGCATTGTCCATTGGTACCTTTGAAAATTTTACGAAATAGCTATGACCAAACGTTTTCAACTATTTTAAAGTCTAGTGAATATGAGGACCATGGCAAGAGTTCCACTTCTTCTGATTGAATCCACCTTCTGACAATCCTGGAAGCACGAAGTCGATTGCGCCATATTATGTTGTAGCTTCTTACACCATTACAACTGATTTACGGTTTTGCTACCTTCCCAAAAGAAGCTCATCATTTTTCAGATCATATAAATAAAAGTTTTAACCATATCGGGACCTTCAAGGTTACATTTTTTTACATCCAAAGAGACACTCGACTTTGGGCTCTTATTTAAAACCCTCTAACGGGTAAGACCGTCTCAAGACTGCAATCAGTTTTTTGCCTCCAGTGTCAAACTTAAAATTTGTTTTTGTTTAAAACAACGGAAATTTGTTTTTGTTTACATTTATTTACATTTTTATACCTTTGTCATTTCGTTTCGATCACGTGTTTGAGTGCTGTCATCACTTTAGTGCGAAGATTCATTGAATTATTATCAGAAATTAAGTTTTTATCTTGTAAATTTTCAATTGTTTGAAAAAATCAATTAGAATCAAAAAACCGAACTCATTATTTTACTGTAAGTAGATTATTTTATTTATTTTTGTTTAATAATTAAGTTAAAGTGATTAAACAGTGTTATGTGTCTTTTGGAAGCCGGTTTACGTGTAGTTATTGTGTTTTTGTTTCTAGTTGTTGTTATTAATTTGGAAGAACTGACTGATGATCAGTTCGCTGAATTTATCAATTCAGTAGAAAGCGACGATGATATTTACAGCAGTGATGATACCATCTGTGATTCTGATTACGTTGTTGACAATATTGTGCCGGATAATTTAGCTGAGATTTCTTTCAATGATTCTGTAATTGAAGAATGCATTCATCAAATGAATAATGCTGAAACAACAGATGCATTTGTAAGAGCTATGCACCTAAATCTAAGCGAAATTGACAATCCAACAGCTTCCTCAACTTTTATTGCTGGTACTACAGAACTGCAGCAATCCACTTCATCTACGATGACGAATTCCCGTTTGAAATATCCGAAAAGGCCACGATCTCCTTTGCCATCATTTGAAGCTTCGGGGCCAATAGCACAGCCATCTTCTGGCGGATTCAATGGAGTGCTTAGTGCTGTTACAAAGGACTCAAAAAAGCTTTCCAAATTGGTCTGGCGTAAACGTTCAATACTCCTACACGTAAATGAAGCTGCATTTTGTGGTGATGCATCACTTCCAATGAGTGTCAAAAATCTTGACACGCCAATGGAGATTTTTAATCATTTTTTTACTGACGAAATTATTGAGCTTATCGCTGAAGAAACAAATAGTTGTGCTTTGACGGTAAACATAAACTCCGGTTTCAAAACTTCTTCCTCAGAAATAAGAAATTATATTGGTATATTGATTTTTATGTCGCTGTACCGTTATCCTAATATGGATAGCTACTGGGGAAAAAATGCCGTCTCACCGATCCAAAAATGTATGCTGTTAAAAAGATTTACTGCAATCAAGAGGTTTTTATGTTTTCAAGATGAGACTCAACGTAGAAAAAAAGGTGAACCTGGATACGACTCTTTGTTTCGAATCCGTGTTCTAGCCAACAAACTCAATGAGCGCTTTCATTCAATCCCAAAATCAGCTAGACTTTGTGTCGATGAACAAATGTGCAGCACGAAGACGAAACACCATCTTCGTCAATATATGTATTCCAAACAAACCGCACAAGTGGGGTGTCAAATTGTTTGTTCTCTGCGATTCCAATGGATTTGCCTATCGTTTTGAGGTATACAATGGTGCAGGTGATAATGTCATCTTACCTGGCACCCCGGATCTAGGAGCTACATCCAATGCTGTTGTTCGGTTATCGCAAAAAATTCCAGAGTTTGCTAACCATATACTCTACTTCGATAACTTTTATACATCACTACCTCTTTTGGTCTATTTACGAGCCCGAGGAATCTTCAGCTTATGCACAATTAGAGGTAATTTAAAAAAAAAAATTTTAGGCGATAAACTTAAATTGTATATTATATAGCTAACCGTATACCGGCGTGCAAGTTACCGACCGATAACCAAGTCAGTAAAAGTTAAAGGGTATTCCATTGAATATATGACTTCAATCGATGGAGTGGATGTGAATACGGAAAGATAACAAGTGTGTTCGTTTGGCATCCACCTACGTAGGCATTGAATCGTTTGAAAAATTCAACCATGATCAAACTATAGCTAAGGCAGCTCGATATGACAGAAAAAACAAAACTTTTGTCGAAATAAACTGCCCCCAAATCATCCGGGAATATAATGCGCATATGGGTGGAGTTGACCTTATGGATGGGCTTATGGGTCGGTACCATATTCGAGGTAAAAGCCGAAACATTATGACGAGGCTCTTTTACCATTTTATTGACATGGCCGCAACGAACGCCTACATTATACGTATATAAAAGAATTCAGGCCGAAAAACGGAATGATTTGTTGGAAGGAGAACAGCTTCTGCAGCTTCCACAATTTCGGGAGGAAATAGCTGCTGGGCTTGTTTCTCTCAAAGAAAAAAGACCAGTAGGACGACCCTCATCGGCTCAAAGTGTGGACCGACCAACATCACCAGTTCCTAGCACATCCAGTATTGGAAAGAGAGCTGTTCAACCCCTTGATGATGTTCGTTTTGATGGAGATAATCATTTTCCGATTTGGGTGGATAGAACCGAAAAGAAAAGGTGTAAGCACTGTAAAAAGTCTGATACGCAAGTCTATTGTTCCAAATGTGAACTGCATATGTGCTCTACAGCTAACAAAAATTGTTTCTGGGAGTACCACCATAGAAAATAAAACTTTTTATGCTTGTTTTCTTTTTTTTTTAATAAACTAATTTGAATTATAGCCGCATAAAAGTATTTTTTTTACACGCAAACCGACAAGACCGTCTTGAGACGGTCTTCAATAATTCTCACCTGGTGGTCGAGGTGGTAAATATTTTTACCTGAAAACTTAAATATATGCTTATTTTACTTACCTGCAAAAAAAAAATCAACTTAATCGGACCATTTTTACTATTTTGCCCGTTAGAAGGCCGCTGGTAGAGTGGAATTTGAGGAAGCAAGATAATTGTTAACAACTATCTTGCTTCTGTTAAGCCTCCAGGCTATTTCACGTCCTGAGGGTTCTAAATACTTGATAGCCAATCTGGTTGCTCTGTCTATAGCTGTTAAATTCTTTCTTTAAACTTTAATTTCCCAGTTTCGTTTATGTGTCATTTATTTATGGCTTAAAGAGATGGGAACTCTTATTCAAACATTTGTTGGTTTGTATCAAAATGGCTTCTAGTAAAACATCTCATAAAAACCATTTCCTTATTTTAGGAGGTTAACAATTTAAAATAAAATTCTAAATTAAAGTTTTCAAATTTTGAATTTAAAATAGAATTTATAATGTTTTGAAAAAGAAATAGCAAAGTTACCTCGTAAATCGTGTTGCTGACAACGGTTTTCAAATTAATAAGAAATATATGATACAAACCCTTAACACTTAAATGAACTTTCTTATTTCCAAGAAAATCTACACTCATTATATAACATTTATCGTACATATTTTATTGCATAATGAAGTGTACTGTGCGATAGGTTCATATTTAAACATAATTAATCTTATTAAAACAATAAGTCTAAGCCGTTTAGTTTGATTCTATCTCTTTTTGCAAAACTTCATACCTAAACATTCTTTAAGTCCTTAAGGCTTAAAACAAAAAGAGAAAAAACACATAGACGAAAGGAAAATCTTCTACAAAAACTCATTTAATAATGACCAAAACCCCCCCATCCTTATATTTTAACATCGTCAGTCATCAGCCAGGTCTTCTTATACCCTTAATTAATCGTTCTCTAGTATATTAAAATTTATGGCCTCAATCATGAAACTAATTACCAAAGCATCATTCCCCGTATCACACTCATATAAAAGCTTCTTTTTTGTTTCCCAAATAAGTTCCACATACGGCAGTACATATAGATATATAAAACCCAGTGGGCCTGGACATATTCATTGATATCCTTGTATATAGAATCAGAAGAACAAACAATACACTCTCTTCTGTTATTAATTCTCTTGAGCATCTTAAGGATTAAAGCCGACAGATAACAAGAAAATAACATTCTCTCCAAAATCCTCACCATCATTCATATAGCAGCCTTAAATATAATATCTATATCCCCAGGACAAATGTAATATCCTGAGTATAAATACAAAAATATCTGATATTAATATTTAATACACGTGAACGCACACGTAAAAGCACTTATATTAAAGCTAAAGGTCCTAGGAATCCTTGTGTATATAACTATATATATATGTATGTGTTGTATAATCACTTCTGGGTTTCTAGTTTCTTTAAGTCGTCAACCAAAAATGAATGAAAAGAAAAGCAGCACAAAATAAAAACTAAGGATATTATGGAACAATGGGATCCGAAATGAAGATTTGCTGTATATTGTAGTTAATTTCTCTATATCAAAAGGACACTGCCTGCTTTGCCGCATTCTGACACCAGATCAGTGTCGAAATGTCCTGCCAAAGCAAAGAATTCCATTACTTTCGGTACACTGATGCACAGTAGGGTATATAACAGTACAGTAAGTTGTACAATTTTTTGACATAATCTGACAGTTGGGGCGTGGATTATTCCATCCATTTTTGTCGTATATCTTCTACATTGCCATCGGATCGGCTGGGAGGCGAAATTTCAAACGTAATATCCTATACGTACGCTCAGAAGTCAGAAGTCAACGAAACAATAAAATAAAATGAGCAAGAAAAACACTGAAAAACCCATAAAAGGACCATGTTTCTTCTTTTTCGTCGTCGTCGTAGTCGTCTTAGTCGTCGTCTTGATGCGAGTCCTTTTTCTTCTTGCAGTATGAGCAGAAATTCCTAAGAAGCCGATCCATATTCACATTCCGTTAGTAATATGCCACCACACACGGTTATTAGTTTGACTTCATATAATGCGGTACAGTATTATTACGCCACAACCACTTGCAGTACCAACTTTCAGAGCAGCCAAAAGGAGACCCATACCCGCACCCGCATTAAGAGCGAGAGGACTTAACCGAGGAATGCTTTCAAGGAGCCACATTCGTACGATGATATAATACCTAAATACGAGACGGGTCGAGTCCTTCGTCGTTTTGTCGATTCCCTGTTCTCAGTTCCCATATCCAAGTCTAGAGGGAGAGAGAGAAGAGTGGAAAATATATAAATGGTGACCAAGTCAGCAGAAGCACCATATTCGCCCATTACCCTCCATCAGTTAAAAGGGGTTTTTTCGTATTACCTATAGTTGTTGTTGGGTTTGGTATGGGTATGGGTATTTTTTGGGTTGCGTTGCGACACATGATACCGACATAAGTATAATGCATACTCGTATAACGGAGAAAGATGGCGGTCGAAGCAGCTTATAGCGTAAAAGTTATGAGGAACGCGTGCTTACGTCTATACCTACTCACAGATAGATATGTATAGAGAACAGACGAACGGGTATTAAAGTGTCCATCTTGGATGCCATTTGAAGGAATTCACTTTAAGCCTTTCAACATTGGTAATGGTTTTGTGCAGTGATGCCTGTCGTTAGTTTTGAATGCCAAAAAGTGTAGCCAAAAGAGAAATAAATCTGGAAGACAATAAAATACATATATACAATTGTTTTATGGCATTCAATTAAAGTGTATGTGTAGTCACGGGACGGTGATAAACTTTAATAAAGGACAGGACAATCACATATTGTATGGTCAACGTCCAGGCAGGTCATCGTATATCAGTTCCACTGTTAACAGAAAAAAAAAAATAAAATAAAATATATCTCTATAAAGTTTTTATGTATATTTTTGTTTTTAATTTTTATTACATATAAATTATGTAGGCTGTGGATAATATATTGATGGCAAGGGCAACACTTGTATCTATACAATATGGGGAAAAGGATAATTTACACTGATGTTCGAACTGCTGAATATACTAACTTCTCAGCTGAAGTCGTTAATCCAAGTTTCATAGCTTAAAAATAGTAAGAAATATAATTTTGTTTCTAAAATAGACCGTTCTAAATTGAATGCCTTATAATAAAAGGCTTAAAAGAGCACAGATGTCCTTAAGTATATTAGACTTTATTTTAAACCAATAAAATCCTGTTAATTAGATAAGAAGGGATTTATGATATGTATCTTTTTAATTTTAATTCTAAATGCAACACTTAAAAGCAAGGATTCACTTGGGCGTATACGCACTTTTTTTAAAGTTGCATTTTATTTTTACGAAACTTATTTACTCAAAGTACTTTGATTTATATGTATCCAGGGGTGAACTGGAGTCCAAATTTTAGGTAGCTTAAAGGAATATAAAATTTAGGCTGAAGGCTCCTCACAATTTCTTTAGATTTTGTGTGCTAATAGAGTATTTAGTTCGTTCACTCAAAAAAATGTTTGACGTCTTCTGGGTGTACAATAGGGCGGAGTGATTTTTTAATTTTTGGAAATTCAAAAACATACCCCCCGCAAAAGTTGCGTATGGTTAAAAAATAAATTTTAAGAATTTTTTTATTTTTATAAATTCACCGCTAGGGACCGCGCAGTGCGAGGTAAAATTTGTCCTCATCGTCTTTTTATCGTTCGGTGTCAGGTTTTCAACGTTGGAAAACCATCAAAAAAGCAATCAATTTTAGTTCATACAACAAAATTTAATGACAAGTTTTTTATAGATACGTTTTTTGAAGGCTATGATACTCGTTCACAAAAAAAAAACTTGCCAAGTATTTGGAATTGGGAAAATGTTATCGACGCGTGTGCTGCCAACGTACGAAGATGTTTGTCGCTACCTTACCTTCCTCGAAGATGAAGAAAACTCATCGATGAAGTGAATATCGCTCGCAGCTACGAAGGTTATGGAAATGTATGTGATTTCTTCAATTCCAACAGTTGGTAAGTTCAGTGTTGAAAAAATGATTTATAAACTCAGCGATAAAAGAAGTGCTCTCATAAAAACACCGAAAGCCAGAAGAACCAGCAATACATTTCAAAAACAGTTAAAGGAATTTAAATCCGATGCCAAAAGACTCTTTGACATTAGTGCTTGCAAGTGCGTTAATTTTAAATGTTGTTCCTGTCCAAAAGACAAAAAAGTTCCATCAAAAGAACGCTCCTTCCTGGAAGATCAAAGAAAAATGGCTATTGGGACAGTTAATGTTCCTGGAAACATTAAGCTCCAAAGATCCCTCGCAAGAAGATTTGCAAGCTCTACATCGCCACCTTCAGACACTTTAAACACCCAGGCTGAATGTATAACCGAAGACGATAGAACCCAAATCAATTCCGACATCGAATCTGTGATCTCGATGTCACCCTCACCAGAAAAAAAACACGTTTAGAGAATGTAGCGGTTTGTAATTTAAATCGTAAATCTCTCCCGAACTTTGCGAAGGTCGCAGACAGATTTAAGATATCTGATAGGGCAACAGCAACTATTGTTACAGCCGTCTTAACGGATTATGGAGTTATTAATGATATAGATCGGTCAAATATTGTTGATAGAAGCAAAATAAGGAGGGAGAGATCCAAACAAAGAATGGAAGTGGATCAGAGTTCTAACCGGCATTCCGTGGGCACTTACTTCGACGACTTTCGCAAGGACATCACAAAAACAGCCAAAGGCAATGTGGTTGAAGAGCATATTGTGTTGAGTGGAGAACCTGATAGCCAGTACCTAGGTCATATCACACCACATAACGGGAAAGCAGAGACAATTACCAATGAGATACTAAACTTTTTGGAAAAATCGTGTATATCAGTTAATAGTCTCAAACTTATTGGATGCGACGGTACCAATTTTAATACCGGGGTAAGAGGTGGAATCATTCGGCAAATTGAGACGAAAATTCACCGACCTTTGCAATGGCCTATTTGTTTACTTCATGCCAACGAGTTACCTTTAAGACACTTGTTTGAGAAACTGTATGGTAAAACAACTGGGCCAAGCGCATATTCCGAAGAGATTGGAAAGGACTTAAAGAACTGTCAAATCTTAGGCGTCGTTCAGTATCAAGTAGTTCGAATAAATTTACTGGAAATACCATTGGCTTGTCTGAGCTCGGACCAAAAGTATTTCTACGAAATATGCAAAGCCATAAACGATGGTGTCTGAGAAGGCTCAATTTTCGAGAAAAACCCTGGAACAATGGTACATTCGAGATGGCATACGACTACTAACCGCATTCTTCTAGTGTATGTTGCAAAACAATCCCCGGACAAGCCATTGAAGCAAATAGTTGAGTATATTGCTTAAGTGTAGGCAGTAATGTGGTTTGACATAAAATCTCAACCTTCTTGCGTGTATGGTGCGAAACATTTTTTCAAATCATTAAAGTTGACAAGGTATTTGCCAAATGATTTGAAAGGAATCGTAGATGGTGTTTTTGCACGGAATGGATATTTTGGACACTGCGAAAACATTTTAGTAGCTATGTTGTTCGATGACCGCAAAAATATTCAAGAGCTAGGTCTTCGCCGCGTACTTAAAGCTAGAGCAGCAGTCAACAGCAACACTAGTGAAGAATTTGTCCGAAAGTTTTAGCTCCCAAGCTTTCAATTCGAAGCAGGTGAATATTTCGATTTAATAGATTGGTGGAAAACTGAAAATCACCGTTTAACTGAACCTCCAGGACTAAATGATTTTACCGAAGAAGAACTTTGGGATATTGTGGGACAAAAAGAAACTACCAAATCTAACTTTTTAAAACAGTTTCCTTGTCACAACCAAGCAGTTGAAACAGCGGTTAAGCTGGTGACTGAAGCTTCCCAAAATGTTTGTGGATTTAAGAACAGGGATGGAGTTATTAAAAATACTTTAATTTCACGAAAAGAACTTACAAATGTAGAAACAAAAATAAACTATATTAAATAAAACTTAAACAAAACAAAAAAAAACAAATTAAAAATACAACAATTGTACTTGGTTTTCTTATTTACTATTGTTTAAACAAACCTAGAATTTTAAAAAAATACGTGTTCTACCACGTATGGTTTTGTTTTTTCTTTCATTGAAGTGCGCGCCCCTAGTGGACGCCCTCTTCATTCATAAATAAAACAATGGCCATTTGTTATTCTTAAATGTTCGTAAACATTTTATTATTATTTTAAACAATTAACAAAGATATTACCGGCGAGATATTTGACATTTTGAAATTTTAACAATTAAAAACAGGTGGGTTGACACAAATGTTTAAATAAAATTCCAAAATTGTTCAAAAAACAAACAAATGTTTGTACAAAGTGTAATTTATGCAGTCGAAATGTTAAAAATATCTTAAAAGGCTTTCGGTGAGCATAAGGTTTATCGAAAATACAAGGAACATTTTTTGAAGATGATGGGTAATGCCTTGACGACGAGGTATGGCGATCAACATCAACATTGCTACAAGTGAACAAAATTAAAGAACTGGTAAAAATTGTCGTTTCAAAAAAAAAGTTAAAAATTTCATTGACGCTTTTGACAAGTAAAGTCGAAACTATGTATAAAATACTTATCAGGAAAGTGCTATCTTGATAAGTTTTGAAAACACTCAATTTCTTAAATCGTATTTTGTGACCATTTCTTTAAAAACTAAAACCCATATTGTTCCACAACCACCGCATTCGCTTGGCTCAACACCATGTGACTTCTGGCTATTCACTTACTCTTACATAACTTAATAGACCGTTATTAGTCAATATTTTACCAGATGATGACTTTGCAACATTTTTGGAAAATTGACAAAAAAAAAACGAAGCAACCTCAAACAAACGTATTGAATTTAAAAAAAAAAATAAAAAGAGGCTGAAATGCGACCCACACTGATAACTTCCCATCCCGTCTGTCGATTTGTCTTGCTTTTGCAGGTTTTCGTGTTTTGTAAAAAAAAAAATTGTCAATTGAATTATTTTAAAAAAATTAAAAATTACCAACAATATTTTGCATCATATACAAATAGTTTTATTTTAAAATCTTTTTTTGTTAACGATAGTATTAGTCGAAAACCAATTTTTACCAATTTTAGTAGCATTTCTTAAAAGTTTTTTTTTCTTAAATAAACAATTACAAATTGGATGAATGAAATGAATTTAAAGCCAATACCTTCTATTTTTACGAAATACCGAGAACCGAACATGATTTTTTACCAAATTTGCGTACTATTTTTTGTAGATTTTATTTTTTTCTTATGAAAAAAACTGATTGTTGGATTTTAATAAAAAATTTACTGAATATCGGTAATTATATTTTCTGTGAGTAAAATTAGTTTGAAGCTAATATTTTTAATTTTAAAAAATCTATTTTTACCAACTTTTATTAATTTTTTTAGGTTTTTATATTTTTTGTAAGAAAATTGTCTATTCGATTTTTGTCAAAATTTTGCTTAATGTTGAAAACAATATTTCTCATAAGATAACATTAATTTAAAGCCAACATCTTAAAGTTTTGAAAAGATATTTGAGTCGAAAACAAATTTTTACCAACTTTTGTTAATTTTTTGTAAAAAAAACTGTCGATTTGATTTTTTTCAAAATGTTACTGAATGTTGAAAACAATATTTAAAAAAAAAATTAAATTAGTTTAAAACCAATGTCTCAAAGTTTTGAAAAGATATTTAAGTCTAAATTCAATTTTTACCAACTTTGAGTAATGTTTTTTTGTAGGTTTTTATTTTTTTATAAAAACACTGTTAATTCGATTTTTCTCAAAATTTTACCTAATGCTGAAAACAATATTTCTTATAAGATAAAATAAGTTTAAAGCCAATGTCTCAAATTTTTGAAAAGCCATTTGAGTCGAAAATCAATTTTTACCAACTTTTGTCAAATTTTTTTTAGGATTTTAATTTTTTGTAAAAAAACTGTCCATTCGATTTTTCTCAAAATTTTACCAGATGTTGAAAACGTAATTGTTTGTTGCACAAAATTGTTTTGGTGGATAAAATAATTTTTTAGTCGTAAAATTTTCGAGGTGACAAATATTTTTTTTTCAGTTTTTTTGGTTTATAAAAAAAAAACCCTTAATTGGATTTTTTTCCAAAAATTGGTATCACGTTACAATATAAAATATAAAATTTAATTCAAGATTCTAGCGTTATTGGTTCGTGAGATATTTGTGGTTTACCAAAATTTTTTACCTTTTTTTTAAACTGTTATGGTAAAAAAAAACACCCAACTCAATTATCTTGAGAGCCCTTCCTGCATTTGTCTGCATTATTATCTGTATAAAAAAATGTATTTAAAGTCGATATTTCTTCTGGTTCTTGAGCTATGAACGACGAAAAAACGTCGCGAACGTACGGACGTACGGACGTACGAACGTAAGTACACACGCACGTTAAAATCTTTTATTTCGACTCTAGGGACCTTGAAACGTCGAGAAATGTCAAAATTTTCAATTTTACAAATCGGACCCATTACAATAACTTAACCCATTACAATAAGGGAAGTTAAAAAGATTTAGGTTTCGTCTTATATTAGAAAAATGTAGCTAAACGTAAGGAAATCTTTCGGTTAACATGTTTCATTATGCAGAACGTAGTTGGGAGTATTATCAATTTTTCGACTTGGTTATATTCGTGGTATCCCCAAACTTGAGCACGGCACATCATAATATTTTTTGAGGCAGCATTGTTTATTTCAAACTTCGTCGAGTGTTGGAGGGTATTGTATCGCAGCAGTCTAAACCACGTTGCATGATCATCTCATTTCAAAAAGTGCTGTGCATCGCATATTTACTTAAAATTTGGACATGAGAAAGCTTTGCGCAAAATAGGTGCCCCGATTACTCACAATGGAACAAAACAGCGTCGTGAGGATGTTTCAATTGAGTGGATGAAACATGGGTTCATCATTTCACACCTGAGACTAAGAAACAGTCAAAACAATAGACTGAAAGTCGAGAATCGGCTCCAAAGAAGGCAAGGACAGTTCCATCTGCAGGCAAGGTCATGGCGTCAGTTTTTTGGGATGTGAGTTGGATAATTTTTATTGAGTGAGGAAAAACAATCAACGGCGAGTATTATGCGAACTTATTGCAGCGTTTCTGTGACGAAACCAAAAAACGTTCCCATTTGGCGAAGAAGAAAGTTGTGTTTCATCAAGACAATGCACCAGTTCCCACATCCGTTATAGCGATGGCCAAAATCAATGAGTTAAAGTATGAATTGCTTCTTCACGCACCCTTTTCGCCAGATTTAGCCCCCTGAGATTATTTTCTGTTTCCAAACTTGAAAAGAAGAATATGTGAGAAATAAAGATGGTTTTCCCCAAATTTTTGGTGTTTTCATCGTTAGGTGGGTTACTTCTGGAACAGCCCTTATTTCTATTGACACATTTATTTCAGAATTATTTTTAAAATATTTTGCGCACGAGGGTCTTCTTCCACCACCATTGCGAAATATTACTATTTTTGACTTATGAAGATTTATTAATTAAGATAATTGAAAACAATAAGTCTTAAAACTCTCAATTACCTGTTGTAAATTAAATGGATTTTTGGATCACAGTACAATATCGTCCGCATATAATAGGGCGTTAATTTGAAGATAATTTAAAAATAGAATTAAAATAAGATAGCTTAGCACACATTCTTGGTGAACACAATTCCAAGTGGGGAAGAAATCTGACACCTAAAAGATATGCCAAACAGCTGATAAAGAGATTCTATAGCAGCCAATCTTCGAAGATATTCCCAGACTCGATAGCTTATAAATAAGAGCATTTCTGTAAATGTTATCAAAAGCAGCAATGAAAAAAGCGTAGAGTTTCTTCTTTTGGCGGAGTTGAAATTTAATTATGCGTGAAAGATCATAAACTTAAAACTTGAAATTCGTTGATAATATTGTTTTACTCTAACCAAGTTGACAGACAGAACGTATCAAGAAATGAAAGTCCTCTATAGCCTGACAGTGGGTGTATACATTATGCTTTTTCTGAAAGATGCGTTGCATTTTCAAGAATCACAGTGAATAATTTTTGCATTTCCACAATCAGAGATGGACACACAAAAAGTACCAATGGAAAGTAATCAGTTACTCTATTAACTTTTAAAATTTGAATTGAGAAAAATAAATCGAAACCTGAATAAATATTCTATTTCGTCATATACAAGTCTGAACATAAGCACGCCTTGCACATAATCTAATTCTATAAAGAAGTATTTACAGATGACTGGAAAATTATACCCGTAAACATAGAAATACTGTGCACATCTATTCATACGTGCATAAGTTCAAAAAGTTCAAACAATCAACATCATTCAATTATTAAATGTCTTCTCCAGTCACATTCATAAGTATATTCAACTGATGATGATGATGATGTGGAATTTTCTTTCTATTAATTAATTTGTTCTGAATTGATAAAGTTTTGCGCTGCATGTGTTCTTGAAAAGAAATTCCCCCTTTTTCAGTATTGCTCAGTATATAAGAACGCAATTTACAAGTGAGTTGAAAGAAAAATAGAACAATCATTTTTGTATTAGAGAAAAAAGGGTAAGTTCAATATTTAAGAATCTTCATCTTCAATAATAGTTATACCCTACCCAAGGATGACAAGCCATATAGCCTTTTTAACATTGTATGGATTTTGTTTTGATGTGCTTGGCCAATGTCCATTGGCAATGTCCACTAAAAGAAATTTAAACTATAAATTAAGTTCGCTTTAAACCCCTTTTTTATTCAATATGCTCCACTTTGAGTTTCAGAGAAACCACAAGGGCGTTTGCATTTTTTCAACGACATATTAATCCCTTTTCTAGATGCTCGTTCATTTTCTGGAATGCAAAAGAAGGCAACAAAAAAAACATCTTATCTTGACACCACAGCTTCAACCCTATAATATTATCCACCATACTCTCGCTTATATAATAAACTAAGACATTGATTAATGAGTTTTTTATGACTCAAAAGATTCCTCGACGTTCTGCTCATTTGCAATCAATATAATTTTGTTCATAGATTATTTTCTCATACAATCCTTTATACCACCCACGTATAACATACCACCCATCTCAACTATATCATGACAATGCCAAAATTCTGCCTTCATTGTTTTTATCATTTATCCAACATACCCAATATCAATCCCATATCAAAATTCTTGCTATTTTCGCCACCTAATCGCATGAGTTGGATGAAACCCCAGTTAATGACAATTTTGCGCACCCCTTTTTCGTTTTTCTACTCAATCAATTTGATTATGATAAAACTGTAGTCGTATAAGATGCATCTGTGCATCTTCTGACGTTGTCAATGTTATGACAGAGTCTTGATGAAAAAAAAATTATAAAGATTAATTTAATTTTAATTGATATGAAAATAATTATGTATTAAATGAAAGTTCGCAGTCTTGCAGAATGACTTGAGAACTATTTTGTTCTCCTTTGCTTTCTTTAATAAATTTTCATCTGAGTGTTGTTTAATTTTATATTTTATATCTTTGCAAAAATGTTTTGGAGGTTTAAGCTAATATTAGACGTTCCATGTAAACGGCCAACGCGTTGACTCTTTGACGTATAAATGACGTAATCTTCAACGATAAATACTGTCATCGCGTTTATAAGTATTTTGAAGCTCACGTTGACACACAATTTAAATTCAACGCGTTGACAATACTCTGTGGCCGTGTAATTTGTGAGTCAATGCTATTGGGACACGATGACTCGTTTTTAGAACGGTCGGCCATCGCAATGACTGTGTCTTAATTTTGATGAGGCACAATTCAATACCACTATAAATTCAGAGAACGACACCAGCGCAGAAATCAAACAAAGAATAACTCTTGCAAATCGCTGTTTCTTTGGACTTAAAAGGTAATTGAGTAATAAAGTGCTCTATCGGGCATCTAAAGTCACCATTTATTACACGCTCATCAACCCAGTGTTCATTTAAGGTGCTGAGGCTTGGACTCTGTCAAAGCTAGATTAAAGCGTCTTAGTATGCTTGGAGAGAAAAATTCTTTGCGTGATTTTTGGTCCCGTCTGCATAGATGGAGAGTGGGGAAGAAGATAAAATGACGAACTGTACGGGCTGCACAGTCACACTGACCTGATTAAAAGAATAAAAGATGGCATGTTTTCAAATCCAATCCCGAGGGACGGCGGCGCATAAGGGGAAGACCGTGACTCAGGTGTCGCACGCAGGTGATTCAATACCGAGTCAACCATTAAAGATTGCAGGTTAATATAAGATATGACACCTGACAAGACTTTTGGTAGTCTTGTACAATGTTAAAAATGTTTCCATATCGGTTATGGTCCCGTACAATTGAGTCTCGGTGTAGTGCTTTATTTTCTCGTGAAAAGTTGAATTCTCATTTTCGAATCGTCTTTCTTAACCTAGTACGTTCGCGACGTTTTTTTCATCGTCCATAGCTCAAGAACCGGAAGAGATATCGACTTCAAATAAATTTTATTATACAGATAATAGTGCAGAAAGATGCAGAAAGGGCTCTCAAGAAAATTGAGTTGGTGGTTTTTTTACCATAGCAGTTTAAAAAAAAGGTGAAAATTTTGGTTAAACCTAAATATCTCATGCACCAATGACGTTAGAGACTTAAATTAAATTTTATAATATATATTGTAACGAGATACCAAACAAATATATTTTTGGAAAAAAATCCAACTAACGGTTTTTTTATAAATCAAAAAAACTGAAAAAAAAATTGTCACCTCGAAAATTTTACGAATAAAAAATGTTTTTATCTTTAAAATAATTTTGTACAACGAAGAATATTGTTTTTGATATCAGGTAAAATTTTTAGGAAAATCGAATTGACAGTTTTTTTTATAAGAAATAAAAACCTAAATGAAAACATTACTCAAAGTTGGTAAAAAATGAATTTCGACTCAAATATGTTTTCAAAAATTTGAGATTATGGCTTCCAACTTATTTTATCTTATAAGAAATATTGTTTTCAACATTTGGTAAAATTTTGAGAAAAATCGAATTGACAGTTTTTTTACAAAAAAAAATTAATAAAAGTTAGTGAACATTGTTTTTCGACTCAAATAACTTTTCAAAGCTTTAATATATTGGCTTTAAACTAATTTTTTTTTAAATATTGTTGTCAACATTCAGTTTACAACCTAAAAAAAAATTAACAAAAGTTGGTAAAAATTTATTTTCGGCTTAATTAACTTTTCAAAACTTTGAGATATTGGCTTTAAACTAATTTGATCTTATGAGAAATATTGTGTTCAACATTCAATAAAATTTTGACAAAAATCGAAATGACAATTTTCTTACAAAAAATAAAAACCTAAAAAAATTAATAAAAGTTGGTAAAAATAGATTTTCGACTAAATTATCTTTTTTAAAATTAAAAATATTTTCTTCAAACTAAGTTCACTCACAGAAAATATAATTTTCGACATCCAGTAAATTTTTTATTAAAACCTATCAGACAGTTTTTTTCATAAAAAATTAAAATCTACAAAAAATAGAACGCAAATTTGGTAAAAATTTATGTTCGGTTCTCGATATCTCGTGAATAATAGAAAACATTGGCTTCAAATTAATTTCATTCATCCAATTTGTTTTTGTTTATATTAGAAATAAAAACCTTTAAGAAATGATACTAAAATTAGTAAAAATTGGTTTTCGAATAAAAATCTCGTTAACCAAAATATATTTTGAAATTAAACTCTTTTATCATATGCAAAATATTTTTGGTAATTTTTAAAATTTTAAGAATAATTTAACTGATAACTTTTTTGAAAAACACGAAAACCTTTTTAGCAAGACAAATCGACAGACGGGATGTCAAGTTATCAGTGTGGGTCGCATCCCAGCCTTTTTTTAGACGGTTTTTAAACCTATTTAGAACATTTCCATCCATAATACACACAATTTTAAAGATTACCTTTTTTTTAAAATTCTCTAGAAAGTCATTTTATTTGGTCCGATTTTACCGAATTTTTGGATATATGACTGTGTGCGTATGGATTCCATTTTTCGTCTTCTATATCTTAAAAACCCGTTAAGATATCGACTTCAAACAAATTTTGTTTTACAGATAAAACATTGAAAGATTCAGAAAGGGCTTTCAGAAAAATTGAGTAAGGGTAGCAATTTAGAAAAAAAGGTGAATATTTTAGTTAAAACACAAATATCTCACGAATAAATAACGCTACCGTACTGTGATCCCAAATTGGTACCTATATACATTCGAACAAAATGTAATAAACGGTTTTTCATAAATCCAACATACTAAAACAAAATATTTGTTATCTCGAATATTTTACGACCAAAAAATGATGATGAATATTTCCAGAATAGATAAAGGTATTGATTTCAAAATTATTGAATTCTATGCTAAATGTGTTGTTGTGAACGTTAGTTAATATTCTTAGAAATAAAAACTTTCAAAAAATGCTTCTAAAATTGATATAATTTGGTTTTCGACTAAAAATGTCGTCAACAAAAACAGATATTGAAATCAAACTAATTGTACTGCATGAAACATATTGTTGCTATTCAAAACTTAAAAAAAAAACACGAAAACCTACAAAAACAACAAAAAACTGATAGGAAATGTATTTTGACTCAATTATTATGAGAACAAAAAAGGATATTTCCTTCGAATTTTGTATCTCGCACAAAATATTGTTATTAATATTTCGTTAAAGTTTTAGAAAAATCGACTGACGGGCACGAATGGGAAGTTATCCTTGTGGGTCGCACCCCGGCCTCTTTTTTTAATAATTCAACTAAAAGCAACTGTAACAAAAAACTAAAAATAGGAGGCATTTTGTGTGAAATTATAAAACCCGGAAAGACTGACAAAAGTTGTATCTGTATCGCGGCTGCGGTGATTTTTGTTAAATGACAGTCAAAGTCAACAAACTAGATCTATTAAAACTGTCGCAGGAAAAATGTAATAATCATCTTACATGAAATATGTCGTTTGGTGTATTATAAATAGAAAGATTCAGAAAGATGAAGAAAGGACTCTCAAAAAAATTGAGTTTGTGGTTTTTTTACCATAGCAGTTTAAAAAAAAGGTGAACATTTTGGTTAACCCTAAATATCTCACGAACCAATAACGCTAGAGACTTGAATTAAATTTAATATTATATATCGTAACGTGATACCAAACAAGTATATTTTTAGAAAAAAATTTAATTAACGGTTTTTTTATAAATCAAAAAAACTGAAAAAAAATTGTCACCTCGAAAATTGTACGAATAAAAGTGGTTTTATCTCCAAAACAATGCAACGAAGAATAACGTTTTTAACATCTGGTAAAATTTTGAGAAAAATCAAATTGACCTACCTACCTAAAAAAAATATTACTCAAAGTTGGTAAAAATTGATTTTCGACCCAAATATCTTTTCAATACTTTGAAATATTGGGCTTTAAACTAATTTTATCTTGTAAAAATTGTTGTTTTCAACATTTAGAAAAATTTTGAGAAAAATAGAATTGACAGTTTTTTTACAAAAAATAAAAACCTTAAAAAATAATTAATAAAAGTTAGTAAAAATTGATTTTCGACTCAATTATTTTTTCAAAAATTAAAAATATTGTCTTCAAACTATTTTTTTTCTCACTGAAAATATTGTTTTTGACATTCAGCAATTTTTTAATAAAAATACAACAGTCCGTTTTTTTATAAAAACAATAAAATCTACAAAAAATAGTACAAAAATTTGGTAAAAATTGATGTTCGATTCTCGATATCTCTTGAATAATAAAAGATTTTGAATTCAAACAATTTCAAAATCATCCAATTTGTATTTGTTTATATAAGACATAAAAACTTAAAAGAAATGCTACTAAAATTGTTTTTCGACTAAAAATCTCGTTTACAAAAATAGATTTCGAAATCAAACTATTTCATTATATGCAAAATATTGTCGGTAATTTTAAAATTTTTACAAATAATTCAACTGACAACTTTTTTAACAAAACACGAAAACCTATAAACTTTTAAGCAAGACAAATCGACAGACGAGATGGGAAGTTATCAGTGTGGGTTGCATCCCAGCCTCTTTTTAAAATTTCCTATTTAACCTGACAGGCAACTTAAAGTTATTGTCAAAACTAATTTTATACCAGCAATACTCATTTTTTGTAAAATCTTTTTGAAAATAAAGTTATATATCTATCCATCTATATGTATCTATCTACTCAACGTTTTTGGTCTGAATTTTTTTTCGTATTCAAACCTCAGAAACTGTTGATACACAAGTAAAACAAGAAAAACGATAGCTTTTTAACACTGTTAGTTGGTGGTTTTTATCCAGAAGAATATTTGGTTTGAATAAAATTATGTTCACCGATTTCAAGGTTACTTAATAAACTTTAATAAAAGACTAAGATTCTGTCTGCAGATCTAAGTTTTTTCAACTTACAGACAAAATACGTTTTTTTATAATAAGTAGACAAAAGTAGTAAGACAAAAAACAGAGTGTTTGTTAGAGGTGCTGGTGATACAATCATCAAACTCAGCTGCCATTTAAGGGATCATGACATTCGTTGAATGTTGCCCATTTAGGGAAAAAGATAGCTTAACAATCGATGTCCCTATGTTTCGTAATTTTTAAGAAAAGTGAGTTGAAATACAAAATCAAGGATTAAAGGACCCATGCACATTATTCTTATACAACTTTTATTAATTAATATTTCTATGCTAAGTTGCTTTATTTCATAATTTCATAAAAACATTTATTAGTTAATAAAAATAAAATTGTTTAAAACATTTAAAGTTTCAAGACCAATTATAAATTTTATTTTTCAAAATATATCAATTTATGATGCTTTAAAAAATCCGAATTTCACAAACATTGATAGGTAATATAACTAAATTTATCGAAATTATGAATTTAACTTTAAAAATACTTAATTAAATAAGGCTCTAATAAAAAATAGTACCCTGTAATTTAAATTACATGTTAACAAATTATAATAATAATAATATTATTTAAGATTTTTTGCATTAGTTACTACTTTTTAGTGTTTACTAATTTTAAATGTCAAAATATGTTTCATTTTTTGAGAGAATTGGAACCAACAAATTAAAATGTTAAGGTGTGTCCACATCAAAGAATCATTTCAAAAAACATGGTATAAAAAACGTATCTGAAATTTTTACCATTATTTAATAAAAATATTTAAGAAATATTGCAGAAACAGTTCAGAAATTTGTCTGATATGGTCATTTTTGGTGTGGACGCTTTGAGACAAATTTCTGTTTCCCAGTTTTGTGAGTGAAAATGGACTGTTAAAGAATTAGGACTGATAGTGTCGCGTCTTATCGTCCTGTATTCTTTTCTGTCTCATGTTTTTCACAATATATATTTTTCTATCATTTTTATTTTATCATTATATATCATACATTTTTATCAACTAGATAGCATACTCCTTGCTCCATACTTTTCACAAAATTTTATATTTATATTTATACTCGTATGGACTCAAGGAATTTCTACGTAGGTAGGTTTGTGAAGACCAAAGAAAATTTTTTGAAACATTTAAGAAAAATGTCTGTTTCTGAAATGTTTGCCAAATGCTTCTTAAATATTTCTGAAGTGCTTCAAATAGGTTTCTTTGGTATGGGCACACCTTTAGAATAAAACTACGAGTATTTCAAAAACGTCTTTGGGACTAACATCAAACTAGTAAAAAAAAAGCGTGGACATTTAGCGATTTTTAAAATTTGTGGATATGTTGCGTTCGGAGCTCCAGTTTGGAAACATAGATTGATATTCAGGCCAACATCAAAAACATATCACCATAAAATCATAGCTACTGGATTTAACGTTCTATTTAATGTATTTAATGACAAGGAATTATTTAGTTAATCGAGTATTGTTCTCACAATTTTTTAATATAATTGTTTTAATTCAAAAAATTTCACCAAAAATAATTTTTTTTACTAAAGCAAGGCTTGTAATTTGTTATCATTACTTTGAAATTCAAAACAAAAATTGGCTAACAGTCTTTTTATAAACGATGTTTTTCAAATCAAATGATCAAGTTTGTTATCCCCTCCAATAATATACCCATTTATTTAATAACATTTATTTTTGTTTGGAATCATATTTCCTTTTTATTGTTTAGCCTGACTTTTTGCTTTGGAAATTAATTAATACCTTTTATCTTAATATCTCCATAATTTGTATATTTATCCAAGCAAACTGTCAGTTTAATAATTAGGATTTGGATACAATTTCATTTGAACATTTCCTTTTTTGAATTGTTGTAATCATCGGCTTTGTTTTCTATACTCAAAGCCTTTATCATAATTAATTTGTTTGAAGATTATCTAACTTTTTCACGTTGTTCGTTGGCCACGATGACGACTATGCGATGGTCGTTAACATCACCCAAGGCCCAACTCAAATCACTTTTACAAACGAATATGAAAATATCCAAGTTTTGGATGACTTCAAAAGGAAATTCAATTCCATTTAAAGAATTCGCATGGACCTTTTCCATTTTTCAATTAACACCGTAGAGGCAAATGATGTGGCGCAGAACCATTTTTGTATAATTTTACTCGATGATGATTGAAATTGCAAGGAATGGTGAAGGCGATACCCACTCCACTATCGGTAAACGATTTTTTGGTAGCTTATGCTCACATTGAATACCAATTAGATTTGAATTTTGCTGAAAACCCGATGGTTCTTAAATTTAAGTTTATTTTATTAACATTACCTTTAGTTGGTTTTCATAAATATCGTATTTAACGGTTATACTCAAACAAAAACACAAAAAAAGTATCGATTGTAACAGCTTAATTGATTTTCAGCCACTTTCTTCCTTAAATCCTTAGTTTGAAGGAAGTGCACATATTTTTAAAACAGAGTTCCTTTCACCAGATGTCATAACTGAACATTTTACCCTACTGCTGGGCATCTGTTAGAGAGAGGAAAAACAAAATCCTTCGAATTCAGGATGTTAATCCTTTCATGCCAGATGGTGTTTAAAAATATTGTGTTGTAAAATGAGAAAACAGTTTTTTTTATGTTTAAAGCATTTAATAAATATTTTGATGTATTACACACATTTGTTTGAACTAGGATTATATGTTTTTCTAGTAGTTTCTCAGTTCATACATTTTTCTATCAGGAATTAAAGTACACAAAGGACACTACTAAGTTACGGATTCTTAGCTCACAGCATAAAATTAGACACTGGGCATTATTAACAAGAAACTCCAAGAAACCAATGATAGATAGAGATGCCCTGAAACCTATGCCACGGCCAGAAAGCTCTAACTTAAATTTGACACAGCAAAATATCGTTTGAGTACGCTATAAATTTTTATCAAAGCCTCCCATTGACTGCAACAAAACAATCAATAGATACCATAAGTTTATTCATTCTTTTTTATGGAAATTCAGTACTTTACGATATCACAATAGATCTACATTAATCTCTCCAGCCACAATTTTGTATCAATCAACACTCTAAGCCTGTTACTTTTTATTTTTACAATCTTGAAACTCAATGCCAAAAGGTTAATAATTAGGGTGATCCTCACGGAACGTTGGCATTGGTCAATTAGAATATTAATTTGTATAACAAAGTTTTATTCATCAATGGTGGATAATACTTTGTATTCGAAATTGGTAATGGTAAGAAAAAAAAGCTGAACAAATGATAGCCAATTTTTAACACATTAAAAAATCATTATTTTTCAAACAATTTCTAGGATTTAAAAAGTAAAATTGAAGTTTAATAATAATTATGAAATTATTGTCCGTGATTAAAGTTCCCGTCTAGACAGAATGTGCATATTTTATACATAATTCACTTTAAAAAAAAAGAAGAACCGATCTATAGGAAGATCAAAAACTACATTTTGTAAACAAACTACTGGCAACAAATATTTTTAAAAATAGTTCAGTTCAGTAGTTGCAAAGCTTCCTCAAGAATAATATTTAATTTTGTTCAGCTGTGTTAGAATTGCTTTTGTCGATTATATAGCTAAGCACGTCTTTATGTTATTATAGGTCTATTAGCTAAACACTTTTTTAGCATATTAGTTAAAATCATTTGCAATAAAAATTCCTTTTTTAAGGATTTGACGGAAGAACTGAAAAAACAAAAAAAATTAAAAATGTTTTATTATAACCAACATAAACAACTGGTTCAAACTAAAAAAAATATATTAATAATGAGTTGAATTAAAAAACAACTGCATTTGAACCAAAACTACAATTACAAAAAAAGGCTGGGATGTGACCCAAACTGATAACTCCCCATCCCGTCTGTCGATTTGTCTTTCTTTAAAGGTTTGTTTGTTTTCGTGTTTTGTTAAAAAAGTTGTCAATTGAATTATTCTAAGAGATTTTAAAATTACCAACAATATTTTTTGTATAAACAAAAAAAAAAACAATTCGGCTTCTCTCAAAATTCAACCAGATGTCAAAAACGTTATTTTTTATTGCACAAAATTATTTTGGAGATAAAATCATTTTTTGTTCGTTAAATATTCGAGGTGACTAAAATTTGTTTTTAGTTTTTTTATTTATAAAAAAAACCGTTAGTTGGAATTTTTTCCAAAAATATATTTGTTTGCTATCACGTTACAGTATATAATATAAAAATTTAATTCAAGTCTTTGGCATTATTGGTTCGTGAGATATTTAGGGTAAACCAAAATTTTCACCATTTTTTTTTAAATTGCTATGGTAAAAAAAAACAACCACGCAATTTTTTGGAGAATCCTTTCTGCATCTTTCTGCGTTATTATCTGTAAACCAAAATTTATTTGAAGTCGATTCATCTACTGGTTCTTGAGGTATGGACGACGAAAAAAAGTCGCAAAAGTACGGACGTACAAACGCACGTTCACACGCACGCACAGACATCTCTCTAAAAATCTTTTATTTCGACTCTAGGGGCCTTGAAACGTCGAGAAATGTCAAAATTTTCAATTCGACAAATCGGACCGATTACAATATCTTCCTATGGGAAGTTAATAAATAGTTAATTGTTTTTGAAGATAGTAGCCTGCAAATGACCTGCATGCTCACCCACACAAATGCGATCCAGCCAGCTCGGTCCCTAGCTAGCTGTCTCCAGTTTCGCACCCCAAGTTGGTTGAGGTCTTCACCCACCTAAATCGCGGTCTTCCTCTACTGCGCCGTCCCTCGGGATTGGATTCGAAGACCTTCCGGGCTGGAGCGTTGATGTCCATTCGCTCTACATGACCTAGCCATCAAAGCCTTTGGATTTTAATTCTGTTAACAAATTCAGTGTCGCTGTACAGCCCGTACAGTTCGTCGTTATATCTTCTCCTCCATTCTCCATCTATGCGTACGGGACCAAAAATCAACCCGAAGAATTTTTCTCTCGAAGCATCCTAAGACGCTCTCATCTTTCTTTGACAGGGTCCATGCCTCAGCGCCATAAATGAGAACCGGGATGATGAGTGTCTTATAGATGGTGATTTTAGATGCTCGAGAGAGGACTTTACTACTCAATTGCCTTCTAAGTCCAAACAAGCAGCGATTTGCAAGAATTATTCTTCGTTTGATTTTAGCGCTGGTGTCGTTGTCTGTGTTTATAGCGGTGCCTAGGTAGACAAAGTCCTTAACTACTTCGAAGTTATAGCTGCCCATGGTGACGTTTTATCCAAGACGTCATTCTTCAATGTCCTTTTTTGATGACACCATATACTTGGTCTTGCCCTCATTGACCACTAAACCCATCTTCTTCGGTTCCGTCGCAATGCTCAAAAACGCTCCACTGACATCACGCTTTGATCTTCCAATTATGTCAATGTCATCGGCGTATCCGAATAATTGCCTGGACCTTTGGAAGATTGTGCCTCTAGCGTTGACGGTTGAGTTTTGCACAATTCATTTCAGAACGATAGGTCTTAATGTGGCTCATCAGACATGAACATAACAATTAATCAATTCGTTGTCTTCTTCGGCCATTGCAATCATTTTTTCTGCAAAACTCCTCACGATTTATCTTGCTTAAGTTTGTAGGTTTTCGTGTTGTGTTAAAAAGTTGTCAGTTGAAATATTCTTAAAAATTTCAAAATTACCATCAATATTTTTCATATAATGAAATACATAGTTTGATTTCAAAATCTAGTTTTGTTAAATAAATTTTTAGTTGAAAACAAATTTTTACCAATTTTAGTAGCATTTCTTAAAATTTGTTATTTCTTATATAAACAAATACAAATTGGATTAATTAAATTAATTTGAGAGATATTGAGAACCTAACATAAATTTTTACCAAGTTTGCGTACTACTTTTTGTACATTTTGTTTTTTATGAAGATAAAATTAGTTTGAAGCCAATATCTCAAAGTTTTGAAAAGATATTTAAGTCGAAAATCAATTTTTACCAACTTTTGGTAATTTTTGTTTAGGTTTTTATTTTATTAGTTGGAAGCTATAATCTCACATTTTTGAAAAGATATTTGAGTCGAAAACCAATTTTTACCATTTCTTGTGAAATTATTTTTAGGTTTTTAATTTTTTGTAAAAAATCTGTCAATTCGATTTTTCTCAAAATTTTACCAGATGTCAAAAACGTTATTCTTCGTTGCACAAAATTGTTTTAGAGATAAAATTATTTTTGTTCGTAAAATTTTCGAGGTGAGAAATATTTAGTTTTAGTTTTTTGATTTATAAAAAAACCGTTAGTTTAAATTTTTTCCAAAAATATACTAGTTTGGCATCTCATAATACAAAATTTAATTTAAGTCTCTAGCGTTATTGGTTCGTGAGATATTTAGGGTTAACCAAAATTTTCAACGTTTTTTTAAATTTCTATGGTAAAAAACTCACCCACTCAATTTTTTTGAGAGCCCTTTCTGCATCTTTGTACATTTTTATCTGTATAGCAAAATCTATTTGAAGTCGATATGTGTTCTAGTTCTTGAGCTATGGACGACGAAAAAAACGTCACGAACGTACCGACGCACGCACAGACACCTCTCAAAAAATCTTTTATTTCGACTCTAGGGTCCTTGAAACGTCGAGAAATGTCAAAATTTTCAATTCGGCAAATCGGACCCAATAACTTCCTATTGGAAGTTAAAAAGTTATTACGTTTTATTTTTGTAGCACGATTCGTGTGCCACCCCGTAGAAGAAGTATCATTTTTTGTTCGAAGTGACAATGTTGTCAGTTTTTTAATTTAAGAGAAAAAATCTTAAAATTTTTCGAAGTCCTTTCTGAATCTGTCGATATTATTATCTGTAAAACAACATGAATTTGAAGTCAATGTCTTTATTGGTTCTTGAGATATGGACGTGAAAAATGGGATCCCAAAACTATAAGAACACACGCACACACAGACATATCTCTAAAATTCTTTGATTTCGATTGAATTAACGTCGGTAAATATCAAAATTTTCAATTCGACAAATCGTAACGATAACAATAACTTTCTATGCGAAGTCAATAATCAGTTTTTAGGAAAAGAGGATAAGGTGGTATAGTGAGCACTAGCTATTCTCATTTTAAAAAAAACTTAGGCCTGATGACGCTACTATTTGATAAACCGCACTAAACGTGTCATATTTTGTATAGATGCATTATATTTCCAACAAACACTTGTAATATCTTATTTGCTGAAAGCTTCAACTTCGATTCTTAATGTATCCATTACTAAAGATTATATTCTTTGTAAAGTGAGGAAATGAATTTTGATTTTTATAAAACGCTTCAGCAATCTAAGCATGTCAAATACAGCAACATGAAAACCCCAAATAAAATGTGCCAAAAATATGGACGTAAAGACGTGAATCACAACTATCATCTTTCGTTATGATTAAACCACTCAAAGGCTTCCCATCCTAGTAGCATCGCAATATAAAATAAGAGCTACACAAAGAAAGTTCAATTAAAAAACACAAGTACTTACATACGTATTACAAAAATAAAACCAACAAAACCCCTTAAAAAGTAGATCTCAGGTAAAGGTGAATAGTAACTCATATCCTTTTGTTTCATTTACAATATTGAAAGTTAAACTCAAAAATATTCGAATCCGCATTTACGTTTTTTTTTTCTTTGTGAGTGAATTTGTATCCTTTTTATTTACCTTATATATCCTTAGCCTAAAATTGTATAAAAATAAATATAAGCCGAAAAATAAAGAAGCAAAGAAAATTATGCTTGGTTTTCTTTTCCAAGAAGGAATAAACTGAAATTCTCAGGTAACTGCACTCTCTTACAAATGGCTTCTTATTCAAAACCAGATGTTTGTGCCTTGTTTATACAAAAATGGATTTCGTCTAAGAAAAACCATCAACCGGAAAGATTACAGCATCCATTGTTTTCTTTTTTTCTTAGATTTCTTAGATGGTGCTTGCTATTTGCGTTGTTGTTGTTGTTGTTGCTGTTACTTGGTTGGTTGTCTGCTTAAGATTATTGTATTTTCTGACAAAGACTATCCAATTTCACAAAATAATATAAAATATTTTTTTGGAGTAAGAAAAAACCTCTATCTCAGTTTTGTTTTTTTTTTTATACTTTTGAAGAAGAAGCAGTAATCTAATATAACTTAAAAGCATCAAAATGGAAACTTTAATGTCAGACTTCATGTTCTTACAAATTGATGGAATATTTGATAGACTCAATAAGAAGATTGGAGCAAGGGCATACCGAAATAAAAAACAACAGGAAGGCCAAAAAAAGTTGGTTTGAGAATATCAAATTGAATGACAACGTTAGAAAGAAATGAGAGAAATGAGGTTAGGTTTAGGCTAGGAATTAGCGAAAAAAAGTAAATAAGTCTTTGAAATTCCTGAGAACAGAATATATGAATTTAATAGAAATACCAATAATTATTTGATGTTAAATAATAAAATAAAATAGAATAAAGTAGAATTAAGTAAAATATAACTCTATAAACAGCTAAAAGTGAATTTTTCACTTTTTATAATGTCTAAAGCTATTCAATAACGCAGTTCTATTAAGTTTTGTGTGCGGGATGATATTTCTAGAGCCAAATCGTTGCATAAGGCCTTCGGTGAGCGGGTTCTATTGAAAACAAGAGATTATTATGTAGTGTACAAGTTGTTTCAAATTGTTTCGTAATCATCATGTGACTTCTGAATATTCGTTAATCTGTACACAATACTCCTTTGAGAATATTTTGAATCAATTAAAAAGATAGAAACCGAACAAGTCTGTTTAAAAATATATTCTGTATTTTAAGGTTTAAAAATATAATAATTTTTTTAAATTTAATTTTCCAAAATTTTCATTTGAAAATAGTTAGAGCGGTTTTTTTAACTTCCCATAGGAAGTTTTTCAAATCGGTCCTCGAAGTTTCAAGGTTCTTAGAATCTAACTAAAACATTTTTAGAGAGATGTCTGTGCGTGCGTGTGTACATGCGTTCATGGGAAGCTTTTTCGTTCGTCTATATCTCAACAACCTGTGGATATATCAACTTCAATAAAATTTTGTTATACAGATAATGATGCTGAAAGGACTTTAAAAAAATGGAGTGGGTGGTTTTTTGGTTAACCCAAAATATCTCAGAACCAATAAGGCTAATGACTTGGATTCAATTTTATATTATCTACATATTGTGACGTGATACCAAACTTTAATTGTCATTTCAAATGTTTTACAAAGAAAAAATTGACTTATCTCCAAAATAATTTTGTGCAACAAAAAATAACGTTTTGAAATCTGGTCAAATTTTGAAAAAAATCGAATTGACAGTTTTCTTACAAAAAATAAAAACCAAAAAAGAAACATTACTAAAAGTTGGTAAAAATTGATATTGGACTCAAATATAATTTCAAAAATTAAAACTATTGGTTTAAACTAATTTCATCTTATAGAAAATAATGTTTTCGATATTCTGTCAAATTTTTATAAAAACTCAACAGTTTGTTTTTTTTTCATAAAAAATTAAATCTACAAAAAATAGTACGCAAAATTGGTAAAAATTTATATTTGATTCTGGATATTTCTTGAAAAATTGAAGGTATTGACTTCAAATGATTTTATTCTGTTTCAATGTATGATACTGTTCCAATCTGTATTTGTTTATATAAGAAATACAAATTTTCAAGAAACGATACTAAAATTTGTAAAAATTTGTTTTCGACCAAAGATCTCGTTAGCTAAAATGTATTTTGAAATCAAACTATCTTATAATATGTAAAATTTTGTTGACAATTTTTTGTTAATTTTTAAGAAAAATTCAACTGACAGCTTTTACAAAAAAGCAGGAAAACCAACAAAAACAACAAAAAATTATAAGAAAAAATGTTTGACTCAAGTATTAGGAGAATAAAGAAAGATATTGACTTCAATTTATTTATCTCACACAAAATATTATTTTGATTATTTTGATAAGGTTTTAAGCACCCTACTTTTTTTTAAATAAATTTTGTAGTATAAATAATTTAATTTAAGTTCAAAAATATTTTTGGAATGCAGTTGTTTAGAGTTTACTTACATACCTATATACGTTTCACATTTTAATTTCGTACAAAAATATTGTTCCGTTTTTGAGATATTAAATTAAAAAAAAATGTTTAATAGTTTTTTAAAAATCAAAACCAATGAGATTTTTGCTCATCAAATATTATTAAATCGGTTGATTAGTTATTGAGAAAACTTGAAAACAAACCAAGGGTTATATGGGGGGTACCCTTCTGGAGCAATATAAACATATTTTTTTTTTTATCGAAAGAAGTCAAATTAGGAAATAAAAATGTTGAGAAATCTATCGGTTTTTTGAGAAAATTTGAATTTTCAACTTTTGGCCAGCAAATGTGTATGGGGAGGTGCAGGGAATTAACTTCACGGGAACTACCTTCACATGGGAACTAACTTCACCACTAGTGGGAATTAATTTCACTTTTTTTTTGTTAAGTTATCTCCCACTGAAGACGGGAGATAATTTCATCAGAAAATTGTGTGAAGTAAATTTCCACCTACGATTGAAATATCTGAAAAAATATCAAGCGTTGAATTGGTGACGTGAAATAGTACCAAATAAAATAACACCAATTTTCAAATTTGGCCTTATTTCGTTGTTCAAAACGAAATAAAACCAATTTGGCTTTATTTCGATTTATAAAAAGAAATAAGGCCAAAAAAATAATGGAAACAACGCCGAATTTTTAAAGTTCACTTTTTTACATACAAAACACGCAAAAATGGTTGATTTATTGTCTAGAATAGCTACTTTTGCTTAAAAGTTTTTTTTAATTGATAGCACGGCGTGGCGGCGTACTAAGAGGTAGGTATGTAAGGGGGGGCATGCTGCCCCCTGCAACCCCCTGCTTGGGATCACTATAGGATTTGGGGTGGGTGCGAGTTTCGGTATATGCAAAGAACTTTTGCATTTGAGCACTAAAATCAAAGAAATTCCCAACAAAAAAAAAAGCAAGTATGGCTCACAGTTATGAAAGAATCACAACGCATTCGTGTTCTTTGCATATACCCAAACTCGCACCCACCCCAAATCCTGCTTAGTGATCCTAAGCACCTTCCCACCTTCAGTGGGAAATAACTTCACCAAAAAAAGGTTAGATTAATTCCCACTAGTTCCCATGTAAAGGTAGTTCCCGTGAAGTTAATTCCCTGCACCGTATGGGGATTAATCTTATTTTTAGCCTGAAGAAAAAAATGGAGAGAAATACAGAACGTGACAAAGCTTAAAACCTTAATTTTCAATTTTGAACTCAACTATCCTAATGGTATGCCTGGACAGACAGGCAGACGGACGGGATCGGGGGACCCACTTTTTTCGACTTCTCTACCATCGTTATGTCATGCTTGCCATATAGTTCCTATATGTCGCAAGCAAAAATAATCGTACCATTTATTATGTTAAAGTCTTATTTTTCCTGAAATGGAGGAATTTTTAATTTTTTAATTTAATTTAAATTGTTTTCAATCTCCTTAAAAACTGAAATATATTTTTAGATTTGGTTTCTTGGTATTTTAATCAATAATTGACAAGAACAAATAGTACCCAATAACATAAAAAAATTTTAAGGGGTTTTGTGTGAAATTTTACACTCGCAGGTTAAGGCAGCTGCTTGCCGAATTTACAATTGAAAATTTAGAATGAAACAACAACAACTTGTGTGTGCTACCACCAAGTTTGGCTGGAGTTATAGCTATTTCACGGGGGCCAACCCGATCATCAGACTCCTTTAGTGGTGCTTAATCGCTTTTTGTTCAATTTAATTTTTGAAGAACTTTTGCCCGAGCTGGGCTTGAAAAAGCGACCTAGCGTGTGAGGAGCTAGTGCACTACGCACTACGCCACCGCACCCACATGAAAGTTGTAAGCCAATTACAGGTTTTTTCGTTCTATCGAACTATACTGAACCGATTAGCATTTTTCTAAGTACACACAAGTAATTGTTGTTGTTTTATTCAGGTTATTTCTATTATCTCCTCACTTTTCATAAGCCAACAATTCGATTGGATTCGTATGAGGAGGGAGATGAGGCGAAAGAGTTTGACGCTGGTCAAGATTTTTAAATTTAACAATTTTTAAGGGGTTTTTGTGTGAAATTTTACACTCGCAGGTTAAGGCAGCTGCTTGCCGAATTTACAATTGAAAATTTAGAATGAAACAACAACAACTTGTGTGTGCTACCACCAAGTTTGGCTGGAGTTATAGCTATTTCACGGGGGCCAACCCGATCATCAGACTCCTTTAGTGGTGCTTAATCGCTTTTTGTTCAATTTAATTTTTGAAGAACTTTTGCCCGAGCTGGGCTTGCACTAGCTCCTCACACGCTAGGTCGCTTTTCAAGCCCAGCTCGGGCAAAAGTTCTTCAAAAATTAAATTGAACAAAAAGCGATTAAGCATCATTCTTCATTTTTTGTGTCGTATATGGTCTGCCTTGAATTTACTAATGGAAAGCCTTGAATTTGAATCAGCTTTCACTATCGACCACTTTTTCTGAAATAATGTGGCTTTTTTGACTCTTAATTTGTGATTTTTTCCATACCTCTCTGGGTCCTTGAGGTAGTTGTTTATATCAAATTAAAACTCGTACTAATTAGTGAGCGTGGTTAGTAGAAAGATGGGGGACCGTCTCGAAACCTACCGCGTGCTGTTGTCATGTGTTCTTTCTGTGTTGTTCTTTCTCCTCTGTCCTTCTGTCTTGTATTAATGTCTTGTGTTGTTATCACCTTATTTAGTCTAGTCGCTCAAGGTGCTGCGTCTCTACTCTGTACATTTATGTGCTGAGTAGTATGTAATGTAATGTAATGTAATGTAATGTAACTCGTACTAAGCTCCCAAACAATCAGAGTATCCTTTTATCTGATTTTAAACACGCTAATAGGTAAATTTAGATCTTGTTCCGATTCATATGACACAAAAACAGTTGTTTTTTATGACATTCTTCGGAAAACCGCCATAAAACCTGAATTTATCAACTTAATCCAAAATTCTTTTTTGAAATATAAATTTAATATATTTACTTCACATTTGGATTTTTCCAAAAAATCTAAGGGCTTGAAAAATGTCGTCAAATAAAAAACCAAAAAAGTGTATAGAAAACCCAAAAAAAAATAAGATTCTAAAAATCCTCGGATCGAAAATCTTCAAACAGTAACCTCTAAAAAGAAAAGCTTTGTGTCAGAAATCTTCTAGCCAAAATCTCCAAAACGTATGGTGCTTTTAAAACGAAAATTCTAGTAACAAATGAGGAATTGGCTACTGAAGGCATTGATTAAATGTTTTAAAAATCCTCACATATTTTTAAAAAAACAAAAACTATTTCAATAACTTTAATGGTATAGAATTTTAAGCTAAGGCCATAGGAATAAATCAATAAATCTTCGGAATAGTATTATTTGCTCGCCAGTTACAAAAACTTGTTAACCAATGTATGTATAATCGGTATCATTGTCGAAGAATAAACACCAGAAGCGGTGTTAGCATACGCACATGAAAATTAGGGATTTGGAAATTTCTTGAGAATTTTGGCATTCAAAATTTATTTTTTGGAGATTTATTCCATGGAATAATTTTTCGTTAAAGATAATGTGACTTTAGAATATTTTTTTTGAGACCTAGTACGACTTTCAAAATGATTTAAAAGCATAAGCATACCTGATGTATTGTTCTTAGTTTTCAAGCATTTCAGTGCATCACTCCGCTCAAATTCAAGTATTACTAAGATGGTCCTGGAAATTATGTATTTTAGAATCAAAAGTCTGTCATTGTAAAAAAGGAAAGTCCTAAACACATTATGCACATTTGCTTGGTATTTTTAAATTGCAGTATAAGAGTTATGAAATAAAATAAGGAGTCTCGGTACTGCCATTCTTACCTACTGCTATAGGTCATATTTAAGAATACAATAAATAATTTTAATAATAAGAAAGAGGTTGGGAAGGGACCTGCAGTGATAACTTCCCATCCCTGCCCAATGGTCGATTTTTTTAAAAATGAATAACAATATTTTGTGTGACATAAAAATATTTGAAATTAATATCTTTCTTGAAACTTAAAATAGACCTTAAAGCATTGAAAAATGTCAAAATTTTTAATTCGATAAATCTGACCAATTACAATAACTTCCTATGGGAAGTTATTAAAAGGATAATGCATTTTGAAGCCTCTGAGAAACTCTAATTTTGATTCACCATATCATATTGATTTTCTATACAAAGTGAAAATAATTCCTGATCCAGCCAATTGTCAGTGTCTGAAAATGCGGTCTTGTGGTCGGGTGTGCGATGACAGCAATGATTCTAAGCACGAATTTATTCGACTCATTTCAACACCTGCCTATTTAATTTTTAAATTTAGTGGGAATTCTTGCATATATTTATTTTCAAAAAAAAGATTGAGAAATTTGTTCTCAGAATCCAACTCAATTTAAAAATAAAACGCTTCTTCACCTTTACAAAGAAAAAAACATCGCTATTTTAAGGAATAATACCTAGCAATTTTCAGAAATGGAAATTTATTTTTATATTTCATGTACATTCTACAAAACATTCAAAATTCTCAGAAAAGAAAACCTTGGGGCTCTATATATCTCCTGTGGTTAAACAAATCTCTATCCACACGCCAGAGGTGCATAACTGAGTGTTTTTTATTTTAAGATTCTGCCTTAATTTAATAAAATGTTTTTAATTATTATAAATGTTCAACCTCTATACACACTCCGTCTTCTCCAACCCTCCTCCTCCTTTTTTTTTCGGATGGCCAAAGTTAAAAGCTTTGTCAAATTATAATTGCATAAATGTGCATTATTCTCTTTTCTTCCCACAAACAAATACTTTTTAGTGTATAATTCATTTTTTAATTGTATTTTCTTTTTCTAAAAGTGCATAGTTTTCACTTGTTTCAATTAAAAGGCTTTTATGAATTCATTTAAATCATTTTCAAGGCCAACACCGACCCGCACCTCTGCAAATGCCGACATTGGAACAAATAAAAATGAGTGGCCACCATCATCGTCCATATAATGAGGACATAATTTCGGTAGAATCAATAAATTTCATGCCTCATTAAATTGCTTTGTTCTTAAACCTACATTAAAACGAATAAGAAGGACACAAATAAACGAAGAATAAGGAAGCTCATGATATGAAAGTGGGTTTTGATAGAAGAAAGAGGACAATTTGAATAGAGAGAAAGACTCTATCTCTATATTAATAAACTCTAGCATCATCAAGGACATCAAGGACGCAATGAAACTCATTCGAAAAGAATAAATGCTCATGTCGATTGTAATGGCCCATAGTGTCTAATAAAATTCTCATAAGCTTATAGAGCAATAATAATTACAATAAAGTTCCACTCAAAGATTTATTATTAAAGCTGCAGATACAAATAAGAAAAAAGAAACTGAAAAAGGATAATTAGAACCAGTGAGCTACATCAGCTACACACATTGATGTGATGGTTCCTTAACCCCTTCAAATGGTTCTTTATCCCAGTTCAGCAGGGTTGTGGTGCTGGAATGGATTCGATGGCGATGTCGATGTCGATGGCGATGGCTAAAAGTTTTGTCTCATCTTAATTATTTAATCCCACGGATACAGCAGTACACTCTATCCAGGCTATAACCAACCACCAGCTCAGCTCAGCCCAATCCAGCCAGCTGCCAGCCAATATTGCTGGACGGAAAAATGATTATTTTATGTCCCACCATATCGCCATCACCATCACTTTTGCCATCTTGCCACTGCCACTGCCAATGCCACTATCACTGCCACCCATGGCATCATACACCACTTCTTGTCCCACTCCAGGGGATTAGATGAAAATGATGCAATAAAACTGGCTGCTATGGCAAACTGTTAACTGGTAAGTGTTCAGGATTTCAGGGTAATCTCTTGTGTTTTGTAAAACGATTACCAAGCAATCTATTCTTGGATAATAGTGTCCGGTAACGTAGTTATAGTTTCTAGCGACTAAAGAAAACATCCAGCTAACTTTCTATATTAAATGAAAAATACACATTACACACATCCTCCTTGTTCTATCCTTTCTCGTTAGTATCCACCCTAAATAGACTACCTATGAACAGATAGATATTTTAGTCAATATGCCTGGAACTAAAATTAGATAGATACTCGTATATATATTTCTAGGATGTACTTCAATCCAACAAAGACGAACGTCCACAATCCGGAACGTTGAAGGATTGCAAAGCTTTTGTATTGTGTAGAGAAGCGATTTATAAATCTTGTCTCTTCGGTTTAGTTTGGTTTATTTCGTTTGGCTGGGATTCAAATTGTAAATATAACTACAGTCAAGTCGAGTGGAGTCATTGAAAGAATGGCGCCGGAATCCTTGGTCAGAGACTTTTTGGCGGAATATGTATAGAATCTTGGTCATTGTCCATGGGCTAAAGGGCAGATAACTATATAGTGGCCGGATCGATTGACGAAGATAAATCAAATCAAGCGGAAGATGGATTTTGTGATATCAGGGGTTAGATTGAGTTAATTTTTGAAGGCAATTACCTAATTTTTTACTGTAATTGGTCAGTTATTTTTACTTTACTGAGCCAGTTTATTCTAACGCATAGTCATTGGGTCAAAATGGATAAAAGTTAGAAGAGATAAAGATAGGCAATATCGAGATTTGACAGAATTGATTTGTTGGTTCATTGCTCGTTGACTGAAATGTTTTAAAGGATTGGAAGAGTTTTGTTTGTTTTCGAGACAACAAGCAAAACTCAGAAAGACTCTGATAACGCTTTTTTTGAACTAAGCAAAAAAGAAATTGATTCTTCTTCTTTTTTCTTCGAGACTTGAGTTTTATTTGTATGCGAAAAATTGAGTTTGTTTCGAGATTTAGGCAGGGTCAACATTTTAGCATTTTATTTTATAATAAAATAAATTAAAAAATGCTTTTTAAAATTCCATTGATGTTATGGCGATGTTTTTGATAAAATACCAAACGTTAAAGCTTTGCTTCGAATAGTGCTCATAGATTCTGGATGAATCAGCAGCTATTTATATACTATATAATATAAATAACGATAAATCTATCCATTTTTCTTTATATTTATATTGTATCCCCCAATTTAAAACACATATTATGACACACAGCTATTGAATAGAAAAGAATTGAACTTTCGATGAGAAAATCCAGGAGATCCAGAACCAATACTGATATTTTTTGATTTGGACAAGATTTATACGATCAGCAAAAGTCTCGTAGGCTTTGATAGCATGGCCAATCCTTATCTATATAATTTCTTATGATTTAAATATTCAACCATATCCTTGCAGCCGGCTTTAAATGCGGCAATCTTTGACTAAAACAACAATCTCCTTACCTCGAAAAGACTTCAGCAATTTTTCTCAATCTTCGCTGCCGAATTTAACAATCTTGAAAGCCATGCAAATTGTTTATAAATATAAAAAAAGAAAGTGATGTGCACAGTCAGTCTTTCAACTTAAGCTGCTGAAGACATCAACAATCGTTGATTGGCAAAACCAAAGATAATGTCATCAAACTCGGAAAAGTACTTAATATTTTTTTGATGCCAGGTCTCGTCGTGTCGGTGTTAAGAAAATGAATGCGCGGACAGTTAAGACCACATAACAGCAAGTTATCCCACATTATCATCCTATTAAAAAAGATGTGTTAAAACAGTCTAGATCTTGTTTGTACGATCCACAAATATTGGATTGATCCCGATAGCTAGAAGCGTTGTTAGCTTAAAAGTTTTTCAATTGTCGCGGGTAGATTTTGGCGCCCCGCCGTGGCGGTCATTTTGTTTTGGTGAATTCTATCAAATATTTTGTTTATTTTTCACTTGTTTATACCAAATTATCATGGCAAGTTACACGATTGAACAGCACATTCAAATGATAAAACTTTAGTATCAAAATGAGTGTTCGTTAACGCATATTGCCGTATATGAGACGACACCAACCCACGCGAGATTCACAAGGTGATAATGCGTCCTCAAAAAGTTACTGTTTGGAGTGGATTTTGGGCCGGCGGTGGCGTAATTGGTCCCTACTTTTTTGAAAACGACGTAAGTGAGTCGGTCACCGTCAACAACGAGCACTATATAACGATGATTACTAATTTTTTATGGCATAAATTGAACCATATGGACCTAGAAGACATGTGGTTCCAGCAGGACGGCGGAGCTACGTGCCCTGAAGCTGAACATAACACAGGCCAACACTCAAATTCAGCCGGATCTATGCGGAAGAGTCATTTAAAATTGGACCACTAGCATCGGTGCCACCGTTAGAAGCCGAGGTGGGCATTTGAATGATGTCAAACAAGTTGACTGCGTCCTGTAAGATATGCTGATAACCATTTTAGTACGTATCAAACGCCTTTGCAAATTCAGTTTAGATAACGTCCACTAGGTAACCCTTTTTAATGAATTGGGTACATAATTCGTCAAAATGATTAAGTTAGTTTGTTGACGGTAGCAGTAGTTTGTTATTTCATCTTTTGGAATTCATTTGTGAATAGGAGTTACAAAGGTTGTTTGCTATTCTGATAAAAAGTCATATGTTAACGAACTATTAAAGACCAAGACCAAAGAACTCTAGAGAGAGCCACGGATCATTTAAAAAAAAAAGATTAATTCATTCAGAATAGAATTGTTGTCCTCAGTTAGACCAGATCGAAGACTATTCAAATTAATTAGCCGTCTATTAAATCAAGGAGGCTTTGAGGCATTTTTTTAAATTTTAGTTTAAGAAACAAAAAGATTAACAGCTTTTTTAAGAGAACTATAAAAATTGTTGTACAGAAGTGATAGTTCAAGATTGAATTAAAGTTTAAGTTAATGACAGATTATAATAAATGAAACTTGCAATGTTACTGAAGGTTACTTAACAAAAATTATAAAAGTTTACTATTTAAAAAAAATCAAAGCAAATGTGTTGCTATTAGAAAAATGTCTTTTTTACAATTTAATGAAAATTTGATAATAATTTGATAAATGTCAATAGATGAATTATATTTAATTATGCAAATGATTATTCAACATTTATGCATATAAAGAGCGCACTAAAAGCAGCACCCCCTCTTTAAAGTCTGATTATTCACCAGAAGAATAAAAAATATAGTTTGTTTTGATTTCATAACAAAGTTTCCCATAGTTCTTGTACACAATGCACATTTTAACATCACCAACTTAACATTATTAAAAAGGTTTTTTACGGAAGTATTTTAATTTTTGTAGTAAAAACGGTCTATGGAAAGACCACTTCTCCAAATTATATAACGGCGATGACGAACCGAATTCCGCTGTAAGGGAGATAGAACCACTCAACCTAGGCGATGCAGATCAACAATTCCGCCTACCCGACATCGACGAAGTGAAGATAACTATATCTAAACTGAAGTCAAACAAAACTGCTGGGGCTGAAAAAATCGCTGACGAATTATTCAAAGGCGCATGAGATGAATTGGTAGGGAGCATGCACCAACTCATCTGCAAAATATGGTCGGAAGAAAGCATATTCGATGAGTGGAAGCTCAGAATAGTTTGACCAATACTTATGAAAGAGACCCTCTGAATTGAAGGCATATAAGATCCTTTCTGCTGTGTTATGTGAACATCTGCAAGTGTTCGTCAACATTCCGATAGGTCCGTATGTGCTTGCAGACAAGGAAAATCCACCACTGAACAAATATTCACATTACGGCAGATCTTGGAAAACACTAACATTAACTTGAAATCGATATACACCATCTCTTTATCGATTTTAAAGTCGCGTATGACAGCATCTATAGGGAAGAGCTTTACAGAGCAATGTCTTGTTTTGTCATCCCTTTCAAACTTGTCCGTTTGTGCAGAATGGCGATGGAGAACGTATGCTGCTCTATCAAGGTCGGAAATGACCACACCTGTGCGTTTGGTGTCAAAAAAGGTTTAAGACAAACAATGCACTGTCATGCGACTTCTTCAACATCGTTCTGGAAAGAATTATGCAAAACTCAACCGTCAACACTAGAGGCACATCTTCCAAAGGTCCATCCAATTACTCGGATACGCAGATGATATTGACATAATTGGAAGATCATTGATGTCAGTGGAGCGTTTTTGAGCATTGCGACGGAAGCGAAGAAGATGGGTTTAGTGGTCAATGAGGGCAAGACCAAGTATATGCTGTCATCGAAAAAGGACATTGAACAACGACGTCTTGGACAAAACGTCACCATGGACAGCTATAATTTTGAGGTAGTTAAGGACTTTGTCTACCTAGGCACCTCTATTAATACAGACAACGACACCAGCGCTGAAATCAAACGAAGAATAACTCTTGCAAATCGCTGCTTCATTGGACTTAGAAGGCAATTGAGTAGTAAAGTCCTCTCTCAAGCATCTAAAATCACCATCTACAAGACACTCATTATCCCGGTTCTCATTTATGGAGCTATCGCTGAGGCCTGGACCCTGTCAAAGAAAGATGAGAGCGTCTTAGGGTGCTTCGTGAGAAAAATTCTTCGGGTGATTTTTGGTCCCGTCTGCATAGATGGAGGAGAAGATATAACGACGAACTGTACGGGCTATACAGCGACACTGACCTGGTCACCAGAATTAAAGTCCAACGACTTAGATATCTCTGTCATGTAGAACGAATGGACATCAACGTTCCAGCCCGGAAGGTCTTCGAATCAAATTTGGAGGGACGGGCGCGGTAGAGGAAAACCGTGCCTCAGGTCGCACACGCAGGCAGGTGAATACCTCAACCAACTTGACGTGCGAAACTGGAGACAGCTAGCTAGGGACACATCTTGGTTGAGGCCCAGGTCCGCCCTGGACTGTGTGTTGCTTATATTACAGCAACATAAATATTACAGTACGATCAACTTACACTTTTCTCTATCCTCACTCTCAGTCTCTTTAAATGTGTCCAAAGGATTATAGGGGCCATCGGGCATGTATACAGAGTTTAACTATGCAGTACATTCTAATCATGACATTTTGCGTTTTTGAACTTTCCCAATTTACATTAATAATCAGCTTTTATATTTTTAAAAGCTGAAAAGAATTACAAAATTTGATAACGTTCAAAGTTTGGCTACTGAGCCTGTGGTAAAACCTGATCTAGCCGGGAAATTGATTGATCGTCAATATTGGGTAGTTCGCGAATTCTGTGTTTTTCAAAATAAGCTATTTTTTTTTTACAAAATCGTAAATAAAATAATTGTTTGGTATATACATAAATGTGCCAAAAGTTTCGATAGTGGACATACTTACTTTATTATTTCACAGATTTTGTTTGAATGCTTTAGGTATTGATCAAATGATCACCACCAAATTCAAGAATTGAATTTTAGTTTAAAACTGATTTGATAACGATATCAATAATTAAAATAATTTAAATAAAACTATTAAATCTGAGATATCGGAAAAAATGGTGCATATTGGAACTCTTTTTTATTTTTGTTCTCGAATCTGCTCTGGAACATTGAGACTATTCCGAAAATAGTAATTTCACTTCATCAATCATCTAAAACATGTCCCTTAAAATGTATTTAAAACATTAAAAATATAAAATTCCTCCACGTGATAATTTCACCTATGCTGACGCTCATCAATTTGTCTTTTTTATTTATTTTAATTGTTTTCTCATAAAAAGCAACTCTTTCCCATAAATTCAATTCATTCGAAATCATGTAGTTTTTATTTATCACGTAAAACATTGAAGAATCGACAGAGAAAAACATACTTTAGTTAAAATTAAACTATATAAAGTTTATGACAGCAACAAAATAATTACAATAAAGTCTTCTCACATTCAAACATCAAAAAATAAAACATAGTGGAACAGAAGGAACTAAATTCCATGTTCGAATTTCGAACATAAATACACCCAACCACCCATCATCATACAACTGACTGACTACCAGCTGCTGCCACTTTACTTTTTAACTGTCAGATTTAAAAGCTTTATCCTCAAGTTGAGAGAACTGAATATGATGGCGATTGAGTTTGAGATTTGAATGTGATAGAGCTTTGTGGTTTATAAAAATATATTCCAAATAATGTCAAACTTCAAAAACGATTTCAATTAATTTTACCCCAAAATTAGACCTTTGATTAAAGGAAAATCATGCTTTAAGTAGGTCCTTGTTTTCATCATTACAAAACAAAACAAAAGAATATTAGTCCTAAATAATTCTATCTACTTTCTGTTACTTGGATTTTCAAGCAGTTTTCGGATATCGACTGAATGTTTTTCATTCCTTTTTTCGCTACAAACTCGCCCATTTTCCTTAATTCTGATATATGTACGTACATGTGGCGGCTAAAACCCAGCCAGACATCACCATCACAACCAAACGCAAACTACACATATCCAAGTAAAAAAGAGCCCCATCACAAGTCACGACCATTTCCAACCCAATATAGAGGGGTGTTTTTTGGGGCACTGTGTATAGCTGTATGTAACTGTATAATATACACGAGGAGTTTCGAGCGTTCGATATAATCTTTCGCATGGAAAAATTCGTTCATCTTCGATATTTGTTCAAAAATCGTTAGAAAACAAATCACCATTTAAATTAATTAACTTTCTAAATCATTAACAAGGACTTCAGCTTTTCGGGAGTGTTAAAATCACAAAAAAAAAAATTCTTCTCAACTTCAACTTCAAAAAAGAAAAAGATTTAAGATTTTCCACCGGTGAGACGCGGTGCGCGGTGTGGTAAAATAGTTGGGTAAAAAGTTTTCCGTTTTCTTGTATTTTTGTTCCTCTCATTTTTATGGCCAAAAAACCCATTTAACCTGTTGTATATGGGAATAAGTTGTTGCCGTTGCCATTGCCATTGCCGTATACCACCTAACCGTGGCTGAAATCCTTGTTATTGTTGTTGTTGTCACCTTCCTTATCCTATGTCGTTGACGTCGTCGTTGTCGTTGCTTTTACTGTTGCTATTGCCGTAACGTAACCGAACCGCTCGCTGGCTGCTTTTTGCCTTAGCCGTGCGTCGTCCTCGTCGTCCTTATCGTGCTTCGTCGTCGTCTTCTTCGTCGGTTGAGTTGAGTAGAATGTTTCAAGTCCCATTGTGTTCCTAAGGATACTGATGTTTGTTATAGTTAATTAACGTGAATTTCCTGGGCCGATTTTCAGTTCTAACAACCACGGTTATGTGAGTCAGAGTCCTCCGTCTCTTGCTAAAGTATCTAAAACAACGATTTAAAACGTGTCTTTTAGTCTTAAAATTTATAAAATTGTATTATTCAGATCCTTTTTGAGATTCGAATTAATCAACAATTTCTTCGTCCTTGTTGTATTTTTGGTGTTTTAAAGTGTATTATCTTTTTGCTTCTTGTGGCTTGTGGTATATTATCCTTTTTTGGTTTTGAGAAGTGTTCTACGGGCAAAGGAATTTAATGTAATTGTGTATAAAATTGTTCTTTTTTCGCTCTGTAAAGTCAGTGTGAGTATAGGAAGCTTCTTCGTCGGCCCACAACGTTCCTTCGCTCTCGCTTCACCTCGCCCACTTTAAGAACGTCGACGACGAGCGACGGACCGTTGGAAAAGAAGTAATTTCTCATCGATACTCGTTTGAAAAAGCTCCTTTTCTCAACCCCCCCATCATATGATTCTATATTCGTGTGTCCGTGTTTATGGTCCTGCTGTGTGTGAGTGTGTGAAAATTTGAATAAGGTCCTTTTTTTGTGTGTAACAACAAAAAAATATTGAAACAAAAGTAATTGTGTGCTTCAAAAATCGTGAGAAGAAAAGAGAAAACAGCATTCCTATTTCCAATACTGTAATACACAGGAATAACCGTAAAAAAAGCTTTCACCACACTCAAACAGTGTTTGGTAATAGAATAAAAAGTTTATCGGTGCCTTTTTCCTTCAAGTAAAGTTCAAGAAAAATCGGTTTTCCAAGCTAAGAAAAGAACTAAATTCCTAATCGAATATAAAAATATTGATGACCAGGAGACATATTTACTCCTTGACTTTTCACAAGTAAGTGGATTAAATCTTCTTTACTCTAGGACTTTGTCCTTTAACATTTAATAAAAGCTCCTTTGATAATAAAAATACATACATACATACATACATACATACATATATCTTTTAAGCATCCATGTATGAGTGTAAGTTTATGCTTTTGAATTTTCATTGTTCTTTTGCGGATATCATAAATCAAAATCATTGACAAAAACAAAGAAAAATAGTAAAATCGCACATCCTGTAACATGGGACAGGGTCCTGTAGGTGACATTTACATAACACAAACCGTTTATATGTATGTGCATAATAGTGACAGTGTAAACATTTTTACATCTGACATTTTAGGTATGAGAGCAAGTTGACAGGAATTTCAATTGCATTTAAACTTGCTCAGCGTCAGCAAAATCCTTTTTATATTTTTAGTTGTTGAGAGGAAACAAAAATTATTCAGCTTTCTGGGTTAAATTGACACAAAAAAAAGAATTAAAATGCATAATCAAGGATTCAGTTGAATCAATATTGTGGAACCTACCTAAATGTTGGAAGTTTTAGGTGAATATTTATTTTTTGAAAGGACATAGAAGTCGACAGAATTTGTAGTAGTTTAAATCCTGAATTAATATAAAATTCATAATAACTATTTGAACTTTCTGTTCCTTTCGTTTTTTGTTTTTTAATTTTAATTTAAATTTATTTTGACTTTGAACAATTTATTATTAAATTTTTAAAGAGTGTCCTTTTTGCCTACGTAATACCTTACATGTACTATACTCATTGATTTCTAACTACTGTCGTTTTGGTTACGATAAGTAAAGAAGCTTGGGACAGAAAAGGAAATAGGTATATGTAAACTGATTAGGAATGTGAATTGGTAGCACGTGCTTCCGATTTATGAACCGAGAGATGATTGAATGCAAAATTTATAGGTTCTAGAATTTATTTGATAGAAAAATTATTCAATTCATGATGGAACACTACTCGTATATGGGATTTTGGTAATATCTGTTTTTGTAAGATTATTAGATATGAAAAGAAAAACATCGGTTACATCAGAAACAAAATTGATTAACTTAAGTGGATGATAGGTTGGTAAAGAAATGCTGATGTGAAAAATTCAAGAATTCATTGTTTGGAAAATCAAGGAAGTTGCTTTTATTTTTTAATAAATAATTTAATCAGCTAAAAGTTGATACACCTATAGGACAAGGAATCCTTGTTATATAAGTTTTACACTTGGCTTGGCAAGGTAAAATCGAATGGTAAGAGCTAGATTCTTCAACTTGGTAAGTGCCTTGATTGTGTTTCTCAGGCTATAAAATAGAAATGTGTATATTGAATGATCATGAAAAGATGGTTTGGGGTTATGCGAGTTGTTTGGGAGAACCCAGCAAATAACTTTTGAATTATTCTTTGTTGAATATTTATTTTTATATATTAAAAGCTGACCCGGCGAAGATCACACCCCCCTTATTTTTAAATTTAACAAAAAACTTGCTTTACTAAATCGTAAAGGCTAAGGAACTGTTCCTTTAAAAGTTAATTCGAATATTATAAAGCGGTACGAAAAGTCTACAATAATGAGGAGTTCGTTAAGAGAGGAGCGTTTAAAGGTTTCTTTTGTTCACTTAGCAGCCTTTAATTTGCTTTGATCGATATTTTATGATCGTTCAACGATATTTCTAAGGCTGCTTTGATCAAATGAATATTAATTATGTTCATTCGAATATTTTCACACAGTGCTCATTATTCAGAAATCGCTGGCGTAATTGACTGTTATATCCTATATGACACCCGAACACCGAATAGTCATAGGGAACTGTAACGTTTTGTTAAACCTCTCTTTAAAGTCGATGGTTTTATTTTCCCGGAACCGTGGTAGATCTGGCTTCAGAAATTCTTATTTTTTTTAACATCAACACGTTACGCTGCCTTCGCTCTTCATTAGTTTTAATGCCTTGAAGATTGTAGATATTTTTAATATTGATCCTGGTCTACGGAATTTATCCAGCCTATGCATGGTAAGGTTAGGTAAGGTTAAAGTGGCTGTCCGTGATGGAAGAGGACACAATAAGGCCAGTTTAGTGGTCCATTGTGATACCACATGAGTCTTGAGGCTTTCTCCTAAGCTCAATGAAATCAGCTTGAGTCCCTTACGAAACGTTAGATGCTGATTATGCTTATATGATTTAGATCGTTTAGATCGTTATAGAAGAATTTTCCTAGATAATTTTTTTCATTTTTGAGCTAGCGCAGGGTATGTACAGAGAAAGTGAAGAACTGTTTCGTCCTCTTCCTCGTCCATACAGCTTATGGAAAAGTCATTTAAGAATACACCTATACACTGTCCTATTAGACAGTGCCCGATTATGAAACTTTTTATCGAGCTTACATGCGATCTGCTTAGAGATAGCTTTAAGTCTAGTATAGGCCAGATGTTTTTTGTGACTTGACATGTGATGCCTTCTTCATAGCGTCCTGCATTAGCAATAGTTGGTATTAGCGATTGGTATGCCAGTATTTGCCAAACGTGGTAGAATGGGTTGTACAGTACCGTTCCTGGCGAGTTCATCTGCCTTACAGTTACCTGGAATGTCTCTATGGCCCGGCAGCCCGCAAAGGTGAATATTAAACTGTTGTGCCATCTCCTTGCAGTTGGGGAATGGTGTAGTCTGTGTGCTTTGGAATTGATTCCTAAGGATTACGGAGTGGCCAATGTTGTTGTTAATCCACTGCGACGATTTTTTAAGGCGAATAGCAGAGCTTGTAGCTAATTATTTGCTAAATATATCAAGAGGTGTTAGGTAGAGTAAGGTGTCCGGTGCCGCAGATGGGGTCGTGCGAAGCGATCCGCTTATACATAGGCAAGCTGAACGTTGGACTTTATTTAACTTATCCCTGTTGATACCTCTCTCTAAAGCAGTCCACCATACTGCCACACCGTACATTAAAATCGGTCTAATTACCGATGTGTATAGCCAATGCGTGATTCTGTGTTGTAAGCCCCATTTATTACCAGTAGCTTTTTTGCAAAAGGAGAGCTACAGTAGCTTTTTTGACTCTTTCCTGTACGTTGCGTTTCCAATTTAGTTTTTATCTAAGACAAGACCCAAGTATTTAGCCTCGTCTGAGAATTTTAATTGGATTCCTTTAATATGGGGAGGGTTGACAAATGGAATTTTGTATCTCCTCGAAAATAAGACCAAATCCGTTTTGTGTGGGTTAACACCCAGTCCACACCGATCAGCCCAAAGTATTAGTCTGTCTAACGCATTTTGTAAGAATTCTTTTAGGGTGTTAAGATGCTTTCCTGAAACTGCTATAGCAACGTCGTCGTCTGCATAGGCTATCACTCTGAAACCCTCCGCATCCAGACTAGTTAGGATTTCATTCACCACTAGGTTCCAGAGGAGAGGGGATAGAACACCACCTTGCGGTGTCCCTCTACTAACGAATCGTCTGCCAGAAGAGTTGCCCAGTTTTGAGTTAATTATCCTGCTAGTGAGCATTAAATGAATTAACTCCCGAAGCGAACTTTCTACATTTAGAGATGTTAGTGCAGATGTGATTGCAGATGTGTCCATGTTGTTAAAAGCACCTTCGAAAGCAACCATAGTGAACTTTCTATGATGGAGAGAATATTCAATGGTGCGTACTAAGGTGTGTAACGCTGTTTCCACCGATTAACCTTTACAGTAGGCATGTTGGGACGAAAACAGAAGTCTTGTATCAATACTTGCCCTTAAATGGAATGATGATAGACTTATAGGTCGTAGATCTTTAGGATTGACTTGCGAGCATTTACCTGCTATAAAAATAATTTTAACTTCTCTCCATGCCGAGGGAATATGGACCACATATAGACAGCTGGTAAAAATTGCCTCAAGAATTGTTGCAATAATAATCCGATGCTTAGTCCTCCACGTTGTCTCCTACCAATAACTTTAAGAGCTAGTTTCTCAGCATTCAATCGAGCTAGGTGCCCAGTCCACCAGAGGCTTAATTTTTGTCACAATATTTGCTTCAAGGTAGATTGCATACAGTTCATGATTGAAGCGTCTCCGTAATTGTCTTTCCTTACATAACGGGCAATTAATTCTCCGAAAGACCTTCTTCTCTAACGCATTTATAGAGGTTGGAGTGCCTTTTACTAAGTACTCAGATTTCGGATCCATACAGCAGCAGCTTAGAAGTTATAGTAAGGTTTCTGAAATTAAAATGCTTTTACATTAGGCTCTGTTAGACTTGAGCAACAGCCCACGTATTAATTTGTTTGGGTTGTTATTGTAATGCATTTTAAAGATTACACTTGTAAATCCATACCCCATTACCTTGATTAATTTATTTATTAGGCGGTGCAACAGTCCGTTGAGAACTAGGGATAAGTGACTTACAACTCTCAACCATTCCTGTGTACGAGTAATGTTGTCAGGAATATAGGGAACCTACGGTTTTAAGCCGAATCCGAACAGCTAATTTGAGAAAGTACTTTTTATGACAAGATTCTTGGGGAATTTGTCAATTCCTCGCAAGAGGCAGTACCTGTAAAAAAAACTTTAGATGGCACAAGCAGGGATCGATCTCAAGACCTCTAGCATGACAGTCCAACGCACTAACCATCATGCCACGGGCACTATCTTGATTATTGATGATAAATTTGTGAAAATTATTAATTTATACGAATAGGTTATCATCATATCTATTACTAAGTTAACGTATACTGTAATTTACATATACTTTTTTGTTCTGTTATGAAAATTGTGTTAATATTAACAACACGAAAAATACACAAAATAGAATTATCCAATTTAGTGCAGTCATTCGACATTTATAGATTTGTGAATTTCAAAATTGTTCAATTAGCCAAATTCGATTAGCAAAACCTAAACAAAAATCAATAATACGTAACAAATATTTTCTAAAAGGCGTCTGAAGATTTCTGCAAATAAGAAATACATTTTTATTTGTTGGCTTCACAGAAATTTTAACATTATTGCCTACGAGTGTTAGAAATTTCGAAGAAGTCTTTTAAAAACTTCAAAAATTATTTCTGTGAGTTGATGCAGTTGGGTTTTATTTTGTTGTTCGCGTGCATTTTTAAAAATTTCTTCCAACATTATAGGAAAACTATTAAAATTTGTTACAATTCTTACGAAAATGTGAATAATTTTAATCTTTCTCGTAAATGCGGATAACTAAAGTGAGAAGAACATTTTTAAATGGCTACTTGAACATTTTATATCAAAATTTGGGTCAGATGATCACCGAGTCTTTATGATAAGCTTATATTTTATACTATAAATTTTTATAGTTCTATGGGTTATTGATTACTGAAATATATATAACTTGGTAGGCTTGGTTGTTATGAATGTTGGGAAAATCCATAGGTTTTCATCAAGAAATCAAAGGTTGTGAATACACATACATAATTTTAAAGAAACCTACTACTACCAAACCGTTAGGAGTTTTCTCTTTTGAGGAATTGACAAATACTCCAAGATTAATTCTTGTCATGAAAAGTGCTTTCTCAAACAAGACGTTTGGATTCATCTTAAAATTGTAGGTCCCCTCCATCTCTGACACATTTGACCCTAAATACAGCACGAACTTATATGACGTTATCGACTTCAATTAAATTTTATATTGCACTTACTGACGTCACGGTATTGGTATGATCGTATCAAAAATTCTGCTGATAGTTTTTATAAATGATAATAAACTGACAAAATATTTGTTACTTTAATTGTTTTACAAACAGAAAATGATATTACCTACAGAATAATTAATGGAACGATGAATAATATTTTAAAACTTTAGTATTTTGTTAAGAAAACTCAAACTGACCTCGGGCTGCTTCTACTGTGCTGTCCTGTGCCTGTGGGTGTGGGTTCAAAGATTTTCCGGGCTGGATCATTAGTTTTTATGCACTTTACGTGACCCAGCCATCTTAGGCGTTGGACTTTTATACTTCTGGCTAAGTCTAAGTCGTTCCATTTTCCCCTCCACTCACATTCTATGCCTACGGGAAAAATTTTCTCTGGAAACTTGTCTTAGTTTAAGCTTCTGCACCATAAAGCAGGACGATAGCGACACTTTGGTCCTTCGAGAGAGGACTTTTCCACTCAATTGCTTTCTTAGCCCAAAAAAACAGCGGTTAACAAGAGTAATTCTTCGTTTGATCTCAGCACTGGTGTTATTTTCTGCGTCCATACCGGTGCCTAGGCAGACGAAGCCCTTAACTACCTCAAAGTTACGTCTGTCGATGTTGACGTTTTAACCGAGACGTCGGTGTTGTAAGTCCTTTCTTGATGACAACCATTAAACCCATTTTTGCCGCCTTTGCCTCAATACAAAAACCTTATTGATATCACGCTGAGTTCTTCCGATTATGTCAATGTCCTTAGAATATGCTAGACTTTTGAAAGATAGTGCTTCTAGTGTTGACGTGTGAGCTCTGAACTATTCTTTCAAGTACGATGTTAAAAAAATCGCATCACAGCGCATCATCTTGTGTAAAGCCTTTTTTGACATCGAAAGGTTCTGTTAAGTTGTTTCCAACGTTTATGGAGCTGCGTGAATTCTCTATGGTCATCCTGCACAAACGTACGAGTTAGACAGGGATGCCTAAACTAGACATGGCTCTTTACAGCTCGTCCCTGTAGATACTGTCATATGTGGCCTTGAAATCGATAATAAGAAGGTTGGTGTCGATTTGATGCTCTTAGGTTTTTTCCAGGATCTGCCTGTGGACTTTCCTCGTCTAAAACCACACTAATAAGGATCTATCAGGTTGTTGACGATGAGCTTTATACGTTCACATATTACGACAGAGAAGATTTTGTAAGCGATGTTAAGTAGACTGATTCCTCTATAGCTTATGCAGTTTATAGGGTCTCCTTTTTTCATAATCGGGCAAACAATACTAAGGTTCCATTCAACGGGCATGCTTTCTTTTGACCATATCTTACAGATAGGTTGGTGCATGCTACCAACCAAATTATCTCCAGGCGCTTTGAAGAGCTCGGCATTCAAGCCATTTGGTCCAGCGGCTTTGTTAGACTTCAGCTTAGATATGGGAACCTTAACTTCTATTAAGTTGGGAAGACGGGATTGTTGGCTTTCGTCCTCTATTTTGAATGGATCATACTGCCTAATTGTGGAATTCAGTTCTTTGTCGCTGTTATACTAGGAAATTTAAACTTAAGCTTAATATTTCTAACTTTCGTTTGTTTATTCACATGTTTTGGATAGAAGCTCAAACTAAAACTGTTAATTTCGTTAAAGAAAACCAAAAGCAAGTGAATTTCGGAATTTTGGACTATCAAATCAGTTTTCTTTCTGTATGGAATAAGTATTGCTTTCATGTTAAAGAAAGTTTCCAGTTTTAAATCTTACGTAACCGATAATTAATGAATAAGTCCAAAAATGTTTTTGTTATACCTTCCCTCAGCTATGTACTGTACATATGATCAATACTAATCGAGCTCTAGTTTATCAGATAGACCGTTAAGCTTTAAATTTAGTTATAGGGATATAGAGCATTTGTCATAATGTCATTCCCTTGAACTCGCTGTTGATTTAGCATTTCTAGGTCATGTACATAGCTCCAATACAATTCTTGGTATCTGTAGAACAATTCCAAAACGACTACTTCTAAGGTTATTGTCAAAGAAATCTCAAAACGGAAACGGAACTTTACATTTTGTTGAGAAAATTGGTTAATTTTTGGCTTATTCATTTCTGTATTTTAAAAGTTTATTTCCAGTTCTATTTGATAATGAAGTGGTATAAAAATCGTCTGATAGGCCATTTAAACATTTTGCTTAATTGTGAAGCGCACAAACCGTCAATTGACAAGAGTGGGAATGAAAAACATACTCGTTACAACATTTAAAGCTATCAAACCAAAAGGCATATTTTTTTTACTTAAGAACGTTCTTTTGCAACAAAGGAATTATAAATCTTATCTACATTTGGTAGAAAAGAAACCATTTTCCCTGCTAAACAGTAAAAGTACATTTAAATAGCAATTACATATATATAAACATACCGTATTAATAGGAAACTAAGATATTTTATTAGGGGCCAAATTTGTTATAGGTGCATCACTAAATTGTCTAATTGCTTTAATTTGAAGCCTTCTTTGAAATGATCCTTGAACTGAAGGCTATGAAAAGAAAGGCCCATTAACATATTAAGTCAATAATAATATTTCAAGAACTTTAACCATAATATTTCCAGTATAAATTGATATTCATCACGTGCGTCATGTGCTTCAGGTCATCTTACATCTGTCAAAAAGAAAGTACATTTTTGACTAAAATCCATCAATTATTTTCCAAATGTATATATGTACATCAACTCAAACGCTTGGAACTTGATTGATCGTTAATTTATGTATATGTATATGTACATACATACATAACAAAAATGAGAAATATGTAAAATGTATAAAATCATCGGCCTTGAAGTGTTGTAACTTGATGAAGGTTGTGAATTTAAGTACCAGTACACATTCCACTGTTGAATTTTAAGTGATTGAATAAGTCAACCGATGCAGTATGCCTACTCCTTTATATCTCATGCGTCACTTGTAAGGTATACTCGTATGAAACTAGGACATACCAAAATTAATACTCCCCCATCACCCTGCACCATATTTTGTATCCTTATATAGAACGCCATCTATCGCCAGATACGATAGACGGACGGACGTAGAAATATAGATCAATCATTTTAACAAAAAGTGGTAATGTGAGTTCAACCTGGTTACAGTATGGAAAGGAACAAAAACTACCTAGTTCCGACCGACGATGCACGACGCACGATGACATAATATATTTTTGTCGACGCACAGAAGACGCAAGCTACATAAAAGCTGACTTATTTTAGTTATTTGTTGAAATATAGGTCAATAACTCAAACTGGACAAACTCTATTAAGGGTTTAATGAATTACAAACTTTAAGGTTTTTATTTCTTCCTTTTCTCCAGAAAACTTTATAGCTGACCCTATTATGTTCTTCGTGATAAATTACTTTGGATAGTTGTTGTTGTCTTCCTTTGTCTGTTGTCTATCTTTTTCAAAAAGGAAGTTTCGTTTTTAATTAACAAGATTTTTCATTAGGAACTCTCTGTCAAAGAAAATTTAATTTCTCTTTTGTTTTTATTATTAATAAAATATTTGTTTTTTTTTGCTTATGAAAAAAGCTTTTGTTAAAGCCAAGTTCACTAGTCTTATAGCTGTCACCAAAATATATAAAGTTTTTAAGAGAATCTTAAATTTAACATTTATGTTTTGTGTATAAATTTTAAAATTTATTAAAATTTTCAGCAAATGGACACTGTTAATAATAATGTTGCCATAAACTCATAAGCTTTCAACTTATATTTTCTAGGTTTTGATGTGCAAAGCCCACAAACTAAATTAAAGTGGAAACTGTTTTGTTTAAGGAGACGGTTTATTCATAAAATTGTATAATTTGTATGTTCACATGAAGATTAAATTTTAGTATTACAATACCACTGCAAAAACTAAAATTGATAATGACTTTTGTTCGTTCGTTGTTTTGTAATTCACCAAATCTAATCATATAATTTGATATTTTAGGCCTGTCAGACATTCTTCAAATTCTAGTCATATTATGTGATTATCTTGAAATACATAAATGCATAATAACTTTATAACCCATCTAAGTGGTGCAAAGGTCCAGAAAAATTCCTGTAAACTACTTCTCCATCGTTTATGGACTTTTGGCCCACTTAAGTGATAATATGACATTACACATTGTGCTCTACAAACAGTAAGGTATGTTGTCTCAGCCTTGCGCAACACCCCGTCCACATGTTCTTATTCATATAGTTGTGAAATAAAACTCTTCAAATAAAGGGTGTTTCTTTCACGTGTAGTTTGTAATCTGGCAATCATTTTTTGGAGTTGCTGTCATTTGATTTTTGCTCCTGCAAAACTTTTGAAAACAATGCAAATGTATTAAAAAGATCGTGCCATTTAACACCGCTGGACTATTTTGTGTGGAGTTATGTGAAGTCGCTGTGCCTACTATAAGGGTCAATTGGTGGAAGGGGCGTTAAGCAATCTAGTACGTCCCTTCGAAAACTGCCTCCATCACAATCAGTGTCTACACATCTGCTATAAAATCTGATCCAACATTTCTAAATGTAGAGGGTTCGCTTAGAGAGTTAATTCATAAATGGCCAACCAAAAGATTGATTAACTCAAAACTACGTGGCTTCTCTACCAAAAGAAATGGCAGCAGAGGTATGCCTCAAGACGTTGATCTCTCTCCTCTCCTCGGGAACTTGGTAGTCAGTGAAATTCTGATTAGTCTGAATGTGGAGGGGCTTAGAGTGATTGCTTATGCAAATAACTTTGTTATATCAGTTTCAGGGAAGCATATTAATACCCTTAAATAACTCTTACAAGCGGCTTTAAACAAGCTTTAAAATAGGCTGATCTGTGTGGATTAATTGTCAACTCACCCCAATTCAATTTAGTTCTATTCTCCAGGAAATATAAATTTACCATCTGCGGTACTGACTCAACTCCCAACTCCATCGGACACCTTTAAATTCCTTTAAACTCCGTAATTAATTAGAACCACTTCTAAAGCACACAGACTACACCATATTCCAACTACAGTTCTATAAAAACGTATACATTTCTATAAATTACAGATCTTTATGGGAGGATAAGGCATTCCTGGAAGACGAGTCAAGCCACTTTTTTACAAATGGATCAAAAACTAACGAGGAGGTTGGTGGAGACGACTCAAATTAGGTCTCTCATTCCGCCTTTCCAATCACTGTAGCGTGATCTAGGACTTTTGGTGATAAAATAAGTTTAGTCCTGGTTAAAAAAAAACGTTTCTCAGTCAGTCAGGCTGCCATTAAATCCTTACACTATGTCTATATAAACTCTATAACAATCCATAACTGTCGATCAACTCTAATGAAGAAGACACAATAGCTTAACATTCACCTTTGCTGGGTGCTAGGCCATAGAGACATTCCAGGAAATTGTAAAGCAGATGAATTTGCCAAAAATTGTGAAGTTCTACCCATTCTATCACGGTTGGCTAATTCTGGCATACCAATCCCTATACGTGCAATCTTTTGCTAAGACAAGACGCTATACAAAAAACAAACATCAGGTAACATAGCCATCTCTCAGGCTACAAATAATGTCTGGCCTACTTCACATTTAAAACACTTTAAATGATTGATATCTCTAAGCATATTGCATAATAAGCTCGATAAATTGGTGTCTGGACAATACCTAATAGGATAGCACGCCACGTGGCTAGGCGTATTCTCAAATAACTTTTGCAGAGGCTGAAAGAAACCGTTCATCACCTCTTCCGTACATACTCTCATCTAGCTCAAAAACTTAAGTCCTAACTTATTATTCTCAAGTATACAAAAACAATTCGTTACTTCACTCCAACGGGTTTCATTAAGCCCAGAAGAAAGCCTTCAAGATTCTGGGCTAATCCATCACGGCAGTCACTTTAAAAAGTCCTTATTAGTAGTATTATAGATGAGTTATTATTAAATGGAACAACGGTCCAAAACATCATACAAAATTCGTAGTTAAAAAAGGCAGATCAAAGTTCGTTAAAAACTAATATAATAAGGCTTTGTAAAATGTAGAAAATGTAAACTTTGGATTTATAACATTTGTAAGGTGATGTCCAAATGTTTAATCCAAATATGATTAAGAACCATTTTTTGGAACGATTTCTCGTTAGGTATCAAGCTTGCAAAAGAATGCCTTTTAATAAAGAATGAATTCAAAAATTCACTTTGGAAAATAGGCCTGAAATAATTTGATTTTAATAAGATTGCGATCCTTTAAGATTGTATGCTATCATTTGTATACATTAAAAGTCTTTGAATTCGATGGCAATCAATGGCGGATCCAGGGGGGGGGGGGGGTCGTAGATTGTCATGACCATCCCCCTAGGAGCTGTTAATCTTATACAGTTAAGTTGTATAAGTAAAGATTTCATCTTAAGATTTGTTAGCAATTTAATCATTCACCAAAAAGTTGTTTGCTGTCAAAGACAACTAAAATTTTTGTAACTTTTAGTAATGCTTTGAGTTATTTTTACAAATTTTTTTTCTAAGAAAAAACCAAATATTCAAGTTTTTAAGAAAAAACCTTGAATAAGAGATCGTCAATTTTATATTAAGTTGCCTTTAAATTCCTGAAACTAGCCTTCAATTCCATTTTATTTTTTTGATGCACATAAATGGTGAACATTGAAGTGAGTTTTATTTGGGACATATAGGAACTATAATATGGCAATTATTGCATTCGTAAGTAAATTCGAATCAAACATGACATTACGATGGTAAAAAAGTCGGAAAATGTGGGTCCCCCAATTCTGACCGCCTGTCTGTCGGTCCCTACAGCCTAAACCATTGTGCCGATTGAAATTAAGGTTTTCAACTGATTAGGTTAAAGGTTTTTTTTTTCATTTTTTTGATACGAAAAATAACAGCAGTTATTCACAAATTATTGTAAATTTAAAATCAAAATTGGAATTTTTTCAAAAATGAACCGAAAAATATTTTTAAAACTTTCTCTAATTTGTTTTTTTCTTAATTCGGTTTCTTTCTACAAGAAAAACATATTTTGGTATTGCTTTAAGTTTTCTTAAGAATTAATCGACTGATTTCAATAATCTTCTCCTTCAGTGCAAACTCTTGTCGATGATAAAATTTTTAAATTGATGCTGATTTTTGATGATCAAAAATGTCATTATTTTTTCGATTTTTTAAAAATAATAATTTTTGTTTGCAAAACATGATATCTCAGAGAGGGGTGAACATTTTTTAAAGAAATTTAAATGTAAAATGTATATTTATACCTACATAAGTACTAAATAACTGCATACCAAAAATATTTTAAGGACAAAATTTAAAAATTTTATATATAAAAATTAATTACAAAAATCCCACTGTAATGATTTTTGAAACAAAATTAAGTTAATATAGGTTTTTTGAGAAATAAAACTGCATTTAAATATTTGAGAAAAATGAAAATGAAAAGTGAAAATAGATTCCGAAACGTGTAATTTGTGACTTCCACACAAAAGTTTTTTCCCAACGTATTTGTTTACCTTAATTTGTTTTTAATTTATATACAGAGAGAAATTATGCACTTAAATACACCTATTTCACTTAATTCAAGAACCAAACATTATTTTCTCTACAGTTTTTAAGATTTGTTGACTCTTTAAAGATCAAAATATTTTCTAGCATCAGTTCCAATCTACGAGTAAGAAGACTGATAGCGATAGTAATAATAGACTCCTGAAAATTGAGTCCGAAAAAACTACGTCAAAAAAAGCCCGAAAATTCTTGATATCACATTTTATCTCATTTTCTGGGTTTTGAATTTTTGTAGAGTTTTTCGAATTAATAGAAATGGAAATGAAAAAGAATATATGCTTTTTGAAAAAAGCTAAGTTTCAAAACAATTTCTTACATTTCTGCGTGAAAGAAACAAAAACCCTCTACACTATTGTGTTTTACTCTTAAATATGGCATATTTAGAAAACGTGTATGAAACTTGGAATGCTTTTATATGTAGAGAGTCGACTAAATTAAATAGTTAGACTATACCTTGCTGGACAAGAGCGTTCTAAAATTATTTAATAAGTTGTCACTTTAGCCCTTGAAATGTGTACATTTAAGGTTAAGATACACATTATGTTATTTAAATTTAAAAAAAATTTAAAAAACTTAAAAGTCGTAACTGATTGACTGAGGTACAGACATTTCTTGTACAGTATTGTTTTTTGTCTTGCCAAAACTTAGTATTTCATTTTAAATATTTTGTGATTAAACATTTATTGTGTAACAACATTTTGCATATCCTAGACATACTTGCGGCCCGCGAGCTTATAAAAGTTGGCTTGCAGGGTAGTTTAATAAATTCTTCAAATATCGAGTGACTGCAGAAAAACGTTAGAAAAATATATCCTTTTGAGTTTTTAAAATGGAAGCAACACTAGAACGTACATCAGCGGAAAAGTGGATATCGTGTGTTTTCAAAAAAATGTTATAGATGTCACTCTTTTCAACGCCAGGAAAAGTTTGCACAACTTAATGAAAAACAGATGTCGCTGAGTATTCCTTACTTTTCTTGCCATTGCGAAATTGAATTAGAATCATTTTATTCAAATTTTGAATGAAAAATTCATAAACACAGCAGTCCAGGCATAATAAGTCAAGGAAACTATTTTGCCGACATACTCGTTTTGATGATTAGGTACTTACATTTTGAATTCCAGTTAGTGCGGTTGCAGTGAATTTTTGTAAATAAAGAATAATGGCAGGAATTTCTTCGAAACTAAAACGAAATATATCTTATGAAAATAGATAATTTCAAGACGAATGGGAAACAGAATATTTTGTTATGCCAAGCAAAAACAACGCGGCTACCTGTTTAATATGCCGTGAAAAAGTTATTTAAAAAAAAATCGTATTGGTCGTCATTTTAACACAAAACACAAATTTTCAACGAAACTTATCCTCCTGGAACACAATTAAGAAGTGAGAAATTAACTTTTTTAAAGAGGTCATTACAACAGCAACAAAATGTGATGTCCGTGGCTTTATCTCAAGACTCTGTGGTAACTAAGGCATCTTACGAAATTTGCTATACTCTTGGTAAGCACATGAAACCGTTCACCGATGCAGAAATTGTCAAAGAATATTTCGTAAGTGCTGCCGATATACTGTTTGATAAATTTAGCAAAAAAAAACAAATATTGTCTGAAATAAAAAAACTACAGCTGTCTGATTCAACATGTATGAAACGTATTGAAGACATTTCCAAATATATTCGTGACAATTTAATAGAAAACTTAAGGAACTGTATGTTTTTTAGCTTGGCTTTCGATTCCAGCACTGATATTTTAGCAACATCTCAATGCTCGGTGTTTGTTAGATATTGCACAGAACACAATTTAATCTTCGAAGAATTTTTCAAATTCCTTCCGATGAAAGGTCAGACCCGGGGAATAGATTATCTTGATACAATTTCAAATTTTCTAGAGCACAATGATATTGATATTAAAAAAATCGTGGGTGTATGTACAGTACAGATGGCTATCCATCCATGACGATGACTGGATCTGAAAATGGATTTATCATCTTGTTTAAAAAAAAAAATTTAAAAGCCTTTTGGAAGAATTGGGAAGTGAGTATGGTGACGTTCTTTTGCATACCTCTGTGCGATGGCTTAGTAGGGGAAGGGTTTTGTAAATATTTTTTTCCTTGCGCCACGAAATAATCCTCTTCTTACAACAAAATAAAAAAGTTTACCCAGAATTGCAAGATGGCCAATGATGGTGTCTTTAAGCGTTTTTATGCGATATCACAGGAAAACTAAATTGCCTCAATAGAAATTTACAAGGACAAAATAACATTATTTCACAGATGGCAAGTAAAATATTTGCTTATGAAGAAAAGCTTAATATTTTTCATGAAGAAATAAGAAGTAAACACATACAAAATTTTCCAACAATGGTAATAGCTACAAAGGACCTCATCGACATCTCTGAAGAAAACTGCTCAACAATATTGAATTACTTAACAGCACTGTCAAAAGAATTTGGAAAAAGGTTTAATGATATCAGAAAAATAAAAAAATGCTTAAATGCTTGTAGAAAACCCATGGCATCTGGACATAACGACTATCTCACGGGTGGCTTCTGTTTTGAATCAAGATCAGGCAAAGTTTTTGATGAGTTAATTGATTTTAAAAACGATTCAAATCTTGAAGCTCTGTTTAAGGAAAAAAGGGAAAAAGGGGAATACTTAGAATTTTGGAGCATCGTCCCCGAAAAATATGCAATCGTCAAAAGAAGTTCACAGATTCTGCTGACATTATTTGGATCTACATTTGTTTGCGAATCTTTGTTTTCGAGAATGAAATATGCAAAAAATATTAACCGAAACAAACTTACGGACTTCCACCTAGATGATGTCATTAGGTTGGCATGCAGCAACAATCCAGATTTAAATAAAGTTTTGAAAATGTGTTCTCAATTTCAAAAATCACATTAAAATATTTTCAATAAATAAATAAATACATAATGTAGGTACATTATGTAGTACCCGTATCATGATGGTTAGTGCGTTGGCCTGTCATGCCAGAGGTCTTGGGTTCGATCCCTGCCTATGTCATCTAAAGTTTTTTTCGCGGGTAGTGCCTCTTGCGAGGAATTGACAAATTCTACAAGAGTAATTCTTGTCATGAAAAGTGCTTTCTCAAATTACCCGTTCGGATTCGGCTTTAAACTGTAGGTCCCCTCCATCCCTGACAACAGTACTCGCACACAGAAATGGTTGAGAGTTGTAAGTCACTGGGCCCTGGTTCTCTACGGACTGTTGCGCCACCCAATTTATTTATTTTATTTATGTACATATGTATGCACATTAAAATGAGTATTATTATTTACGATTAAAAAAAATGTCTTGTGGCCCGGGACACCGTTACAAAATTATCAATGTGGCCCATTAAAAAAAAGGTTGAGTAATGAGTATGGTTGCTCTAGCCCTTTTATAACATCAATATTTTTAATTTGCAACTATATTTTATTTTGAATTTTTATTTGACTTGATGTGAAGTATTGAAATATCTTACATTTAATGATTTCATTGTTTTGAAAAATATGTTTCGAATCTATTTTTAACTTCCCATAGGAAGTTATGTAATGGGTCTGATTTGGCAAATTGAAAATTTTGACATTTCTCGACGTTTAAATGTCCCTAGAGTCGAAATAAAAGATTTTTAGAAAGATGTCTGTGCGTGCGTGTGTACGTACGTCCGTACGTCCGTATGTCCGTACGTTCGCGACGTTTTTTTCGTCGTCCATAGCTCAAGAACCAGAAGAGATATCGACTTCAAATAAATTTTATTATTCAGATAATAAGGCAGAAAGATGCAGAAAGGGCTCTGAAGAAAATTGCGTGGGTGGTTTTTTTACCAAAGCAGTTTAAAATAAAATGCACGACTGGGTCGCACGAACTTGCTCCTGTATTCAAAGAGTCTGTTTAAAAAAGTATCTATGTATATAAGATTTAAAAATATACCTGTAAAATAAGTTTGTCTTCAAAGATATAAATAAATAAAAAAAAACTGAAAAAAAAATTTGTCACTTCGAAAATTTTACGACTGAAATACGATTTCATCTCCAAAACAATTTTGTGCAACGAAGAATAATGTTTTTGACATCTGATTAAATTTTGAGAAAAATCGAATTGATAGTTTTTTTTTACAAAAAATAAAAACCTAAAAAAAAACTTAATAAAAGTTGGTAAAAATTGATTTTTGACTCAAATATCTTTTCAAAACTTTGAGATATTGGCTTCAAACTAATTTTATCTTATAAATAATATTGTTTTCAACATTCGGTAAAATTTTGAGAAATGTTGGATTGACAGTTTTTTTTTTACAAAAAATAAATTCTAAAAAAAAACAATACTAAAACTTCTTAAAAATTTACTTTCGACTCAAATAGCTTTTCAAAAATTAAAAATATTGGCTTCAAACTTATTTTATTTCACAGAAAATGTTGTTTTTAATATTGAGTAATTTTTTTTATAAAAATACAACAGTCCGTTTTTTCATAAAAAAATAAAATCTCCAAAAAATAGAACGCAAATTTGGTAAGAATTGAAACATTTAGACAAACTTTTAAGCAAGACAAATCGATAGATGGGATGGGAAGTTATCAGTGTGGGTCGCATCCCAACCTCTTTTTATATTTTTGCAATGGTTTTCAAAAACTTGATATTATAGCCTTGTTTTTTTTCCAGCTACATAATATGTAACAAAAATTACTTACAAATATTTTGCTTATTCTGTTAAAAACGGTCCTATCATAAATTTTTCAAAGTTCAATTAGAATTTGTGTGAGACAGGTGAAATCTAAAAAATTATGATAATTTTTTCTAAAACTTTATGAAATACTATATGTAAATATTTCAGCTGAATTTTAAAGAAAGAAATTACAGATTTGAAAAACAATTACAAATATTATTGAAAACAAAAATCTACTTCATGTGTTTTTTCGAATTTTTGAAAAGTAGATATTCTTACGTAATTTTGTAGTCGGATGGGACTTAATGCCAATTTGATTGCCAGGGACAAAACCTTGTCTACCAATGTAATTTGGAAAAAAAAGCATACCAAAATCGTTACAGTCTCTTAACATTTTTACAAGAGACTGAAAAATTAAAGCTTTTTAATGAAATTTCAGGAAAATTTAACTAAACACCAACAGACAAACAGTTCAACGAAACCGAATTATTGACTTATACACTATGGAACAAGTTAAAAATGATTTATACATTATTAAACTTTTTCTCTTTATTAAATTTGGCTCGGATCTCGGGATAAAAACGCTAGAACTCCACATTCTACAATGCTCAATTTTGAAACTGTAAAGCTAGAAGGTTTGAATAAGAATGTACTTTAAAAACCGTTTTCAGCTATTTGATCTATTATTACATTTTGAAAAAGATTCATTGCTTTAAAAAAATATATTTGGTTATAAGTTATCTATATATAAAATAGATTCGACAGTTTTTCCTTAGATGACATGTCCTTGAGATATAAATGTATATTCCATCCATTAATCTATCCTAACGACACAACATATCAAATCCACAATAACCAAAAAATGTCTTCGTTCATAGATACCTATAGGAATTTCAAATAAATTATATTCCTCTTCAAAATCAAAACCTACCTTCTCCAAAATGCGGGTACCAAAAAATTCCTCTCTCTTATTCTTGTTATCTCAAAAAAGAAAAGTTATATTTTATATACATATAGCTAAATAAAACACTTATGATGAATACTTAAATCAGTTGATTGATGATCATTCAACGAAAAAAAGAAAACACCATATCTTAGACCTCAAAAAAAAAAATATTTCAAGTCGTTAAAATGATTTATCTATTTATTATCGACTCCCGAAAATTATATGCAAGAAATTCTAAAAAAATAAAACTACTGTTAAAACTAAAGTAAGCTAAAATGTTCACCCTAAAAACTTACCTAATACTCTTCAACTTGTATAATTTTTGAACACATCCTCGCATATCCTTAACTTTGTCATTTGTGTCAATTACTTGCATCCTGCTATTCGAAATATAAATTTTCATTTAAAAGTGTATCATCCCTCTATCCTAAGCCAGACCAACTGACGACACTGACAACAACAACAAGAGAGAGTTCAGTCAACATAATCGCTCTCTCCCTTTTGAAGCTCATCATTGCCAATGTTCGTCGTCGTCCTCGTCGTCGCTGTGTCGCCACCATTAGATTTAGAATCAGGATCAGGACACAGGATGGACGAACGTTGCAGGCAAATTGATAATGATGGATTTCCGTACTTTTGCAATCCGTTCTTATAATAATAATATGAGAACCACACTATGGCAAAAATTGGAAATGGAATATATCCTTTTAATTTGACGTTCAAAGTGTTGTAGGGTAAACTAGGGTATATGTACCTTCTATATAGAAACCTTTTAATGGAAATAGTATAGCTATAGGTAAAAAGAAGAAAATGGACAAAAGATGGACTGATGGTTGAGGGAATTAAATTATGTAAAATCTGTCATTGCTAAAGGGTAGAAAGGGTAGGAAAGGGTGGGTGTGTTCTGTGTTCTGTGTTCTGTCTTCTGTCCAGCAGCAAAAGAGAACACACAACAATAAAAATCTACTCTTTCGCTATTGTAAACACAAATCAGTTGGCTCTCTCTCTGAATCTTGACTACCATCATTATTACCAAAAACAACGACGAAAACGACGCATGCCATGCGCACCAAATACCGCTATATTTTCAAACTTTGCATCTCCTTTATGTACAAACTTCGTCTACTAGACACATAGTCGCTCTCCCCTCCATACAAAAGAGGGGCTTCAAGAATTCATCCAAAAATAGGGGCACACCATCATCAAGGTAGGAGAAAAAAGCTTCCCTTATAATTCTCTCGGCTCTTCTATAGGTATCCGAAAATGTGTTATCATCAAAATAGGGATGAAAAATTAGTAACAGCAGGACTACCAACAATGCCAAAATGAAACAAAAAATAACAACAAAAACCCTACCAGCAAAAGAGGCCAAAAACACATCAAATCAACCCTCCAAAATACCATGAGAATGAGAATGAGAACGAGAACACAAAAACGACCTCCTCCACCGTCCACACCGCCCGTCATCGCTTATCGTCGTCGCCGCCGCTCCAACTTATTATAGGGGTTGCATGTGATTTTGCCAATGTGATTTTAGTATAGGAGCAGTAGTGCCCTGTAAAAGAGTGAATAACCAGTGATCCTTCAATTTTTCTTCGGTTGGTAGTGCGCTTAGCTCTGCTGCTACTACTACTATTTTTCTTTCCTCTAACACATCTACTACTCAGTATAATAAAAAAAAAAAAAAATCAAAAATTAATTTTATTTCTTGGTTCAGTTCCACATACTACATCCAGACTATACATCCAGAATATATTAACTTGGTTAGTCTTTTTTCCCTTTCTTACGTTGTTTTTGTTTTTTTTGTTTTCTATTTTACTATATAATTTTTATACGTTCATTCGTTGTTCTTGTTGTTGTTCTTGTTGTTGTTGTTGCTATTGTTATTGCTATATATTGTTGTTAGAAACTTTACCACATAAAACCTACAAATAAAAATCAAATCAAATATCAAAACCTCAAGGAACTCGCACTAGTGATAGTGATTCGCTCGTTACCGCTTACTAAACAAGAAAAATATTAATATACCCTCTACATAACTCAGTCAACCAACGGCAACGACGAAGTTAAACTACCCCACAAATTGCACAGGAAGTTAGTTATAAACAGTTAGAATATTATACTACCACAAACGACTTTCCTGGCGTATGTATTAAATTTAAAACCACCTTAATTTTTGTTTTTTGAATTACTATATATACTTAACTATTGCGTGTACTAGTATTGTGACTAGTGAGTGCATTTGACATTGAAGTGTGATCTTGGTGTGTAAGTGCGTGGATAATTGTCATGTCCTCTTGTCCACTACTATGAGATACAATCTCGCATTATTCTTGGTTGTCCCTTCAGGACATGAATCAAATCCACTCCTAAATGAGACATCGACCTGGAGATAGAAAAAAAAGAAGGGGGATGAAGAAGAAGAAGTGTTGTGTGAAATGTTCTCTCCACAACCAGCTAGACAAAAAAGTCGAAGAAGAAGAAAAAGAAAAAGAATAAGACATAAATTCTTCCCAAACCTCTAATCCTTTCCCAACCTCATTCAGGGAGTGCTATCCCAAACCAAACCGCCTATATAGCCTACCCTACCCAACCCAACCCTTGCGATATAGCCAGGCCACGTTGCGGCCAAAGAAATGCTTACATAAGATTAACTTATTATTTCTTTTTGTTGGTTTTGTTCTGATGTCGATTATTTTTTCTTTTTCCCTTTCTTCGTGCTTCTTTCGTCGTCCTTTTTTGTAGTTGGTTATGAGGAGGATTGGCGACTAATATAACACCCCCGTTACACTCGTCCTAGCATCCTCCTTCGTTGCTCTATGAGTTTATGTCTATGATGGTTGTCGTTCGTGTCAACGGCACACTAATATACGTAATAGTTTCCTGTTTTGTTGTTATGAGTATTTCTTTTTTTTTTTAGTTTCCTTTCGTTTGTTTCTTCCCTACATAAGAAGTATAGTATTTCTTTTGCTGTTCAATTCTTCGTCGTTTTCTTCTTCTTTTTATTCGTCATTTCTTTGTAACACATCACATTAAGGGTTGAATTTTATTTAATTTTTTCTTTTTACATTTATTTGTTGTTCTTGTTGTTGTTGTTTTGTGTAATTTTTATGGGCTTTTCTTTCTTTTATGACACACGAAAGATATTGAGAAATTGATTTTTTAACTTTTGAAAACAAATACAAAAACAAAACAGCATTCAACTTAGTATTTCAGGGAACGAACGAAAAATTGAAATATATTTAATTATATTTTTTTTTTTTAAGATTCAAGTGAAAATAACTAAAAATTCAAACTTTAATAAACTTTAAATCATCATCGACAAAAATTATAGTTTTGGTATAATAAAAGTCGTAAAAATATATATATATTCACAGGTATGTGTGTAGTTTGTTGGTTTGCTTTGTTTTTGTTAGCATAAATTACATGGCTTCATGTCACAAAACACTGAAATATTTACGTACATAGAAAATAATAATTAAGAGGTTCACTGTGGCGTATACGTACTATTTTTTTCGTCGTAGTAGTCGTCGTTGTCGTCCAAATGAAAATATCGACAAATTTTAATGTGTGTTTGGCAATGGGCCAGTTTTTCCTTTTTTTTTGACTGAGTTTTTGTTATGTTGTTTTTTTATTCACAGGAAAACACAATGAGTTTTGAGTGCCATTTTATTGCATTGTGAAGCTTTTGTATTTTGTAGATGTCGTTCATTTATTATGCATTATACAATTTTTATAGATTTATTGCTAAGGCTTTTATTGGCACACAAAATGAGTTTTTTTTTGGTTATTTTTTAGTCTGTGTGCAATTCTGCTTATGAACTGATTTTTATTGATTTCAAGATATGAAATTTATTATAATTTATATTATGAACGACAAAAAAAATTTAATTATATTATAAATTTTAACGAAAATAAATGTCTGGTAGTTGAAAATATTTATATTATCAAATTTGTTTAATGAAGTTATCAATATATATTTTTAGAATTTATATATATAGATACATATATATATTATAAAATTTATTGTAGGTGTTTTATCTACATACATACATAAATACTTTGATAACATAATATTGATTGAGATATCTTTTTTTTACAATTTTATACTTATCTTGATGATGGTTCAGTTTTAAAATTCTAGCATTACAAATTGCGTTTCTATTTGCATTTAATCAGAATTTTGTTTAAACAAGTAAAATGACTACACTGAGCCTTTAAAATCGATAGGATTATCGATTCTTTAGGTATGAACATATTTTCTGTGAAAAGAATCTGTGTAAGTTTAAAAGAAAAACTTTTGAAAATGTCAAAACAGCCCAATTTATTTCTATTTGAAACTTAAAACTAAGGTAATAGGGTAAGTTCATTAATGTAAAAATGCAGCAGTAATGCAAGATTTGCGTTCATAAATGTAAATACACTGCATTACTACAGTCGGTAACTCTGTTCAAAAAAACAGTCTGACAGCTGAAATGCGATCAAACCTGCAGTCATTTTATTTATGTTGCCGCTCTGCAGGAAAATGTTAGAACAAGATGAGTAGGTAAAATAATTGAATATTTATTAAATTTTTGGCAAAAAATAAAATGATTTGTTATTAATAAGTTGAAATATAATATTTATAATTAATAGAAATGAATGAATGAATGAATTTGTTCCATTCAAAACATTTAAAATAAGTCCTAATAAAACATTTTTATTGGACATTTTGAAAGAATTTTGTTAAGACACTAAAAAACTAAAACCCGCGGAACTCAAAGAAAAAACTTAATTATTTCTGTCATACTTTTTTATAGGCGCCTACTTTGATGACATTTATGAACTGGTTTTTTATTGTACATATGTATGTATATCTGCCGCATTCTTGCAGTAGTTTTTCTGTTCATAAATGCATTGCAAGTATTTTGTCGGCATGGCTTGTGCATCTAGTTGCATTTTTGAACTCAGCCATACACCTTAGATTTGAACAAAAGGCACTATGATTGATTTACTCAAACTATAGTGTTTCAGACAAACAAATTGTGTGAAATGAAACAAGAATTTGGCAAAATAATTCAGTTCGAAATTATTAATAATTCTTGTATTATTTCAAACTGAAACTTACCACAAGTTCTCGGTGGTCAATTCTGATTACTTCTTCAAGAATTGACACTGTAAGGAAAATTGTAGTACTAAATTGAGATTATTTCGTTGCTTTTGCAAAATTTACACCATTTTTGTAATTTTAACGATTACAATGCATTATTAAAATATTTTCCACGGAAAGCAAAATTGTTTTAACTCCATGAGATTTGTTAAGAACTTAAACAATTTTGCTTTCTGCGGAATATATATGTATGTATGTATATGGTTTAATTTTAAGAAATGGCTTGTTCAATGTCAAAATATAGCACTTTTTAAGAAGACAACTGAATAAGTAATGGACTATTCAAAATGAAAACTTACATACATATATTGGAAAACACTTTTACTTGAACTTTTAATGATAATGATTTGCTGATTTCCTCTTTGTTTGATTTACAAAAAGAAAAATGCGTTCATCTTTTTAAATTCTAAAAACTTTACTCGTATTTGATTTCTAAGTATTTAATATCTACGCCCGTCGCCCATACTATTAAGTCCATTTAAAACTTGTTTTAAAATGGTTTCGAGTTTCAAGTTTTTCAAAAATTTGATTATTTATTGATTGTCAATGAAATCATAATAGGGTTTGAATAATAATAATTTTATTGACATGTAAACCAAAGAAGCAATTAAAGCTCAAAACCATTTGAAAGTTATTATACTCTAACAAAAGATTTGAAGAAGGTGAATAATATGAGTGTTAAAGTAATTTGATTCTTTAACCGTAGACCTACGTTAAGAAAAAACGACTAATCTTACGTTAACGGGTCATTTTCGACCCTCATATATTTCTTAAGTGCTTTTGCAATTTATTTTCTTTTTTATTCTCAAGAATTTTGTACTCATTCTTTTACTTAATTATTTGTCTATCTTATTACTATTCAAGTTCTTACCCTCGGTTTCTTTTTGAGAAACTATTTTTGATCAAAGTCAAATTAAAGAAGTACTTGATAAGTTAAAAGGAATTGCAAATACTAGAAGTGTAGAAGATTCTCTGTACGGTTACTTAAAGTTTAAAGTATGAAGAAATTGAACCTGTAATTTACAAATTCACGTATATTTCATTAAAACTGGTACTTGTACTAAGTAATCAAGTACACAGAAGCACATTTATTAAAAAAATTATAATCCCAAAGATTAAATTCCAAATAAAAATATAATTCCTGAACAAAATTATTAGAACTCTCTCTTACAACACTTTCCCCCGCTTTAAACCACTAATTGTTTTAAAATTAAAAATAAGACCACATTTTAAAAGTGATGAACTTAATTTGTTCTCAGATATTTGATGCTTAATAGTTATTTTTGTACAGAAGAACAGAAATATATATAATTTCTTATTAACCATACGCCATTCAACAAGGAAATATTTCCAACTTCACTAAACAATTAATTTTTTCAAACTAAATTTCCGCAATTTGAAAGTGTTGTCTAGGTGTTAAATTATAAATATTTGCATTAAGTTTTTAAAATTAAGGAATATTTTAATTAGAAGCAATGAGCAAATGTTAAAAAAAAATATCCAAACATCATTTGGTCCTTCGAGCCGGATAAATTATAAATTAAATGTATACATACATATATTTATACTATATATATATATACTATATTTGCATTAAGTTTTTAAAATTAAAGAACATTTAAATAGAAGCAATGAGCAAATGTAAAAAGAAAAAAATATATCCAAGCAGCATTTATACAAATAATCATTTGGTCCTTCGAGCCGGATAAATTATAAATAAAATATTAAAATAACTGTTAAGACGTAGACTTTAACCTTCAAAACTTCATACGCAGCTATAAATAAATAACCTTTATAAGTGTCAAAAAATTTTCTTCTCTCACAATTTAACCTTAACGATTGTTCTTTTTAAAAATGTTAATCCATGAACCATTTTCGTACGTAATTTCAAGTACAATGAAATTATGTGTTATCTACAATAATATTATAAAGCGGAAAGATTTGTATTTTTGTATGTAACGAATAAACTCAAAAAGTGCTGGACCGAATTTAATAATTCTTTTTTTATTAGAAAAATACATTATCTCTGAGTAACATAGGCTATATTCAGTAGGCTAGATTACTATAGAAATCTTTTTAAATTCCTATTAAAACCAACCGAAGGTTTAAAAAAATTACCCATACAATGTCTTTCATCCTTCGCATACGCTGCGAAGAGTATTAATGATAGGAAAAAAAATGTTTTCTAATTTAGTGATTTATGGTCGTTTTAATTAGCACGCTTATAACTTAAATATCTGTACCTTTTTATGTCTACCCGTGCGAAGCCGAGACGGACCGCTAGTTCAGAATAATTATGGGCTGTGCAGTGAATGCATCTGTATCATATAAAAAGGACAGTTAAACTCTCTTAAGTGGGTATTAAACAAATCGAAATAAAAGTCAAAACTCTTAAGACTGTTAGTCTAACAATGATCCTTGTAGGGTTAAGTCAAAAATAGTAGATTTACCCCAACACTACTTTGAAGATTGTACATATTTTCCATCAGCTTAGATATTCATTTATCTAAAAATTTATCAAATTATAAAATGAAGGAGAACCAAAAAATTTAAGTTCTGAAGAAACATTTCTCTTTAGAGCAACCTGTTAAAATTGAGTTCAGTTCAAATGATTAATTCAACAAAACGAAATTTTACAATTTCATGTTTCAATGAAACTTAGAAGCATAAAATAAGTTCAATAATATCATTTTAATAAATCTTTGTAATTGGTTATCTAATTTGCCAACTATGATAACTTAGCAAAGACTTAAATTAAATTTTATTTGCAAAACATAAATATAAATATAGTATTAAGTCCAACTGTGCCCCTAATACCGATCAATTTTAAAAACGTATAAACTTATATCCATTTGACAAATTAATTAACAAAAGTAAATTGTTTTTGACATCACTTTAAAACTTTAACATTTGAGACAGAAAACTTAAATATTAAAATATCAACAATCTTTTTATTTATGTGAATTCCCTCAGAAATAAATTAAATCTTTGGAACCTGGAAAAGATCTTACGTTTCTATATACAAAATATAATACCTTATCAAAGTGTCCTTTATTTTTGTTCAAATAAAGCTTTGTAAAGGATTGAAAACTTAACACGCGCATAATGCACTTACATTGTTTTCACCATAAACGAGACAGAGAGGCAAGCTAAATAATAGTTTGTAGCTTTAAAATATAAAACATCTTAGCACTGAAATACTCCTCTCTCTACAAATGTACATACATATATTTGCAGCACTATATGCTTTATGCAGTTCCTTACAGAGTTAAGTTCACTTAAGGAATTTAAAAAAAATAAAATAAAAACAACCTTCCAATAGGCTAAAAGGGCTTTTCTCTGTCTGTATTCCTCTCCAAGGATTTTCCATTCAAAGACTTAGTGATACTTCAATGAGCATTTTAAATTATTTGGTATCATCATCAAGACACATTATTCACTCTTTACAAAATGTTATAGGTAGAACACATATATCCTTGTTGTTTCCAATATTTATACTATACACATTTATAACAGTCGTCGTAGTCTTTTCAAATGAAGACAACAGCAGGGAGAAGAAAGGAACAAAAAAAAGTTTGTTCGTCCACTCGGGCGTATACGTACTATTTTTTTTTATTTATTTTGCTGATTTCACTCTAAACGCTGTTGGCAATTTTCCAGTTTTTCAACAATGTATCAACATCCTTCCCTCAATGCAAATTGTTGTTCATTCTCTACCTAGCTATGCATATATGTACACAATACATGCATGAGGATGAGATCTTATATACCATTCCAACATTATTATAATACATGCATTTTTACTCATACAAAAATGGCAATTTGCTGCATGGAGCCTAAAATCAAATATTAAAAAAAAAAAGAGAAAAATCATAAAAATACAAAATAGCAAATAAAAATAAAAATAGAAACATAAAAATGTAAATAGATATAGGATATGAGAGAGAGTGTGAAAATGTCCTTTAAAAAGAAACCCTCTGGCTCCTGTGATGATGCTTCTAAATTGATAATCTAAATGCGACATTTTTTCATCCTTTCTAATTTATGCTGCAATAAATATCATCGCATTTCCTGCAACACCCTTCTGTCACAATAACCACACCACACCGCGTCCTTCGTCCCTATTCGTCCGTCCCCTCATGTGACATTTATGAATTTTTTTTCACACCCTCACAACTGGTGACCGACACCACTGACCGACTTTTTTTTAGGTATTAGGATCTCATCCCCAATCGCTATACCTCTTTTTCCCCTCTCCCCCTATATATTCCGACCAAATTGTGTTTGCAATGCAAATGGGAGTTTGATGTTGATGGGGATAAAAGAGGATTGCTCGCCTCGCTTACCCTTACCCTTACTCTGTTACCAATCCGCTTCGTCTTGCCTTGCCTTGAGATATACCGCACATTCGTTGCAAAAGTTATAAATTTGGCAAAGTTCACGTGTCGCAAGTTTTCGCATTTCGTATTTTACTGTAGATTTATAGGGGTTGCGGTTCTGACTTATTTCTATACATATACGAGTATGTGTGTATTTGTGTTTGCGTTTCCGAGACTTGGGTTCATATATAAATGACAGGGGAATTTAATTTGCTCTTATGGTTTTACTTTTTTGCTTCTTTATTTGGGGCTCGTGTCTTCACCCTCTTAAGAATTATATGTTTTTGAATTTAACTATACGACAAACGCCATAATTTGTAGTTTGGTTTATTTTGAAGGTGTTTTCAAAGTTTTTTGAGCCCAATACTTATTGTTTATTTTTTTTTAAATTCAATTTTAACTTTTAGGTAGTATACATGTAGTCTTGGATTTAATTAACACAAATCTATGTGTAATTATATGGTTTTAATAAGGTAATTAGCATGTAGATTTTTGAGTAAGTAACAAAGACAAGATTGTAGTGACTCAAAGCTGCTTAAAAAAAAAAAAACACTACGTAGGCAGTCTTTATATCAGTGAAGTTAGCCTCAAGAACCCTCAAAAGTGGTTAAATAAACTTAGAACAAAAAATAACTATGCAACTTATTGCCATAAATTGGTCATATATGAAATTTAAGAAACATTCTTAGTCATATACTTTGTCTCAAAAAATGTAAGACTAGACTTTCTGTTAAAACTTAATTATTTTTGTATTTTTGTAGCAAAGACTTTGTTTAAAAATTATGGTTCAATTTTGATTTGGTTATTCTAATTTTAAGGACAAACGGTCTCTAGGGCATGGGGAAGATTGGCTTTGTTGTTAATTCGTATTGATCTTCGGCTTTAGAAAATCTCATAATAAAAAGTTTAACGTGTGCAACTCACGAAACTTAGCTGGCCAGCTAGGATTGCCTTCTGTGACATGTACTTTTATTGAAAGAACATATTATTTATGTTTGTATAAACAAAAGATTGGAAGTAATCTACCGAAAACAAAAGGCACTGATGATGGTAGCCGTACAAAATTTTAGGCCAGGTAATCGATTGCAAGGAGCGACTTTTTTGAGAAGCATTGAACTCTTAAAGACTCTTAAAGATGATTTCAATACAAATGTATGTTAGTTTTAAACTGCTGCAGAGTGTATTCCCAGTTGAATTGTGTAAGCGTGAATTTCAGAAGCCAAAAAGCTAAATTAATCAAGTTGAGATTTACTAAAATCCATGTAAGCGACCCAAAACAACAGAACAAGTCTTTTCAAAATAGAATGCTCACTGTGATATACCTAACCTTGATCCAAAAAAAATATCGATTTTTAAACAAATTGTATCGAAACGCAAATTTATTAATTTAGTCCAGACTAAAATTCATTCTCTTTTGAAATCAAATGACATAAGTTCAAGTTGAGGCACTATATTTAAAGCGTTATGGTTTTTCACTGTCTTTCAATCAGTTCGTTTTGAAAATGCCTAACTTTAACTGAATATTGACTGAAAGAATTGAAATCAAAGAATAGTTGTCTACGTTCCACTTAGTTTAATGTTCATCATTAGTTTTATTCACCACCTCACTAACCTGTCTCTTTCGACCTGCCAGCAATCCAAGTTGGCTTAGAGTTATCATTTCGCACACCTTTAAGTCTACTTTTTGCAGAAATGGTAGATATTTTTGGGTCAGTCTCAAACTCATTTCTACACCTTCCTTTTCTCCCAATCTTGCCTTTGAAGATCTGGGCTGAGCAATAGAGCGTTCTTTCAAGCCGATGCCAGAGTGGGTCCTGAAAGTTTACCTATTGGTCTGCTAAGGTTTTTATCTCCTTCTAGCGAGGAGATCCGCAGTGGCTACGGTACCACTATGCTGCCGTTGAACACTCGAAGCCACTCTTGTCATCCTCACAAGTCATCGTATTGAATCCGTCGACTGTAGTGAGGTTACCAATGAAAAGCGGAGATATGCCTCTTACGATAGCTTTCTTCACTTCCTCCAGGATTCTTAGGTATATCAACTGCCATTAAGCCTTAAACAGCCTTAGTATATGCTTTCCAAAGTCGGCAATGTCAAATTTGTTACTCAATTGGTGTGCTAAGGAAGCCTTAAATCTTTTCCCATTTTTTTTGTGAGCTTGCGTTTCTTGCTCTTTTAGAAGACCTCGTCGCAGGTCTCTTGTAAACTTCCCATAGGATGTTATTGTAATGGGTCCGATTTGTCAAATTGAAAATTTTGACATTTTTCGACGTTTCAAGGTCCCTAGAGTCGAAATAAAAGATTTTTGGAAAGATGTCTGTGCGTGCGTGTGTACGTACGTTTGTACGTCCGTACGTTTGCAACGTTTTTTTGTTGTCCATAGCTCAAGAACTAGAAGAGATATTGACTTCAAATACATTTTTTTATACAGATAATAAGGCAGAAAGATGCAAAAAGGGCTCTAAAGAAAATTGCGTGGGTGGATTTTTACCATAGCAGTTTAAAAAAAAGGTGAAAATTTTAGTTAACCCTAAATATATCACGAGCCAATAACGCAAACAAATATGTTTTTGACAAAAAAAATCCAATTAACGGTTTTTTTATAAATAAAAAAAAAAATGAAAACAAAAATTTGTCACCTCCAAAATTTTACGACTAAAATATGATTTCATCTCCAAAACAATTTTGTGCAACGAAGAATAATGTTTTTGACATCTGATAAAAGTTTGAAAAAAATCTAATTGACAAAGTTGGTAAAAACTGAATTTCGACTCATATATCTTTTCAAAAACTTGATTAAGGCTTTAAAATTATTTTATCTTATAAGAAATATTGTTTTCGACAATAGGACAAATTTTGAGAAAAATCGAATTGACAGTTTTTTTTACAAAAAATAAAAACTTAAACAAAAAATTTATAAAAGTTGGTAAAAATTGATTTTCGACTCAAATATCTTTTCAAAATATTGAGATATTGGCTTTAAACTACTTTAATCTTTCAAAATATATTGTTGTCAACATTCAGTAAATTTTTGAAAAAAAGCGAATTGACAGTTTTTTTTACAAAAATTAAAAACCGAAAAAAAAATTTAACAAAAGTTGGTAAAAATTGATTTTCGACTCAAATCTCTTTTCAAAACTTTGAGATAATGAATCCTGCCTTGAAGCCTCTCCTTCTTCATCACAGTTGGAACTATCTCTTCTCGATAAAGTCCTTCTTACTGACTTACAGCAAACAAGTTGTATTAAAAACTCAAGAAATCGAATTCTCGATTTAGTCTTTTCTTCTGACGCTATTAGTACTCTTGTTCTAGAATCTAGATCAGGAATTATTAATATTGATAAATATCACCCCCCCTTGGACATTTTTTTTGACTTAAGTAATCACCTTACTGAACACAGTAATTCCCTTGATTGCTTATATAATTTTGATTTTAGAAGAGCTAATTTCCAGCAGTTGTCTGAAGATTTAACCATTTCTGGAATTGCTGATACATTAGCATTTTCTAACATTGACGAAGCAGTTTCAGTTTTTTATAAGATCCTTAATTATTGTTTGGAAAAAAATGTACCCTTAAAGAAATCAAGAAATACAAACTTTAGCCATCCTTGGTACACGAAAGAGTTGCGTTTACTACGTAACAAAAGAAATAAGGCATGGAAAACGTATCTCAAGACTCTGTCTCCAATCAACTTCTCTTTTTATGTTGAACTCTTTAACCAATTTAAGCCTCTTTCTAATTTTTTATATGCTTGTTATGTTACTGATATGGGCACATCTTTGAAAGAGAATCCTAAAAAATTTTGGAATTTTGTAAACTTAAAGAAAAAATCAGATGGCTTTCCAGTTAACTTCACTTACAAGAACCTTTCGTTAGATAAAACTGTTGATATCTGTAACGCTTTCGCGACAAATTTCCGTGAGTCATTTGTTAATAGCCCTCAAGAAGTTGATGAAGTATATTTTCATAATCTTCACTCCTTTTCGCAAACTAGCTAAAGTCACATACCTGTGCTACAGAGTACGGTCCTTGATCTTTTATCCGCGTTAAATGATGACTGTTCAGCCGGTCCCGATGGTATTCCCCCGATAGTATTAAAAAAGTGTAGTAATGCTTTAGTTGAACCACTAACGTTCTTATTCAAACTTTCTCTAAAAACAGGCAAATTTCTAACACCAATTTTCAAGAAAGGTAACAAGGCGGATATAAGCAACTACAGGCCCATTGCAAAGCTGTCTTGCATTCCTAAAGTGTTTGAACAAGTTGTTTGTGAAAGTGTAGCATTTTTTAGTAAGAATCTCATTTGCGAACAGCAACATGGTTTTGTGAGAAAAAGATCAACCGTTACTAATCTCCTCACATTCTCAAACATATGTTCAAACGCTTTAGAACAAGGTCATGAAGTTGACTGTGTATACACTGACTTTTCTAAAGCTTTTGACCAACTTAGCCACGGAATTATTTTATTTAAACTTAAAGATCTTGGTTTCCCACCATTTTTTTTAGCTTGGATCAAATCATACCTTGAAAACAGATCCTATGAGGTAAAATTTAGAAATTGTCTTTCTGAACCTTTTATTGCTCAATCTGGTGTACCCCAGGGAAGCCATCTTGGCCCTTTTTTGTTCATCTTGTCTATTAACGATGTATCGTCATGTCTACGCTCAAGTGAAGTACTCATTTTTGCTGACGATATTAAGATTTTTAAAATAATAAAGTCCACTAATGATCGTATTCTTTTACAAGCCGACATTGATAGTTTCACATTTTGGTGTGGGAAAAATAGCCTTGCCTCAACCCTTTAAAATGCCGGACGATAACTTTTACTAAAAAACGAATCGGTAGTGTATTTGATTATTGTATATCAAAGCAAAAACTCGGTCGCGTCTCCACATTTAAAGATTTAGGTGTTCATTTCTGTTCCAACTTAGAATTTACACATCACATTAATTTTATTGTTAATAAAGCAAGTTCTATGCTTGGTTTTATAAAACGCTGGGCAAAGGAGTTCAATGATCCCTATGTTACTCTCTCTTTATACAATTGTCATGTTCGTCCTCATCTTGAATATGCTTCGCAGGTGTGGAATCCCTATTACGAAATTCATAAAAAACGTATTGAATCTATTCAACATAATTTCATTCGCTTTGCCCTAAAGGGTCTTCCTTGGGATGATCCTTATGATCTTCCTCCCTATGAACATCGTATTCAGCTTCTTCAAATGCAATCTCTCCATCAAAGGCGTGTTAATAATGACTTAGTATTTTTTCATCAACTCATTAATGGTGAAATTGATGCACCTTATTTACTATCTTGTGTACATTTGAATTACCGAGGCGGAACTCATCACCTGCGTACATTTGATTTTATACATATTGACTTCCATAGAACTAACTATGGGAAGAATAAAGCATTAAGTCGAATGAGCATTTTATATAACTTAAACTGTTCATCGATAGATTTAAATTTAAATAAGGTGGGATTAAAATCATTGTTAAGAACCAGTGCTCCACTATCGTAAACGTTTTTATTTTACTTTTTTTGTACTGTAATAATTCATGTTAAATGTTAATAATTATTATGTTTTGTATTTTGTGCGTGTGTTAGGCTATAATTGTATTATTTTCTTACTAACAACTAACACATGCACTTATGATGAGCTTCTGATCGTAGTTTGACGCTTGCTATAAGCTTACTACTTTCTGAAAATTCTGAAGTGTAAAAAAAAAAAAAAAAAAAAAAAAAAATGACTTCAAACTAATTTTAAGTTATAAGAAATATTGTTGTCAACATTCAGTAAAATTTTGACAAAAATCGAATTAACATTTTTTTACAAAAAATTAAAAACCGAAAAAAAAATTAGACAAAAGTTGGTAAAATTTGATTTTCGACTCAAATATCTTTCCAAGACTTTGAGATATTGGCTTTAAACTACTTTTATCTTTCAAAAAATATTGTTTTAAACATTAGGAAGAATTTTGAGAAAAATCTAATTGACACTTTTCTTACAAAAAATATAAACCTAAACAAAAAAATTAATAAAAGTTGGTAAAAATTGATTTTCGGCTCAAATATCTTTTCAAAAATTAAAAATATTGTCTTCAAATTTTTTTTATTTCACAGAAAATATTGTTTTCGATATTCAGTACTTTTTTTTATAAAAATCCAACAGTCCGTTTTTTCATAAAAAAATAAAATCTAAAAATTGATGTTTGGTTCTTGATATCTCTTAAATTAATTTCATTCATCCAATTTGTAAAAATTTAAGAAATGCTACTTAAATTGGTAAAAATTTGTTTTCGACTAAAAGTCTATTTAATAAAACTAGATTTTCAAACTGAACAATTTGCTTATATGAAAATATTGTTGGTAATTTAAAAATTTTTAAGAATAATTCAACTAACAACTTTTTTAACCCAACACGAAAACCTACAAACTTTTTAACAAGACAAATCGACAGACGGGATGGGAAGTTATCAGTGTGGGTTGCATCCCAGCCTCTTTTTTTTTTGGGTTACAGCAGCCTCCCCATCGGTCCCGGATTCCTTGTTTGGAGTGTCTTGTTGTCGTTCATTCGTGTTTGTTATTAATATTTTCAGTTGTTGATTGGATCCGTTGAAGGCTGAACTGATAGAAAAACTCCAAAAAATCCTCTCAGCCTTGCGTGTTTGTCTGCGTCTTATAGTCTTGTCATTGATAACTTTAACTTTGCGTAGCTGAGCCTTGTTCTCAACTACCGTCCTGACGCTGTTATTCGCCATACGGCAACAGCGTCGGGTAACATCATCCTCATTAGCAGGGCCATCTGGACCTCAGGACTGTACCATTTGGCGAGTTGAATGTGTTACTACACTCCCTTTCCTTTTTGTCCGATGCACTTACTTGCAAAGGTGGAACCCCCTGAGCTTAGTCTGGTGTTTAAGTTCAAAGGCCCAAATGGTCAGTTCGTGGACTTCATCCCTTGGAGCACTTTTGTTTGTGTTCGGTTCATTTTGTATAAGTTCTTTTTGCAAAACCTTAATGTTTAAAATTTGTAAGCAGAGAGAGAGGCTGAATTTTTCTAATTTGCGTACCTATTAACAATATTTTCTCACTCGTTAACTGATGAGTCCAAGTGAAAAACCAAGACGAAACGTCAATATAATAATTTTTGATAGACCTTAGGTTAGGTTATAAGGGGTGTTTACATAATGAAGCTGTTGCGTACACGGGGGCCTACTGGTCCATTGTGATCCCCTGTAAAAGTAAAACTTAGCATCGATGCTCCTCAATTTTGTCGATTAGCGTAGACTGGCTCGTTAACGAACCAGCCTGTGCTATCTATAAATTTCTTCATGTTTGCCATTGAGACCTGTGCTAGATCATCCAGTTCTCCAACAAACCTGTTTCCGAAATGACGGAGTCGGCTGGTTTGGAGGTTCGGACAGTCACAGAGCAGGTGTTTAATGGTTTCTATTTCCTCCTCATCTTGACAGCTCCTACAAAAATCGTGTGCAAATGCCCCTATCCTGTTAGCCATTGTGCCAATGGCACAATGACCTGTTAGTACACCTATCAAGATTTTAATGTTCTTTTTACTCAGCGATAGAATATACCGAGTTTCCTTTTGTTAGGCCATAAACTTCTAGAGATTACGCAATCGTCCCTGGATTTCCAGGAGTCATTGATTTTCTCTTTTAGTTTAAGGTCTATCTTCCTCTTGAGTACCCCAATCGGGACGAGTGGTCCCCTAACTGAGTGGTCGCTACTACTTGTATCTGCTTCTGACCCTTTCCTGGCTAGTTCATCTACTATATCATTCCCTTCTATATTGCTATGTCCGGGAACCCAGCAGAGCTTTACCTGGTTAGTGTGGCTACAGTTTAAAACTGCTTTTGATCTTATGGTCTCACTGGCTAAGGCTTTGATAGCAGCCTGGCTGTCCACGAAAAAAGTAATCTCCGAAGAGCTTAGCTTTTCGTGATGTGCCAATTCAGCTGCTTTTCCAATGGAAAAGATCTCGGCCTGAAAGACACTACAGTCAGCTGGGAGTTTATATGACGCTTTGATAGACCTTAGGCCGTTAAGCTATTTCAACAGTCCAATAATAAGTGCATTGTCTTCCACCTGTAGGCATATAGAATTTAAATTACAAAACTTTCAACATTGGAGTAGAGATCGCCACTTATCAAAAATAATTTCTTTGATACGCATCAGCCTTAAAATAACTATTTTAAACACTATTTTACTTTCGGGATTACTATTTTTACCAGGAAAATAAACGTGGATGATATCAAGAGATATGCGAATATAAGAACTCTATTTGTATATTTGTACCCTTAGCCCAATATATTTAACCATTTTTAAATTCAATTATAATAACATTTGTTGGCAAAGATCTTGTTTTTGCCGAAATTGCCAATCCTTCTCCCATGCCACTTTCTCTATCACGTCTATAGAAGTTGTAATTAGGCTTAAGCCATGTTTTTGTATAAGCATATCTATGTCGTGGTCATACTTACTTCAATTAAAATTTCTAACATTCTTGATTTTTCTTAAAACAACGCAGTAATACCACTTGAACACTCAGGCGTATACGCACTATTTTAATATTATTTAATTTCCACAAAAAAATAACGTTTTCCATGTCAGTTAATATTTATAGAACAATATAATCGACATTTTGTGTTTCTGTATTAATTTTCTTGAATATTGAAAATAGAAATGAACATTAAAGTTCTATGTTCAAATGTAATAACAATAACATTAAAAGTTATTTTCTCCACAAATTCATGTTAAAGTTCTCAACAAAAACAATACCATAAGTAATTAACACCCATATTCTTAAGAAATCATTAACATAAATCCCCATTTAAGGAGATTAAAATAATCTTTTATGTATGTAAGTAATTAAGGTGATTTGAAAAACCGATTTTCTTTAATTATATTTTCCGTATTGTTTTGTTCTTATTCTGACATTTTTATTATATTTTACAATTATGTTAAAACTCAAACAAAAATTAAATTTATTCATTTGGTTATAAGCAGCTTACATTTTTGGTGTACTCGTAATTTTTATGAGAATAATATAGTTAATTATTATTATTATATCGATGTAATATTGATTAAAAATATTTTCGAAGAAAAAAAAAACAAAAATATACTTTTATCGTAATAATTTATTAAAATTATTATTATCATCTTAAAAGTTCTTATCATCAAGTCGTTGAATATTTACGACTTTCAAGGTAAAATCAAAATACTCGTGTACTTTATTTGTAAAATATATATTTTTAAGAGAAGTGGGAAAATCATAAATTACTGTCGTAAAATTTTGTGTTCGAGGTGCTCGGCGGCTTGACGGCTGTTCATCTTCATCTCCTTGTCTCTGTATCATCATCATCATCATCGTCCTCATGCTCATCCTCATCCTTGCAGAGCCAAAAATAAATTCGGCAGCAAGGCAAATTGATCATTAAGGTTTGGCAAATGTCTTCCTGTGTATAGGACAATTTTTATGAGAAGCTTTATCTTCGTTAAACAGGATTAAAAATTATGAAATAATTTTTCTTACTCAAAAAAAGATGACGACTGATGAAGAATTTAACAAGAGACGTACGTCATATCTACTATGTAGGTTCTTATATTTGTGGGAATATTATGATTAAAATGTACCTACCTAAGACCTTTACAACAAAAGTTGTTAGCGATTGAGCCTTCTTTTTCATATACAAAAAATGAATGGAAGGAAGCAATATTGTTTTTCTTCAATAATGAAAGAGGTGTTTATTTGTAGGCGTATATAGAAAAAGTTTCCTAAGGATGTTGTTAAAAACTCGTTAGATTGAGTGATGCGTATATTAAAGATTTATGAGTTTACTGATATTGGAGTTGTTTAATGCCTATTCCTGTTTTGTTCTTAGGGAAAACGGTGTGCTTTCTACCAAACAATATTTTAATATGTCTTTAACTACATTTGTGAATTAATTTGTCATTATTTAAAAGAATTAAATTATATCCTTCATTGGAGATAAGAAATCAATATTGGGTTTTCCAATAAGAGGTTTCATTTTGATAGTAAAAAATACGAGTATTTTTCAAGCGATATTAATTGATGAGAGGTCTCTTTCCAAGTGGATGGAAGACAACATTTGTTCATCCTGTCCCTAAAAAAGGCAAATCCTTCTTCCTCTTTAACTATTAACAATTGCAATTACATTCCTTCTTTACAAGATCATGGAAACGCTGATTTTAAGCTTAAGAAATATCTTAAGAAACAAAAGGCTTTTTAATGACCGGCAGTACGATTTTCGTAGCAAAAAGTCCACTGTTGATCTCATGGTTTATCTTATCGAACAGTGGAACAATTTTGCACATCGTTTTGGGAAAAGTAAGACTATTTGCGCTTGGCATTTGATAGAGTTTTTGTATCAAGCTTTCTCATCGAAAATGCGTGCGTTTGGTATTGATGAACCTCTTCTTCGTTGGGTTATAAATTACCTTTCGGACCGTTCAATTCAAGTAGTATTAGACTGGTTCAGATCTGATATCCACAAAATAATCGATGGTGTGCCTTAGGGCTCCGTTTTGTCTCCGACGGTCTACCTTATTTTTATAAATGATATTTTGTCTGAAACTTCTAACCCAATCAATTGTTTCGCTGATGACAGTACCCACAGCTTTTCATGTTCGTTTGTAGTCTCATCCTCGTTCATCGGATGTGGATTACCAACGGCAGAATACGATAAGCTCATTAAATTCTGATCTTGACAGCACTGTCGTCCAATGGAGAATAGAAAATCGTGTAGAATTTATTGCTTTGAAAACTCAATGCTGTCTACTGTCGCAAAAGCGTAACCCTTCCCCAATGTCACTATCCATGGGTGGTACTTGCATAAGGGAGACTGAACAGCTTTCAATTCTAGGTATTTGTATCACAAACCATTGGTTGTGGAGCGATCACATATTAGACATTGCCAAAATTGCTGCTAAGTTTTTAGGGTTTCCCCGCCAATGCAAGAATGTCCAGATCTCGAGTATAATTCTCATATTTGGGCTGGTACCCCAATAACGTACTTGAGTGTTGAGTCTTCTGGATAGAATTGAAAAGAGAGCTCTTAAAATAATAGGAGATCGTTATCTTACCGAGGCATTTGCTTCTCTTAAACACCGCCGCAAGCTCTCATGCCTGTCATTGTTTTATCGTTATTTTTATAAACAATGCTCTAACGAAATAGCCAGTTGCCCTTAAAGAATTCAACAGTTCAATTTTGAGCCCAATTTCGGAAGTACAGGGATTCTTTCTTTAGCCGCACAACACGAATGTGGAATACTTTACCAGGCTCAATTTTTCCCACTTATTACAATGTGTGGACATTCGGAAGCAATGTGGATCGGTTTCATTTTTCTTTTCCTGTCCTCCTTTCCTAATTGCTAGCACTGTGTCTAAGGAAATATGCCACTAACAATGAAAATGATAACAGCCAATTGACTTCACATTTTTCACTACCAATCCACACATTTGCGGCCGAATGTCCGTGAAAATTTGGTCTTGAACCAATTATGGGACATTATTGGCATTGTCTCTAACAATATATCTACGTCGTCGGCCATATTTATTTATTAATCATATAGCTCGATAGTCTCATTTTTGATTATTTAAGATCCAATCACACTGCTAGTGTCTGATGCACTACAAACCCAAAATCAGAGATGAAACGAAGCTGATTAATTATCAGCTAAAGAAATATCTTGAAGATCGAAAGCAATAGGTCCACTGGTGATCTCATGGTTCATCTCACCGAACTACGGAGCAAATTTTTACATCGCTTTGGAGAAAGTAAGATTATTGCACTTGATATTTCAAAAGCATGACATCAGGCTCTCTTATCAAAAATGCGTGCTTTCGGTTTTCATGCATCCCTGCTTCATTGGATTAGTAATTACCTTTCGGATCGTTCAATACAAGTAGTATTGGATGGTATCAAGTCTGAAGTCCATAAAATAAATGCTGGTGTGCCCCAGGGCTCTGTTCTATCTCCAACGCTCTTTTTCATTTTTATATTCGTTTTCAGACTCACATCCCTCTTCTTCGGATGCGGAACTGCAACGACAAAATATGATAAGCTCATTAAATTCCGACCTAAACAGCATTGTACAATGGGGACTAAAAAACCGTGTGGAATTTAATGCTTCGAAAACCCAATTCTGTCTTGTATCGTTAAAGCGAGATATACCCCCCTTGCCATTAATCATGGATGGTACTTGCACCACCTCTTGTGGAATGATCACATACATACGCGCAAAAATGCCGCAAGGTGTTTGGGTTTGCTTAGGCGATGCAAGAATTGTTTCACACCTTCCGACCTGGCTGCTTTCTACAAGACTTATATACGTCCAAAGCTTGAGTATAACTGCCATATCTGGACTGGTGCTCCTGCAACTTACTTAAGCCTCTTGGACAGTATTGAACGTAGAGCATTTAAATTGATAGGTGATAATATCATCATAAGTGCATTTACTTCGCTTGAACATCGTCAAAAGGTTTCTTGTCTCACCCTTCTTTACCGTTATTTTAAAGGTTTACCTTTAAAAGCCTTGAAATGTTTGTAAAAAACCTTATTACATGGATCGACAACTCTAGGTTTTCGTAAACGCTACTGGCTACAGCAGCAATATTCTCAGTTGTTCTTGAGCTACGTACACGGTTTTAATTCTTAATATTACTTACTTGCTTTTTGTGGGCCGAGAAAGGGCCTAACGAATGACCCAAAAGTTGATATTTAGGATTTGTTTCAACAAAATCTTCAGCATTTCGTAATAAATTTAAAAAGTTTATTTCAATACATTGTCTATGCGTGTGTCACTCTATTTATAGTAATGTCATAGTTTTTACTATCTAATGTCAAAAGATAACAGCTTCAAAACTGACACCTGCCTAAATAGCGGGCAACTAAAAATGAAACCTAATTCAAACCAAAATATTTCTGGGAGCTTTCCAATAGTAGTTTTTCTTAATGAAAAACTTTGAACCCATTTTCAATAAAGTACATTTTAATTTTCAACACCTTTCTAGAAACCCAGAGTTAGTGTCAATAACCCTTTTACAGCTTTGATGGTTGACATTATGCCAACAAAAATTTCCCCCCTCGTGTCGTTGTCGTCGACTCAATGGCGGCGGAATGGCGTGGCGTGGTGTATATGCATCACTGCTCTTCGAAATGTGGCAAAATCGATTCGGAAGTCCTGGTGTAGAAAATTCAAGTCATTACTTTTGTAGGTAAACTAAAAAGGTGGGTAGATGCTGTGCTTCTCTTCCATGTGCATTCAGTTTCCCAGTGCAAGTAAAAGAGTCAAAGTTCTAGTTCAGTAACGAACGAAGAAGGATATTCAAATTCAAGCACAGTCATATAAAGTACACTGCATACAGCCCTACTCCTTGCTTTGCATTCCCCTCTTCAAATTGGGCAACTTTTCGCGTATAGCATAATACCTATAGAGACGAGTTAGTATAAAATTGAAGAACACACAACTGAGACCGGAAATAATCCCCCTTTAGATAGATAGATAGTTTCATTTTTGTATAGTTTTGTCTTCCTTTTTTTCAAGAGTTACGACTATATGGCCAAAATGGGATTTAACTAGGCCATTCTTGAAATCAAACAGACACACCAAAAAAATTCGAGTCTTTCCTCATCGCACTTGAACTCAACTTAGTTTTAACGGAGGAGCTAGACTCTCAGAGAGGAGTGCTGTGCCGTGATGTACCGTACCGAATATACGAGTATGGAGGATTTCTATTATGCCATCTTGGGTTTCACAGGATAATGTAAATTCTGGCGTCATGTTGGCTGGTTTTTCTTTTTGCTTTCTCCCAAGTGGAGATAATACTCGTTGCCAAGGAACGATACGAAGACGATCGATATCCTGATAGTTTTTCTTCTGGGTGAACATCCTTCATTGCTTGAGTACCGTTCAGAGAGTCCCCTTGGCACCAGTTCCGAGTCCTCTTTTTCTTTTTCTTTTTTCTTCTTTTGTTCATTCTTTCCGTTTTGTTCTATTTTTCTGTAATATTTTTTTATGTTTTTGTATTTCATTGTGTAGTTTTTCGGGACTAGTTGGCACCGTGCCAAATTCAAAAAGAAAACTTATCAGCACACCCATAAGGACACAAACAAAAATCAGGACGTTAAAGTTGGTTATATGGGAGAGACTGAATGGGGGAGGAGGATGAGGGACAATGAAAACAACCTATTCGTAGTCGAAGAGGAAGTATGTCCTCATTTGTTCTGTATGAGGTTTCAGCCGTTGCCAGCCATCCTATCGGGTTCATGGTCCGGGCTTCGGGTAGCGCGCAGAAGAGATGGTGACTCGATGGTGGTGGTGTTATGTAATCCTTGAAATGTGTATAGTTTTAGGTTAGTTTTTGGCATCCTCTATATCGTAAAATTTCAGAAATGGCGCCTTTTCATTGAATCGCTAATGTAAAGGTTTACTCATACTCATATATAGTATACTCTGTAGGGTATTTCAATATGAACCGAACATTGCTTATAGATGTGAGGACCAGATGAAGCCATTTTGTATATTTACAGTCATTGATGTTATTTCAATTTCATTTTTGTTTCGTTTTTTTTTTTATTGAATTCATTTTTTTTTCTAAGGGTTTGGGGAAAAGTTCATGTGAGGGAGGAATACAAAATCTTTTCTAAACAGTTGTAGGTAGAAACTGAGTAAAGGAATTCAAAATTGAAACTTTTTATTACATAAGTTTTAAGCCTTTTGCTTTACTACATTTGTATTTTTAAATACAAACATTTTGGTGATTCAAAACTAAAATAAGGATTATAGATTTTATGTGTGAGGACTTCAAAACCGGAGACTTTTGTATGTCTGCTTGCGATTAAATTAATACTTAGCTTATTTTTAAAAGCTTTTTCTTTTGAAATCACATACAAACTAAAAGGTGTTTTAAGTAAACCATTTTAGAAACTCATTTAAAAATGTTGTTTCATTTTATTGATAAGTTTACTTATCAAGCTTCAGATCTTTGAAATGGTTTTTGAAATGATAGCAATCAAGATTTGGTATATTTTTATGACATGAGTTTGTTTCGTTTTGACTTACAGTACAATTGATTTGATAATTCTTAAGTCAATTTCTTTAATGTGAATTTTATTTGGGTGGCACCATTCTTATGCTGGAAAACCTGTAATTAATTTAATTTACAGGTACTTATCGTATCTCCAAACCACCATTTTTCTTGTGCAAAATTTTATTTTTATTTCAAAGCCAAGCCAAAGAGTTTTCCTGAAGTTTCCTTTACAAATTTAAACACGAACAAAATTTAAATCAAACCTAAAGAAAAGAAACCGTTTATGGTATCATTGAAAAAGAAAGCAGGGATGAAATGTGATAAATAACACTTTTGTGTGAAGACATTCACCAAATCCTTGAGTGTGAAAACTCAACAAACCCTATGTGGAGAGTTGAGTATTTTTTTTAAGTTAGAATTTGTTGACATTCTATTACGTATTTTGAGAACCTTCAAATTCAAGAGATAATTTTGTTTTTTTATCTTCAATTTAGGGGCTCGAGCCGGCCTTCGCATTTGAAGTCATTCAAATTCGGATTTCATTTAAAACAGTTCACACCTTAGCAAATCAAATGCATTGGACGTTTTCCGATTTGGTGGCATGCAAATTTTGAAGACTTCTGGTGTTATTTTGGTATTATATTTCGTTATGCTAGCAATTTAGACCCTCTTACTTAAAATACAACAACTAAATTATATTTTTCTTATAATTAATAATTCTTTTCCATTAGTTTCGATGCTTGTTGTCTATGGTTTGAGGGATGCATGTTAAATTTCGAACAACAAACAAAGTTTCCAAATTGTGAAAATTTACTTTGCAGAATTTCAGTTTCATGGACAAAGAAGCAAAAACCACAATTGGGACTGAATGCCCAATCATCAACGTTATGAAATACTTTTCTATATTGAAATCTTGATTTATGAATCGTCGTATTCAAACCCATTTCTTTAAACAACTTTTATTAGAATTGCATCAATTTTGGGAGATCGTCTGGCTCGCACTAAAAACAAAGAAAATATTAAAGATTTACAATTTTTAACTCAAATAGTGTAGCCTACTTTTTTAATAATTGTGGCCTTTTTATTCCCTAAAAAAAGGGAAACGCATAAGTTACATATGTTTTTCGCAAATTTTGTTTTTTCTTAAAACTTATCTTGCCTTTATTAGTGCGGTAGACATGAAAATATTGTATCTAAGCCCCTATTTACATAAATACAAAATGATGATCAAAAACACTTTAGTTTCCAAACTTTACCTTTTTATTGAATTAAAAAAAAACTCCCAAAAACACATTGTATTGTTTTAATATTAACATGAATCAATCATTTTCCCTTACAAAGTCTACCCCTAAATTATGCATACAAAATACGGATCCCAAAATAAATCCATCTGTAACACAAACAAACACACACACAAAATACAACACAAAGTCAAAAACTTGTATTTTTTGTATCCATTTTTATTTCAAATCAACAAAGAACAAAACTCACTTTATTTAAACCTCAACCAATAACTTAGTCACGTAAGCGAATATTAATAAGGGCAAACCTCAAAGTAAATATTTTTCTTCTACAAATTCGTCTGACAACAAAGGAAACTACTCTCCCTCAGTCTCAAAAAGAAAATATATATTTTAAGTCAAACTACCAAAGTATACTGCCATAACTATAATTCTCACATCCGGTCGAATCCAATTGAGTTTGGAAAACCATTTTCCTAGCTCACTCCGACCATATACCACCATACCACCTACACTATCGAACCATTGATTTTCCATATCTGACCAGTCATCCGAATGGAGCGGGAGAAAATATCCAAACGGGAAGAAGAAAGCGGAGCAGTCAAGTCTTCCTGAGGTCGGTAATGGTATGCAGGGTAAAGGTATATACGTACTTTTGCATAAAGTCGACCCATTCAAGTTAACCAAACAACTTCAAAAACTATACCGCATGCACAAGCACATACCTAGGTATATTATATAGTTATGTGTGTATACGGAAAATCCTTGCCAAAGGACATCATTCAATAGCTTCTCCTCTCTGCCATATCAAAGCCAAGCCAATATGTGTTTTTGTGTGATGATAAAGTGGCAAGTTGACGAAGTTGACTCAACTCGACTCGAGTCGACTCACAAATTTAATATCCGTCTATTGATTATTTTTTGGCTTCCGAATATAAAAACCTTCAAGGAATTTACCATAATCAAAAGGTTTTGTATACAAGAGGCTCTGTGAATATTCTACTCAGGGCTCAGGGGAGTAAGCACCATATTGTGAGAAAGGCAATGAACGACCGACCGACCGACCAACCGACGAGGACGTTTTGTGAAATTTCATTTGAATAAAATGAATAATTGATTTTAATTCGAATTCCTGTCTTTTTTTTTTGTTGTATTTTGAAGTCATCAAAAATACCACCACCTTCCACCACCCCAACCTCTAGACTTTAGAGGAAGGAAACAGTCTTATCAAAATCGAGAGTTTCTTGGGCAAACATTAAGCTTAAATTAACTGGCATTTAGATGGCTACCTCAAATGCGATACGTGTGCTGTGCGTCTGTCTATCTATTTTTGTGTCTTTGGTGAAACACGCCCTTTAGTCCAATTATCGGATATTACCTGGAATTTCAGTGGATAAGCTTTCAAGAGGAGCTACTTTTGTTCGTTAGTTTGTATTGAGACCGGATTTTATAAGAAAAGATGTTTCATAATATAAAGAGAAGTATTGTCGATTGTAGGAATTTGAAAGTGAAAGATGTTGCCATTAGCTAAGGGAAGTGGCCTACTTCATAGAAATTACTTCTGGTTTAACATCTGCACTTAAGTTTCTTTTCATATAATCCGAACTACATATATAGACTTTAAGTAGATTTTGAAGTTTCTAAAAGTCAATGGGTAAATGAGATTATTCAAAAAGGTTTCTAGTAGAAGAAAATCGAGAATTTAGATGCTAAGTATTGGTATCTTATTAAAAAAAAAAGTAGATACCACCTGAAGAACTATGAACACCTGAAGGTTTTATATAGAAACAAGACTAATTGATAAAGACTTGAACCAATTTATTTCATCTATTTTAAGGTAAAATTAAGGCAAGTTTTTTTTATCTGTTGAATCTTAAAGAGGCTATGTCGAATCTCTTGGTGTACCTTTCTTGAAATTTTGATAAAAAACTTTTATAACGAGTGCATAGTCTTCTATGGTTTAAACTCTTGTAATGAAGTTTGCAGATGGTTATTGCACCTCCCTCACTCTTAATAATGAAACTTTAAACTATCCACGTACTATATCTAACATGTTTACTACCTAATTCAAATAATCCTTTACCGATGACTCTTTTGTTCCAGATTCGGCATATTTTGAATATCTACCTAATAACTATCTCCGTCTATTACAACCTTGACAAATTGCGCTTTCTTTGATTAAATATAAGTTAGATCAACTGAATGACGAATTTCTAAAAAATTGTTCCGCTTCACTATCTTCTCGCCTCTTACTAGTTTTCATTCTATCTTTAACTCAAGGGAATTTTTAGATGCTTGAAAAACCTCCTTTGTTACCCCAGTTCACAAAAAAAGCCCCAAATATAGTATGTACTGCCCCAATTCCAAAATTATTTGAAAGCATCTTGTACGATACTTGAAGCCTAAACAACAGGATTTTCAGAAATTGAATTGTTGAATTCGTTTCCTTTACGATCTCGACTCTTAAAAAAGGAAACGAACACAACAAAATATCGCAAAGACTAATACTCTTTAAGCTTTCTACTCTTGACTTTTAACCGATTTGGTTGCAATGGATTTATTCTAACCTAGAAAGCCGCGTATATAATGCTCGCTTCATATGCTCTCCCTTTTTCTTTCTACCTATGGGGTACCACAAGGTTGCCACTTAGGCCCTCTCCTTTTTATAATAACCATAAATGATATGGATTTGATTTCTAAATATTCACATATCTCATTTTAACGCTGATGACACAAAATTTTTAAAGTTCATTACGTCGATGCATAATTCTTACCTTACTAGACGTCTAGACGTCGTGTCGTCAGTTTCTCAGTCTTGTGTAAGAAAAACTGCTTTGACCTAATTATAGATAAATGTAAATCAATTACTTTTTAACGAAAACGAGTGAAAACTTCACACCATCTTTACTTTCCCATAACCAAACAATTTCCTTAGTTGAGGTTATTCACGACCTTGGGCTTTTATGTGACCGAGAATAGAATTTTCGTGCTCATATACATAGATGATATAATTTCAACCCTTTCAAGTATGGTCCCCATGGTGTACATATTTCAAGAATTGAAAGCGTTCAAAGACGTTTAATTCAATTTGTCCTTCTAGGCCTACCTTAGCATGATCTTCTGCTCTTTTTTACATATCAAGACCGCCTTAAAGTAATTAATCTTAAGGCTCTGGAAGAACGTAGGCAGATATCTGATGTCTTGTTCATCTTTATAACTTGATCTTCCTTAACATTAACCCCCGTAATTTAAGAAATACTCTCCTGTTTTATCTTCCCACCCACCGAACCTCTTATGGCTCGTATGCTACGGAAAGTAAATTGAATTTTAAACTTCTTGCCTAAGACATCGACATTTTTAAATTACGCAAATTTCAATAGTTTTCTTATTAAGCAAGAGCCTTATCTTATCCAATCTGTAAGATCTTTAAATTTTGATTGAAGTAGCTGAGAGCGGGAACCGTTTGACTCCTTCAACAATACATAGTTTATGTCAACGTTATAGTCAACTTTGTCGGTGTGTAGTTTTCGGGTTTGCAGGAACAATATTCAGACCCTCTTCTTGTTTCAAAGTTAAGTTTACAATATTTATCTTAAAAAGTTAAGATAAATTCGTCTTCTGCATCAGTCCTTTTTGCATAGTGACAGCATAGATGCACATAGTATCAATGAATTTGACCTTTGAATACATATTATAACTTCTGGTCTTTTGTAGGGCAGCCAAAAACGTGCCTTTGGCTTCTTTGGGATATCCTTAGCTTGATTTTCAAGTTACTACCAACCTTATCAATTTTGTTTTTGATCTAAAGAAATTTCTAAAAAAACATGTTAGAGTACTACATTTACCACTGAATAATTCCACCAGAATACTGCCCTCACTGCTGATACTTGAGGGCCATCACATACAATAAAACTTTTAGAGCACGAGGAGATTTCACCGTCATTTCTGATTTGAAATATATCCTACTTTGCCTAACCACCGATTCACTCTTTTCAATATCTAAATTAAGATTCTGCGTGAGATCAATTCCGCTTGTATTTGCAAGAAATCTTCTCTTTTCCTCCTTCTCATGAATTTTCTCAGAAGCCCCATTCTTAGCAACCTTGTCACCTGAAGTTTTGTATTCAGCATTTTTCGGTTTATAGAGCACAGTATAACAATATCCATGCTGGTAGTCCCTAAACCTCCTGGAGATTAAGGATGCTTAAAACTGACATTTCCCAAGCTTTAGAGGCTCCCTTCTAAAGACCTCTATAGGGTTAAAATACAAAAGCAAAATATCTAGTTGTGCAAAGTCATCTAAAATGAAAAATATTGAAGAGGATTATCTTACCATATTGATATCAGACATTTAAAAAACCACGTTAAGAACCACAAAAAAAGGAATAGAACTCCAAACCAGTTTAACATTTATTTATACCCCAATCTTTTTTATTATCTTATAATCATCATTACACGGCATCCTCTGGATACAAGGTTTTTTGGAAGCTAATTTTATAGTTTTATCGCTGGGTTGTGACCAAACCGCTTGGTCTTCAAGATTTTCTGGAAAGAGTTGAGCAATACCAATTATGTGATGCATTTTTGTACGAGGCTGAGGAAGATTCGTCAGAGAAAAGGGTTCTTCCCAAAGATAGGTAAGAATTTGGGTTCAGAGTTCTTAAACTGGATAGTAAAACCTGTCCTTAACTAACGCTAAGGAATAGTAAGCGGAACTCTGACTGCAATACCAGGCTTGTCTGAGATACTCTTAAATAAATAATTTAGGTGGCGCAAAAGTCCATTGAAAACTAGGGCCTTGTGACTTACTATTCTCAACCATTCTTGTGTGTGAGTAATGTTGTCAGGAATGGAGGGGACCTACAGTTTTTTAAGCCGAATCTCAAATCTAATTTGAGAAAGCACTACTTATCATGACAAGAATTATTCTTGGAGAATTTGTCAATTCCTCGCAAGAGGCAGTACCCGTGAAAAAAAACTTTAGACGACACAGGCAGGGATCGAACCCAAGGTCTCTAGCATAACAGTCCAACTCAATAACCATCATGCCACGGGCATGCCGAGATACTCTTAGAAGGTAATAATAGCTCTTCGACATAAACCTTGCTCACCGTAAACTTAGAAGAAGTGCACAGCAAAACCAACAGGGCTAATATTTATTCGCGACCCTAGCAGAAAAACAGAAGATAATCGGTGTTTTGTTTCGTGGTAACAAGATCTGTCGGTGGTGCCCTTAGAAGATGCTTACCACAGAATAATCAGTTGGGAATCCGTTCCCTAATTCTCAAACTAGAGAATAATCTGTTTGGCCTAAGCCTTGTCCAAATTGCATTTAGAAGAAGTGGATGTCGGAATTAACGACTGAAATGAAATGTATTTTGAGAACCAAAAAGTGCAAAACGGTCATATACTCTAGGCAAAAGCTAATCCTGGCTTAAAGCAGGTGGAACCTAAGTAAAATTCCATAAATTAACTGTCTAAAATTGTAGGTTCAATTTCCGCTATTATTTCCAAACTATATCTGATAATGAAACATTCTGCTGAAGCCTTCTTAATGGTATTCTAACTTTATATTTCAGCATTTTAAAGTAATCTCTACCTGTGTGCTGGCTTAAGGTCAAAAAAGAATACAATTTTATGAACTATAATAATTATTTAATAACAAATCATATCGGTGACAGTTTTTGACATTCCAATTGAACAAATTACCTGTAGACATGTCAACGTTTTATATATGAAAAGGTATCGACTTAAGTAAAGTAACCTTAAATCTACTAAATCTTCAAACATAAAACCAACAAGAATTAATTTTAAACATTTCCCCCGATCCCGATAGATCTCCTACCTAGTAAGTATAATTAAAACTCAGATTTGTAACCACAAAATACCGGTATCCCTTTGAAGGCTATTAAACAAATAACAGCTTTTAATACACTTTCCCTTAATGTTTGGTACCTAATTCTAATACCTATAGGTACTTAACTTCATTTAAAGCTATAACTAAATACACGCATATATATATATGTATAATTTTCGAATATATACATTTTGTACTATATAAGAGGCTAATGGTTGCTCTAATGACTTAATATCATAAATAAGCTTTCAAATAGTGCGAGAAAGGACATTAGCTACTTCACTGAATTATTATATTATACGACTATTGTATAAGAGACATATAGCCTCATTGAAGATATACAGTGAGAGTGCTTTATATACATACTCGTATATCTATGAATGTATACGTATAGGGACATTAATGCCAAAAGGACAAAAATGTAATAAAATAACAATTATTATTAAGTTAGCCCAGCTGTGATGGGGATATTTCGTTTTTTGTATATGAAAAGTATTGTAATGTCGTCACATAAATTTTATGTTCCTGCCTTATTCTTATGGTCTTGTTGAAATAAAAGGTTTATACTTGGTTTGGTTTTATAGTTTATGTTGTTTATGTTTTTTTTTTTTGGTTCATTGTTTATTTATGAGGTTATTAGGTAAGAAAACAAAAGGTAGATCTGTAGCCACATATTGAAATAATGTCCTTTTTGGATTATTTTATATGCCTTGTCATATTTTATTCAAGAAGAAGTGTTTATTGTTAGACAGGAAGAAAAAGAGAGCGAGAGAGACAGTGAGAGAGCTAATAAACTTGAAGATATTTAAGTACACTTTGAGCCCTTCTATGCAAAGGTAACTTCTTATGACGGGATTTATGTGATATGTGAATAATCCTTCAGATTATGCGGAGTAGGTTTTTTTTACAGCAGCTAAAAAATCCAGTTTGATGGTTTGAGATTGATCCGCAACTACGTGGAATAATTTGTATGTATATATTTATTTTATTGTTTTGGTACAGATTTTGGTTTTGATTCGTGTTGTTGCCTAAGAAAAAGATTTATTTGTTTGTGTTTATCACACAAAATGGTCAAAAGCGTATATTTACTTACTTACTTAAGGTGGTAATACAGTCCGGGGTGGACCTGTGCCTCAACCAATATATGTCCCCAGCCAGCTAGGTCCCTAGGTCTTTCTATTTACAGTTTTGCCCTCTGAGTTGGTTGAGGTCCTCTCTCACCTATACTTGCGCCAACTGAGTCGAGGTCTTCCTCTACTGCGCCGTCCCTCGGCATTGTATTCAAAGACCTTCCGGACTGGAGCGTTGATGTCCATTCGCTCTACATGACCCAGCTAGCTAAGTCGTTGGACTTTTATGCTTTTAACCAGGTCAGTATCGCTGTACATCCGGTACAATTAGTCGTTGTATCTTTTTATCCACTCCCTATCTATGCAGACGGGACCAAAAATTGACAGCCAATTTTTTCTCTCAAAGCATCCTGAGACGCTCTCATCTTTTTTTAACAGGGAGAACCAAGATGATAAGCGACTTTAGTTGCTCGAACGAGGACTTTACTACTACTGCGTGAAGTTAGCCCCCCTTTTTTCGATTCTCGTATTTTGGAAAGTTGTTTCAGGTTGCTCCCGTTTTGTTCCGCATTGTTCCAAAGTTTTTTGAAAAATACCCAAAAATGGTAAAAGAAACGAATCTGTGGAACAATGTAGAAGAGCTTCGGAACAATTAGGAACAAGTCTTAGAATTAAGAATTTCGGAAAAGGGGGGCCAGAACAAGGATAACAAAATGGTACACTGTTAATTGTTATCTAGAATTACTATCTTTATTTTTGAATATTTTTGAATGAAACTTTGGAACAATTTGATGCTTGTGATTATGCCTATACAAATATTCCTTAAAAGTGGGTTTTCGTAAAAGGAGGGGCGTTTGGGATGTTTTTTTTTTTAATATAGGCATAACCATTATGTATTTCATAGTGTCGTAATCCTAAAGACCTTTTGGTCTTTACTGAAAGAATGCAGCTTTAGCTTAAAATTTTAAATTCTTTCAATGGGGGGGGGGGAGGGGGGTGCGGTTTAGGGAGGGGAAACATTTTGTTTTCGTTTTTGTGCGCCTTTAGCTATATTTTCTTATGGTTTTGGACGAAATTTCGGCACGAACTGGGGGAAATACGGTTTGACTTGGAACTTTGAATTTTTGAAAAAGGAGATCTAAAATAAAGTTTACAAAATTAAAAGACCGAGATTTTTTTTTTGAAAGTTTGATCATCAGCATAAATAATAGTTTATAAGCCAAGTTTTGTAAGCTGTACATGTGCTAATTCACGTTTTATTAAAATGTAGGCTATGGCTATATAAATCTCACGACTCTTAGTTTTTGGATCAATAGTTAGAACCCCTTTTTGAATCTAAAAAAAAATATTTAAGTTGGAATTTCGAAAAAAGGGGGGTTAGCATTTTTTCCAATTTCACCCATATCTTTTGCAAAATTGATCATAGAGGTCCAAAAATTTGGAGCAATGTTGAGAACAACTAGAACAATTTGGAACAATTTTCAAAAAAGAGGGGACTAGGCCAAAAACAGTTTTTCGGGTCTAAAACCCTTATTTTTGGGTATTTTTCAATAAAACTTTGGAACAATTCGAAACAAACCAGGAATAACCTGAAACAACTTTCTAAAATACAAAAATCGTAAAAAAGGGGCTTATTTTACGCACTCAACGAAACAGCGATTTGCAATAGTTAGTCTATGTTTGATTTCAGCTCTGGTATAGTTGTTTGAATTTATAGTAATTGGATGGACCTTTGGAAGATTGTACCTCTAGTGTTGACGGTTCAATTTTGAACAATTTTTTCCAGATCGATGTTGAAGAAGTCTCGTGATAGTGCATCGCTTGTCTTAAACCTTCTTTGACATCAAACGCACCGGTCGGTGGGGTTTTTTCTGACCTTGATAGAGCAGCATGCGTTCTCCATTGTCATTCTGCACAAACGGACAAGTTTGAAAGGGATGCCAAAACTAAGAATTTTTCAGTAAAGCACACACGTGGTTTTGAAATCAATAAAGAGATATTGGGTATCGATTTCAAGTTCCTAGGTGTTTTAAAAGATCTGTTGTAATGTGAATATTTGGTCAGTGGTGGACTTTCTTGGTCTGAAGACACACTGATATGGACCTATCGGGTTGTTGACTAACGGCTTCAGACGTTCAGATAATACCGTAGAAATGATGTTCAGGGGACTTATACCTCTGTAGTTGGCGCAATTCAGAGAGTCTTCTTTCATAGGTATTGGCCAAACTATGCTGAGCTTCCACTCATCGAGTATGCTTTCTTCCGACCATATTTTGCAGATCAATTGGTGCATGCTCTTTACCAAGATATTGTCAGCTGCTTTGAATAATTAGGCAGCGATGCCGTCAGTTCCAGCATATAGCTATATTTCCTTCGTCGAGGTCAGGTAGGCGGAATTATTTTTCTGCGTCGGTCGCCTAGGTTGAGTAGGACTATGTCCCTTGTAGCGGAATTCGAAAATTTGTATGCATAGATTATCAAAAGTCCTCCAAAATTCACAATTGGCTTTTTGCCACAGGACACATTTAAAGAAGATGAGAGTGCAAGTTGGTATAAAAATCTGTTTCTACGTGTAGCAAGATCAAAATCTATAAAAATTAACACACATTTTTGTAGAGCAAACATTTCTATTAATTATGGAACACCTTCTAAAAAAAGTGGTCGAACTTGGTAGTGTAACGCTCACCATTGACATAAATGTTTTCGTACGTACCAAACTGTGGTATTGGCTTCTAGACGATTAGGTGTGGATTTTTCTATTCACAGATGCGTCCGTAGAGACCTGGAGCCTAGTGACTAATAACTCTTAACCATTCCTGTGTAATGTTGTTAGGAAAGTAAAGGACCTACAGTTTGTATGCCGAATCCGAACATCTCATTTGAGAAAGCAATTTTCAAGACAAGAAGCAATAATCGTGAAAAAAAATTAGGTTAATCAGGCAGGGATTGAATCTAAAAACCTCATGACAGCCCTACGCACTAACCATCACGCCACGTGTACTACAATTTTGGATAGACGCCAAGATGAAAATACACTTAGTTAGAAGAAATTAACTGGGAACCAAAAACGAAAAATTGAGTCTCAGACTTTAGTGTAATGTAGACACATTGTAGACTGCACAGTACATACCGTTTGACATTGGGAAAAATGAGTTTTTGAAACTAGCACACCAATTTTACCACCCTGTACATATCATGTGGACATTTGACAATTAAAACCCAAAGGTTTAAGAAAATCGATTAAATTTCAATACAAAAGTTCTAGCTAAATGGAAATACCTGTGCATTCTATTCAAAAACCATTCAGATAACCCAAGAAAAAATCTGCCAAAAACATAAAAGCAGTTTTACCACTTTGAACCATTTTACTAAGCACTATCGTGGCTTACATCAATTATTTTGTACAAAGCCAAAACTTAACATTTACAAATATATTGCATCGCATGTGAATAGTCCTTTAAGCTCAACCAACGAACAGCCTTTAAATTTTGAAACAATGTCCATCTACTATAGTTTCGTCCACTGTGGCGTATACTTAACAATATAATACTCAATTGGGTTATATTTTGTCGTGTTAATCAATAGGAGCTCTATAACTATCTCAACATATATTTCAGGTTGTCATCGTTTAGAACTGGCCTGCTGCGCCTTATCTCAAGCACCGAGTTTAATTAGCTTAATTAAACAAAGATAAGAGCTTATATGTACATCTATATCGCTCTCCTATACGGCTTAATCAACTCTACTTCAGATCAAATTCTGATGAAACAAAAGGTCAATATATAGTATGAGATTCGATACCTTCACTAAATATCCTACATCTATAGAGGGTATTCGCCGCATTAAGCGGATTGTTTCATCATAGTACTATGTATGTACCTAGCTATATAGAAAATCATCAATTTAACCTCTTTGTTATTGGCATTGAATGTGATTTATCATCAACCTATCATTGTCAATCGCAGAATGAAAATGGGTTTGAAGTTATGCACATACCTATTCGTGTCAAGCACGAGGTTGAGTATATCGCAGCTAAGTTAAAACTACTTAAATATAAATTAATTTTACAAATTTTGTATTATAATATAATTATATTATTATTGATTTAGTTCGCTCTTCCCAACTCCGAGCATTGTTAATAATAATAATAATAATGTCATTTGGTGAATATCAATTGATTGGATGCATGATGAGAGGTACTAAAGGTGTATCTAGGTGTGCAATAAATGTCTAAGCAATTTATGGAACCATAAATCACGATCAGAGAGGCAGATAGAGTACCTTTTTCGGTTCGATATGATAATGAAATATATTATAATGAAAATGATGGAAGTTTTATTATTATAGGTAATAATTTTTAATGGAAAATATTATTTGAATATAAATTGCAAATTTCAATGAAATTCAATCAAATTGACATTAAGTGCCATTGCAGGTATAAAATATAAATATTATGTAGATATGAATACAATTTATATATGTAACAAGCATTACATAACTTAATAATAGACAGGTAATATATTTTGATTATTTTTTGAGAGTTTATTCATATTAAATAATTTGTTTTTTTCCTCTCGAAATGTATATTTAATTTTGCATCAAATTAGTTTGAAAATTTTAATTTAATTTTTACTTTTTCATATACAAACATTGGGTTTTCCAATAAGAGTTTTATTTTAATATTCAAAACAATGAGTGTTTTCTTGAAGACAAATCATTATATATTTATTTCATTATAAAGATTAAGATAATATTATACTAACAATAAAATACATAATTATGTTGATGTTAAAAAAGCTGATGAAATATTTAGTTTTTAGTTTATTTCATCCATTAAAGTTACAAGACTTTATTGATTTCTTGACAGTTATAAAAAATAAACAATAAAGTATATAATTTAGCATAGTGTTATAAACGTGAATAAGGTCTATTTGCTGAAGCAAAACTTAAATACTTATGTTCAATATCAAAGCTTATGTTTTACTTTTTCCTCTACGGAAATTGTCACATGAAGCTCATGTCATACTTAAGCTACTTAAGTTTCGTTTCAGCAAATGGCCCTTAGTTCAGTAAAATATAAAAAAATACTCCTAAAAATTTATCAAACAAGTTATTTTTAAATGAGTCTTCTCAGACTAAATTCAATCATATTGGAAACAGCCTTGCCTGTGAAATGGATCATTAAAAAAAAACAGTCGGTTTTTAAGCATGCTTGCTGAAACATTGAAGTTAATTAACCTTCTATCTACTGATAAGAGATAATATTCCAAAAAATGTAAATACGTTATACCATAGAAATGGTATGTCACAGTGAAGACTTTTTACTAAAACTTTTGTATTTTCTCAATTCTATAAGAATGAACTTCATACATAGGGTTCAAATGGTATTACAATAGTCTAAGGTTGATCTAACAATCGCGAAGAAAAAACAGTTTAAAGTATGAGAGTCACTCAACTCCTGAAGATGAAACCAAGAATTGTACCTTTCCCCAATAAAGAGTCTATAATTTTTAAAACAGTTTAGTTTTTGATCAAAAATCACAGCAATGTCTTTTTTAAAGGTTAATGTTAAAAAAAATGATCTGTTTATTTTATAGGCCAAGTTAGTTGATTAATAATTTCGACAAAACGTAACAAACTTTGACATTATGTAATATTAAGGTATAAAAAGATCCTGGGATGCGACCCACACTGTTAACTTCCCATTTCGTCTGCGGATTTGTCTTGCTTAAAAGGTTTGTAGGTTTTCGTGTTTTGTTAAAAAAGTTCTTAGTTGAATTATTTTACAAAATTAAAAATTACCAATAATATTTTTTTTTTGATTTCAAAATGAGTTTTTGTTAAAGAGAATTTAATTCGAAAAACAATTTTTACCAATTTTAGTTGCATTGCGTACTATTTTGTACAGGTTTTTATTTTTTATAAAAAAAAAACAGTCAATTCCATTTTTCCCAAAATGTTACTGAATATTGACAACAATATTTATTATAAGCCAATATCTTAAATTTTTGAAAATATATTTCATTCGAAAATCAATTTTTACCAACTTTAAGTAATGTTTTTTTTTAAGGATTTTATTTTTTTATAAAAAAAACTGTCAATTCGATTTTTAGAAAAAATTTGACCAGATGTCAAAAATATTCTTCTTCTTTGCATACAATTATTTTGGAGATAAAATCATTTTTTCTTTATAAGAACACACAGACATCTCTTTAAAAAAAATTTATTTAGACTCTTGGGACCTTGAAACGTCGAGAAATGTCAAAATTTTCAATTCGACAAATAGGACCGATTAAAATAACTTCCCATGGCAAGTTAATGAAACACCAGTTTGATAATATCTTACAAAATCTTTAAAAATCTTCTTGTAATTAAATGCAATCATGCTCAGTTTGTATGCATCGAAAAACTTTCAAATCATCCCCATATTTAAAGTACTTGGAACAAAAGAGAACCGAAATAACTGCCTTGCGGCACACCCGCAGTAACATTGATCGGTGCAGATACAAACTTATAAATATGAAAGTATTGATTACGATCCTTTTAATATGTGGAAATCCAGTTCAAGAAGTTAGAATGAAATCGAAATTTATTTAGCTTCTTTTATAAGTATATCATAACATAACTAACTCGATCGAAAGTTTTTAAAAAATCTCTGTACACAACAACAAATTGAAATCCTATGGAGGCATCAAGTCGTGTGTCAATTTCATACCCATAACTAAAAATATGGACACCATAAATATGTACGTACATTTCAATGAAGAATTTTCGGATCATAAATAAATCAATGATTTGAATGATTGCACTAAAAGTGAATCCTTTTTAACTTAACATTAGAAGTTCATGATATTTCTTGTTTATTATAAAGTTTGAACGTCGACATAATGTGTGAAATAATACATCATTTAAATGACCACCACACCAACTGTTGCAAGCATCGATTCTTTTAAGGTAATTTTCGACCATTTTTTGACACATATTGGACGGTCTCTCAGCCATGTTTTGATAAATGTTGGTTTATAAATGCTGAAGAGTTAAAGATTTATCGAACATAAACACGGTATTTCGCGTAGAAACACAAAAAAAAAGTCTAGCGTTGTCAAATCGCAGGATCTTGATGGCCAGTTGATATTGCCACGACAGGTAATAACGCGGAAAGGAAATGTCGCTTGCAATAAAGCCATATTCGCTCGAGTTGTGTCGCATGTGGCACCGTCTTGCTGAAACCACATATTCTCCAAGTCGTATTCTTCAATAGCAGGCACACATAAGTCGGTTATCATATAACCATAACACTCCGAATTGACGGTGACAGTCGTTCCATAGTCGTTTTTAAGGTGTGAGGTCCAATCCACCTCCGGACCAAAGAGCGCACGAAACAGTGACTTTTTATGGATGTAATGGCCTCTCTTCAATTACTTGAGGATTCTCAGAACCCCAAATATAACAATTTTGTTTATTAACATACCCACCGAGTAAGAAATGTGCTTCGTCGTTGTTCGAAAAATCGCCGCCCACCGCCTATTGTTCAAGCACCCATTTGACGTATCTACGACGATGTGAAAGGTCAGCTGAATTAGAGCCATAATGTGCTCTAAGACAGTCCTAATTCCTGAGAACGACGAGTAATCGACACATTCGGGTCAACACTTTCACTTAAAGCAGCGATATTGTCAGTGGTACGAGTGAAACGATGATGCACTGCTCAGGCCTAACAATATCTGTAACCAATCCAGTTTCTTCAAATTTCGTCACAATTTTTCAAATTACTTGCGTAGTTAGATGATTTATTTAAACCATAACCTCCTCTTAAAACACGATATGTGGCTGTGGCAGAATTACCATTTTTGTAGTAGGTTTTATCAATGTTTATGCGTTATGTGATAGTTAAGCGATCCATTTTCGTAAATGTCAGACTTTCAACTCAAAAAAAAAAAATAGGTTTAACAGATGTCGAGTTCCAGCCACAATCACCCGGTTTGTGGAATTGAACATTTTGATAATTATTGACATTTGAGCGCCTCTGGTTCTAATTCCATGATTTTTAAATTTTGTGTAAGTATGTGTGTGTAAAGTTTGAGTGTATGTTTTGTCCTGGAAATAGCAACTACAATTTAATTTTTTTCAAACAGCTAATAATTTTAAAAATTTGAGAAGGAACTTAAAAAAAAAAGGACTTCTTATAAGAAGGGGTTAGTGATAATTTCCCCCAAGATTTAATCCCCAAAGGAAAATCCCCAAATCCATAATCCCCAAAACGAAATCCCCAGCAGCAAAATTCCCAAAGAGAAAATACCCAGGGCGAAAATCCCCAAGTGAATATCCCCAAAAAAATTATGTTCAAGTAGTGAACCATGCGATTAAATTGCGCGCGCAATTTAATCGCATGATTCACTACTTGAACATAATTGTTTTGAATATATTAAATTTCATTTATATTGCATGAAATGCAAGCAAAAGATTTGGAAACAATAACATCATCCATTTCAATTTGTATTCTAAAATTAAAGAAATACTCAACACTACAAAACAACACTTAAGCTGGCCATAGACGGTGAACATGTTGGTGTGATTTGTTGGTGTTGGGCTGAAAATCATTCGTGTATGGACATGTTGGCCAACAAATCCACGGTTTATGAAATATTTTATAAACCGTGAAGTTGTGGCGTACATGTTGGCTGTGTATGGGCAAGTTTACAACACGTTTTGAAGTTTATCAACATGTTCGTCGTGTATGGCGTTGTGGGACAACAATTCGTCATTTGTGTTGTTATTTTCATTGAATTAACATGTCGTTATCAAACATGCTATTGGATCATCCGCACTTCTATCGCACATCTTCACTTCACGACAGTCACACAAAAAATGAAGTTTATAAACATGTTGGGCCGTGTATGGCGAAGCGCTGCCCAACAAATCACACCAACATGTTTACCGTCTATGGCCAGCTTTAGACAGCACTAAGCAAGCACTAGGAATACAATGATTCTCTATGAATACTAAAGTCAGACTGAGAAGTGCATGCCTTCATAGTGATTTTTTGTTTAGAAACTGTTTATCATTATCATTTATAAATATCACAATAAGAGAATTTCATAAGAGTCTTTCTAAAAACTGCATGCAGAAATAAAGATATGCACGGATACTGGGGATTTGGAGATTTCGTGGGGATTTTGGCAAAATAAATTATTTAGTTGGGGATTTTGTCCATTTGTCTTATGTCTCTGGGGATATTATCAAAATAGATTAAATTTGTTTGGGGATATTATCCCGTGGGGATTCTTTTTTTTGGGGATTCAATAGGACTCCCTATAAGAAGTTCTTGTGATCATTGAAATTTGTTGAACTTAAAATCTTGACACTTGCTGACGTTTTAACTTTAAAAAACTGCTGCCAAATGTTGTAAAAATTGATTTTCAATTCGAATATCTCGAAAACAAATCTAAGTATTGGCCTAAAAATCAAAAATATTGTTGTTAACTTAAGGTAATTTTCTAAGAAAAATCCAATCACATAATTTTTTGTAAATATGTTTCTAAACGTTATTAAAAAATGGTTACACAAAATGTTGTAGTTAATATTTTGTAAAACTATAAGAAGTATTGATAGAAGGTAACCGAATGGAAAGTTATCAGGGTGTGTCGCATCACAAACCCAGAACTTCAAGCGCATACTATCGGATGGTCTATATTTAATGTTAATACGCCAAACCAAAAACCGCACAAAACGATAACTCTTTGTGGATGTATTGTTTCGTAAAAAATCACTCGTGAAAGCTCGTTTCATAAATTTGAACATTTTCACTGAGTTGAAATTGACCAAGAAACTCAAAAAGTGCACGAAATTTATTTTGATTTTAACACCCATCTTTATAAGACGCTTCAAAAATCTTACAATCTTAACTTTTGCTTAATTTTGACCCTCAAATACCTACTCAATTACAGAAATGTGCAATAAGTTTAAACAAAAAACTGGTGTTAAGGTTTGAAGCACAATAAACATAGTGTGTTATATTTTTTTTGGCAGTTTCACTTTTTTTTTTTTATATGAAAAATTCTTCTGAACGAAAAGTTTAAAGTCGATTTTCATTGTTTTACAAGAATCATAAATGTTTCACATACGTATGTAGTTTACTATCAGTTTAAAACATCAAGTTTTTGTTGTCTGTCTTTATATACACGTCCGTCAGCTACAGCAAACCTATCGTTTTTAATTATTCTATTCTATTAATTATTCTATTCTATCAAATTTCAAGAAATGGGTGGATATCACGCCCATTTATCTTAAGCAATAATTTTTTGGTTATCGATGTCACAAGGCCTATCATTTATAAATATTAAAACAAATTCTAAGTATCGGAAAGTGCTTCTAAGTTTTGAAAATTTATAAGTGTGTCAGACAGCAGTTACTGATTTGTTTATACATATATTTGATACATCGGAAGAACCACTAACTTTTACATAGTTCACATTTATTTAAGTTTGAAGGTGAGCAATTTCACTTCATTTGAAACAATTCTGATTATAAAGTTTAGCCCGTGACCGTGTACTCGTATACTCCAAGAAATTTTGTAGTTACATTTAAGTTTTCTTATTTTGTTGTTTACCAAAATATTTTCGAAAATGAAAAAAAAATGAGAACATTAAAAATGCAAGCATTTTCTATTATGCTATTCAAAAGTTTACGCTCTTGTTATTTATTTCAAAAGGTCAGGTCATAAACGGTTGGATAAGGATGCGGATGGGTTGAGTAATAAGTACGCCCGCGCGCCGTGCCACCGTTATAATGTTGGGCATGTACAATTGTACACAATCTACATACATACCTACATTTATTGTTGTTAAATGAAAAATTTAGTTCAGGTTCAGTGATGAGAAGAACTTTTGAATAAATTCACTCGTTGGGGTGGAGGGAGATGGTGTTCGCATGTACATTCTTTTCTTCATCGATTGTTGAAAGAAAAATAAATTAAAATCTTAGCAAGCAATGCACAAGGATTAAATTTCAGGGAAGTTGTGTTTTGTTTTATGAATTCTGAAGAAATAATATATTTTTTCGTTTTAATTGCTATGGCTTCGTTACTTAAAACAAATGAAATAATGTTAAGCGTGCAGAAATATACGCGACGAATTGTTTTTGAAAATATTATCCTTGGCATGAATCGTAAGCTTATAACGCCAAGGATTTCTTATAATTTCATTTCTCAAAAATATTTATTTATAAATAAGTTCATTTTTAGAAAATGTGAGAATTAAATGAATTCAGGATAAAAAGAAGCATAATTCAACTAAATATTTATGAAGGAACAAAAATAAAGTTACAACATCCGAAGTTGGAGGAAAATAAAAAACACAGAAGAAATTTAATGGAACAATTTCCGTATGTTGAGCTTTAAATAATTTTCTAACATAAACATAAAAGTATTTACATATACCGTGTCCTTAAACGTCTGAATATACATATGTGTGTGTGTGTATGTGTGTTTATGTATTCATATGTATCGTCATCGTATAATTTTTGTTATTCATATCTCACCTCCGTTTATAACATCAAATATATGTAGTATGCATGAAATAAGGAAATAAAGATAGGAAAAGTGTAAAAGAATTTCAGAATACGAATAAACGACGACGAGTAGACGTACAATTTTTCTGATCTTTATTTCATAACAAAATGATACCAAATACATTTTCCTTCAATTTCCTGTGAATGAAAATAATATTTTTGTTACATTCTTCAACTGATATGAGAGTGCTTCTGTTTTTTTCTTTTTCTTGGTATCTTTTCCTTTTTTATTTGAATCGGATAAATTGTTTTGTTTTTATTTTCCTGAGAGAAGATTGTTATTCAGTATTTTTACGATGCATTTATTTTTGATAAGAAATATATTGCATAAGTCGGTTATTTCAATTTAGACTCATAGTTTAGTATTTGAATGATGATGATTTGAACAGAAACACATTTTTCCATAAATTGTGATATAAACGATTATTGAATTTTTGAGAAAAACAACAAAAGTACAAACATACAAAATTGTTAAAATGACAACTTAAATAAAATATTTGCAGCAAAATAGGTATGGCTTTTATTAAAATGTATATTTGAGCTGATTTCAGATATGTGCTTCTTTAAAAACACAAATTGTGTTTATAGATTTGTTGTTTATTTGTTTTCTTCATCACCCAGATGCATTTGATTTTGAAATCTATGACAACTATGGGATAATCTGATTCAGAAAAACGTGTATGTTTTTGAATGCAGCCAGGTTTTTCATATGAGTTTACTAAAATAAAACTTTTTTAGAATAATGCGTAAAATCACAAACAAATCAAAGTTTTCTGTATCAATCAACGTTCACGTTCGAAATAGAAAATCGACTTTAAAAAAATTCCCTGCTGTTTTAATTGTCTATGGTAATTTTGTGGTAGAAAATCTAGGGATCAAGGAAAAGGATCAACAAAAACAAATAAAACTTATTTTTATTAGCTTCCCATAGGAAGTTATTGTAATGGGTCCGATTTGTCAAATTGAAAATTTTGACATTTCTCGACGTTTCAAGGTCCCTAGAGTCGAAATAAAAGATTTTTAGAAAGATGTCTGTGCGTGCGTGTGTAAGTACGTCCATACGTTCGCGACTTTTTTTTCGCCGTCCATAGCTCAAGAACCAGAAGAGATACCGACTTCAAATAAATTTTGTTATACAGATAATAAGACCGAAAGATGCAGAAAGGGCTCTCAAGAAAATTGCGTGGGTGGTTTTTTTACCATAGCAGTTTAAAAAAAAGGTGAATATTTTGGTTAACCCTAAATATCTCTTGAACCAATGACGCTAGAGACTGGAATTAAATTGTATGTTATACATTGTAACGTGATACAAAACAATTATATTTTTGACAAAAAATCCAATTAACGGTTTTTTTTATAAATCAAAAAAACTGAAAAAAAAAATTTGTCACTTCGAAAATTTTACGACCAAAATATGATTTCATCTCCAAAACAATTTTGTGCAACGAAAAATAATGTTTTTGACATCTGATAAAATTTTGAGAAAAATCGAATTGACAGTTTTTTTACAAAAAATAAAAACCTAAAAAAAAACTTAATAAAAGTTGTTAAAAATTGATTTTTGACTCAAATATCTTTTCAAAACTTTGAGATATTGGCTTTAAACTACTTTTATCTTTCAAAAAATATTGTTTTCAACATTCCGTAAAATTTTGAAAAAAATCGAATTGACAGTTTTTTTCTAAAAAATTAAAAACCGAAAAAAAAATTTAACAAAAGTTGGTAAAAATTGGTTTTCGACTCAAATATCTTTTCAAAAATTTGACATTATGGCTTCTAACTAATTTTAACTTATAAGAAATATTGTTTTCAACATTAGGAAAAATTTTGAGAAAAATCGAATTGACAGTTTTTTTACAAAAAATAAAAACCTAAACAAAAAAATTAATAAAAGTTGGTTAAAATTGATTTCCGGCTCAAATATCTTTTCAAAACTTTGAGATATTGGCTTCAAACTAATTTTATCCTATAAATAATATTGTTTTCAACATTCGGTAAAATTTTGAGAAATGTTGGATTTACAGTTTTTTTTACAAAAAATAAAAACGTAAAAAAAAATGAATACTAAAACTTGGTAAAAATTTACTTTCGACTCAAATAGCTTTTCAAAAATTAAAAATATTGTCTTCAACCTTATTTTATTTCACAGAAAATATTCTTTTCGATATTCAGTTTTTTTTTTATAAAAATTCAACAGTCCGTTTTTTCATAAAAAAATAAAATCTCCAAAAAATAGAACGCACATTTGGTAAGATTTGATACATTTAGACAAACTTTTAAGCAAGACAAATCGATAGATGGGATGGGAAGTTATCAGTGTGGGTCGCATCCCAGCCTCTTTTTTAGAAATTAAATTATAAAACTTTCAATTTTATTTCTAAGTTATTGTACGTTGCTATAGAAATACATTAAAAATATGCTTGGTATTAAATTCTGCAATCTCAATGTTGAGACATAGTCATTGCGATGACCGGTATTCTCAAAAAATGAGGCGGACAAAAAAACTTTATTTCGCACCAATATACTTTTCGAAATATTCAAATCTAGAGGAAGAGGTGTGTCCTGTCCACACCAAAGAAATATTTTATAAAATATTGTTTTAAAAACGTTTCTAAAATATTTCCCATTCGTTTTAAAACTAAATTTTAGAAACTTTGCGAAAACTTTTCGGTGGATATTTTTAGGTAGACGCTTTGAAAAACATTTCCGAATTCTTTCTTTGTTTCCCATTTTTGGTTCTGTTTTTATTTTTTTCGTTTCGTGAGTGTTCAGACCAAAGAAATAAATTCAAAAACTTTCAAAAATATTTATCAGTTTCTGAAATGTTTCAAAATATTTCTTTGGTCCGAACGCACCTTAATATCTTTAAAAAGAAAAACAGTTTTAAATTCAACAATCTTTATCTTTGGGTGCCTATTATTTCGTTTTTTTTGTTTCGATAATTATTGTTTAGTTTTTGTTATAATTATTTACGTTCATTTCGAAAACGTTTCTTTTTTTTTGTAGGTACTTTGTTTCGAATTCATTTCGTTTCAATATTATTTCGTATTTCTTCTTTTGTTTTTTACTTGTTTCGTTTTTACGTTACATCTTTTATGTATTACTTAGCCCTAGGTTATTTCGTAAATGGTTGTTTCGCATTTTGTCTCTATGTAAATGTATTTTTTTGGAATTCGATTTTTTTGTTATCGGTTAGTTAGTTTATAATTGATTGATTGGCAGTCGTTGCGTGCGGTTCGCTTAAGAAGAATATTACCAATTAAGTCTTAAATTATGGAATCTTATTCCATTTGCAGTACATTTAAATCAAAGAGAGGAGGTGAAAAGCTTAATTTTGAGGGATTTTCCTATGATCTATTTAAAGAAAAGAATGAAAAATATAATTGGTACTGTGAACTTAAAAAGAATAAAAGTTATGTTTGTGAAGTGCGTATTGTAACATTTAAACAAGAAGAAAAACATGTCATAAAATCCATTTTCGATGAACACAATCGTGAACCAAATGCTTTGCAAAAGCCCGTAGAGGATGTATTATCAAAAATTAAAGATTGTGCTAAAAGAAGCGCTAGTAAAATAATTCAAGATAATGTCGCGAGTTGTAGTTTATTTCGACTTCAATCATTTCGCCACTGTTTCTTTATTTTTGTTTTCATTTTTGTGCATGAAAAGAACCTAAAGGCGTTAAAATTCGCGCGAATTTTAACGCCTTTAGGTTCTTTTCATGCACAAAAATGAAAACAAAAATAAAGAAACAGTGGCGAAATGATTGAAATCGAAATAAACGAAAACGAAACAATTGAAGGCGAAACAAACGTAAGACGAACTAGTTCCAAAGCGAAATGATCGAAAAAGAAAACAATAAAAACCGAAATGAAATTAAAACAAAATACATAAATAATAAAACAAAAATTGTCGAAACAAAACAAAACCAAATAATTGAAAAGAGAAACAGTGAAATGCGAAACAATAAAATGCGAAACGATTAAAACCAAACAATTAAAAAACGAGAGATAAAAGACGAAACGTACCATACCCTTTATCTTTGTTTTGAATTATAGTCAAGAAATATTTTTACAGGAAAAAGAACTTGAAACCTTCATTAACTCTTGTCGTTATAGAACGTTTTTGCTATGAAAGTTTGATTCAGCTTAAAAACTTTTTCTTTTTATCCAACCTCTAATTTAATTTGTATTTTATTAGATTGAGTCATTTCATAGCGCAATATTCTTATATTAATTATTACGTGCGTTTTGTTCGCATTCCATATATAGTAAAGTGAGAAATTGCCAACACAACGATCCGCAGTAGTCCGGTTTTTATATTTGAAAGTTGATACAACTGAATATTTGCCAGAATAATTTATCAAAAAATTCCAAAAAAAATAGCGAAATTCAGACCAGGGGTGAAATCGTGTGAGCTGATTTTTGATAGTTGACTATCAAAATCATGAAAATACGTCTGTGTAATGTGAAAGTCGATTTAAAAGTTTTAATCAAACAATTTGACATAAAATAAAAACTTCAAGAAAGGGGTTTGTTCGTAGACTACTACATTAACATGTGGTGTTGAAGCGAGATTAAAGCTCGCCTAAATTCTTTATATACCTGAATCGAGTTGAAATGAGCTTGATTCGTCTCGATTCCGTTCGGGGATAGGAAAGTTATTAAGAAAAACTTGTGTGGAGGAGTTGGTTTTACAGATAATGCGTTATGGTCTGTTAATTTGCATGTTTGTGTACAAAAAATATAGTTTTGTTTTAATCAAATTAAAACAAAAAATTGCACATGGAGTAGGCAGCATATTCCTATATGGTGCTGAACTTTTCATTGTTAAACACGAATCAAACTATCTCACTTGCACTTCATAAGAAACATGGAAACACCATTTGCATTTTAGAAAGTGCTGTCAAACTTAATTATTTTTAAATGGATGGAAACACCAAATGCGATGGAAACACCAAAAGAAACTGAGATAAACCTTTGGTGGAAACATAACAAAACATAAATATCTTTTCTATTGTTTTCTCTTGCAAAACAAGCCCAGTTAGTCCATTTTCACTAACAAAACTAAATAATATCAACAGTAATAGATTGATTTTTTGCCCAATGGAAAACACATGATTCCAAATGCACAACTACTCAACGAACACAGCCATCGAGATACAAATGCAATATCAATCGTACCAACATTTGAGAACGAAATCACATAAGATCCATTCGAGACTCGTATAAATGTCAAAAACCTATCCATAGTGAGATTCTACTCTAACTTTTATCGGTGTTATTCATACTATGGATATTGTTTTTGTTATTCGTGTAAAATCCTACTTTACTATGAATAGATTTGCCAACAAAACACGGGTATTATTATTTAAAATAAGGAAGAATACTTATGAATTGTTTTTCAAATAAATGACTCTTCCTTGTATAGCTTATTTCAAGTATAGTTAGTGATTTATTTTTTAATAATACATATTTATGTTCTTTTTATTTTCTTACAGATCTTAAGCTGAAAACTTCTTTCAAGATAACTTACCAGAAATTGTAAGTACCTTCTTTTTTTTTTTAAATTTGAATTTAAGGCAATTTATATTGCAAGTTGATTAATTCCAAAATAATGTATAATTGAAAAATTTAAAATGGAAATAAATGTAAGTACAGTGAAAATTCCCTAAGTAGCTTCTTTTGCAGAGGTAACTGAGTCCCGTCCAAGTTAAAATTAAATAAATTACTGACGAAATAGAGAAATTTTGTTTTTGTTAACAAAACAATAGAAGAACTTAGTTAGTTTACCCGTTTTTCAGTATTTAACAAAATCAGTTAGCATTATTTGTTTGTGATTTATTAATTTGAAACTTACTTCCTTACTTAATGTGGGGCTACAGTCCTGTGCGACCTAGGGTCTCACCCAACAAACTTGTCCATCTACCTCGGTCCCTAGATAGATGTTACCTGTTGAGCAATTTGGTCGATGTCACTTTCCACTTGTGCGTGCCGCCTGATCCGCGGCCTTCCTTACTGTGGTGTACTGCGGGCATGAATTCGAAGACTTTCCGGGCCGGAGCATTGGTTTCCATGCGCTCTACCGTCTACGTGACCCAGCCATCCCAGTTATTGGACTTTTACCCTTCCAGCTATGTTAATGTCGCTATACAGAGCGTACAGCTCGTTGTTCCATACAATCGTGGTGCAGGACAGGGATGATAAGTGTCTTATATACAGCGACACTTTCGGCTTTGCTACTTATTTGCTTTTCTATTACAAAGAATACTCACAAAAGCCCTATTGACATAACACTAACTTATGCTAGTAATTAAACAGACTTTTGAAAGCTTCTAGTGGTGATGTAGGAGCTCTGCACTATTCAGCGAATAACCTTGTCTAAAGCATTTCTTGACATTGAAAGGTTCGGTTATACTGTTTCCAACCTTTATGGAGCAGCGCGAATTGCCCATGGGCATCCTGATAAATGGACGAGTTTGGTAGGGATGGCTTTATACAGATCAGCCCTGTAGATGCTGTCATAAGCGGCCTTGAAATCGATGAAGAGATAGTAGCTGTGGATTTGATGTTCTTGGTTATTTTCCAGGATCTGCCGTAATGTGAATATTTGATCTACTGTGGACTTTCCTGGTCTAAAACCACACTGATAAGGACCTATCAGGTTGTTGACGATGGACTTTAGGCGTCCACATGTTACGGCAGAGAAGATTTTGTAAGCGATGCTAAGTAGACTGATTAATCTATAGTTGGTGCTGTTTAAAGGGTCTCCTTTTCTTAGTATCGGACAAACAATACTGAGGTTCTATTCATCGGGAACGCTTTCATCCGACCACATCTAACAGATAAGTTCACGCATCCTAACAAAACTTTCTCCAGCTATTATTGTTATTTATTGTTCTATTGTACTATGAGTGGTAGCACCTTTAAGTTGTTGTTGTTGTTCAAACATTCAATGGAATATCTCCAGCTACTTTGAAGAGTTCCGCATTAAAGCCATCTGCTATAGCGGCTTTGTTAGACTTCAGCTTAGATATGGCAATCTTTACTTCGTCTAAGTCATATATTGAATGGATCATCCTACCTGACAGCGGAATTCACTTTGTCGTCGTGGGTATTAAGTCTGGAGAAGTGGTCCTTCAGTATCCCAAGCATTGACTCCGACCGGCGGTTCCAGGTTTATGGACTTGTGAATTTCGTTTCACCTGCTCATAAAACTTTCGGACTTCGTTTTTGCTTTTGAACTTCTCAACATCTTCGACCGCACACTTCTCATGCTCTCTCTTTTCCTTTTGACAAGTCGGTGTTCCTCTCGCCTATTCTGCTCATAGAGCTCGTGAGCAGCTCTCGTCGTTCTCGTTTCGTATATCTCTCGTATCTTTCCCTAGCATCTCCCTGTTTTGCGTTGGGTCTGAAAACCCGAAATTCTACCTTAGCTACAAGAAGGTAGTGGTCCGAGTCGATGTTAGCTCCTTGGAAGGTTCGGACATCCAACATGAAGTGTGTCTAGCTTCGATCGCAATTTGGTCAATCTGGTTGACGGTAGATTGATCTGGAGAACTCCAAGTTCCTTTGTGGATGTTAAGGTGGAAAAAAGGCCTGCTGGCTGCAATGACAATTTGCCCAGCAGCAAAATTGATGAGCCTGAATCCGTTATCGGAATTGTTGTCTGTTTTTTTCCAATTATTAGACCAAAGATGTCTTCTCTTTTAAGCTTGACAATAAAATCGCCTAGGACAATTTCTATATCGTAGCTAGGACACTGCTCATATGATTTGTCTAAGAGTTCAAAGAACATATCGTTGGTTTTGTCATCCTTCCCTTGTGTAGGCGCTTGCGCACATAATTAGGCTTATGTTGCCGAAATTAGCCTTAATGCGGATGGTCATAAGGTACTCGTTTATGCACCTTTATCTCTAGATTTTTGCCTAAGTCTGCCTCAATGACAAAGCCGCATTGACACTCACTCTAAACCTTCTTGGGTATTTTTCAGCTTAGACCAGGAAAAGGCAGATACATCACAGAGGTCAATTTGTCTTCGGTGCTCTGCTCAGAATCAAAAAGGTAAAACCCCTTTTGCAAGAAGTACGGCTTCAGAACTGCTGCCGATGTTGACGATGTTTTTAACTTGTGCTTCTTTACGATACTATGGCAGTTTTAAAGTTTTCTTTGTAAAAGTTCATCTTTGGAATAGCCTGCAAAAATAAAAAATCTTGAAAAAATGTCCAATCCAAGGTATTGTCCACCTATGAGAGCTGTTTGGTTAGAGAGCTTTCACTGTATATTCTTTTTTTATAATAGTATTTATTCAATGCATTTTAAATCAATTAAAATTTAGCTTGGATTTTTCAAATGTAGTTTTTAGATTATTTAATAAGATTTTATATTAAATTCCACTTTGTTTGCAAATAACTAATCTACAAGCTAACAGAATACTCTAAATTAACAATTTTTAAATAAAATTTCTTATACTCCAAAATAAGAAATATGATTTAATCTAAAAGCAAGGATTCATAAAACATATAGCCCTTATCTTCAGTTTTAAATTCTCTTTATAAAAATTACACAACAGAAGGAAATTTTAGAAATGAACAAATTTTATATTCCTTCAATATCGTTTATTTTAACAGATACTGATGAATGTATTTAAATCCAGCATAAAATTTAACCCTTAACATTTAAGAAATACAAATAAATATTAATTCAAAAAGAAACTAAACTTACTGTTGGAAATGTTAAAAAATTTAAACTCAAACAAAATAATGAAATTACACATGCTTTCTAAAAACAAAATCACTTTTTTTAGTATAGAAATAATTTCTAGGTACTACCCTTCTAAATTTATAAATAAATCATTAAATATAATTTTCAAGGATCTCTTAGGATGAGATTACATGATGTTAAAATAATTGTTTACGCTCCGTTTTATCTGTTATACGCTCATTCGAGCAGAAAATTAAAAAAATAAAACACAATAGAAATAAATGCACATTAAAAAGCGTTAAAAGCTCTAGTAAATTCGCATAGAACGTTTCTACTCATTAATTTTTCCTTGAGGTTTTTTGAAATAAGTTTCAAAATCTAAAATAATTTTTTCAAAACTTTGAAAAAAAAAAGAATTCATTCAGATCATTTCAATTATTTTATAAAACAGAGATTAAGACATAGAATTGGGGATACTTTATAGTTAAATATAATTATTAGGGTTAAAGAGTTTTAAAATATTAAATATCAAAATGACATTTATGAAAGGTAAATCTTAGGTCAAACGAACTATGAATTTAAATACAATTAGTATAAATATTTCGTTGATTTAATTTTTCTCCAAATAAAATAAAATAAATGATACCTATGTAAATGTCGATTGAATAAAACTCCATCCATTTTTCCAGAAACGTATTTTATATCTTTTCATCCCTTAAAACTCTTATCGCACTGCTTTTGCTTCAAATAAGAAAAAGTTTTAAAAAATACAAAACACACTTAAAGAACTTAATCACATGAACTTGTGTAGATTTATTTCCTTTATTTTTTTTTGTTGTATTGTGACGATATTCAAAGTTCTCACAATTCTTTCTCAAGTTGAAGAAGAACCCAAGATAAAGTTTTATTCAACTTTTCGCACCAAAACTTAATGATGCGCTGTTAGACAACTTAAAATTTAAATACTAAATCAAAATGAAATATATACAGGAGAAAAAAGAAAAGACAGAAAAATTAAGAAAATCTCAGCGATGATGAAGACTCAGGGCGGAGCGCGGCAGCAAAATGGAAGGACATCACCATCACAATACAAATCACAGGAATACAATTAAAACTAAATAAACGAATATGGAACAACTCTACGTCGTCGTCGGTCGTCGTAGCGTCAAGGAGCAGTAAACTTGGTTGGTTGGAAGTTGGTTGGTTCTTGCTTTGATTTTCTTGGCAGCGGCGTTGACGTCAAAAAATGGCTTCATTTGTAGACTTCTGTTCCTGATGATGAAAAACTCTCTTCCCCTTTGCGACTTCGTCAGTCGTCTTCGTTTTCCTCGTTGTCGTCACCACCCACCAACTCCATTGCCAAACTAACTGTATACAGGCTATAGAAATAAAGTATATGGTAGATAGAAGTAGGTCCAAAGGAAGTTAGTGTTCGCGCACCGGAATAGAATTTCACTGCCTCATTTTCTCCTCTAATACACTTACCTACTATACCCACAAAATTCTGGAAGCCATTGTTCGCGTTGTTGCAAGGAAATTCACATTCACGTACAGTATAAAACTGTATAAGGTTTATAACTATGTACATTGTACGTATAGTACATTCAGGAGACTAGGACTCACAAGGCTCGCTGAGAATATAAATGAAACAAAATAAATCTGTCACGTACACTCCCTGGGATTCAAAGGCATAAACGTGTGTGTGTTTTGGAGGGAGTGGGGGGGGGGGTAGGATGTGCAAGGGGGCGGAAAATAAACTAATTGCTGCACATAAATTCGCAATCCAACGGAACAATAATAATTATTATTGTTCCTATCCGCGCTTCTTGCATTGTTCCTGCAATGACATTGTTTGCGGAAATATGGCGTAGTGAGTTTTAATTTTTGTTTTTTTGTGTTCAACTTTTAATTTTTAACTAGGTCTTTTTGTCGTAGAACGTGTCCTTAATGCAGCCGACCTTGAGATCTGAATCTAGTAAGTTATCATAAGCGAGATACCTTGGTACATAAAGCTTCCCTGAAAAAAAAAGTATTTTAAACAAAAATAATTATGTCGGTTTGTTTTAGAAATGAAGTAAAAGCTCATGGACATTTTTTACTATTTTTACTTTAAGGACAAAAGGAAGCTCATATAAATGATGACATTTTTTACTTTAGCCTTTGAGCATTAAGCGAATAGATTCAAAATTTAGTCTGATATGCATACATTTGTTGAAAGTTTTTTTCATTTCTCTATTATTTTCGAAAAAAATTCACTTTGAAGATCGCTATAATATCTAAATCCTTTAATCGAAAACGTTTTGTATGATTACTAAACTTTTGAGTTTAAGTAAAACCAATACGAATTTTCGTCTGTACAAAACTAACAAGTCATTGATCATTCGAAATTAATAGTCAAATTTGAGCCTGCTATAAATCAAAGGACTTTCCTAGATTATTTTGTTCATAATATCTGCTTCGAGGTAGATTATAGATTTTGTGATTGTAGCATTTCCAAAATCGTCTTTTTCCACATGTAGGGCCAACAATTCTTCGTAAGACTTTCTTTTTGAATGAGTTTAAAATGGTGAATGGCGTTTTAGTAGTCACCTAGATTTCGGATGCATTATGTGAGTATTGAAAGAGCAATCGTCACTGCAGTAGCTTAGAACTTAGGTTAAGGTTTCTGAATTTCAAAAGCTTTAAAAGGAAAGAAAGCTATTGAAAAAAAAATTTTGATGACAAAAAGTGTTATAAAAAATCCTACGATAGCTTATTGCTTATTTGTGGAAAAATGCCTATTTTCAGCTTTAACTTACGGCTTTCAAAAAAAGTTTTTTATGCAATATGTGAACGTCAATTATGATGGAACTATTCACTATTTTTTGAAAGCTCAGATTGTATGAGCTCGACTAACAACATGGACCTCATTCCCCAACGATCACAATATGTTTTTCCTCCGAGAAATCAGAGAATACCTAAAGGGTCTTTTATTAAATGCTCCATTTATTTAAATTTGAATACAACAAAGTATTTTTGAGATATCATTGATTTATATGCATTCATTCCAAAGGTCTATCGATGCCATTATGTACTAAATTAACAACAGTCAAAACTCCGAAGTATTCATCAGGCTGGCAAGTGTTATATATTAGCTTTGAGAGTTTGCTGATGTTCATTTTGGCTTATATAACCCTCCAATTTCATTTCATACGACAAGAAAAAGGTTAACTACGCCCTCTGCATTTATGAAGAAGTTCTAATGTGGCATGAGTTGTGTGGTTCGTAGCTCTACTTCGTAAGAACCAAACATCGTTAGTGGGGTCATGCAAATTATGTCAGAAGCATTTTTCTCCAAATAGTTTTCTATGATAATTTACAGCAGCTTAAACATCAACAGAATTTTGTACCAACAGCATTTGGAAAGTTGTGGTCTAAGCATATCCGCGATATTTTAAGTAATTACACTAAAATACACTAAAATTTCTTCTACTAAAAAATAAAAGAGGCTGGGATGCGACCCACACTGATACCTCCCATCCCTCCTGTCGATTTGTCTTGCTTAAAAGTTTGTCTATATGTATCAATTTTAACCAAGTTTGCGTACTATTTTTTGTAGATTTTATTTTGTATGAAAAAACGGACTGTTGGAATTTTATAAAAAAAATTACTGAATATCGAAAATAATATTTTCTGTGAAATAAAATAAGTTTGAAGCCAATATTTTTAATTTTTGAAAAACATTTTGAATCGAAAGTAAATTTTTACAAAGTTTTAGTATTGCCTTTTTTTAGGTTTTTATTTTTTGTTAAAAAAAACAGTCAATTAGATTTTTCTCAAAATTTTATCAGATGTCAAAAACATTATTCTTCATTGCACAAAATTGTTTTGGAGATGAAATCATATTTTGGTCGTAAAATTTTCGAGGTGACAAATTTTTTTTTCAGTTTTTTTGATTTATAAAAAAACGGTTGATTGGATTTTTTTTCCAAAAATATACTTGTTTTGTATTACGTTACAATATATAATATAAAATTTAATTCAAGTCTCTAGAGTCATTGGTTCATGAGATATTAAGGTTGAACCAAAATGTTCACCTTTTTGCATCTTTCTGCCTTATTATCTGTATAAAAAAATTTATTTGAAGTCGATATCTCTTTTGGTTCTTGAGCTATGGACGACGAAAAAAACGTCGCGATCGTACGGACGTACGGACATACGGAAGTACTTACACACGCACACACAGACATCTTTCTACAAATCGTTTATTTCGACTCTAGGGACCTGGAAACGTCGAGAAATGCCAAAATTTTCAATTTGACAAATCGGACCCATTACAATAACTTCCTATGGGAAGTTAAAAATCGAACTGACAGTTTTCTTACAAAAAATATATCCAAAAAGAAACATTACTAAAAGTTGGTAAAAATTGATTTTGGACCCAAATATCTTTTTTTTTTTAAATTAAAAATATTGGCTTTAAACTGATTTCATCTTAAGAAAAATATTGTTTTCGATATTCAGTAAGATTTGTATAAAAATCCAACAGTCCGTTTTATCATAAAAATTAAAATCTACAAAAAATAGTACGCAAAATTGCTAAAAATTTATATTCGATTCTCTATTATCTCTTGAATAATTGAAGATATTGACTTCAAATGATTTCATTCTGTGTCAACGTAAGATATTGTTCTAACAAAAATCCAATCTGTATTTGTTTGTATAAGAAATATGAATTTTCAAGAAATGCTCTCTACTAAAATTGGTAAAGAAATTGGTTTTCGAGTAAAGATCTCGTTAACAAAAATAGATTTTGAAATCAAACTTTTTCATCATATGCAAAATATTGTTGTTAATTTTTAGTTAGTTTGTTATAAAAATTCAACTGACAACTTACAAAAAACTACAAAAACAACAAAAAAATGATAAGAAATGGTTTTCGACTCTAGTATTAGGAGAACAAAGAAAGATATTGCCTTCAATTTATTTATCTCACACAAAATATGGTTTTGAATATTTTGTTAATGTTTAAAGCAAGAGAAATCGAATGACGGGATGGGAAGTTATTAATGTGGGTTGCACCCCAGCTTATTTTTGAAAATAGAATCAAAGTTTAGGAAATAAAAGGACCACGAAAAAAGTTATATATTGTCATTCTAAGTCACACAAAAAACGTAGCCAGTTGAACTATTTAATGAACTAATGCAATTTACAAAATTTAAAATGTATAGCACAAGCGGTCTGTCACACATATGTCCCTGATCACACTCCAAAAAATAACAAAAACAGTAAATGACTGACAGATTTCCTAATTTTTAAGCACTTACTGATATCATAATCTACACTAATATTATAAAGAGGAAAGATTTGTATTTTTGTATGTAACGAATAAACTCAAAAAGTACTGGACCGATTTTAATAATTCTTTTTTCATTAGAAAGCTACATTATCACTGAGTAACATAGGCTATATTTAGTACTAGATTACTATAGAAATCTTCATAAATTCCTATTAAAACCAACCGAAGGTATAAAAAAATTAGCCATAAAATGTCTTTCACCGCATACGCTGCAAAGAGTATTAATGATAGGACAAAAAAATGTTTTCTAATATAGTGATTCATGGTCGTTTTAATTAGCATACTTATAACTTAAATATCTGTACCTATTTATGTATACCCGTGCGAAGCCGGGACGGGCCGCTAGTAACTTATAATTCCAAACAAAGACTTATAGCGCTGAAATGGGATACAAATTTCCTGTTTTGATGTAGAAGAAATAATATCTTCCCAATATCACTTCTAATAATATTTTCAATCAATTAAAATAAAACTCTGAATATTTGTAGAATTTTTATGATATTGTGTTCAGCGGAAGAGTTGAATGTAAAAAGAACAAATGTTTTTACCAACATAAACAATTTTAAAAATTAGTGAAAAAATATGGCATTCTAAATTGTTAAGGTTTCTGTACATAGTGTCCTTAATAACAAACACTTTAAAAGTGCTTTTACTTAAATTTATAACTTTTATTCACAATAAACACCATTTCTTAAGACATTAGTCTTCTTATAATAAATAATAAATTGAATTATAATTACTCTTAATGCTCTTAATTTATAAATTAATTGATGTATACGATTTCCCTTAATTCCGTTCTTCTAAAAATAAAAGAGAATACATCATTTAATAACAAGGAACTAACAAATTAATAATCAAATGTTATCATAAATAATTTGTCACATTGAGGAATGTCATTCATAAAAGAACCACCCCTTACCAATATAAAATGGCTAGCTCTGTATGAAGCAGTAAAAAGAGGGAAGAATATTCCATCCATCCATAAAAAGTATGATAATATTTGTACCTACAATACGTCTTCAAATCCCCAATCAATATTTCAAAGTGCCTCATACAATCTTGGTTATGTTTACCTCCCTTTCCATTTCCATTTCCAATTACAACCCCACCACCATCGTTCGTACTGCAACCACCAGCCCATCATCGATTACGTAAATTTCTCCAAAGAAAAGTCTCAGCACTGACAGCTTTGTCCACTTCACTCCACTCCACTCCCCCCTCTGACTTGTCATCATCGTGATATTTAATTCATTTGTACGAAATGCTTCCATACATATATTCGAAGTTATATAGGTAGGTCCTTAATCACTCTGGAACATCACTCATTCATAATGAAGGATATAATAATATATAATGTAACAACCCCTCCACCGCCTCTATTCACTTATATAGAGATACCTAAGCATATACCTTCGTTAACGATGACAGCTCAAAACTGTCAAAAGTAATTAGGTTCAATTTTAAAAATAAACTCTTGAGTCTTGAGTCGTGACTGTGATGTGCGACTGTTGTATATGTGAAACGTCAAAGTTTCAGCTGATGACAGGTAGACAGTGGGGCCGTAGTATGACATGTATCCACTTACCTTTATAGATTCTAGAAATGTTGTTCCTATAATTGAAAGCTTCAAGAAACGAACATTTCTAACCCCCTTCCAATTCCAGGTATGCTCAAATAATAAAAATATAGGCCGACGACATTAGCAGACCTCAAAAATAGACAGTGCCCCACAATATCTTCATTGAAGAGAAGATGGAGAAAAGCAGTGTTAAATGGGGCACCAGGCTCAAACTTGGTCTGATCCTTACAAAGTAATGAATAAAATATTCCATTAAAAACAAAATACAGGCCACTGTGTAGAATCTAGATCCTCTTATAACGTCACATTTAAGCAAAGGTACATCCTACTCGTACATACATTTTTGTAAGCGAAACTTTTGTATATGCTTAATGTTCATGTAACTTGGGTACAAAAAAGGATGTGTGGCTTTTATTTTTCTTCATTTCCACATCTCATAAATATAAGAGCTGAATGGAAAAAGATGAGAATTACAACTTGAGAACTAGCACAATCCTTATACTGTATATGTGGTACCGTATGTGTGTTAACTGTGTAGTGTGTATGTTGGTTATGTGCTGTGCACATCACTGAGTGTGATTCTTAAGGCTTTTCAAAATGATAAGGATATGCGGTGCTGTATTATAGCTGGTATGTGAGATACTGTGCGATGATATTGTGCAGGCAGGAAAAGAAAAAGAATCAATAGAATCATATACAACTTTGACTGTACTTACTCTTATAAAGCCCACACAGAATCCTTGACCTTAAAAGGCACATCATCATCATGCAAAATATTATATTCTTGGGAATTGTACTCTTGTGTACATACATTATGTGATTTGAAGAGAACCACAAAACGGATCTGGTCTTAAATAAGGGCGTCATTTTTTTTTTTACTTTTTACTGTTAAGGTACATATTTTATTTGTTTAATTCAACTTGTATGTGTTTGAAAGAAATAAGGACCCGTATTCATGCAACGTCATTGAGTTTTGTATTTACGTTTAAGTCTTTTGTGTAAGGAATGCTCCTTAAAGGAATATTTGAGTTCACATAAGGTCGACTTACTTACTTAGGTTCTCAGACCTTTAAAGTCCGTGGATGTTCCTTAAAGTGAAATGGCTCTCAAATACAGTTTCTTGGAAATCCCTTAACAAGCTTCTTATAACTTTAAAGGTCCTTCTCTGCATGCTTCTCGTTCTGCAAGTCTTTCGTCTTGTTGATTTTGAATTTCCCTGGATCTTTTTGAAGCATGTGTCCCACCCACTGCTTCTTGGGATCTTTGTACTATAGAGTCGGTGGGTTCCTGAACCGTTTTCCTGAACGGTTTTTGTGTAACACCTTTAAGATTTCCAGCTTCCTACTAATAGTTATAATGTTAACGTCCATATGTCAATACCCATTCAATATTTAAGCGGAGAAGTTGTTTCTGGAAACATTCTGAACGCATTCTTTACGTTTCCGGTACGGTTAGCGATGCCTTGTTTGGGTCTGTATTGGGTGGAAGTATTAATTCCAAGTAGCTTTACACTGTACTTTCTATGCTGACGTAACTGATGATTTCTTCATCTTCATCAAAAAAGATCTATATCCTATGTAGATGTTTCAGGTAGGTTGTCATAGTTAATCTAATTCTTCTGTTTCCTGTCAAAGCATCGGAAAACTGAACACCAATACAAATAAATTTGGTGACATTATGCATGCAATCCTAGGTGATTTCACTTTGATGGAGTTAAAACTCTTCTTAAAAAATACCTCTATTTAAGACGTGACATAATACCAATTCTCCGAAAAGCAAGCCAGTTAAAGTCCTTCTTTACGATATCAAAGGTTGTTTATGAATTAGCCGCCAGTTATAGCTATTATTGGTTTTTATCATTGAAAACAAACATGGGAATTTTTTTGACAGGTGGTTTATTGCGATCATTAAAAATGTCTGTCATTGAACAAAATTTCCTTATTGAAATCCAGCGACAAATTTTTGCTGACAAAAATCTTTCATTGAAATTTTCTGAAATTGGAACACAAATCAATGGAACGATTCGTTTCACTTTTGAACATAAAAGTATCAGCTGTTCAGGAAAATAAATTTCCGTCCGGAAAATAGAAAAATACGTTTTGAAAGAAAAATAAATGCGGAATTACACTATTTTTCCTCAAAAAAAAATTCTTTGTGTGATTTCCGATCGATCAGTATATAATTTTAATTTCTAATCAAAGATAAACATTGCCAAATATCGATTCAAAAATTTTTCGGAATCGGTTTCAATGCTATTATAACTGGTCCCTTAATGAAAAGCAAGTGAATAATTGGTGATCGATAACCTTTTGGTTGGTGTGATCAGCGTATAATTATTCAATGTATAATAATACTTGTTAAACATCAAGTTCTGCTTCAAGATTCAAGCAGCTAAGATTTGTAACGAAAAACTCGTTCAAAAAGCTTTCAGCAAAACCCTAATGTATCTTAAAATACAACTAAGTGTGTGTGAAATTTTGTATTCCTGTCTCTTCTTTCAATCACCATTACCACAGCTGATTTTAAGGGTACCGCGCATCCAAAATGTCTAATTGGTCATGACTCTGACGGGACGCATAAAATGTGGATCGACGACGCCGTAACCAGCCCACACCAAGCAGTAGTTTTTTTTTTGGCAAAATCTTAATTCTCATGTTGATTGGTATCTTCCCAATAATTGACACATAATTGACGGTGCTTAGTATTTTGTGAATCTGTAAAGTCCAATGCAAACATATTTGTGCACCTTCTAACTTGGCTGTAATGAAATCTAAAACCCATAATATAAATACTGGTATAACCCTTTTGCTCATTTTTATGAATGATCTCCTGTCTGAAACTTCTAATAATTGTTTCGCTGATGATAGCACTCTTAACTTTACATATTCATTTCCAGGCTCACATCACTTCTCTTTGGATGTGGTACTGCAATGACAAAATATGATAAGCTCATTAAATTATGACCTTAACAGAATTGTACAATGGGGTATAAGAAACCATGTGGAATTTAATGTTTTTAGAAAACCCAATGCTGTCTTGTATCATAAAAGTGAGCTATACCCTCCTTGAAACTATCTATAAATTGCAATTGCATCAACGGAACTTAAAATCTCGATATCCTCTTAATGTGCATCAGTAACCACCTCTTGTGGAGCAATCACATACTCGATGTCGCCAAAAAAATCGCAAGATGTCAGTTTTTTGGGACGATGCAAAAAAATCTATATATGTACGTCCAAAGCTTGACTATAACTCCCATCTCCGGGCTGATAGGTTAGGTTAGGTTGGAGTGGCTGTCCAGATGTCATTGACTCACTTAAAGCTCAAGGGTCCATTGTGATACCACTAATGAGGTTACTCATGGGAGAGTAATGAACTTAAACAAACCATTTTGTGCTTTTAATAAAGTTAGAGAGACATTTTGTGTCAATCGTTGCCAGTTCACTGGTATTATCGAAGAAGGGATTACCGAGAAAGCTATTCCTTCTAATGGAGAGTGCTGATGGACATGTACATAGAAGGTGTTGGACTGTTTCCTCTTCCTCCTCGTCCATGCAGTTCTACAGAAGTCATTTGTGTAGACCCCTAGCCTCAGAGCATGTCTTCTTATGAGGCAGTGTCCTGTTATTACTCCAATTGTAGAGCTTATATTTTGTCTGTTCAGGGATATCAAGCCTTTTGACCGATTTAAGTCTATGCTTGGCCATATTTGCTTGGTTGCTAGGCAGGTGGTACTCTGTGACCATCTAGCATTTGTTGCTTCTAGAGCATATTGTTTGAGAAGATATTTGCATGTAGGAAGTGGTGTTCCTATGTTATGTTTTTGTCTAACATTAGGCAGAAGTGTTCCGTTTTTGGCGAGCTCATCGGCTTTGCAATTTCCCGGATACCACTTCCAACTCCGTAATCGGTCTTTGAACCGTCTGTATAGAAGTGTACCGCATTGTCTTCCAGGGGTCCCTCTTCTTCCTAGGAGGATCTTGAAGGGATGGACAAGGGCTGATGCTCCAGTAACTTATTTAAGCCTTTTGGACAGTGTTCAAAAAAGAGCTTTTAGAATAATTGGAGACTTTTCATTTTGAACTTCATTACGTCACTCGAACATCGTCTTGTCTCAGCCTATTTAATAGTTATTTTGAAGTGATATGCTCCATGTGGCATAGCCAGTTGCATTCCTCACCTTAAACAATTTACCTGTAATACTCGTATTCCTAGGAATTTCCATCAGTTTACCCTTGAGCCCAACTTCGGCCGTACTATAAAGTACAGAGATTTCTTTTTTAGCCGTTCTACTGGAATGTCGCATGATTTGCCACGCTCTATGTTTCCCTGTCATTGCAATGTTCAAGGATTCAAAATCAATGTACACCAACACCTCCTAGCAACCCTTCCCTCTTTTCCTAATGTTCAAAATGTGTCTTTGACATATTAAAAATATACAAAACCCTTTTAGTGTGAAAATCTACGAAACATTATTTCTTCAAAAACTCAAAAGGAGTACGTTTTTCGAACAGAATAAAAAATGAGCTTTGAAAATGTTTTGGGCCTTTTGTTGTATTAAAAATTATTTATTAACAAAATTCTATCGAAATTTTGTATGCACTTTCAATTAGTTCTAGGTAATAGTTTTTCGGCCGCACATCAAGAATGTGGAATCGTTTACTCAATCTTTATTATCTCCCATTTTGATCTTCCTATTAAACTGTTAACATATTAAGAGTATAGCCATAACCCTTTTAGCGGTTTTCAAATACTTACAGACATTGGGTCCGTTCGCGTACCCTCCTAAAACAGTCCAATTTTACTAAAAAATACGAAATTTAACCAAATCCTGTTCGCTTACTCAAAAATTTCGTAGTTTTTCGTAAAAGAAAGCGCTCCTGAGAGAGTAAAATATTTCCCCAACTTACGAATTTTAGCCCAAGAAATTTCTTTGGGCTGATTTGTGAAAATTTCAAATTTGATAGAAATTCAAATCTTATAATATAAAAATGAATCGCAAAATGTGTTGGTAAGCGCATAACTCAACAACGCCTGGACCAATTTGGCCAATTCTTTTTTTAAAATGTTCGTTGCAGTTCGAGGGTGTTTTTTACGGCAAGAAAAATTCGAATAATTTCTCGAAAAACCATTAGAACAGCCCTTTTCTTTTTCCCATACAGATTTTTTCTAACTAAAACGTAGTCGGCTTAAAAGATTTGACTTCAAGTCATGTCAAATAAAAAAAAAAAAACAAAAAAAGTGTTTATGTCGATTCGCCGGTGTACAAGTGTTGTTTTTCTTGGATTTTCTAATCTACTGAATTTGCTTTTGTCAACTGATAAACGACTGAAACAACTTCTTATATCGTGTTTCGTGCAGAGTGATTAGTTAGTTATTGTTTAGTGACAAAATAATTTATATTTGCTATGCCTCCTATAAGACGAAGCAATTTAGGTAGAAGAACCCGAAATGCTACAAACCAAGCTAATTACCGATCTAATCGTACTGCACAAGAACGTGATGACCGGATTGAACGTGAAAGAATTCAGATATCACAAACCCGTGAAGCGCGAGCGCAACATTCAACTAATAATCGCGCAAGTTTGAATCGAGCAAAAATTGAATATTAGCAACAATTCGCTCAAAAAATAAAATTGCACTAGCTTCGTCGGGAATCGCAGCAACTTTGCTTGAAGGTGGTCGAACAGCCCAGTAAGCACTAAAATTGACATTAAATATGCAAAACAATGAAACTCCAACCTGCAACATTTCGAAGAACTCTGCAATGGTAAAGGTTTTGCAGCAATGTAAATTGATTGTTTACGATGAATGTACGATGGCACATACAAAATCTTTAGAGGCTTTAGACAGAACCTTAAAAGATCTACGAAGCAATAATAACAGATTTGGTGGCACAATGATTTTTCTAGATGTGATTCCACGATCAACGCCAGTTGATGAAATCAATGCATTTCTAAAGTCCTCCAATTTGTGGAAACATGTCAAAGTACTTCATTTAAGCAAGAATATGCGTGTCGAGTTGCAAAATGACCAATCTGGAAACATATTCTCTAAACAACTCATTGACATTATTAATGTCAAATTTTCTATAGACATGTTGACTGGCGGCAATAACTTTCCTCAAAGTTTTTGTCAGTTAACGCAATCGAAAGATGAACTTATTCAAAAGGTGTTTCCAGATGTTTCTCAAAATTACAGAAACCATGATTGGTTGAGCGAACGAGCTATATTGGCTGCAAAAACATAGACGTAAATGAATTAAATTTCAAAATTCAAGAACAAATTACAGGCGAATCGAGGATATTAAAATCAGTTGATTCGGCTACTAACCAAGATGATGTAGTCAACTATCCGCTGGATTTGCCAGGATTTCCACCTCACAATCTTCAATTAAAGGTTGGATCCATAGTTATAATGTTGTGAAATACCAACCAACCGCGTCTTTGCAACAGTACATGGTTAGCGATAAAAAAATTATTAAACATAAACAACGTGATAAAAGCAACTGTACTCAAAGGAAAGTATAAAGGAGAAGATGTTCTCATACCGCGCATCCCAATGATTCCGACTGATGTGCCATTTGAGTTTAAACAATTACAGTTTCCAGTGCGGCTTGCTTTTGCTATGACCATAAACAAGTCCCAGAGGCAATCATTAAGTGTTTGTGGTATTAATCTAGAAAACCCATGTTTCTCACATGGTCAATTGTATGTTGCCTGTTCCCGTGTTGGAAAACCATCAGATTTGTTTGTCTATGCGCCAAGTAATCAAAAAAAAAAAACATCGTATATCACAAAGCACTACAATGATAATAGAACTGATTTCTGTTAATAATATTATTATTCGCATGATTAACAATAAAGCGATTATTTACTTTTAAATACTTACATACACATAATCCAAATAGTATCCGTCTTTCTTTCTGATGATCCGAGAAAAAATATTTACTATAACAATATATTAAAAACGGGTTTTTGAAAATCACAATCACAATTTTTTTAAATTTGGTAAAAAGGTGAAGGTTGAAACTAACTTTTTTTCAATGTTACCACTTTGGTTTTTACAATTAAATTAGTACTTAAAAAAAAAAACACTAAGATTAGGCGACTGTACGGAGACTTTTTGGACTAAGTGTATATATGTTTCATTTAATAATTTTGTATTCACAACGCCCTATCACCGGGGTGACGGTTCAGTTCAGGAGAATTTTCAGCCACGACTATAAAATACGTAGGAACAAAAAACTGCCACATTAATCTTTCAATCTTTATGACAAAACGAAGTCTGTCGGGTCCGCTAGTAAATTGAATAAATTGCTCGCTTTTTCTGTCAGTTATAAAATTTAAAAACAAATTTTCGAAGAACAGCAACAAGACAGTAATACTGTGTGAAAAATTTGTTGTTTTCCAGTTCGCTTACTTTTTTGTAGTTTTTCTTTTTGGTGAGAGAATTTTACCCCCACTCTTTAAAATATTTCTTTTTACGAATTTTAGTGCAGAAAGTACGCGAGCGGACCTATTTATTTATAGAAACATGAGGAAAAAGAGAATTTTTTAACAAATTTAAACTTATAAAAATGTTTTATATTTTGAACGGGTATTTGATTTAAAAAAATAAAACCATGTTTTCTTTATTTTCAAATAAAAATAAAGTAGGATACGCCTACCACACTCTTAAGTCGCCTTTAAATAGAGACAAAATTGTACTCTTCCATTCTTGCGTCAATTTATGTTACAATTTGAAACTTATTTATAGCAAAAGTAGAAAAGGCTTAAATTAATCAGTGGTACGTATAAATTTTAATCAGATACAAAATTTTTAGAATAGGCTCGATACAAACAAAAAAAAAACTTACTAACTCTTTGTATAGATTTAAGGCGATTAAAACTTGTTGTAAACTTAGTTGGAGGAAATCAACTCTTTCCCCCAAATAGTATCCTTGAAAGGAGACTTTTGTTGTTCATTGAAACAAAACATTAACTTCTTAAGTTCTAGACAACTTTTACACAACAATAAGTTTATAAATTCAATTTGATTTATTTTTGTTGATTTTATAATAACAAAAAGTGAAATAATCCTTTTGTGAGCTTAAGACATTAAGGAAAAATTGGTTACGAGTCCTTATTAAACCCAAAGAAACTTTATTGGAATTTTCTTTAACCAATTTATATTTTAATCATCACACTTCCATCAGCAAAAAGTTTCAAAAAAATTAATGTGAATAAAAACAAATAATGTTTCAATCAGTTGTCATATCCCATGTCCAACCGCATGTGCACCATTCTGATGCTGATGCTGATACTGATGGCGTTGTCATGAGTGTTACATAAACCCTCTATCAATTTCATCACAAAATAGTTCTCTGTGTTCGAAATTGGAGTAAAATAACAATTACCTACTATCGGCTCACGTCCGTGCCATAAATTGCCATAAGTGCTCCGTTCCACTTCGTCATCATGTGAAATTAATTTTCGTGGCAGCAACACCACCACCGACCGGCTCCGTTGAATTGACTCCAATGTTATGCCATGCCATGACCCATTCCTTTTAACATTCACCCCCTTCTTGCCGCTCGTGTACCCTACCTACTATTATTATATTTACTAAGTGGGCCAGCAGAATGCGTTGTTCGCTCCATTTGATAAGGATGATGATGCGAAGGGAGTTAAAGCTGCATACCAATGCAACGCACGTCACTGGATGGCAATATGTCAGTGCGGTAATGTGTCAGCAGTGGCTTCCTAACCCAATTGCCATCAAGTGAAATAATTAAACATAAATTATTCCATTGGATCACTCTTGTGCTAAACTTGTGCAGCACAATGCCAGGCACACTTCACTTCGAGCTCGAAATTGAGTGACATTGATGCAACCGCTTTAAACTGCTAGAGGAGAATGGAATGTGCGCGAATTGCTATACTATCATCATCATCGTCATTTTCTGAGGCTCTTTCCTTCCTTCCTACCTCCTTCCTCCAACGCTATCGCTTTCGCTGCACCACTGGAAGACTCCTATTTCAATTCTCCTAACTCAATCAACATGCTTATTCTACAAAAAAGGTTTCAATGGGCCAAAAAGTCATTGTTACACTTAACAAACGGTATGCTGGTTCACTGTGTATGTTATAAGGGTGAAGGGTATATACATATGTACACAGAATGCATCAGATAAAACCAACCCAACCCTTTCATATTGTAAGAACGTATAGGGGGCCTTTGTAACGTCACAAATTAGCGCACTGAGTGCATCTGATATAACCAAACCATCTCCGCATACCCTCTAAGTAGATATTGTTAGAAACGCAACTTGGGACTATATATAAGGCCCATTCAAGTGCAACCTTACAAGTTCTTTAGAAGACTATTTCTCTGTAACGTGAACGTCTATAACTGTTACTATAGACTTTCATATATGTATGTCTATGTTGGTAATTTGATGTGTATGTCGAGTGAAGAGAGATATGCTACATTCAGCACTTAAAGTCATTTCAAGATGGATGCACTGAGAGAGAAGGAATTCATAGCAGATATACATAAGTTGTAACACACACCATATGAAAAGTTATTAGCAACTTGTTTAAGGCAGCAGGAGTGGCTTGAAAAAAAAAAGATTCTAGCTGATTCTATATATGTATAAGAGTATAACAATAGACGAACCAAAAAAGAAAGAAAAATAAAACAATAATAGCTAGAGACAGAGCAATTTGTCTACAAAATGTGGTTTAGATCATGGCATATATGTCAAGAGAGGGTTTTTAAATGTTAGTAGGTGAAGGACATTTTTACAGTTGAAAGAATACAAAAGCCTTTTTTTTTTGGAATATGGAAGAATAATGATTGGGCAGTATAACATACGAATGAAAGAATGTATGTATATATGTATATTTGTTAAGTGGGTGTAGTAAGAACCTTAAAAGTATTGAAAACCAGTAAGAATAAAAATAGAAGTTTTCAAAATTCACATTACTTTTCATGCTTAAATTCAAATTTATCTAATCAAAAATTTCACATTTCTCGACGTTTCAAGGATCTTTAAATCTTAATCCAAATTCTTGGAGAAACGTTCATTTTTTTGGAGTACCTTTCGTTTTTTCATCAACCATATTTTAAGAACCAACGAATTTATTGAATTTTTCAAATAAATTTAAATTTGTATCCAGGTTTAAAAAAAAAAAAAAAATGATTGTTTTTTTCCCAGAAATTTATTATGGACGTCATGCCAAAAAAGTATAAACTCAAAGAAAAATTCACTAACAGTTTTAAAAAATCCATTTAAAATGAAAACAATATTTGTAACCTCGAATATTTTATGAATAAAAGAGGAAAATTTACAGTTTTGTTAAAAAAAAGATTTGTTCCAGTGTTCGGTAAGATAAACTAGCAAATCATAAGTGGCCAATGGTGGCCATATTGAATCGAAGCTTTATTTCTTCGAGATTTTTCTTAAGTTGGTAATTAATAATTTTTGTAGACAGGCTGGACAAATTTCGTTTTCCATCTGATCTGAAAGATTCTTGCAGAGTAGGAAAGATCAAAAAAGCTTACGGAGTAATTTTGCTACTGTTTAGAACACAACTCTAGAAAAATAAGGGGGATATTATCTGGGTGGATTTGTGTATTTCAAGGTTTTTCAATATTCTGGCAACTGCACGTGCCAAATTAACAGCAAACTTTGCAGCAAGCAAATTGTGTCATAGGATATTTTTACACCAAAAATATGTTTCAATACTTTAAAAATATTTTTTTTTTCTTACCTTGTTTTTCAACAACTAGTTTCTTATCTATATTACGCAGAACTTTTAAAGAACACTTTTTAATCTTCCTTCTTATTAAATTGTTGAATAAATTGGTAACAAAAGTTGATCATATTATGGCACTGGTACAAGACTTGAGTTTAGTTGAATAATTGTAAGGATTAAAAGATATTCCGAAATCAGGTTTAAAATAATTTGCCTTCGTATTAAAATAAGAAACGTCAACTTATTTATATGTTTTACTAAATTTCGAAATAATAATAAAAATAATGTTGAGCCCAAAACTCACCCTTTGGTATTAGAGGACCTTAATTTTTGTATGTTATGTTTCGAACTCAACAGTTTCGTAATTTTATTTATCAAATAATTTTCGATAACAGTTCTAATTTATTGCTTAAAAAAAGAGAAGCAACCCCCCAAAATAAAAATGAAATAAATCCCCGAATTGATGCTTCACTGCATTATAAAATGAATCATAAATAAAGTGGTGCAAGAATCCGTTGAGAACTAGAGCCTAACGACTTAGAACTCTTAACCATTCCAGTGTGCGAGTAATGTTGTCAGTAATGGAGACGACCTACAGTTTAAAGCCGAATTTGAACGTCTAATTTGATAAAGCACTTTTTATGACAAGAATTACTCTTGGAGAATTTGTCAATCCCTCGCAAGAGGCATTACCCGTGAAAAAAACTTTAGATGGCACAGGCAGGGATAGAACCCAAGACCTCTGGTATGGCAGTCCAACGTACAAACCATCATACCATGGGTACTATAAAATGAAACCCAAAAATCAAAAATGGAATTAATTCTCCATACGGCATGAAAAAAGTCCCCAAAAAAGATTGAAATTAATTCGATACTTTTAGAATTGCCTTTCCTGTCTTTACAAAAGTGAAATAGGCCAAATTATTTTGAAAAACCAAAAGAAACGGGACAACGCATTACGCTAAGTAAAAGAACGAGGTATCCCCGTTACATACCTCACTGTTTATTCGCTTCAATGCTGTGTACAAACCAAATTGGCCTTATTTCACCTTGTTATGGTGAAATAAGACCAACTCCTAAAAATTAGCCCAAATATGGGGATATATTTTATAGTTGAATTTTGGGACTTGAAATAACTCCCCAAGTTAAAAATAAAATTAGTCCATAAAAAAGGATGAATAAAATCCACGAAAATGTGCACGTCTTTCATATGAGAGAACTTCCCATTCCCATACGAATTTTTTTGGGGGCTATTTCATATTTTTTTGGGGGTTTTTTCTTGAGGAGTTTTTTCACGGAGCAATCTTAAATATGGAAACTTGAATGAAATACAATTCTAAACATTTCATCTTGGGATCATACGTGCTATTAAGCATTTACCAAAAGTTTCTTCAAAAATCCAGGCGATTTTATACTGGAATAAAAGTAATCGATAATAACTCAACAATGATCTTTATGGACCGTAACTCTTTGGGCAGTGTTGTTTTAAATAAAATAGAGCCAACGTTTCCGCCAGCTCTAAATTTTTTCCAAACTAGCCACAACGTGTTAAAAATGGCTTGAAAATTATCTATGCCAAAAATAAGCGAACAAAATCTTCTTTTAATGAAAACTAAGATTAACAGCAACTTTAATTTTGATTTTAATGAGTTAACTGCCCAAAATAAAGATCAGTCACATGATAGACGTGGTCGACGAAATGGGTGTCTATGGAAACAATAGTGCCAACTGAAAGTTTTTAAGCCTCAAAAACACTAAACCACTTAGGCTTGGAAAAAAAAGACCCAATTTAGAGGACAGATTCATTAAAAAGAGGAATAAAAACGATCGTTCGTTTTTCTAAAACGAAGGAAGTTGTGAAATAATCATAAAGATTTTTTTTCTTTTTTGAGTTACAGTTTTCCCCAGTTTTCTTTATTTGGTCGACACAAACGTTTTTAAAATAAAATTCCCGATTATTTCGTATGAACTTGCTGATGTATTCAAAGAGTATGTTTAAAAATATTTACTGTATTTTAAGATTTAAAAAAGTTTGTTTTAAAAAATTTAAACGCAGTTTGATTTCTCAAAAAAATCTTAATTTTTCAAAACTTTTATTTGAAAATCGTTGGAGCTGTTTTTTTCAAATTAATTTTGCATGTATGTACGTATAAAATGTATCAATTTGAGTTAAAAAATTTGTTTAGTATGCAGTTATTCAGAACTCATTAAAATACTTTTTACATTTCAATTTCCAAAAGAAGAAGAAAGGACCCATTTTCAAGATATCGAATTTCGAAAAAAAATATTAATTGAATGTTTTTGAACAACAACAACAACTTAAAGGTGCGACCACTCATTGTTTTTGGCTGGAGATAAAGCTATTTCGTGCTTTGCCACTTTTACACTCATCAGTCTCCTTTTTGTGGTGCTGAGCTTTAATCCAATTTTATTTGAAAAACTTTTTATGCACAACATAGGATTCGAACCCACGCATATCAGATTAGCTCAGTCTTAGAAGTCGTGTGCACTACGCACTCCACTACTTTAGACCACTGACTTGGTGAGTGGTAGCACCTTTAAGTTGTTGTTGTTGTTCAAAAACATTCAATGAAATTAAAAAGGAATGGTCAAGTCTAACAAGCTGACATTCTAGTACGAATAGTACAATAAAAATAATAACAAAAAATATTAATATTTTTTTTAAAATCAAAAATAAAATCAATTACATTTTTGATCTTCAAATATTATTGAGACAGTATAAGAGCTTGTAGAGAAAAAAATGATTGAAATCGGTTGATTAGTTCTTAAGAAAACTTAAAAACAAACTAACGGTTCTACGGGGGTACCCGCCTAAAGCGAATCCGCTTAAAACCTTAATTTCCAAATTTGAAATCAATCTTCAAATCTTCTTGGTCTGAAGGTGCCAGGACAGGCAAACAGATAGACGGACGCAATCGGGGACCCACTTTTTCGACTTCTATACCATCATTATGTCATGTTTGTTTAAAATCTCCAGTTCGACATTTCTTACGAATGCAAAACTTGCCATATACATAGTTCCTATATGTCACAAGCAAAAAGGATTTGAAGCTGATGGATAATTGCACTAAGTTCGACATCTTCGCAATGATGAACGAAACAAATATCGTTTAAATTTCAGGGGGTTGAAGTAGTTGTTATTATTTAGTGTAATTTGTCTATCAAAATGTCCTTTTTACCACAACGAAGTGATACTCAAATTCACTCTTTGAATATATGAAGTAGTTTGTTCTTCCAACTATTTTCTTACTGGGGTAGAAATTGATTATCCTACAGTAAAATCCTCATGTTTTGAAAATAAAATTGCATTTTGAAGAACGAAAGCGGAATTTCATCCTCTTCTCTCAAATATGAGCCAATTTTATTTTTCAATCAAAGGATAATTTGCTATTTTATAGCATTATGAATTCACATATGAATGAATGAACTTCTTCAATAATTCAACAGTATTCGAGCTCAAACTCATGTCCTTGGGTATTTTATGTATTTTAACAACAACAACAACAACAAAACTTCTTATTAACTTATGTATGTACTTGAAAGAAAAAAATAAAAAAATAAAAATATGAAAGAATACATTTCAAATGAATATCATCTAAATTCTTATTGAAAATTGATATTTTCTTTTTTTCTTTTTTGTTTGTTATTGAATAGGTTTGATATGTAAATTCAATTGAAAAACTCAAGTGTCTGTTTGACGTTATGAATGTAGGTATGTATGTAGGTATAGTATTTTTATTTATTCAATTGAGCAGACAATCTATGGAATGTGAGCAATTATTATTATGAAATTCAATTGGAAAATAAATTATTGAAAAGCGAATTTGTGTAGGTAGGCACTTGTATCTGTACGTACATCAAATGAATTCTTACATTCTTTTTTTTTGTATTTTAAATGTGTTTATATCAATATTCTTTTTGAATGATGATGATATCTCCATCCAGGGGTAATATTACTGGTTTCAATTTACAAAACGAAAAGGATGAGTTTTATTTCGAACTTGTTTTTTTGATCATATCATCATCAGTAGAGAATATATTGGAATATGGTGTAAGGCTTCAAGTTTGATATTGATATGTAAACTTCTCAAAGATTTCGTTTGTTTTGGTTTTAATTTTATTTAAATTTAAAGCCATATCATATCGTATACATTTTTTGCATTGTATACATCTACATTGTATTGATACCAAATTGAAATTTCAAAAATAAATGTTTATTTTGTTCTTTTAAAATTCAAGGCTGATCTATAGTAAAATAAGTATCTTATGTGGTAAACACGGAAACACTAACAAAATAGGATGAAAGTTGAAACAGTTAATTCGCGCTTCCCCACAAATATTCTCAAGAGCATTTTAATTCATCAAAGGCTTGAAATTCCCACAAAAATAAGAAGGCTAATTTAAGTTTTTTATTTAAAAGCTTTGACTTCTTTACTTACTTACGAGTACTTACTTAAGGTGGCGCTACAGTCCTATGTGAACTAGGATCTCACCCAACAAACTTCTCCATCTAGCTCGGTCTCTTACTAGATGTTTCCAGTTGAGCATTCCAAGATGGATGAGATCACTTTGCGCACCACTTGATCCACTGTCTTCCTCTACTGCGCTTTCTGTGGGTGTGGATTCAAAGACTTTTTGGGACGGAGTATTGGTTTCTATGAGATCAACGTGACCCAGCCATTTCAGTGGTTGGGCTTTTATCCTTCTGGCTAAGTCTACGTCGCTGTATAGCTCTTCTTTCCATTTTCTCTTCCACTCACCTTCTATGCATACGGGACCGTATATCACGCGAAGAACTTTTCTCTCGAAACGACCCAAGGTGCTTGATCGGGGATGATCAGGGTCTTATATAGCGACACTTTGACACTTTTGTCGCTCGAGAGAGGGCTTTGCTTCTCAATTGCTTTCTCAGCCCAAAGAAACAGCGGTTAGCAAGAGTTATTCTTCGTTGTTGTTTTCTGCGTTTTTCATAGAGGAGCCTATATGTTACGTTTGTCGATAGTGAGGTTTTAACCAAGACGTTGGTGTTGTAGTCCTTTCTTGATGACAGCATGTACTTTGTTTTGCCCTCATTAACCGTGAAACCCATTTTTGCCGCCTCAACCTCAATACTCACAAAAGCCCCATTGACATCACGCTAAGTTCTTCCAATTATGTCAATGTCATAAGCATATGCTAGTAATTGGACATACTTTTGAAAAAATAAAACTTCTAGTGTTGGCGTGCGGGAGCTCTGCGCTATTCTTTTAAGTACGATTTAAAAAAAAAAGACGCCACTGTTGATTTCATCTTGGGAATTTCTCCGCTGCCGTCTGGATGAAAGGAGAGGTGCCATAGTGGAGCCTCCCCTCCCCTCTCTCGTTTGCTACCCCCAACAACTTTCCAATGGGACTGGAACCCAATCTCCAGTTAAAATACTAGGCACCCGATGTTCACCACGGGTAGAAGTTGATAGACAGAGGTTGGTTTTGAGAAAAACCTGTGAACGCTTGTGTCCTTTTGAATGCACAGCACATGTCTACCATTTGAACATCTGGTTTTGGTACAACTCTTTTATTCTTTTGGATCCAATTTTGGAGTATCCTACAAAATTGAAAAATCCAAAGGCCACATCAACAAAAGTGAAAAAATTGTCTACCGTTAAGATACGTCCAGTGCTGAAATATTTTGGCATCAAAGACATCAACACGTCGTATTCACAGCCAAGTCCAAGACTTTCATCACAACTGTACTCTTATTGAGACACCAGAACTTCTGTCGATACTTTGCAGGCTCGCTAAGCATATATTGTCAAAAAGTACAGCGACCACGGAAGCCATTCATCAATAGTAATATTTTCAGCCGGTAATTTTCTGACAAAGTCTGATTCAATTCTTTCAAAAATACTGAACAGGCTGGATCCCTTCCAATTCCTTCAAAAGTATTTTGAACAGGCTGGAGAATGTTTGTTCTGAGTGATGATTGGGCTTGGCGACCAATATAATCGTGAAACGAAGTAAGATATTGAACTCCTCTAAACATGTACAATTCATCACGACTCGAAGAATTGGATGCCTCTTGATATGATCCCATACTGTACGTACACGACGACGGTGACCATCTTTTAATGTGACAATGTACAATAAAACTCCAAAATATGTCTGGAGATCTATCATTGTCAAAAGCTTCCATATGCGTTGCGATAATCGATAGAATTTTCGTTTGTATGTTCATTAACTTTGTATTTAATTTAATTGCATGCATTTTTCAAATTACCCACAGGGCAAATATGTCCACCAGGTCTGTATAACATTGCTACCTTGGATAAGACACAAAGCCAGAGAAATCTTACAAAATTTTAGATATTTAACCATAGAAAAATCAGTTATCGAAATTAGTAGAAAGGACTGTGTTTTGTGACAAAGTTTATATGGAGCAGAGAAAATCCTCAAGCTATTAAGTTCTTACCATTAAGCGGTCCTTAGACTATCAATATTATTGTGCAATATTTGATATTGCACAATATTATTGAGAGTCTAGGGCTCATATTGAAGGGTTGTGCAATATATTGTACAAAATCAAAATCCTTTTGATATTTATTGTGCAACCAAACTTATTGTATAGTCTGTGGATGTGTTTGCAGAATATTTTGTCATTTGTTTTGAATTTTCATAGTGATAACAACTCTCTGAAATTTCTAAAATCATTGGGTTCGCACAAAGCCAGCTCATTTAATAAATTTGATGAGTAAACACGTTTCGTTTTTTGTACCAGTCCTTCATCCATCTGCGTTTGTTTTTTTCTTTTTTTTAATGATATAGCAAGAGCAATTGCCACACAACAATAATCCATATCATCGAGCATGATATTGAAGCAAAAATAAAGAACTGAAGATTTATTGTGAGAAATATTGTTTAGTGTGGGGTACCAGTTAATAATATTGTGCAATATATTGTTCAATAATATTGATAGTCTAGGGACAGCTTTACAGTTATATACGTATACTGTCCGGCATGATCGGTCTTGATTTCTTTTGAAAAGCTCACTACTTCTTTTACGAAAAATATATCAGCTAAGTATCGACCACATTTGGTTTCAATATGATTTTGCAACTTGTCATACAGTGCGCTTAACCATCTATTTATTTAAAAAGTAATTTAGAAAACTTTTAAGTTACAGGAGCGGTCATCGCAACTGGGTTCCTCAATTAGGCAAAGTAACGGTGTCGTAAAATAGGGCCAAATAAAATCAGACCAACTTTGAAAACAATAAAATAATGTTTCAGTAGTAAGAAAATATATTTCATGATTATCTCTGAGTGTAAAACGTGCGGTCATAGGCTTTTGAAAAAATTATCACGAAAAAAAAAGAAAAAAAGGCCAATCTTTCCATCAGCGGGTGGTTATATTGCACTTTAAGTAAGTGAAATAAGGTCAAAGTGTTTTGAGAAATAAGAACCACTTAATTTTATGGTAAGAATAAACAGTAACCCCCCTGTTTTGGCACACTTTAAGATTTGGGGTACGTGCGAAGGTGAGTTTATGCAAAGTTGTCGAAAACCATACTGTTAAAAGCGAAATAAACCCAATTTTGCTTAATTTCACCTTCTTTAAGTATAACCAACTGCTGAAAATTTACCCTATTGCACTTTAAAATAGTATAATAAGACCGATTCTTGAACTGTGGTCTTATTTCAGGGTACTCAATCAACGTAACGCCACTGGATTACTTTGTATATGCTTCTATTAAGTTATTGCTTTATGCCAAAAATCTATCTTAAATTTCTTGAAGTATTAGAAGCCAACATTCAAGCCATAATTATTGACGACATATGGCCATATTTATTTGAAAAATTAGTGAACATTTAGATTGATCCAATTAACTATGTAACTTGTAATCATACCGGACATATAGAGCATGAAATTATCTACCTTTTCTATTTAAATAAAAAATGTATTGAAACAACATTTGTGTCTTGTATTAATTTTAAAGTTCTTATAAGCACTTAAAAAATACCCGATGTTTGCAGTTATTTATTCATCAAATTATGGTCTGATTTATTGTGAGAGAAGCAAATTCGACTTATTCGGATTCTTTTCACTAAACCTATGAACTCAAATTTATCCGGTAGTCCTTTCCGAAGATCGATTTTTCAACAGTAAAACAAATTTTATCTATTCTTTTTCACGTATGGTTGAATACTACACTCGTCCATAGCAAAACTTATTGAATAAATAAGGTATATCATTTGACATTTGACAGATGAAACGATTTAGATAGATAGATAGATAGATACATATATAATTTTATTTTCAAAAAGATTTTACAAAAAATGAGTATTGCTGGTTTAAAATTAGTTTTGACAATAACTTTAAGTTGCCTGTCAGGTTAAAAAGGAAATTTAAAAAATTATATAAGCTTAGTAAGTAGATTAAGTTACATACATATGTTATGAAAATTCAATTATAATAAGATTGCGATATTTAATTGACGCTTTTAAAAAGGAATATAAGTTTGAGTAGCAGTAGCCATTAAGAATGTTGAGAAGTTAAAAATGAGAAAGCATGCCGCTGCCAAGAAATTTTCTTCTGTACGTTTTGAATACTGGGCAGGTTCCAATAAAGTGCATGGTATTTTCCGATTCATCCATATTACATAATGTACATATTCCATCTGTATCTACTTGGAATGCTCTTCCATTGATATTAAGGAGCCCGCAGCGAGCTTTAAAAATTATGGAAATCATATCACGAGAATTGGAGTCATCAAAGTAGTTCGGTATGCCAGAGTACATCAAGTTGCAATATTCATCGTGAAATTGAGACTGTGTCGCACTAACTGTAAATTCAGTCCAGTGTTTTTCTTTCATTTTCAGTAAGTAAGAGAATGTTATGTAATCTGGGCCATTCAAGAAGATTCATGTTAAAAGAAAAATCCAACGAACATCCATGGAAAAGATCCAACTATTCCTTAGCCCAGAAGATTTTCTTGTTTATAATGGCTTTCGATAAAATGTTGGGTAATCTATTATTAGGAAGATTTAGATTTCGTCTTATAAAAGAAAAATGTAGCTGCAGGGACATTATAAATAACCCTTCGGTAAACCTATTTCAATGTGCAGAGCATAGTACGTGTATTATCGGGCAGTAAAAAGCATCTTTTCATGAAGAAACGCTGCAATTTTTTGACTTGGTTGTATTCGCGGTATCCCCAAACTTGAGCACAGTAGAACATAATAGCTTTTGAGGCGGAATTGTATATTTTGAACTTTGTTGAGTGTTGGACGGTATTATCTCGCAGCAGTCTCGACCACGTTGCATTGATGGAATTTTTAAATGATCCCAATCTGTTTGTTAGATGCTCATTCCAAGACATGTTGTAATTAAACACTACGCCAAGATATTTGTATTGATTAGATTAATTATTTCAGAATTATTGTAAAACCATTTTTCGCACGCTGCTCTTCTTCCACCATTGCGAAATATTACTATTTCCGACTTATCAAGATTTATTTCAAGATTCCGTTGAATGCAGTAAGTCTTAAAACCCTCAATTAGCTGTTGCAAATTGGAAGGATTAGCTGACAGCAGTACAATATCGTCCGTATATAAGAGGGCGTTAATTTGAAGATCGTCTAAAACAATACCGATTGGAAGTTCCGCATGAAGTTTATTTAAAAACAGAACGAAAAGAAGAGAGCTTAGCACACATCCTTGACGAACACCTTTATTCGTGGGGAAGAAGTCTGACAAACACGAACCATCCCAAACAGCTGCAGTAGTATCCTTATAAAGAGACTTTATAGTATCGAGTATCTTCGAAGATATTCCCAGAGTCGATAGCTTATAAATAAGAGCATTTCTGTCAATGCTATCAAAAGCAGCCTTAAAATCGATGAAAAAAGCGTAGAGTTTCTTCTTTTGGCAGAGTTGAAGTTGAATTATGCATGAAAGATTATAAACTTGGTCCACAGTAGAATAGTTGGTTCTATATGCAGCTTGAAATTCATTGATGATGTTTTTTTTTCTAACCAAGCTGTAAACAGTAGTAAACAGCTTATAGAGGGTATCGAGAAATGAAAGTCCTCTATAGTTTGACACAACATTTGTATCTCCTTTCTTGAACAGTGGGTATATAATGGAATTTCTGAAAGATGATGGTAGCGTTGCAGTTTCAAAAATCTCAGTGAATAACTTCTGTATTTCTTCAATAAGAGATGGACATGCATTTTTATAAAATTCATTCGGTATTCCATCAAAACCGGGAGTTTTCAAATAGCAATTGAATATAAAGGAGAATATATCTCGTGCAGCTCAATAGGGTAATCTAACTCTGGAACATGTCGCTGAGGAAGAGCGTATGAGATACTAGCTGAATCATTCGATCATCATCGTTTGATGAAACAATTTTAGTAATATTTTTTTTGTCAATGGTCTTAAGGCCAGCTTATAATAATTAATTCTTGGTTGCAAGGTTACCAAGTACCCGTGGCGTGATGATTAGTGCGTAGGACTATCATGAAGAAGTCTTGGGTTCAATGATTGCCTGTGCCATCTAAAATTTTGTTCACGGGTACTGCCTCTTGCAAGGAATATTGACAAATCATCCAAGAGTAATTCTTGTCATGAAAAGTGTTTCTCAAATTAGCCGTTCGAATTCAGCTTAAAGGACTGTAGGTCTCCTCCATACCTGACAACAGTACTCGCATACAGGAATGGTTGAAAGTTGTAAGTCACTAGGCCCAAGTTCTCAACGGACTGTTGCGCCACCTTATTTATTTGATTTTAAGGTTACCAATCATTTATTTAATATACTGTGTATATATGTTTATGGTTATTTTATTCATTATGAATATGAGATCTTCAAAAAAGTTATCATTTTCAATTCTTAAAAGGAATTAGATAGGTACTCATACCCATCTTGTGTAAACCTTTACTTTAACTTCAAAGTCGCAAACACATATTGATGGATTTAATTTAAAATGAGAAAAAATAAATTAAATAAAAGGAATACAAAATAATAAAAGAAAAAAATAAGAAACGGAACAAAAACAGAAAATTTAAATCGAAATGTTCATGTTTTTTTTTCCTTCCTTTTGCCTGTCTAATTTAATTAAAGCTTAAATAAAGATTAGAGTTCATTTTCTTCTCCTTTTTTTGTTGTGGCAATAATTTACCCCATAACCTTTATCGACGCCATCATCATTATCATCTATTTTGTTGTAATCATAGACTTTGATCCGCAATTCAATCTTCATTTTTATTAAACGTCAGGTAGTCAGTAGGTGTTTTGTCAAATCGAAATTGGAAATGAAAATGAAATTGACTTTTTTTTTCACTGTCAAATATTTTTATTCCTAGAAAAGAATTATTTGTTCACATCAAATTGAAACAAGAGATTTATATTGTAACAAATTTGTATACCATAGAAAAATAAATCTCAAAAATGCTTAAATTTAAAAAAAAAATAAAATATATTTCTTTTTATGTTTTCTGTCTTAAAATAAAGGAGATGACTTAAAGGACATGTGAATTTTTAACAGTGCTGTTTATAAAAGTCCTGTTTATGTATCCCTCTTTTAACCTTCGAATTCTTCCGGACACCGAGAGTACTATTTTTCTACAATCGTGCCAAAATGCTTTGATGCACACTTCGTTTAAAGAACGATATAATTTTATAGCAGTTATAAATTGACATTTTTCTCTTACTATGGGGGTTAGGGGTATTTTTAAAATAAATTCAATAATTTTCTTTATTGCTATTTTTAATGCTCTAATTTTGTTTTCTAAGAACCTTGTCGTTTCATCAAAGACAAAAAATGCCAACCATAAAACCTCTTTTCACTTCGCTTCACTTTATATTTTTCTAATTCAATTCAATTTATTTGTAGGTACCTTTTGCTAAAGGATGTTTTTCGTTGTGCACTTTATTTTATTTTTATACTTGACAATAATTTTTTCACCTTCCAGTCAATTTCGAGGATCTTAAAAGATTTTACGAACCCTCGTCACGTTTTTATTTTTCTTCGTTTAGAACAAAAAAAAAACGACTTTAAGAAATATTGAAGTACTTTGTCTTTTCCTTCCTTTTAATTCAAACAACGTTTGATAATTTTAGAATTATCTCTCATACCTGTCTAAAGTATAGTATAAGGGTCGTTTTCCGTTAGAAAACTAATACAAATGAAAAAAAGCAAAATAACATAAACAACCGACATATCTTTGAGGGGCGCGAGTCGGGCGGGCGCAAGTTAAGTTAAGTTATTTTTGGGGCATTAAAAGTTCTGTAGTTTTTTCCGACAACGTTTGTTGTTGACCATCCTTCTCAATTTCAAAAACGCAAGTTATTACATCAGAAAAGACATATACCCACATAAACAAGGTCAAATCAATATACATAAGAGTTTATATACAATTCACATACCTAACTTTTAATTTATATAAAAATGTCGTATCGTATAGAATATTGACCAAACTCTGCCAATAAAAAAAGTATAATTAAATTTAATAGCTTTTAGTTGAGAAATTTTCAATCGAACAGTTCAAATATTGTGAGTGTTGATGTTGATGTTGATGTTGACTCAACCAGCATACCGTTAGCCGAATGTCCTTTTTGGTATCTGATGGATATTTTTATTTTATTCTTCCCCTCTCTCTCTCTCTCTCTTTTGCTCTAACTTTTGGGTTATTTTTGTTTTCGTAACTTTTTATTCGAACCAATAATTTGTCCTGATAAAAAGTTTTTGATGAAAAACTTTGTCTTGAATCTTGCAGAATAAAGAGTTTTTTAAAGCTTCACGGAATTTTTATTAAAAAAAATAAAACATTAAAAACTTAAGTGCACATAAAATTGATTTTGGTTTGGATATCTAGTTGTAAATATTCTGAAAGACTTATGCATATCCTTTTTGGATTAGCTACTTTTTGGCAGTTGGTGAGGTCAGAAAGAACTATTAAAGGACTTAAGAGTGCAGATAAATGTGGATGAAAATGGATGAAATGTTTATTACCTAACGATGGCACCTTAAAGTAACTGTCAGAAGAGGATTTGGTCAAAAGTGAATGGGAGGACAAATTTATAGCTCCAGTTGGACTAAAATCTATTTAAAAAAGATAGTAATTATAAATATATGAAAAAGTGGAATAGGAAAGAATAAAATTATGAAAATAGTCGTTTTTTTAACAATTGGAACATTTGATAAGCAACACATCGATATAGTAAGTGAAATTTTACGTTATTCTGACTCAAGAGGTTGTCTAAATCTATAACTTCAGTGAATAAAAATCGTTCGTACGTTGTTCTCAACTGAAATTTAGTGAGGATTTTCAGAACCAAAATCATTTGACCAAAAATCTTTGTCAAATTCAAGCTGCTCCATAGCTAAAAAGCGAAGTACATAGATGGTCCTGGACCTCCATTTGCTGAGTCGATTAAAGCTTATAAGCAAATAATCCTTGATCTTTGAACCGAATTCTCCTAAGTCCTAAGGTAGTGCTTACGATTTCTGATATCGATTGTGAGTTGGTGTTCGTGTATTGTGTCTAAAACTTTTGCTTGTAGCATCCACATTCTCTATGACGGAACCATGCACTCAGAAAAAAAAATTGTAATATCAAGAATTTTATATTTTGGCCCAACAATTTTCGTACTTTAAAATGAACCCAAGTACTATAAATTCTTAACTTAAGAATGCAAGTGTTTAACGTGCAACAAGAACTTTTATTCTTGATTTAAACATAAAAATGTAAAAACTTCAAAAATGTACATTGTTGCCTCAAGAAAGAATTGTTGAATATGCTCAACAATTAAAATTGTATGGCCAAATACTAAAATACTTAAAATTTCAAGAGCGAAAATGTATGCGAGAAAAATGTAATGTTAATAAAAATTGACATATTAATATAGTTGGATCAAGAACAAAACATGTCAGACTTTTGAAACTATAGATTGTTGACCCAAGAACAAATTGTCAATAAAAAATTAAAACGAAATTTTTGGGTAAAATACTAAAAATATGAGATTTCCGGAAATTGTTGAATTGAAAATTGCTCATCAAATTACTTTAAGAATAAAGTTGATTTCTATATAAAAATGTGTAAAAATGTTGGTTTCAGTAAATGGAGATTTTTTTCTTCAACTAAATAAAACATAAACTATGAAGCAGAAAAAACGCTAAAAGTTTTCGAATGTAACGAATTTCATATTTTATTTTTTTTTTATATTAGCCATACTTAAAAATAATGTACATAAATATTAAATTTAATGCAAAATATAGTATTTATAAAAACGGACAACTTCTTCCGAGTTATTTAAAGTGACACTCTTTACACACGTCGAAAAATTAACAATATGTTTCATATAAAAGCAATTTACATTTTGCTCTATTTTATATGCCTCAAATTGTTCTAGATACAAACATTTGTATAATTGACATATTGAAAAAATATTTTAATAATATTCGATATTTGTATTTGTTTTTTCTCGAAATTCGAAGACATTTTGAGAAGACCTTGAAGAGCTAGCATGTATTGTATCCGATGAAAGCCATTGTGATTCCATGGAAAGTGTTTTTTCACTCTGGCAGCATGGTATTACGTCGACCTAAAGTATTGCATAGTTACCTACATTATTTCAAAATATGAGTTCGTACTTACATGATTAGCTTCTCTCCATTTATTTAGACCGTACCTAAATTTAATTCGGTCCGCCATAAGCTCTCTTTTTTGGAACACATTTTCAATGTCATGTCCATTAAGAATTTTGATAACATCAAAAGAAGCTATGCGGCACTCCTCTTATGCAGGTATCCCGGCGCAGGATAATCCCCAACTTAAAAAAAGTTCCAGGATTTCAGCTTCGATATAATTTATCACTAATTGTTCTTTTTCGTTCAATTTAAATTTGTAATTTAATTGTTTTCCACTTATAACACTCTTGCACGCTCCGATCGCACTTTTATTTGTTTAATTTGTTTCCTTTAATTTATTTAATGTTGTACCGATCGCATTTTACAAGACAATGATTTCCATTGCTTTTTGCATTTTTTCTAAGAGACTATTTTACAGTTAGGTTTGCAAGAGTTTAAGAATAAATTGTTGTTCCAAGAACAAATTGTTGTTCGAAGAACACATTCTTGTACCAAGAACTAGTTGTTGGAAAATTAACAGTTTATACTTAAATCTCAAGAATTGATTGTTAAAGAAACAGTTGCAATTATAATACACAAAAAACGATTCAAGTATGCAGTTCTTGTGCCAACAACTTTAATTGTTGAGTACCTATACAAAAGCAATTCGTACAAAGTAGGTATACCATTGGGATAATACAAATGCAATAAATTTCCAGAGAAAATGAAAGATATTTTACTCTGTGAGTAAGAGATATTATGACGTATGAAATTGGACAGGGTAGATTACGCAATAGGTTTTTACTTAATGAAAACAGACTGTTGACATTAGAACAATGATTTTATCTTCAATTTCAAAACAATAATTGTCATGGTTGTTTTCAAAATAACCTAATGTTGATTTTAAAACAAATTTTTTTTTTTTGGGTGAAGAGCTAATTCTTGAAATCAGATAATAAAAAAAATGCATTTTCCATTGTTATTCCAACTTTTTTCATTCTTGATAATAATTGTTAGCTGAAGAACGAATTGTTAGCTCAAAAATTTGATTCTTAATAGGATATTTTACATGAAAAAATATTTAAAAATGTTGAAATTGTTTTTCAAGAATTTTATTTTTAAATTGACTTTTTGATTCTTGAAAAATCAAAAATGAGTTCTTGCTTCAACAACTATTTGTTGAGCCAACAATTTTTAAATAACAATGTAACAAGAATGGAAAATTCTTCGGACAACATGTTTTTTTTTTTTTTAGTGTGAGTATTGCCCACTACGAGTATTTTATTACTAATCTGATTATTTGTTTAAATCCTTTCAAAAAAACAAAACGTTACACAGCACTCGATTTGGAAATAAGTTTTCAATATTTACCAAAGTTATGAAAAAGAATCATTTTTTGCTCAGAGATGAGAACACTTTTATGTATTTTTAAAGCGATTGTTTATGAAAATAAATTTGGCTGTCTTTAATATCTGTTAAATATTTTTTTTCCTTCCATGTTTGTATTCCAAATAATTAACTGAATCACTTGTTGTCATGTACCGCTTTACTTAAGGTGCTATTATAAGTAATAAGTTTCTTTGAGAGAAACCTCGCAACCATCTCATAGAAAAAGGAAGTTGGTGTATATCGTCATTTGAAGGTAGCCAAAAGTTCTAAAACAAATTTTGAAACAGTAGTCTCTAGTCTTTAAAGATTAAAATATAGAACTTATAACGTGGATTGCAAAAATACTCCCTTTCTGGACCATACTCCGCTCTATTAGGCCCCAGTTATAGCTATCATTGGTTTTCATCATTGAAAACAAACATTGGATTTTTTTTGGCAGGTCGTTTATAGCTTTCATTAAAAATTTCTGTCATTGAAAAAAATTTCCTGATTGAAAGCCACCGAAAAACTTTTACTGACAGAAATCTGTCATTGGAATTGTGTGAAATTGGATCACAAATCAGTGGAACGATTCGTTTCACTTTTGAACATAAAAGTATCAGCTGTTCACGAAAATGAATTTCAGTCCGGAAAATAGAAAGATACATTTTAGAGAAAAATAAATGCGAAATTACACTTTTTTCTCTCAACAAAAATTCTTTGTGTGATTTCCGATCGATCAGTATATAATTTTCATTTCTAATCAAAGGAAAACACCGTCAAATATCGATTCAAAAAATTTTCCGCATCGATTTCAATGATAGCTATAACTGGCCCCTTAGTCATCGAAGACGAAAATTTCATCCTTCACTCTTCATGAAGTGCGCATAGCACTAGCGGCAGGAATTTCAGCCTAATTGAAAAATCACAATTTTTTTGATTTTCTTAGAAGAAAGAGAAAAATTGAAAATATAATCTTTTCAACAACAGTAAACGCAGACTTTAAAAATGAAAAAATGGAAATAGCCAATTAGAAAGTACCTATAAACGAAATTATCAAGAAAAAGAGTCCATGCAATGTCTCACTCCCATTTTCTTCATTCCTGAATGCGTTCATTCTTTTGACATTTCAATACAATTTTACACCAGAGTTCCCGTAAAATTTGTTTTTAAGTGTCAATGATGACAACAAAGAGCGTACGTAATTGTTAAATTTATTTATTGGACCACAAAACTTATAGAATAAAGAGAATTAATAACCATACAATTTATAAATAATAAATAAAAAAATAAAAAAACATAACTAAATGAAACATAACAAACAATAAACAATATATTTATGTAAGTAGGTCTTTAGGTGGTATGAATGGCTGGCATGTTTCATCCTTTGTTACTTCACTAAACGACAAAAGATTGTATTACTTAAAAGAAAGTCAACTTTTAGTATGGGTTTTAATTTTATTTAAATGTAAGTGTTTCAGATATATTTGATGTCTTGTGCATTCTGAGTCTTGAGAAACAACTAGGTCCTAATAAAATATCCGCTTTTGTCTTAAAAAGTGTAAAAGTGCTCTTTCTGTACCTTTATTACTTTTATTTAACATATTTCTTTCATAATTCCTATTTATAAATCTGAAGCTTAACAAGATGTTTCCAACTACTGAACGAATCGTAAGCTCTCAGTTATTACAAAAAAAAAGAAATGATTTCACCATATTAACATTGCTTTTTCTTTGATAAACCCACCACAACAAATCTTATGATTTTCTGTAATTATGTCGTTAGCGGTTTCGAAGGTTGGTTGCAATATAAATATATTCACACCGACTTCGCCAAAGCCTTTGATCAAGTTAACCACAAAGTTATGATGCAATAGTTAGAACGTTTAGGTTTTCATTCTAGTCTTTGGAATTGGTTTCAATCTTATTTACGTATGTGATCATATTCAATACGTTCGAACGGAGTTCCTCAAGGAAGCCACCTGGGACCGCTTTTAAATGATATTCCACTTCAAATGCAGTTTTCCCACAAAATACTGTTTACCAATGACTTAATTCAATTGCATTAAATCCATTTTTGATTGTTTTCTCTTTCAAAAGGACTTAAATAGATTTCATGAGTGGTGCAAGAATATTTTTTTATTTTTGAATGTCTCAAAATGCCAAATTATGTAATTTTTCGGAATTGTTCATAAACTTGATGACAATTTTATTTGCAAAATAGAAAAAAGAGATCTTGGCGTTTTATTTGATCAAAAAAATCGATTTTAATATAAACATTTATTTCATGGTGGCTAAAGCTAATGCTATGCGAACACTTACACTTTGGATGCCTTTGTGCGATCTGTTTAAGAATACTGTTCTGTAATGTGGAGCGTGGAGCCCCTTTAACAAGAAAAGTTAGGAAATTATTGAAAATATTTAAAAACGTTTCCCAGAATTGATAATTTATCGTTTAAATAAGAATATTCGAATACCCTCGTATGATTTAAGACGCTTATTTAAGCTATCAGATCGCCGTCAATAATGGGTGGTTAAATTTTAAGGGCTGATGTTGATTTTGAATAAAACACAAATAATTTGATAAACTACTATCATTTATTTTTATTATGATAATATTGATTTGGTTCAATTATGTATATAAAAGAAAATATTGGCCAAATAGCCGCTGCGACCTCGGCGACACACTTTCATCTGATGGCCTAAATTTTCGTTGACGCTGAAGCATAGTTTAGGTTCTATAACATTGATGTGCCAAATTAGCTCATCTCTTAGCTCTTGAATTTTTGCTGGTTTATTGACGTATAGCTTCATATAACCCTAAAGTCCAACGGTGTCAAATCACATGATATTGGCGACCAATTGACATCGCTACCTTATGAGATAACACGGCCATTGAATTTGTCGCGCAAAAGAGACACATATCGTATACATCCATATCTTCCAATTCAAATCGGGCCATACAAAATTCGTTAACATCTCACTATAGCGAACACTACTCACAGAAACTGCTAGACCGGCCTTATTTTTGAAAAAATACGGCGCGATGATGTTGCCAGCCCATAAATCCCACCAAACAGTCAATCTTTCTGGGTGCATTGGTTTTTTGACAACTATCCTTGGATTATCATTCTCCCGAATTCGACAATTCTGCTTATTGATGGATCCACTGAGATGAAAATGTACCTCATGACTAAAGATGATGTTCTTTGAAAATTGATCACTCATTGTTGACATTTCTTACCACCATTCTGACCCTTGACGACGACGCGACGCTTGAACTGGTCGAGAGGCTTTAGTTCTTCAGTCAGTTGCAAAAATCTAGAAATTCTGATATCTAGATGAATCAAGTAACACAAATTGACTTAAAACAAGTCTCCTATAAAAGCTTCTACATGCGACTTAGTAATAAACCTTTAAGTTTAAAACACAAACTCATCGCTGGAGTAAATTGTTGAAATGTGCAATATCAACAGAATAATCATAAATTAGCTTTCAATAATGAAATATTGAATAGAAGATAATAACCCATCAGCTTTAATAAATATCTCCATAATTGTACCCACCTCAAACCTCACAATTCATTATTTCAACCTAGATATTATGCTATTATGTAAGTAACTTTATCTATATGCATATCATATATGTACGAGTATATGCATTGCGGTACTCAATTCAAATTACATACACCACACATAAATCCACTTCCATTAGCATCAATTTTGTGTACATATGTATATATTTCCATTTGCATGCCCTCAATAAAGAGGCAAAAAGCAAAACTAACAACTTCAACTTTTAATTAAAATGTCAGCATCAGTTTACTATAAATCCGACCTAACCTATTGAGTCCATAAGATCATAGGCCATAAGTTCATCCGATTGGAATATTATAAAATTTGAAAAATGAAAAATCCTTTGATACAAGTTCAAAAATTTTCAAAAAATAAAAACAGAAACTTGAAATGTGCTATCTAGGGGAAAATAATGGCGTTCTTTATATAAACTCGTCGTACCATTCAATGTGTTTTGATGAGTGATATGATTGACTCTCAATACCAATCGTTCTGTTAAAGTTCGATTGCCTGGAATAGTTCAAATCAAAGTCTCTTTTGATTAAATGTCAAAGTGAACCTATGTATGTATATTTTTCAAATGCCACAAAGAGAAGCACATTCCAGAAAAAAAGAGCCAACATTTTTAGCCTTCACTATCCTATTTTATTTTTATTTGTGGGTGTTTATTTTGAAATCCCAATCATCATTCGTTAACTGTCATCATTTGTCATTTTTGTTTTTTCGAAAACAATTTTGCGTTCATCATTCATCACCGAAATCACTTCAGCGTTCACTGTTCACTCACTGTTGAGTCGACGAACGACTTTGTCACTTTTGTGAAGGGCACATCTTTAAAAGTCACTTTTACCCGCTGTGCTTCATGTATAGAATATCCGAGCCATTTATTTGTTATGTTTTGGAAGTAAATTCTCGTGTCAATTAAGAACGAGAATTCAGTCAGTCGGTCCGTCAACGTTACCGTCATCGTCCCGGTCGTCGTCTTTTTGAATTTCAAGTCAAATCAGAGTGAATAAGTATTTGACATATTAGGTGTAGGTGGAAGTATTGTTTTCTTTTGTTTGCTTTTTTTTTGTTGCCACACATGCGACACACTGACACGAAACAACCCCATCAACCCCAAGTCCTGTACAACCATAACGCATAACCCCCCACTGGCATTGAGCACACAATAGAGACACGGCCAGGAATAGGACTCACCATGGTACAATAAAAACCTTTTCAACTTTAATGAAAAACAATTTCACGGGAAACTCTCAATCTCAACACCCAACTTGCTTTTGGCTGATGGCATGACAATCAAACAATGCGAAAACGGTGAGTGGATAAAATGGATGTTATCACGAAAACGGATACAACAAAGTAAAATAAACAATATAGAAGAAAAAAAACCAACGAAGAGGAACTCTGTAAAAAGTTTTTGGAAGGATTCTTCAAGTAGAATCAATTCGTAAAACATCAAAAGTGGCTTCACGAAATGAGTATCCACTTTATTATGTTCGCAACCTGAACCATTCTCGTATCGTATATGAAAAATAAGTTACGTACCGTACATATCTCACAGGACTCAGTGGTGGTTTGGTGGCGGCGCGGAGCAGCACGTGGCGGACGAGGATGTCAAACCCTTTTTTTCCTTTTTTGCTCTTTTTGTTATAAAATCTATCCATGAAATGCCTTATTTCAAAGGACCTTCCTCTTATTCTTGTTCATTTTGATTGATATGTGTTATTCTTTGAAAGCGAAAGTTTGAGTATGAGTTTGAAGTGTGATGAGATGTTTTGGTTTGAGCATCATCATAAGAATCATCAGGGGCATCAATATTTAGTTAGATAAGTATAAATAGAATATTCTAAATGTTGTCTTGAGGGACCCAAATAAAATAAACTATAGGTTTGTAAGGTTTGTAGATAGGTAGGAAAAAAAAGAAGGGAAAAGTTTGTACAGTGCTTTATTGTCATTGAATTCGAAGATGAATTCAGCATCAATAAATAAAAATGTTTTATGATAAGACGTCCATCAATCAAACAATAAAATGATTTGTATTAGAATACATTAAATTGAAAAAGAAAAATGTAAAACCTTGCTGCATTTTCGTATGCTTATCAACAACAAACGATACTATCATGGAAACTGTGAATAGTGAATCAAGTGGGATTTGTTTTCCTGATGCTCCCGGAGGGACCGGAAAAACGTTCTTAATTTAATTGCATTGGGTGAGGGTGAGATCGGGAAATGATGTAGCTCTATCGTTGACTTCATCTGGAATAGCTGCGACTTTGTTAGAAGGCGGGCAAACCATTAAACCACTAATTTACAAAATCGCCAAAAATAGCACCATCCATGGCCAAGATCTAACAGGTATTCAAATTGGTTGTTTCGGATTAATGCTCAAAAGTGGGCACTGAACTAAACAGAATATTGAAAAATCTTCGTGGCAACCAACATAATATTTTTGATGAAGTAATGATTCTCTTTTCGGGTGATTTTGGTCAGACTCTTCCAGTTATTCCCCGATCAACAATATGAAACTGCAAATGTGTTAACGAAGCAGTTTTTAGACATTGGAAGTAATGCAATCGCAGATTTATGTTATATCACAGGCATAAAAAAGGAGCTTATTTACTTATTTTAAACGTGTACCATTTCCAGAACGTTTGGCCTTTAGGATGACCATAACTTAATCGGGAGGCCAACCGTTGGAAGTTTGGGCAATCAACATAGAATTTCAATGTTTCGCGTATTGACATTTAAACCTGGCGTGTTCGATCTCGAAAACAAAACATGAAACAACTATGTGTTTGTCTGTGAATATCAAATAAAAACATTAAAAGAGGCTGGGATGCGACCCACACTGAAAACTTCCCATCCCGTCTGTCGATTTGTCTTGCTTAAAAGTTTGTCTATATGTATCTATATGTATCAATTTTTTCCAAATTTGCGTACTATTTTTTGTAGATTTTATTTTATATTCAATAAATCGAAAACAATATTTTCTGTAAAAATAAAATAAGTTTGAAGCCAATATTTTTAATTTTTGGAAAGCTATTTGAGTCGAAAGTAAATTTTTACCAAGTTTTAGTATTGTTTTTTTTTTTAGTTTTAATTTTTTGTAAAAAAAACTGTCAATTCGATTTTTCTCAAAATTTAATCGAATGTTGAAAACAATATTTCTTATAAGATAAAATTAGTTTGAAGCCAATGTGTCACAGTTTTGAAAAGATGTTTACGTCGAAAAACATTTTTTACCAAGTTTTATTAATTTTTTTTTAGGTTTTTATTTTTTGTAAAAAAACTGTCAATTCGATTTTTCTCAAAATTTTTCCAAATGTCGAAAATAATATTTCTTATAAGATAAAATAAGTTTGAAGCAATAATCTCAAGGTTTTGAAAAGATATTTGAGTAGAAATTCAATTTTTACCAACTTAGAGTAATGTTTTTTTTTAGGTTTTTATTTTTTATAAAAAAAACTGTCAGTTAGATTTTTCTCAAAATTTTATCAGATGACAAAAACATCATTCTTCGTTGCACAAAATTAATTTGGAGATGAAATCATATTTTAATCGTAAAATTTTCGAGGTGACAAATTTTCGTTTTTTATAAAAAAAAAAAACAGTTAGTGATTTTTTCCAAAAGTTTATTTGTTTTGTATCACTTTACAATATAAATTATTGGTTCATGAGATATTTTTCACCTTTTTTTTAAACCGCTATGGTAAAAAAACCACCCACGCAATTTTCTTGAGAGTCCTTTCTACATCTTTCTGTCTTATTATCTGTATAACAAAATTTATTTGAAGTCGATATCTCTTCTCGTTCTTGAGCCATGAACGTCTTTCTAAAAATCTTTTATTTCGACTCTAGGGACCTTGAAAGATCGAGAAATGTCAAAATTTTCAATTTGACAAATCGGACCGATTACAATAACTTCCTATGGGAATTTAATAACATAACGTTTATTTTAACCTTAAATTTACACATTTCATAGGCTAAAGTGACAACTTAAGTTATTAATTTATTTTAGAACACTGTTGTCCAGCAAGGTATAGTCTAGTCCAAGCATTCCAATTCTAAATATGCCATATTTAAGAGCAAAACACAATAGTTTAGAAAGTTGTTGTTGCTTTCACGCATAAATGTAAGAAATAGTTTTGAAACTAACGTTTTAACGGTTGTGCACCCTTCTGGAGCAATAACAAAATATGTTTTTCTTGTAGAAAGAAGCCGAATTAATAAAAAAATTAGAGAAAGTTTTAAAAAAATCTATCGGTTCATTTTTGAAAAAAATCGGATTTTCCATTTTAAACCAAAAAATTTGTATTGGGACTGCTGTTATTTTTAGTATTAAAAAAATAAAAAAAAAACCTTAAGCTAATCGGCTGAAAACCTTAATTTCAATCGTCACAATGGTTTAGGCTGTAGGGGACAGGACAGACAGACGGACGGACACAATTGGGGACTCACATTTTTCGACTTTTCTACCATCGTGACGTCATGTTTGATTCTATTTTTTTTACGAATGCAATACTTGCCATATAGTTCCTATGTCGCAAATAAAAATTACTTCAATGTTAACTCTTTTTGTGCATCAAAAAAATAAGATGGAGTTGAAGGCTAGTTTCAGGAATTTAAAGGCAACTTAATCTAAAATTCGATCTCTTATTCAAGGTTTCTGCTTAAAAACCTGAATATTTGCTCTTTTTCTTAGAAACTAATTTTATGAAAATAATTTAAAGCAATACACATTAAAGTAACAAAAATTGTAGTAATTTTTGACAGCAAAAACCACTTTTTGGTGAATGTCATTAAATTACTAACAAATCCTACGACCCCTACGAACAATTAGGCATGTGTAGCACCACACTGACCGTCCACATTACACCACATCTAGTTGGTAGATGGAATTCATATTATAGAATTAAAGCCAAAAGAAGTTGGTAGTTATTGACCTAAAACTCTCCATGGCATCTAGGCAAAATTATCACCAATTGATTTCAAATGAAATCAATTTAATCTTTTGTAGATTGACAGTGTCGCAACTCTTTAATAACTTTAGTTTGTTAATATGTATAACCTTAAATTTTCAATAATGTTTAAATTTGTATACTTTCTAATTTTAATTTTCAAACATTCAGCAACAAATCATAAAGAATGATCGACCTGTATTTAAAAAATCTAAAATATTGAATCCTGAACTCTTCAAAATATCAAAAAAAGAGTTCGAATATATGCTTGAAACAGGAATCCGTTGTCCAAGTAGCAAGAGTTTGGCATTAGCTCTATATTTAGCTCCAACAAAATCGTGAATGGTAACCTTGTGGTAACTGCAGTCGTCTTAACGGAATTACAAAGCCTGATCGCTTCCCACTACCGAACATTAAAGATGTTTCTCTAATATTTTTTGGCAAGAACATTTTTTCCGTTTTAGATATTGTGAAACCCTGCAACCAAATTCCAATTGCACCTGAAGACCGACAAAAAACTGCAATAATAACACCTTTTGGATTTCTTCAAATTCAATAGTATGACATTTGATCTTCAGAATTCTTCACAGACCTTGATTTCGTTATAGTTTATATTAGATGGCATCGCTTTTGCCTCAACTAATGAAAGTGAACATCACACTTTTTGAGAGACTTCGATTACATAACATCAAAATCAACTTGGCAAAATGTGTCTTTGCCAAATCCGAAGTTATATTCCTTGGCCATCGCGTATTAAAAGATGTCATTGTTTCAAATATGGCAATTTTGTTTGCTGACTTAAGCATACATCCAGAAATGTTCCTCATTACTAAAGTGCTAGTTTCCAATTGCTCCAAAACCAATTTGGTGTGGTCATCTAAAGTTCAATTGTTTCTGAGACGAAATATAAACCCAAATGTATGTATCTGTTATTCTGTGATTAGTGCTGTTGGTAATATGATGAAGTTGCGGAAAGTTGGTAAAACAAAAGTATGTTTTGAATCTTTTTTAAATAAATCACAATCAAACTTTTTATTGTTTTAACAAAAATTAAAGCTTTTTTCAAATTGCATACAATCTGTTCTTTAAAAGATTTAATGAATTAGGTCTATGTAACATCTTGATCTGGACCGTCATTATTTTTCTATTTTGATCAAAGAAAAATTAAGCCTCATGCAGATTAAAACCATACACCGAAGGTCTTTCAAAGTAGACAACCGAAAATAGTGGTTTTTATTCTATAGTGTCTCTGTCTACTCATTTCAAATATAATAATAATTTTTGTAATATTCATTTTTGGGTACAAAAACAAAAAAAAGAAACACCCATTAAGCGATTATGAATTTTGCTTTAGGCCGGCCAAAACCTCTCTCCCTCTCTCTCTCTCTCTTCCTTCCCAACTTCTTTCCTTAAGGCATTTATCTATCTCCGGGTTTATTTTATAATTAGAAAACAGATCAAGTAACAATATCTACGCTGTCCTATCTGGAGTCCTTATTATTTTTTGTTTCTTGTTGTTTTTGTGTGTTCCATGAGTTAAGCTAAAATTACACTCTTACACCACACAGCTCTAAAGCCTCGCATATACCCAAACAGCTATCAGACATTAAAAGTAAACATTTTGGACAATTTTCTCATTTTCTACTTTCCGCTTTGTTTACATAAAGCACCTTCCCCGAAGGACATCATAACATTAGACCTTCCACCTCCACCTCCACCTCAAGCTCCAAAAGCATTTCGTTCGTTTTTATACACATATAACTGTGTATGTTTGTATATAAGGGTAATTCGTAAATGTTGGTAATATTATTCCGAAACTAATGCTGCAATTGTGCTCTCATTTCCATAACACATCAAGCCCACACGTACATATACATATAAACTTAGTATGTAGCCCTGTTCGTTCTCTCTGGCCCGATTCGGCCCACTCTCAGACTTCTTCAGGACTGTTCTGGGTCTCCATCCAATACACAAACCACTTAACTTCACAACCATCCTCCACCGCTCTGTCCCTCTATCGCTATCGTCTCAAGCCATTGCTAAGGCAATTGCAATTCTCTTCCTTTAACGCACGAATCACCTTTATCGCCTTACGACACGGATGCCCATGTTAGTGAGTAAGGATATTTTCTGTGCGAGGTATGTAGTTTATGCTATAAGAATATTCCAATGCTATACGAAGACGACCGACTGTGGCGGGTGGTGCGGTGGTGGTAGGTACTTTTGTGCATGCTCTTGTTGTGTGCATGGAGCTTATCTTGGCCAATTTCGAGAATTCATAAACTTTCTGCTCCATATCCATATAAATGATTATAAGGCAAGGTTTAGTCCTTTATAGTGACCGCCTAACAATATCTTCGTGTAGCATTTAAATGGTCTTGCATAGGGCATAAACGTATATACCTATAACTATACTCTTAGGCACATACTCACAACTCACGTATCCTGTCATGCAGCAAGGGCAGGATGTAAACAATTTTGCATTACCTTTTGGCTTTGAATTTTCTAGTATACCTTCGAGTCGTAAGTATAGAGTTTCTTATCCCCCCAAAGTGGGTTGGGTTGGGGTTGGTTTGGTTGGTTGGGTTAGTTTCGTTTGATTTTATTTTATTTCTATTTTGAAGTCCTTTTAGTTTCTTTTTTCTCGTTTTCTGTTTTGCAAGGATATTTTGAATTCGGTATGCGTGGCATGAATTCAATTTTACAGTCGATAAACATTAATCGATCGTTACGTAACTTTTTTGGTGATTGAGAATTTTCTGTTTCTGAGTAAACACGAACAGGCATCGAACATCAAAACGCTCAACGCTGGCACTGACTGGAGTGGAGCTTGCCATCAGTGATGGTGGTATTTTCGAATTTGTATGCGAATTAAGAATTTTTTTATTTGACCTTTTGATAAACATTTTTCTTTAGTTTCGTTTCTTTTTTCTTATTTTTGTAACGTAATTTTTTTGCTACGCCCGCCATCATCGTCGTCGTCATTCAGGAAACACATTTTTGTATGTGACAATTCTGATTAATGATTTGATACACATAACGATTGTGTAACAGTTGGAATTTTTGCATTCTTTACGTGATTTATTTACATCATAGTTTCCGGTACGTTGAATGTTGGTATACCTGCGTATTTGTACTTACCTATATAGTAACAAAAAAAAAGTAATACGAGAGGGAAAAATTAGGTTTTTATGGTGTGGAAAGATACGAGAGGATGTGACCTTTTTGACATAAGTTTCATAAGTGGAGCAAGTTGAAGTGCATTTTTTTCCAATTAAGGTAACTTCAACTATTGACGCACAATTAAAGTTTTTAAGGTTAATGGCAGAAAAGATAAGTGAAAGAATTTTATTGCTTGGAAATATTTTAATCAAATTTTTGAATAATGTGCTTGTTAATATAAAGATGTCAACTTCTTTACACATTCGTTAAAATTATTGACGTTATATTTAGTACCTGCATACCAAAGTTTATTTCTGCTTGTGCATTACATTTTTTGTGAGGGTATGTTCTGCCTGTTTCGAGGATTTAACAAGCCTCCGAACTTTTGTCGCGAAAAATGTTTCTTTTGCGAAATTTGGATTCAGTTAAAAATTGAAGGTACCCAACATTTTAAATAAAACTAAACTCACAAAACCATTTGGTCCACTGAGAGTTCTTAGTCACTTAGCCCTTTGTTAACTTCCCATAGGAAGTTATTGTAATGGGTCCGATTTGTCAAATTAAAAATGTTGACATTTCTCGACGTTTCAAGGTCCCTAGAGTCGAAATAAAAGATTTTTAGAAAGATTTCTGTGCGTGCGTGTGTTCGTACGTCCGTACGTTCGCGATTTTTTTTCATCGTCCATAGCTCAAGAACCAAAAGAGATATCGACTTCAAATAAATTTTGTTATACAGATATTAAGGCAGAAAGATGCAGAAAGGGCTCTCAAGAAAATTGAGTGGGTGGTTTTTTTACCATAGCAGTTTAAAAAAAAGGTGAAAATTTTGGTTAACCCTAAATATCTCACGAACCAATAGCGCTAGAGACTTGAATTAAATTTTATATTATGTATTGTAACGTGATACCAAACAGGTATATTTTTGGGAAAAATTCCAACTAACGGTTTTTTTTATAAATCAAAAAAAGTAAAAAAAAAATATTTGTCACCTCGAATATTTTACGAACAAAAAATGATTTTATCTCCAAAATAATTTTGTGCAATAAAGAATAACTTTTTTGACATCTGGTAAAATGTTGATAAAAATCGAATGGACAGTTTTTTATATAAAAAATAATAACCTAAAAAACACATTACTAATTTTATCTTATAAGAAATATTGGGGCGTATTCATAGAGAATTACTAAACTCGTGATTTCTTGATCTACAGTTTAAGGCTTGTTGATTAAATAAACACAACTTTTATTCATAGTCAATTTTCCTGATGTGTTTTGTAAAACCCCAGTTTAAGGTTGTATTCTACTACAATACCTATTATACTTCAAATGACAGGTCAAAGCAAAAAAATACTGTTATATTTTCAAACTCGTTATTTTGTGCTGTCATTCCTAGAATTGGATGTCGAAAAAAGTAAGTAAAACAAAAATATTTAATAGAAAATCAAAAAAACAAGAACAAAGTTCAGTAATATTTAAGATGAAAACAAAGGAAAATATAAAACGCGAAAGGCAAGAAAACTAATCGCAGTCAGAAAAAGAACTTTGTAGCGAATTTTGGCAAAAAGAAGAGCTACACCAGCAAATTTACGTACAATTTATTTGATATGATTTACCTTTTCAGCTTTTCAACTCAGAAACAGAAATATGACATTTGGCTGTGATAATAACTACTTAAACACAGCATTTCCTATGTTTATAGTTAAACCACAATTTTAGCTCTAAACTTAGGTTTAAATTTATTTATAAATAGCCTAAACTCTGGACTTGCTTAGCAACAACTTAGCAAGAGTTTAGCAAACATCTATGAATATGCCCCATTGTTTTCAAAATTCGGTAAAATTTTGAGAAAAATCGAATTGACAGTTTTTGTGTTTAAATAATAAAAACCTAGAAAAAATTAACAAAAGTTGGTAATACATAGTTGATTTACGACTTATGTAAATATCTTTTCTAAACTTTGAGATATTGGCTTTAAAATAATTTTATCTTTTAAAAAATATATTGTTGTCAACATTTAGTAAAATTTGGAGAAAAATCAAATTGAAAGTTTTTGTAAAGAATATAAACACCTGAAAAAATTAATTAATGTTGGTAAAAATTGATTTTCGACAGACGGGATTGAAAGTTATCAGTGTGGGTTGCATCCCAGCCTCTTTTTAAAATTTTGTTAGTCTCCTTTACAAAACATTAAAGAACATTTTTAAGCGGTGAGTAAAAACTAGTCTTTATGTTAAACGTGTGACCCCTCTGATTAAAAGTCTGGATCCGCCCTTGTTGGAGATACAATTTATTGTCAATTTATTTCTTGAATCAAATATTTTTTGTTTTTAACGTCGACTAAAAGTCCAAACCGTCGAAAAAGTTGATAGTGGCAATATTGGAACTGAATGGGCAGTCTTTGAATGTACATTTTTACAATGGTAACTAGTTAGTTGGTAAACTGTCATAAAATTCAAATTCGGAATTGTACTTCAATAACCTCTACTTTCAGTTGAGTTCAAAAACTACAAAAAACCATAATTATCTTCAGAAAACTTATCAGGCAAGCTTCAAGCCATCACGATTTGTGTATTGTATTTTAAATAAATATTACTCATTCCCTTACCAATTTGACAAGAAACTCTTTTACATTAAACATAAAATGGAATTGTGCAGAAAATAATTAAATCATAGAGTAATAAAGTTTAGCTTTTAGTTAACTGACAATCATGATTAGTTGTCATCTTGACATAAATGGAATTGACTTGATAGTTAGGGAGATTTTTCTTGACTAACTTTCCAGTCTACTTTCCAATAAAGTTGACTTAAATGGAGGGCAATTTTTGGCAGCTGGCCTATCAGATACTAGAAACTTGCCTTACTTTCAAGTCCCTTGTGTAGTCTGAATTTGACCAATGTCTTGATAAAAATGTTTCATTTGCAGCAAACTGACGATATGAATCAGGGTTTTTTGAGCGACTCGTGAGTTGAAAAACATTGCAAGACAGATACATCAGCACCAATATCAATGGGCTATTATAAATGGTTCGATTTTTCATAACTGAAAAGACGGTTGGATTTTTCATGTCGTTTTTGTTGAAGTTGGGTCTAGTTTTTCTGCATTGCATCAGTTCTATTATTGAATGACAAGGTTTAACACATTTCTTAGCTAAGTTACTGAACTTTTTCGGAAAATATACTGCTTCTTAGATTTGCTTCTTGAATTTGATTTCTATCGATTCCCTGATTGTCGATTTTTGGCGAATAATTCGTCTTTAATTCTCGTATCTCACTTTAAAGAATCGCAATTTCGTACTTCAAATCGAATATCTCAGATCTTTAAGATGTAAGCTATGAAAATGGAGAATTTGAATGCACTGAGACAACATTACCTCGTCCCATAACTTAGAAATCAGTACGCGCTTGTCTTTTTCAAATTCGGAAATAGAAACTACGGGACGAATTTTTTCACGTCACATTTATTACGATATTGTTTTTATTGTAACGTCAGTTAAGGCATTACCGGCTAAATTGCGCATCTTTCGCAACAATTGTAAAAGTTTGTCGTCGCCCAACTTGATTTCCTTTATTAGTTTGGAAAGTATTCGGTGGTCTGAAACCAAGAAGAAGTGAGATTGCCAGTGATGTGAAAAACAACCTGCAAATACTTTCGATTAAGTATTGAAATCACTTAGTCAAACATAGTTTGATCACGTGTGATTCCAGAGCTCCTAAACTCAACTTCCATTTGTTAAAAATACAAGTCGGGAGCTTCCTTTACAAATTGAACAGCTTTCATTGTAACATGATGTACCTCATTTTGATTTTGACTGTCTGCGGTAGCACCACTGTTTTTGCTGACGGTATTATTATCTTCGTTGTCTTGATTTCCAGGCATAATTTCATTTAAGCGTTTACTTACTTGATTTGTTCTTCGAGGTCACCAATGTGGTTTTTGTTGGTAGATGAATTGCACATCTACATATTGAAGAAGTTTAAAAATTCAGCTTTCAAAAAAATTCTAATAAATCTTTTCAAAGAAAGAACTTTCTTTGAACTAATTTATTTGACGAATTTAATAACAACAACAAATTGTATTTAAATTAAGATAACTGGGAAACGAAGCAAAGTTTAAGATGTAATAATTTTGAAGATCGCAAAATTAAAATTATAAAGTAGAAAAATCTAAATATCATTAAAAATCTAAGGTTATGTTAACAAATTAAAATGATTAATTAGTTGCCATGCTGTCCATCCACAAGATACTCAATAATTGATATCATTTGAATCTTGAAAAAAATTACGGTTTGGTGATAATTTTGCCTAGATGCCATGAAGACCTTTAGGTCAATAACTACCAACTTCTTTTGGCTTTAATTCTATAATATGAATTCCATCTACCAACTAGATGTGGTTTAATGTGGACGGTGTGGCCCTACACATGCCTAATTCTGTTTTTTGCTCGAACGATTTATGGTCATATTTGGGAGAGGTGATGTGAAATTAGAACTGACACCGTGCAATTTGACCGCTTTTGAATTATGTGTTGTGGGGTTTTATGAAGTCGTAGGTCTATGAAAATAAACCACAAACCACATTGTAGTCCTTAAGATAAATATAGCAAAGGTTGAACTCAGGTACAATGTCACATTCCATCATCAACTAGTTAAATTCCAATCATTTCTCTAAAACACTTTTGTATTCAAATTTAAAAATAGTAAGCCCTCAATGAAAGGCCCTTTGTTTTTAAAATGTAAGCATAACATTAAAAAAAATACAAAATGTTCTTTTTTCTTTTTTTCTGAATTAAATCCAAAAACGAATTTTATAAATATTGTGTCTATTTCTAGGCTTTTCATTTTTCGAAGTATGTAAATGGGAATATTTAGTAGAAGTGTTATTTTTCAAAGCTCTTAAATAAATTATACTCGCAAAAGTAAATTCATTTGAAAAACAAATACAAAAAAACCAGTAAATGGGAATTCTTCAAAACTCAAACACAAATTCGGAGAAACTTGATGAATTTGTTTATCAGTTCTATTTATGAATTCATTGAGACCGAGTTTAAGTAAAATGTAGGCTTTATTAAATTGCCGGAGATTCTGTTTAAAAATGGTTTTGAATACAAGTGCTTTTAAGGTAATTCAATATTAATGTTTGTTAAAAATCAAGTGAATAAGTTAGGAGAACGAGGGATTCAAGATTGAATCAGTAGATATGTTTAAGACGTACAACTAAAAATAAACGGGTTTTGAAAAAAGGGTATATCTACTTATGTATATGAAGTTATTAGTTTTCAACACTTAGACAAAATTCAAATTCATATCTTTGTTTTATCATAGCTTTAACATAAATTCCTTTCTAAACTTTTGTCTTCTAATTTATTTTTCAGACTCCTGAGCTAAGAACAATAAAAACGTAAGTTTTTTCTTTTTTAAATAAATTACTAATATTGATTAATAACATTAGCTCTTGGCCTAATGCGTCCGTTTACAGGGTAGATGAGTACCAAAACCAAAGTTGAATATGTCAAACATTTTCAGAATCGGGGTTTAGGGTTTCAAGATATTTGCATTAAAAAAAATAAAAATACGAGGTGCTTTTCGGACATACATTTTTCACTGCTTTATTCAAAATAAGAATTGTAAGTGTGAATGAAAAAAAAACCATCAAAGGAAAAATGAAAAGGTTTTCCTTATCAAGGATGATTTATAAATAGTTCTGCAGTTCGTTTTTGACATAGTTCGAAAAAGCATATAATTTATTTAACGAATGATTTCTCTTTGTAAGAAGATGCAGCTGCCAAATTTCTCCTTCATTACTTGGAATGACATTTAAAATCGTTGTATTTAGACAAAGTTTGGTTTTAATCAAACCCCAAACGAAGCCATGTTGACTCTTCGGTAACGCTTTATTCAACTGATAGGCACCAAATCGATATTTTTGTGCGCCTATTAATTGGCAGCGGCTTTATTTCGCACCAAAAACTCTCTAGTTCTAGTAACCGTAGTGTTATGTTAAGTTGGACAATATTTGAATGAGCGATTAATTAATTGAAAACATGAACGTTTTATCGATGCAAATTGGAACAGACACTAAGGACATCATTATTAACAAGTGACAAAAAGTTCCTCAAAAATCCAATGTGAGTTTAAAAATTCATTAGATATTTGTCAAAAAATCCCGTTTTTAGGCTGTAACTTTTGAGTGCTAAATTCTATACAAATGATGGCATGTACTACAAGGTTAAGATTAAAGTGGCTGTCTGTGATGGAGTAGGACACACTTAGGCCAGTTCAATGGCCTTTTGTGATACCACATGAATCTTGAGAATTTCTTCTAAGCTCATTGAAATCAGTTTGAGTCCTTTACGAAACGTGAAAGGCTGATTATGTTAATATAATAGAGGTCGTTTAGATAGTTATAAATTCTTGCGTTTTTGACCTAGAGCAGGGCATGTACAGAGGAGGTGAAGAGCTGTTTCCTTCTCTTTCTCATCCATACTGCTTCTGCATTTTAGAATACCGTGCTTTCCCATTAGACAGTGTCCGGTTATGACACCGATTATCGAGTTTATATCCGATCTGCTTAGAGATAGCAAGCAATTTGAGGGCTTTAAATCTGGCGCAGGTCAGTTATTTTTTGTGACCTGTCACGTGGTGATGTTATTCCACCTGATGTTTGCATTCTTCATAGCGTCTTGAATTAACAATAGTTTATATTGTAGCGATTAGTAAACGTGGTAGAAAGGGTTAAACTGTATTATTTCTGGCGAGTTCATCTGCTTTTACAATTTCCTGGAATGCCTCTATGGCTTGGCATCCAGCAAAGGTGAAAGTTAAACTGTTGTGGAATTTCCATTAGAGATTATCGAAACTTATGGACTGTTTTAGAGTTTGTAGTGACAGAGTCCAGAAGTTTGACAGCAGCCTGACTATCTGAGAAAATACGGATATCAGATGTTGATATCAAGTTTTCTTTAAGCCAGGACAGGACTTCTTTTATAGCCAAAAGTTCCGCCTGCAAAACGCTACAAGGATTGGGAAGCCATATAAATGAGGGACTTAATTTCAGTCGTTCAGAGTACGCGCCTCCACCAACTTCTTCATTTGTTTTTGATCTATCTGTGTGAAAGTGGATTTTTACTTGTCTTTCAGGAATGCCCTATCCTCTCAGAAAGATCTTTAAGGTTAGAAATCTAGAAGTTTCTGTCGAATTGCAGTTGTGGAACGACGTAGTCGGTGTGCTTTGGACTTGATTACGAAGTGGCCCATGTTGTTATTGACCCACTGCGATGAAACTTTGAGAAGAGTAGCAAAGCTTGCAGCTATTTGTTTGCTAAGTATATCAAGATGTGTCAAGGTAGAGTAGGGTATCCAGTGCCACAGATAGTATCGTGCAAAGGCAAGCTGAACGTTGGACTTTATTTAGTTTATCGCGGTTTATAGCTTTGTCTAAAGCAAGCTACGAAACTGCAATACCATAAAGTAAAATCTCTCTGATTACCGATGTACATATATAACCAATGCGTATTTCGAAGTTGTTAGCTCCATTTAGTACAAATAGCTTTTTTGCAAGAGAAGATAGTTACATAAGCTTTTTTGACTCTTTCTTATTTATTAAATTCCAATTTGATTGTTTGTGTAAAATAGGACCCAGTAACTTAGCCTCGTTGGAGAACTTCAAGTGGATACTTTGAATATAGGGAGGATTACCTTATGGAATTTTTTTTATTTTCTAGAATATAGGACTAAATCGGCTTACGAGCAAGTGTTTTGAAGTAGTGGTTGATTTCCAAATGAGTATTATCATGCTGAATCGTTGAACAATCTCTACTTAATAGTCGAATCAGCGTACATCCAAACCACAAGAAAGACCCCAACTTCTCATAGAAGATGCGAATATTTTATTTTGTGTATATTAACGAGTATATATAAAGGCTTGAAAAACTACGTTTATTTTTATTGTAACCCAACGGTGAATAATTCCAAGGGCACATTGACAAATTGGCCATAAACGAATTACTACTAATCATTTATAAGCCATTGATTTTTATTAACGACAAAACCAACCAAAGTTTCAATAAAATATCAAATAACAAATGGTCAGCACTTGATATTTATTGATCTAGCTAGAAACTAGTAAAAGTAACAAACAAAAGAAACTTTTTGCGACGGCCTATTTGACGTCTCATACCTGCAACTTCAAGGCATTGTGACATCCCGTCAAGTAGTTTTTATCTAGTGCATTGATAAATATCTCCATTACTGAGTTGACTATTTTTAGTGTCTTTTCTTCAGATCTTGAAAATTGTAGCCTTTTTTCAATATCTTTAAGCTTTTTCTCAACTTTTCTAATTCTTAACACTCTTGTATCGCTACTTTCATCATCTTTATGCCCCTTCTCGATACTAGGACCGATGATTTTTTCGTGCCCGGGGATTTTCTGAATGTATCACAATTCGTTTTCAAAAACGTCTAACGTCAGAAGAAGGAAATTTTGAGGTACTCCTGATCACATCCCCCAAAAACGTTTAAATAGCCTTCGATTTAATAGAAGCCTACAGCTACTTGTTTTTTTTTTTTTTGGTGGGTATTTTTACTGCGGGGGTAGTAAAAATCTGGTGTAAATGAACCGTTTATACGTATTAGTGTTTCGAACACCTTGGGAGAAATTCCACCCTTGGGATTATTTTCTATACTATTTCGTTGGGTTTTTCTATTTATATTTATATTTTTTCAGCTCGCCTCCGTATTGAAAGCCAAAGTACGTGCAAAACATACTTACGAGCCGAACCATTGACTATTTTTGTTTTGTCGCCTTTTGCTTATGTATTGCCTACAAGGGATTAGTTTTTGTGTTCTCTCTTTGTTTCAATTCCCTCAAGTCAATGTTCCGGTTAATTACTACGAATTATTAATGTCAGCTAAACATAAAAGCAAAACAACAATGCCTATGGCATAGAATAACGGAAATAGAAACGAACAAAAGAAGAAACAAAAAAGAAAACGACAAACGACAAACGAAAAAAAAAGGACATCCAGGACTAAACTAAAATGAGTGGGTTAGTATAAGTGAGTTGGTGTGTGTTAGGTGTGGGGCCGAATTTAATTGCGTGAGCTTGTGGCATTAGTTCCTGTAATTTATACCTGCTACTGATACCCCCAATAATATCAACCTATCAAGCTCGAGCTATTCTTGTATTTTGTTTTGTTATTGTTGTGTTTTTCTTTCCTCACTAAATCCAACGTAAGTTTAGTTATTGAAATTAGTCAAGTGATTAGGATATATTTTCCGCTTGATTATTGCTATAGTCCTTGAAACTCTTAGTTTTGACTTAACTATGGAGGAAGGTTATGTAGGTAGGTAGGTTGGTATATTAATATCACCTGTGATTATTATATACCTACTACCTCTGGTTTTATTTTTTTTATAGCCTTAAGTCCACCATCATGGAATGGCATTAATGAGAGTTGAATTAAAAATCCAATTAGATTATGTAATTAATGGCCCAAGTCAGAGATGAATAGGGAAACGAAGAGAGATAAAGAGAGTGAAATATAGAGGATTGTACAATATTGTAATGGGAATTTCAGAGGGATAGTCAGGTAAAATATGTTATCTCTGTGAGTTAGAATGTGGGCAAATTAGAATTTCTTTTACATAGAAATAAAAAATAAGACCATGATTTGATGATGATGATGATGATGCGTTAGATAGAAGCTTAATGCATAAAATACAGATTTTTCATAGGCGTGGTATAGCTAGAGTAGGTAGGGTAGGTTTTAGGTAAGGAACATTTCGAAAGTAAATTTATAACAAAACATCTTAATGTGAAATGAAAACAGTTTATTATGTTAATTCATTAAAGAAATACATATCCATTTTAAGACCACCATTTTTTTATGACTCCTACACACCTAAGTTCATATAATAAAAACAGAAAACTTTTATATTACCAAATTGATTTGGTTAATGATTGTTGTTGTTGAGAAAGAGGAATCATAAATATATATATACTCAATAAAATATATTTTTACTAATTTTTTTCGGACAGTATACATTTTTCATTGTCCTTTCTACTATTATCGGGTGTTTTTTGAAGAGCTTGAGAATTTTACACTAAAAGACTGTCGAAATGAACTTTTTAAAACATGTTCGATAATTTAATAGCTTTTATTTTTAAATATGATTTCTATCTCTTGGTTGAGAGAAAGCGTAATATCGTCTTCCGATACATACATCTTCTCAGATAGTAACCGAAGTTAAAAACTCACATGGAAATGCGGAAAACAAAACCCAACGTCGAACAGATGCTTGTTTAAAAAAAAAAGAACAACTAAAAAAATTTTGTTTGGGAAAAAGCATTTGCAAAAAACCCAATTTATTTAAACTATCAAGAACACTTGCCAACTTGGTGACTGGCCGATTACAGAGCTGAATGAAGACTAAAAATATTTCCTCTAAGAACGAAGAATGCATTTTCTTTTGAATGCTCTTTCGTATAATACATAATAAGAATATAAAAAATGTTGAAGAGTAGGTTAGCTGGCGTTCGCTGGCTGTAGTGGTGTTGAACTCGTACGCTTGTGTTCGATACAAAATCTAACATCACAACTTTTAAGGTTTTCGCGATGGTTTTCATGGTACATTTTTGAATACTCGAATAAGCCGAGTTATAAATATTAAATACTAGCCGACCCGTGCTCGCGTTGCTTCGCAAATTGTAACCACGTACATTTTTTGAATATTAGTATTAGCATATAAAAAATTTTTCAATGGGACTGAGCATATTTTCTACAATAATATTAATTTTAGTCTATATGTATATATGGTTTCGCTATTCTATAAAAGTATAGATTTGCGGTAAAAAAAAACAAATTTTCTATAGGAATGCGTGTGTAAATATCCATAGACACATTTTTGTATTCATCTGCTCATGTTCAGTGCAGTGCAACTGACTTAACCTACCCACATTTGTGTGCTCTTTTTATCGACGTCATTATAAGTACCTTCTTCGAGTTATTTGTAAAGAAAATTTTAACTTAATTTCAGTTTTATTGTTCGAGGAAGTGATACAAAATTGGTAATTCAAGCTATTATAATAGAACTTTTTTTATTTTTAAATTGGAAGAATTATAATCTATTCACTTCCTCGAACCACAAAAATAAAAAAGATCTAATTTTTCTTTTGATAAATCGGCATTTCATGTGCACGGCACTGTAGTTAATTAAATGTCCATACTCCATAGTAACTTAAAAAAAAGAGCCCACACTGCTCAGCGATGTGACGATAGAATTAGAGAAACAAAAAAATAATGTGTGTGTGTAGGTTAGTTGATGAACTATACAATACAGAAAAATTGAATATGTAGGTAGGTAGGTAAGAGAAAAAACGTAGCTATTAAATGGAACACATATTAAGAGAGAAAGAGAATGGGAAGAAAAGAAGATTAGAAATGTTGGAATGATAATGAAATGAAACAAAGCAGCGACCTCGCGATTGTGATGGAATCTAATTTCCTGGATAAAATAAATTCAAAAAGTTTATAATTTGTTTTTATTTATTTCTCAGGTTGTATGTTTAACTTAGAAGTGATTTTAGGCTTAAAATTTGCGCAACAATATTGACTTTATGATGCAATGCTAATCTTTGTCGATTATTGTATAGGTTTTAAGATATGGGTGGTTGTATAAGTCAACTAATGAAAAAAAAATGGACAAAAAATGTAAAATTAATAATTATATTTAAGTTTGACAAATAATTAATGAAATAAAAAACTAAAGCCATAAACACTCTCATAATAATATAGAAAATAATAAAATATATTTCAAATAAATCGGTTGACTACTTTCTGAGATCATGCGTTACAAACTTTAAAATGGTTTCGCTTTTATATAATAGTATAGATTAAGTAAATTCAATTTAGTACTCAACCCGAACGCTTCGCTTCAAATTGCATTGAGCGTGGTCACCGGTTGTATCAAATGTATCAAATCTAACATCGGAATAAATTTTGTTATTTGTAAGCTTATGCTTATGCATGATGCCATAAAGAAAGCGAACATAAGTAATTAAGGCCAATGCTTGATGCTTAACACTCTAAGCAGCTCATTTCGGTTGGTAGATTGTACATTAGCTCCATTATAGGTATCCTCGTATGACATTGCTTATATCGTGGCTTTTCTACTTGGGAGTTTCTACAAAAGATTCTTGTAAAATCTGCATGGATGAGAAAGAAGGGGAGACAGTATCTCACTTTCTATATGCTCATGTCCTGCCCTGTAACAAGACGAAAGACTCCACCTTATAGACTTTTACTATAATGAGCTCAGTGATAAAAGAAATTCTGACATCTATTGCCTCAAACGCTTCATAACTAACTCTAAGTGGTTTATAGAGTAAGGTAGATCTCTATTTCCATGTAGTTTCACAATGGACCAACTATTGGTCTATGTGTTTTGGCTTTTTCATCAGCAGCCACCTTTACCTAACTTAACCTTACCATGTTCGCCCCGCCTACCAGTCATCATGGCATTGATGAATATCTTCTTCGTTGGATTAAAAACAACCTTTTTAACCGTTCAATACAAGTTGTATTGGATGGTTTCAAATTTGAAACTCATAAAATTAATGATGGTGCCCCCCAAGGCTCCATTTTGTCTCCGAATCTCTTCCTTATATTCATAAATGATCTCTTGTCTACCACTTCTAATCCATTAAACTGTTTCGCTGACCAGAGTACCCTCAGCTTTTCATATTCATTTTTAGATTCACATTCTTGTATTTCGGATTTTGAACTTGAACGACAGCGTATGATTAGCTCATTAAATTCTGATCTTGACAGCATTGTTCAATGGAGAATCAAAAACCGTTTAGAATTGAATGCTTCGAAAACGCAATGCTGTCTCCTGTCATTAAAGCGTAACACACCCCCGATGCCGCTATATCTATGTATCTATGAGTGGCATTTGCATCCAGGAAACTTTCAGTACTCGGTATGTGTATCACAGATCACCTTTTATGAAGTGATCACATAATCGATATTGCCAAAAATGCTGCTAGGTGCTTAGGATTTCTCCGACCGTGTAAGTAATTTTTCACCCCTTCTGATCTTCCGTCCAAAGCTTGAATATACTTCGTATATGTGGGCAGGTGCCCCTAAAACAAATTTAAATCTCTTGAATAAAATTCAAAGAAAGGGCTTAAAAAATGATAGGCTATAAAACTATAACTGGAACATTTAAATCATTAGAACACCGCCGCAATGTTTCACGGCTTTCGTTGTTTTATCGATATTTTTACGAACTAAGCTCTTTAGTTAACCCTTGAGCACAATTTTGGGCGTACTGTCAAGTATAGAGATTCTTTCTTAAACCGCACATCAAAAATGTGGAATTGCTTTGGCCAACTCTGTTTTTCCCGCAGGGGAGAGGGCTATGGTTTGTAGCTCGTTCACATAGACCTATTAGACCCCCGGATTTGCAGTCCCAGCAGATTTGATCTTTACATTAAATGACCATATCCAGAAATAACTTTTGACGAATTACCAATAGCCTGTCGATGTAAACCCGATACAACTTCAAACTTTATCTTATCGACATTATAAATACTGCAACATAACCAAATAAGACCAAATAAGGGTTGGAAGACGACGTACGAAGGATTATTATAGTGTTTTTGAGATCCCATTTTAAAAACTTTTATTATCGAATAGTTGTTAAACTTGAGCTTACGAGCCTCCATTAAAGGTTCACTAAATTGCGGCTTACGAAAGGCCAAATTTCTTGTTTATATTAGAGGCATGAAATCTACTGAACATTCTCATGGCTAAGGGCCATTTTCGTTACTCAAATTTATCGACCACAATGAGAATATCTTTTTAGATATGACGGTTTTATAATTACAATATAATGTTAAATTTATTTGTAGTTTTTAAAATACTCATTACTTTGATTGTGTGTGTTCAGCTCAGTTTTTTTCATTTAAGAAAAAAAAAATCAAATCAACTGAAAGCTTTATTTCACCATTTTTATTAATATACCAATAAACAATCTGAAAGAGTAATAAAAACCAAATCCCCAAAATACTTAAGTTCAGTATCCATCCACATAAACCAATTTTGTCTTAATTCTGTCACCGAAATTAATTCCTTAAGCCGATTTGAAGAAAAAAAAATAGAAAGAATTTTCTTATTTTCGCAATGAACCGTTACCCTCAACCGCCATTCCCCTTTCATCGTGTTTCCACCCATCGGCCACATCTTCCAAATTTCTTAACGTCATCCCAGCCAAAGAGAAAAAAAAATGATGAATAAAAATAAAATCCACCCTAACCCAAAGGTCTCCTTCAGCTAATTGGTTCCTTTTTCATAAATTCTTGTTTTTCATTACCATGCCCAAGCGATATTATGGAAAATCACCAAATATAAGGAACACAAGGAAAGTCTAGCAAAAGAAGGAAAAGACTGAAAAAAAAAAATATAAAAAAGGGATTTAACGTCACTAATCTTTTGGGGCATTCAATAAAGTACACAGTATTATGTAACAAACCGGAAAGGAATAGCCAATGTCCTTTGGTCGATGAGTTTTTTTTGAGTATAAGGGGCTTAAAGGTCCAAACGTGGGTGATCTGCAATTGTGGCTCATCGCAGTTGGTATGAACGAAAAAAATACCCCCCCAAAACTCAACTTCAAACCTATAATACACACATAAAGTATAAAGATTCACCCTCTCTTCCCTTACTACCCATAAGTTGGAATATATTTTTTTGAAGCTCTTGAATTCTTTTGAACGGGCTTAGGTACTTTGAGAAAAAAAAACTGGGGTATGTTTGGATGAAGAAAAAGGAGTGTAAACATGATTTTTCTACAATTCACCTCCTTGCATCATTTTTGTTTCTCGTTCACCCCTAACTAGTTCTTTGAGATTCCACAACAGTAAGACTCTCATAAACTTGGAGTTAAATCGTCCTTTTTTTCAGGGAGCAAAGGAAAATCGAAAGTATGAAATAAACAAAAAAAACTGAAGTAAAACCGAAAAGGATTCAAATCGAATCTCCAATGAAAACATAAGGATTAAGGTTGAACTAAAAGAGGGCAAACAAAAATATAAACGAAAAGAGTTTTTTGCTTTGTTTGTTTTTGAGAGAGGTGAACATGAAAAGGCTCAAAGGATATATTATGTACAAATTCGAGAAAAGAACCATTTATGTGAAAATTTGTGTAGGTAGACGAAAAATATAAATGACCTGATAAAAACAACAACAACAACATCAAATACCTACCAGCACCATTATAGACAAGACATACCTATTCGTAAAGGTAGGTAAGTTATCCTGGATGGAGCTATTATAGTATTCATGTTGTCATTCAATCGTTCCTTGGGATTAAACACCTTAAGCTCCTATAGAACATACCTAACCTATATCTACTTTCTGGTGATGGTGTCCTGTCCGTGTCCTTTGTCAGCCTTTGACCTTGTATAACGTTTCTATATCTATATATAAACAATTTTTGTCAGGACAGTATCCTATAATTATAAAGTTGTATGTTTATATTACATGAATCTTGAATAGGTCTCGCATAATTTCTATGGGAATTGGGGTTTCTTTAATTGAGTCTGAGCACAGATGCGTGTTATTGTATATTATTCCATCAGACTCACTTTCAACACATAAATACAAAAGTTTTTGAACCTTCCCATAAAGGTTGACTTAATTTTTAACATTTTTTTTTTTGACTTAAAAATGCTTAAATTATTCAAAAAATTGAATTCTGGTTAAGGACAAATTATGGTATATAGCAGAGCGTGGCAGAGTTTGACGCTTAGAATTAATCATTTTTATTTTTATAAATAGGCAATATTCTAATTCTGCCTTTTGTCATGGGATTTTTTTCTTAAATATTTAAGTCACTAAAGGTAATTTAAAACTGAAAACCCTTAAGTTCAAAATTTGTCTGACGAGATCGATAAGTATATGCTCACAGTAAAAATTAAAAATTGTCAAATTTTCGTTGCAAGAAACTTCGACAAGGGACTTTGGTAATTCGACACTTAAGCGTAAATGTTTTTGAAGCTACATCTAACAATTTGGCTTTCATATATACTTTAACCCGTGACGTGATGGTAAGTGCGTAGGACTGTGGTGCGACAGATCTTGGGTTCAATTAACGCCTGTGCCATCTAAAGTTTTTTTATGGGCACTGATTCTTGCGAGGAGTTGTCAAATCCTCCAACAGTAATTCTTGTCTTAAAAAGTTCTTACTCAAATTAGCCATTTGTACTCGGTTTAAAACTGTAGGTCCCCTGCATTCTTGACAAAATTACTCGCACGCAGGAATGGTTGAGAGTTGTAAGTCACTACGTCCTTGTTCTCAACGAACTATTGGGCTAACTTAAAATTGTATCTTCAACAACATTGCTCATAATTTCTTGTATGTATTTCCAATCTTGTACCCTCGCATAGCTGAGGAAATCTCTTGAAACAATTAAATAAACTAGAATAAGCTTTGAATGCAAGGCATTCACCGAAATCCACCTTGCCTGATAAAGTTTGCCATCTTTTTGTTTTATTAAAAATGCGTGTTTTGTTTTTGGTAAATATCTTCATCGTTGTACTTTCTTTGGAACAGTTAAAGTATTTAAGTCTGAAACCCACAATATAAATTCTTGTATGCCTTAGGGTTCTGATTTGTTCCCGATCTTCCTTATTTTTATAAATGATATCATATCTGAAACTTCTGACACAAATCTAAGCTTTCAATTTTCGTTGCCAGACTCGCATTCTCTTGATGTGGAACTTACTTACTTACTCCAGTTTTGCACGCCAAGTTGGTTGATGTCCTCTACTACCTGAGTGAGCCATCTGATTCGCGGTCTTTATCTCTTGCAACGTCCCTCGGGATTGGACTGGAAGACCTTTCGGACTGGAGCGTTCATTGCATTCGCTTTACATGACCAAGTCATTTAAGTCACTGTATTGTCCTACAGTTCGTCGTTGGATCTTCTCCTATAATCTCCATCAATGCAGACGGGACCAAAAATCATGGTGATTTTAGATGCTCGGGAGAAGACTTTACTACTTAATTGCCTTCTAAGTCCAAAGAAGCAGCGATTTGCAAGAGTTATTTTTTTTATTTCATCGCCGATGTCGTTGCCTAAATTTAAAGCGGTTCCTAGGTAGACAAAGTCCTCAACTACCTCAAAGTTATAGCTGTCCATGGTGACGTTTTGTCCAAGACGTCGTCGTTCATTGTCCTTTTTTAATGACAGCATATACTTGGTCTTGCCCTCATTGACCACTAAACCCATCTTCTTCGCTTCCGTCACAATGCTCAATAACGCTCCATTGACATCACGCTTTAATCATTCAATTGTTTCAATATCATTGGCGTATGCGAGTAATTGAATGGACCTTTGGAAGATTGTGCATCTAGTGTTGACGGTTGAGTTTTTTCACAATTCTTTCCAAAACGATGTTGAAGAAGTCGCATGACAGTGCATCGCCTTTTTAAAACCTTTTTTGACAACAAGTGCTTTTACACCGTCATTCTGCTTTAACAAATAAGTTTGACAGCGATGCCAAAACTAGACATTGATTTATAAAGCTCTTGCGGTTTAAGATCGATAAAGACTTGGTGGGTACCGGTTTGAACTTAATAAGTTTTTTCCGAGATCTGCCGTGATGTGAATATTTGGTCGATGGTGGCCTTTTCTGGTCTGAAACCGTATTGATAAGGCCCTATCAGGTTGCTGACAAACAGCTGCAGACGGTCACATAATGCGGCAAAAAGGATATTATATCTGATGTTTGGAGTCTTATCAGCGACTGTAGTTGGCGCAATTCATGGGTTCTGTGTATTGGGCAAACTATGAGATTCCACTCACCGGATACGCTTTCTTCCAACAATATTTTGCATACTCCCTACCAAGTCATCGCTTGCTGCTTTGAATAATACGGCAGTGATGCCGTCGGTGCCAACAGCTTTGTTGAACTTCAGTTTCGATATAGCTATATTCACTTCGTCGAGGTCAGGTAGTCAGAATTGTTGTCCTGCGTCGCTTAGGTTAAGTGGTTCTGTCTCTTTTACAGTGGCATTCGATTCGTCATCGGCGTTATTATAATAAGAAGTGTCTTGCGTTGATCGCAATGTGGACAACCCATTGGATATGTCATTGATCAGGAGATTTCCATGTCCGCTTGTGGAAATCAAGATGTGTAAACTGCAAACTAACTACCAGAACGTCTCGCCCGCAGCAAATTCGATCAGCCTGAATCCTGAGATATTATAAACTTATTAAATTCTGACGTCAGCAACCATCTATTTTGGAAACATCACATAGCCGATATTGCCAAAAATTCCACAACGTGTTTAAGCGAATTCAACGTTCGGCTAAAAATTACCATTCTGAAATCACAAATTTCGCAAATCGTGTTTCAATATCCACTTTTTTTGGAAAAAGAGATATCGCTTTGTTTGAAAGTCGACGTTCTCTACCGTTTGCCTTAATTCGAATGTTTGATTAACTTTTCGTGATAAGGACCTTAGTTTTTTACGATGATGCAAAAAATGTATCTCTCCTTCTGAACTGGCATTTTACATTTTACAAAACATTTATGCATCCAAAGCTTGAGTATAACTGTATGCTGGCGTTTCAACAACTTGTTAAGCTTCTTGGAAAGTATTTGACTTCTAAAATAATCGATGATAGTATAGCATCTCTCACAGATTTACGTGATTCGAACACCGTCATAACGTCTCTTGTCTCACTATTGTTGTCTTAAAGAATTATGCTCTTAAAAAGTAGTTGCATTGCTCATCAGAATGCCTTTTTGACCAACTTCGGTCGTACTCTCAAGTACAGAGAATCGTTATACAGCCGTACTAAGCGAATGTAGAATAAATCCTGTGCTTCAAACTCATTACAATAATCAGGAATTCCAAAAAAATGTGCACCGGCACCTTCTTTTAAACACTCTCAATTTAAATACCTCTTGAGTATGCGCTCATTATATTAGAAAAAAAAAGGAGTACACAGTGAAAGACTCTGTATAGTATATTATATAAATCATTAAGAAAACATAAAATTATAGTAAATTCTCAATGTCAGAAGATTAAAGATGAAAACCAACCTTATGCCTTTATGAATTTACCTACATTAAAAATGATAATCACGAAAAAGACAACAACCTCTACCATCTGTCACTAAAACCTATTTAAATTTTCAATTTATTTTTAAAATTGACATCTTGACGTCTAACACGTCACAAAAACATGTTCCAAAAAAACACACACAAAAATTGATTAGGTACACAAAATTAGTGCAAAAAAGAATAAGTTCCTTTTGCAAACAAACCTACAACTTATGTATACGAATATTATTTAAAACATTTCAAGACCCATACACATAGCAAATGGCATCGGCACGTTTTTGCTCCAGTCGTTCTAGTTTCTCGTTTCCATGATGATCCGGCCTTTTTGGTTACATTTATTTTGTATGAATCTGGCTGAATAATAAATGATGTGAAATCCCTTTAAGAAGAAGATTCATAAGGTTCATATACTTGAATAGGTAGGCAAGGCATATAGTTGATCTACCACTTCTCTTGGACTTGGACTCACTTGCGATGTTCTTGTACCTTGCATAATACAAATTCCCGTCGTCATTTATTATTAAACCGTCATAGTCAGTGAGGATATATTCGTATCTACGTAGAGCTCTTAAAAAAAAAAGTTCATAACTTTCTGTTTTTCTTTTTTCGAGTCTTTGTTAATTGGAATGTTACTTGAGTTTGTGTTTTTCCCAAGTGGTGTCGCGCTGAAGAACGATGGAACAGTGTGCTGTGGTCATGATGGTATAAGTCCTTGAAACAAAAATCTAAGCTTTGGATTAAGGGATTACTTAATACCAATGCAATGTGTTTCTTGAACTTGAATACACAACGAAAATAAAATTCTAAGAATAAAGGATTTAGGTACATAAGACCATACAAAAAAAGCTCTTAGTTAATCGGTTTAAGTTAAGACTATGACATTTTAAATTAAAAACAATTTGCATGTTTCAATTTTTCTGCGTTATCCTCATCTTAGTCCATTATCTTGATTAAAGCTTAATCTTAACTTCGGAATATACGTAGATATAATATGAGGTGTATGTGGCCCTGTCACAGGTATAATCCTTCACCACAGACCTTGTGGTTTTATATTTATATTTTTTTTTTAGTCATTTGGGGACTAGGAACATACATAATTCAAATCCTTGCGGGAGCCATTGTGGTCGAGGAAACCACTGCAAAAGGAATATTACACCTCAAGGATTTGAAAAAGTTGTATGAGTTTCTTATGAAAACCTTCGTGCTTATGGTTTTATAGGAATGTACAAATCTACTTCTCTTTTTTTTCGTTTTGATTTCATGACTTGTGTTTTAAGGTTAAATAAATTCCAGGTTACACCACTTAACATTTTTTTTTTTAACAGTTGTTACCTCTTTGGAGGAATTGACAAATCCTCAAAGATTATATTGGTCTTGTTTTTAGAAATTTGACAACAAATTGAAAGTCAAACAGGAATGGTCAATATTTATGTGTTACAAGATCCTTGATTTAATTAGATATCGACACTCCAAATGAACTCTTTTTGGGTTTGTTTCAAAATTTGAATCATTTTCAAATAAGGCAAAAATATAAAACTCTCAAATACTTTAAGCAATCGATCCATAAGTCAAAATAAGTTGGGATGTTCAACTCAGTGGAGCTTTTTATTTATTCATAAAATGTTTTAGTAATAAATTGAGAAGTTCTTTCTTTTTGCAACCAAGTTAAGGAAAATAAAAAAAGATACAATAATTCATAAATGTACTGTAGGTACATATCCTTATAAGTGCACCTGGTGTGTGCCCTCTCTTCTCTCCGAGCGGTAAACGATGTGGAAAAGTTTTACTTTAAAAAATATATATATATCTCGTTGTCGTATATATGTATTTATAACTCACATGGGAAAAATGAAAAATGGCAGAGGAAATGCATTTTCACAGGAAATTGTGGTCCATTCTAAATAAAAAAAAGAAAAACTCACCTGAAATACGTATCATCATCCAAATTCAAAAATAACATTTTATATCTTTTACTTGAAGTTGAAGGTTATATAACACGTTCATACATTTTGTCTCTTTTAAATAAAAATAAATAAAAAATTAAACTGTCTTTACACTTTTTCTTAAAACAAAATAATTCATGGCTTTGGAAAACTTTTTTTTTATAAACCTACTAGCAAACCCGTCGAACTCCGTTTCGCCACCAGATGGCTTCGTTTTTTGTAACATTTGGTTTTGGGATTAAAAGATGAAGAAAAATTATTTTTATTTCATATCACAACAGTAATGAATTCATTTCGATTACAAAAATGAAGCGTAATTTAGTTGAACTTCTCTAATTAAAAAATGAAAGTGAATCCAAAGTAAATACTGAATCGAAGCGTCATACTTGTCCGCAAATTATCCGTTTCATTGAAGTGCTCTTTGGTAAACCACCTTTTTTTTGTTTTTTGGTCTGGCGTTAACATAAACAAAGCGGATGGTTTCCCAACTCGTGAACACGCAAAGTATAGCTGCTCATGTGATAAACAATGATTTTCTAAATTTATTTCGAAAGCACTAAGCGATTGGCCTTGCGACTTGTTAATTGTCATTGCGAACGCAAGGTGAACCTGAAATTGCCATAGTTTGAAGTCAAACGGAAGATCAGTCGGAATCATTGGTATTCGAGGAATACATACATTTTTACCTGCGTTCTTTCCGTTAATAATGGTTGCCTCAATCAAATTCGTCAAAAGTCTTTTCACGGCAAGTCGAGTACCGTTGCAAAGTCGCGGTGGATTCATATTACGTAATATCATAATAACTGAACCAACTTTTTGTTGCAAGTTATGTGGTGGAAATTCTGGTAACTCCAGAGAGTTCAAAAACTCCGTTGGACAATGAGCTTGCATTGCATGAACAATTTTCAATTTAAACGCAGAATGTGCAGTACGACCGCCATCTAGAAGAGTTGCCGCAATTCCAGATGATGTTAACGCCAAAGCTATGTCACATTTTGATCGAATAGTGACCAAAATCAATGAAATGACAAATGTTTTCCCTATTCCTCCAGGTGCGTCCAGGAAGAATAGACCACCAGTATTATTGTCCACCGCTTGCATTAATGTTTCGTATACTTGTTTTTGCTGTTCATTCAGCAACGGCACATTATTTCGAACGAATTCCTGAAATGTATCAACATTGTATTGCAGCTCTGAATTTAATTCTTGGTTCAATGCGTCGTGCATCGATCGATTTGGCGCAATCATTCCTACTTCAATCAGTAGCTTGTTTGCAATAATCAAGCATTTATACTCAATCATAATCATTCCTTCATTGAAGATTTCATCGGTTATTTGCATGTCGGGATTATTCGTTCGAATGCTCAAGCGATGTAAGATATTTTCACATATGTCGTCTTTGTATTTGTTCCATAACTGAAATGGTTGTGAAGGGAAACATTTGGTGATGATAATTGCGAACAGCGTTCGTATTTAGTACGCATTTGATAAAACAATTGAATCCGCAAGTGTTAAATCCCAATGAGGATCGTTCTACAGCAAACCCAATATTTGACATGCTTCTCGATATGTTTGGCATTGGTGCCCATTCACAGTTTTCAAATGCGCAAATGATTTTGGTCCTCGTACATTTACCAACAGCAGTCGCAAATAAAAACATTCATCATTTCTAGGATGAACAGTGTACATGCGACGTAGCGCATCAGTGAAAAACACCTGTGGCAAATCTGGAACTGCGGTTCCTTGTTTGCGACGTTGGAATTTCTTTGTTGATTGATTCCAAGTGTAATACTTGGGCATTTCAACGTACATCAGCGTCGCTGCGTATGGATCTGCTTCACAGATTGCAAAGAAGCTAGTCAATGTTGTCGATGGTGGTCTCTCAGCTCGTTGTGCAGCATTAGCCTCAGTGAAGTAAACTCTTTGTCCATTTTCCAAACGCACTGCTAAATGTACAACTGTGGGATATCTTTCATGAATGTGAAATGACAATAATCGCCACAGTGCAGTGCTTCATTAGTACTGACTTTTCTGCCCATTTGGAAGTTGCTGATTTCGTCATTCGCATTTTCCGACGCAATACCAAACACAGCCATGTCGCTGCCTTTTGTGACGTACTTGCACAAATATTTGACTGATTTGGCCGAATGACAACTCTCAACGTTCGCATGTGTTTTGGAAATTCGTAATAGCAGCGGGCAATATGGTACAATGTATTCATTTCCGATCTCAATCTCTTAAGTTTGAACTTTAACTTTGATAGTTCGACCATTGTCTTCTTTTGAACGCCGACGAACTGGATATCCATCGTTCCCTATGACTGTTTCAGCAACTAACGGTCGCGGATATCGTTTTGTGCACTTTCCATCAGCCATGGAAGGCGATAATGGATTTAATGCACCGCAGGGTCCATCTGTGTCGTCACAATGTCGTGTAGATCGGGATCAGTGACTGGATCAGGAATTTCAGTTGATATGATCTCATCCACTTTATTTGAATGTAATTCGTTCAGTAACCAAATTAGCATATGAGCATGCGGTATTCCACGCTTCTGCCATTCCAATTCCACCGAGTACCTATAACAACGTGTGTCACCAAAAACTCGATACTTATTAAGCACATCCATCATAACCTTGAGTTTTTGCTGATATACTCCGGCGGTTATGCCATGGCGATCTAGCGGTTTTTGGCCCGGGTCCAATTCACGTTCAATTTCCGTAAGCTTTGGTTTAGAATATAGGGCCCTTGATACGTCAAAAAATTAAAAAATTTTCAATTTCACAAATCGGAACTTTTACAATAGCTTTCTATGGGAAGATAAACGGAGTTCACCGCTTTTCTGTTGAAATTTTTCCTGAATTTTGTCTGCTATAAACCTCACGGAGCTCAAGACCTTTCCAACGAATGCAAAACCGTGGAAATCGGTTTGTGCGTTCTGAAGTTATAGCGTCAGGAAGGAAAATCCGACTTATTTTTATATTATACATAGATAAACAACAGTAAAATGTCGTAAAAGGACTTCAAAAATATCTCACGAAACAATTAAGCTATGGACTTCACATATTATAAAGTTAAACATTATTGGCATGATTTAAAAATGTGTCAATTTAATTAACTGCATCTTAAGAACACAAACATTGAAAGGCACATTTTTGTCAGTTTGAATATTTTACATTAAAAAATGAGAATAATTACTTAATACCACACAGAGAGATGTTTTTTGATACCTGCTAACATATTTAGAAGAATCCAAATGACATTTTTCTTACAAGAATTAAAAAATTAACAAAAGTTTTGGGTATTTTTTGTCATTAAAGAAATAAAGTTGGAATGAATTTATTATTATATTAATATCGTCAATAATTGTATGACATTTATTTTTAAATATGCTTTCCAAGATAATATTCCCGACAGCAGCGAGTTAAATAGTTAGTTTATTCTATTAGTCCAAGCTTTCACTACATTTTCCAATACATTTGGCTGTATTGTGTCAATGATGGCTTTAATATTAGATTACAATTCTTCAAAAATTGAAAATCGCATAAAGTAGGGGCCAGTTGACAGAACTACTCTATAAAAATTACGGTTAGAGAGCTGTATGATAAGTGCCACCTTGTTGCAACCAAATGTAGTCAATGTTAATTTTTGGAATCAAAAAAATCAGTCGTTACGGCAACACCTTCCACATTTCGAAAGATCGAAAGAATGAATGGATCGATGATGCTGCCAGCGAATAAGTCAAACCAAACCGTCAGTTTTAATAAATGTAATGGTGAAAAGTTAATGGCTTGAGAATTGTCTTTGATCCATTCCATATACTCGTACAATACAGCAATTAGTGCGGAAATCTGACTGCACGTTTTGTTTACCCACTACGTCGATTATATTGACCGTACTAGGGGCAGCCGATAAATAAATTTTTGAAAGTTTCTATCTATTTTCCGCGATAGACGCTGTCTTACTCCATACACTTCACCCAGCGATGCTCTAATCTTTTTAACCCGTCTAAAAAGCAGCTTTCCTTAAGATTTGAAAAATAGGCCCCGCGGCTGCAATGATCTTCGATCGACGCAAATATCTGCCCAGGGAGTGATTTTTTCAAGTCTGGAAATAAAAAGAAGTCACACGGGTAGAATCTATGGAATACGGTGGATGGCTAGCAGTACGGAGCCGAATTTGATCTTGGTGAGAGCGGAGATGTACGCCGCGCAGCGCGCCGCCACTGGTGCGTTGTTAAAGGAAGAGCATTTTTACTTGGACAAATATAGCCGTTTTTTCTGCTATTCGGTATCAAACAGGCACAACAATTGAGCACAGTACAGCCTTCTGACCGTTTTGCCCTTTTCCAGATAGTAGATGTAGATCACACCTTGTGGATCCCAGATAATATTGGCCCTGATATTACAGTCTTCGCTTTCTTTAGTGCACGACGGTCACGAAACGACGAAGAAACTCTTTTCTATCTCGCAGTCTACGAGATAGCTCTAAACGTATGTAAATGTCTATTGCGATAGTGTTGCCTTCAGAAGGTGAGCCTTAGTACTTAAAGCACCGCAATCGTAGAATTAGAACAAAATATTCATGATGAAAAGCCAAACCTCACTGATCAGAAGTGTCAGCTTATAATTGTATCTACGAGTACATATTCATCTATAGACAGCAACCATGAAAACTTTCCATGCAGCTAAAAAGCACCCTGTACTACCAAAATAAAATGCACGACTGGGTCGCACGAACTTGCTCCTGTATTCAAAGAGTCTGTTTAAAAAAGTATATATGTATATAAGATTTAAAAATATACCTGTAAAATAAGTTTGTCTTCAATGATATAAATGCCATTTGATTTGTCGAAAAAACCTCCATTTTTAAATTTTTTGGGAGGGGGTTACATTCAATACAGTTAAAATAATTTTAAAAAAAACTTATTTAAGATTCAAAATTTTACCTGAAAAATAAGTTTGTCTTCAATAATTTAAATGCCATTTTAAAAATAAAAAAGCCTTTGATTTTTTAAAATTTTTTTTCGAAAATCGTTAGAGCGGTTTTTTTTTAAATTAATTTTTTATATATAAATTTTTTCAATTTTGTTCTAAAAATATTTTTGGTATGCAGTTGTTTAGTGATTGTAAATATACGCTCTACATTTGAATTTCGTAAAAAAATATTAACCCGTTTTTGAGATATAGAATTTTGAAAAAAAAAAAAATCAATATTTTTTTAAAAATCCAAACAAAAAAAAATTGCACTTTTGATAATCAAATATTGTTAAAGCAATATAAGAGCTTATTCACAAAAAAAATTATTGAAATCAGTACATAAGTTGCTGAGAAAATTAGAAAACAAAATAACGGTTCTATGAGCGGTACCTTTCCTGAGCAATACAAAAATATGTTTTTCTTATTAAAAGAAGCCAAGTTAAAAAATAAAATTTTAGAGAAAATTAAAAAAAAATCTATCGGTTTGTTTTTGAGAAAATTCGAATTATCGTTTTTTGACCAAAGAAATTGTATGTGGGCCACTGTTAGTTTTGATCTTAAAAAAAAAAATGAAAAAAACGCCTAACGCGAATCTGCTCAAAACCTTAACTTCCAAGTTTGAACTCAATCGACCCAATGGTTTAGGCTGTAGGAGCGTGGACAGACAGACAAAATATTGCACGAATGCAAAACTTGCCATATAGTTCCTATATGTCGCAAGTAAAAATTTTAAATATTAATTTCTGAATCAAATATCTTGAGAACAAAGAAAGTATTCAATCTAATTCAAAATATTGATAACTAGCGGCCCGTCCCGGCTTCGCACGGGTAGACATAAAAAGGTACAGATATTTAAGTTATAAGCATGCTAATTAAAACGACCATGAATCACTAAATTAGAAAACATTTGTTTGTCTTATCATTAATACTCTTCGCAGCGTATGCGATGAAAAACATTTTATGGCTGCTTTTTTTAACACCTTTCGTTGGTTTTAGTAGGAATTTCTAAGGATTTCTATAGTAATCTAGTACAAAATATAGCCCAGTGATAATGTAGCTTTCTGATGAAAAAAGAATTATTAAAATCGGTCCAGTACTTTTTGAGTTTATTCGTTACATACAAAAATACAAATCTTTCCTCTTTATAATATTAGTGTAGATTGCATTTGGTACCATTAAAAAAATATATAAAGTGCTTACTTTACAAAAATTAACGACTAACCAAAAATGAGTCAAATTTGGCAAACGTCTCGGATATCTCGACAGAATGTAGGTTAAATTTTCAATTTTAATCAAATTCACTTAAATGAAAAATTTGGGGTTTATTACAAAGAATTATATTTGCCAATGGAAAGACATGAGAGTCAAATACATCCCACACCCTTTTATTAAAAATATGTATCTCCTATAAATTTCTCGTCCATCATTTGAATATTTGTTTGAAATTTAATTTATGACTACAATTAAAATTTGTTAACGAGCCATTTTTATTAAGTATGTACCTCCTATGTATTATTTTCCTAGCTTTTTATGTTTGACCTAAATATTTTACAGTCCAGAAACAATGTAATTTGCTACGATAAAAATATTTGGAGCTAAAAAATGTAGTTTTTGAAATTCAAATTCCATTCTCACAATATTTTAACAACATTTTTTCCATTACATGCATCTCCTTGATGTTAAACTCGAAACATTGTTTTATGATTTTGAAATCAATGTCGGTTGCATAGTGCCAACATTTATACATATGTATGTATATAATATAATAATATGTATGTATGAAATGACATAATTGTGATAGTGTGATATAATAATTCAATACCTATTTTAGTTATTTGAATACATTAAATATCTGAAAAATAAAATTTAAAAACAAATTCATAAAATACTATAACTTGGTGTATTGTAAAATTTTGCTATACAAAAAATAAATTAAAATTTTCCTGTCAACAAAAATGTGAATTAAAAATCTTTTGTGCGGTTTCGATTTAAATTTCATTGCAACAAAATTAAATCTCCATCGCCTTCTCCATTCCACAAGAATGTAAAAATCTATACGTTCCCAGCTCGGGTTGTATACAATATTGTATAACATATCCTACTTTAATGGTTTCCACAAAATATTTGCATTTCATTACTTTACCATCATCATAATGATTAAAATTACATAAATACTAAAAAGAAGAAAAAATGTTATAATTGCATTTCATATGTATGTATGTGTATAGTGTGTATAGACTATAGATACATGTTGCTCGGTTAAGGTATGTTTACATAAATGTTCTCAACTATACAATCTCCGTCAGAATTTATACCGATTTTATTACCACCCCCCGGTAGCGGCGGCCGGCGGTGGCTTTGACTCTGGCACTTGCTTGAGGGCGTAACCCCGCTCAACCTTCACCTTTCTCCAAAAACCGCATCATAGTGCATTATGGAGAGTTATAATTGCACTCCAAGGAGTGAAAAGAAATGGCTGCATTAATTATTTTCATTTCACCTCGAAATGCAAGCGAGTATGTATGTCCCACATATTACGATGTCCTTAAAATTCTTATCGTACCTACATTTAATTCAGTTTTTGTTATAAAATGTTTTTTATTGTATGAAACTACATAATAAATTTAAGTCCTTTTGTTTCTTTGGAGAAATTATCTTAAACAATAATAAAAACACTGTTTTGTAGTTTTAGTTGTGTGGAAGGGGGTTGCGGGGAGGGGAAGGATAATAACTTACAATTCTTGTTTTGCAGTTTGTATTTATATGATGTATAGGTATGTGTATTTAAGGATTCGCATAATAATAAAAACAGTGTACCTTCATTCAGAAGGACGTTTTTATTGTTTTTTAGAGTACATATGGATAAAGAGTCTTGTGGGACTCAAAAGAGATAACACAATACGATACTTTATACTCGTACAGAACAAAAAAGGATATAATAAAACTTCCAGCTAACGATATCACATAATAGAGAAAAATAATAATAAATTGAGAGCACTAAATCACTGTTGTTGTACTCGTGTATACTTATTCATTGCTGTTGGAGTACTGATAACTACTTTCAGAAACACAACAATATAATTAACGTGGTATGTTTTAGCTTGCATTTTATAACCTAAAAATATAGACAATTCAGAATACAATGTATTTTCATAATTACAAGCAACTTTAAGAGTTGAAGTTGATTAATAAACACATGTGTTTTTTAAAATGCATTTCACTTTTGGAATATCATTTCGAGGAATGATGCACATCGTATCTTGAATGGACCCAAAAAGTATTAGACCCAAAGCTAGGTCTTATTAAAGAAAAAGATGTAGGCATAAGTTTTAGCGCCATGACATTAACGAAGCCCAAAAACAAGGTTTCGAAAACCCATAAAGTTCTGCAACGGCCTTATTCAGAGAACAAACTTTATGCAAGATTAAAAAATTCCACAGTAAGAATATTTTATCATTCGTCTAAAACATGCGAAATGCTTCCTTGTCCTCTGTCCCTACACTTGTTGTTAACAACACTCCTCTAGTTATCTTTTTTGAGAAAGTGAAATTTTGTATATAAGCATTTCGCCGAAAATTACGCTTTTGATAGTGCTATGGCTTCCCCAGTTCTTGAGATTTTATATGGGACCAATATTTTATCGTATTCGTATTGTGCCGAAATTCCAAAAAGATATTAAAAAAAACAAATGTAATGGTTTTACACTAGCAAAACCTATATGTAGGTAAGCTTTTTCATCTATCCTATTCTTTTCCAGTCGTTCGGAGTAGTTGGAAACAGTATTGGTTCAACCACTTTCCAAAAAAGTTGAATTTTCTTCTCAATCAAAATATCGACCATTATCATCCATCTTCCTTTTTCAAATTTTATACAAACGCTGATTAATTACCAGTTTTGGAAATATCTTGAGAAACTAAGCATCAATATGTCCACTGGTGATCAAATGATTCATATCACCCAAAAGTGGAACAAATTCTTGCATCGTTTTGGAGAAAGTAAGATTATTCCACTTGATATTTCAAAATCATTTAGTCAAGCCAGGTATCTGGTTCTCTTACCGAAAATTTGTGTTTTCGTCTTTGATGAGACCTGCCTTCTTTAGATTAGAAATTGAACTACAAACCGTTTAATGTAAGTCGCTTTGGATGACTTCAAGTATGTTTTTTTGTTTGGTGATAGGACGTCTCGACTGTAAAGGAGTCCTCATCTACAGTTTTACGGCTGACGTTGGTATTCGGAACCGCCTCTTTTTCCTGTATCAGCCTTCTATTGTCTTAATAGAGGAAAGCTTCGGGCGGAATGTTCCCGCTTGAACGTGTGCTTCCGTAATACTCATTGTTGGGGTAGTAAGCCCCAAAAATTAAGGTAATAAGCCCCAATTATCAAGCTTCAGCAAGAAATTATCTGTTCTGTTTATGTTGGCTCTGTTGTGAAAGAACCTGGTTGGAATAGTTATGTTTGTACTCCGACTCTGGTGTTCTGTGAAGTCCAAGGCAACGTAGCAGACATTGTCTCTTAAACACCCGAATCTTTTCCATTTGATATGGGGCAACGTTGAACCATAGCGGGCACCCAGGCAATCATCGGCCGGATAATGACTTCAAGTATGACACCCATAAAATAAACACTGTCATGCCTCAGGGCTTTGTACTGCCTCCTATACTCTTTCTCATTTTTTTTTTTACTTTTCTAAAGCTAGTGACAATAACATTATTGAATCAATTACGACATCCGAATATAGTCGTTTAAACGAAGCATGTTGTTGTAAATTATTCAGCTGCACTCCTCTCCTTACACGGTTTTACCGTTTTTATCGTGCTTCTAGGAATGCCCATCAGTTTACCTTAGAGGAAAATTTCAGTGGCACTGTCATGAACGGAGATTCGTTTTTTAGCCGTACTACTTACTTACTTAAGGTCGAGCTACAGTCCTGTGTAAAGTAGGGCCTTATTCAAAAAACTTCTACATATATGTAGCTCGCTCCCTAGCTAGATGTCTCCAGGTGTGCCTCCAAGTTGGGTGAGGTCACTTTCCATTTGTGCGCGACACCAGATCCCCGGTCTTTCTCTAATGTGCTGTTCTGTTGGCGTGGATTCAGAGACTTTCCGGGCTGGATCATTGGTTTCCATGCGCTCCTCCTCCTCCACTAACCTTCTCTAATTCTCAATCTTGCACAAACGGATGAGCTTGGTAGCGATGTCAAAACTTGATATGACTCTATACGAGGTGTGTTCAAAAAGTACCCGGAATTTTCGTTTTTTCAAAAAAATATTTATTTATTCGTTTACATCAATGTGGTCCCCTTCAAAGTAGTCACTCCCAGATATAATACACTTATGTCAGCATTTTTTCCAATCTTAGAAGGACTTTTGATTTTCACTTTTTGATATGTCCTCGAGCTTTCTCAGCAATTTTGCCTTTATTTCTTCAATCGAGGAAAAACGCCGTCCTTTCATGGGCCTCTTCAATTTTAAAAACAGGAAAAAGTTACACGGAGCCATATCTGGTGAATATGGAGGTTGGGGCATGACTACGGTATTGTTTTTGGCCAAAAAATTACGATCAAGCAACGACGAGTGAGCAGGTGCGTTATCGTGGTGCAAAAGCCATGAACTGTTTTTCCATAAATCTGAGTGTTTTTTTCGGATTGCTTCAAGCAAACGTCGCATAACTTTAAGGTAATACTCCTTATTAACCGTACGACCTTGTGGTAAGGACTCTTGATGCACTATACCATTATAATCGAAGAAAACAGTAAGCAAAACCTTCACATTTAATCGAGCTTGACGTGCTTTTTTCGTTCTTGACGTTAAATGCTTCCAGGTGGACGATAGTGCTTTGGTTTCGACATCATAACTGTACACCCATGTTTCATAACCAGTTATGACCCTTTCAAGCAAACTTGGATCGTCGTTGACGTCATTTAACAGCTCTTGAGCGATGTTCCTGCGATTGTTTTTTTGGTCAAAATTCAGCAGTTTCAGCAAAAATCGCCGAGCTCAATTTTAACCTTCGGACTCTCCAGACCCGCGGAATTTAAAAATTCCGGGTACTTTTTGAACACACCTCGTACAGTTCGTTCTTGTAGATGTTGTCGTATGCGGCCTTGAAATCGATGAAGGGATGGTGAGTGTCGATTTAACGTTTTTGGTTTTTTTTTCAGGGTCTACCGTAATGTGAATATTTGATCCCCTGTGGATTTACTGTTCTGAGACTACACTGACAAAAGGCCTATCAGGTTGATGACGATGGGCTTTAGACGTTCACATATTATGGCAGAGAAGATTTTGTGAGCGTTGTTAAAGAGACTGATTCCTCTACAGTTGGTGAAGTGTAGAGGATCTCCTTTTTTCAGGATCGGGCAAACAATACTGAGGTTCCATTCATCGGGCATATTTTACAGATAAGTTGTTGGATGCTCCATCTGCTTTAAAATTCTCAGTATAGCCGTACTGCACGAATGTAAACTTCCTGACCACGAATAACGTCGTTCTTAAAAAAATATGGATCAATGTAGCTGCCAGTCTTAAATCCACTGCAAACATCTTCTTCGATATTCACGGTATTCAATCAGCGTTTTCTTGACATTTCTATTTTTGTCGTTTCGTTGGATAATTGTTATCAGTTTCCAAATGCTCCAGAGCATATTCTATGAATACACAGTTTTTTCTTTTGAAATTCAATAAAATGTTCAAAAGATAAAATTGAGTTAGATTTACTCGAAACATTTGGAAACGGCAACACTTTATCAGAAATTTTTGTATTCATACAAATTTTATCAAGGTTTCTAAAGCTGTTGTTCAAATAGATAACAGCTCTAAAGGAATTCTGCCCCATTCTGCGAAATATCTTTGAATTCCCCATAATCGTTATGTATACGAGATTTTTCCATCCCATAATACGAACAATGATTAATTTTCAATTTTCAAATTGTTCTAATGTTCTGATGTTAGAAAATACGTCAACCACAAAATGTTTCATGCCATTTTGTGACAAGGATGAATTTGCGTTATTTTTGTTTGCTGAAGTAGATGATGCGAGGTTTTCCTCTCTAGCGATTTATTTTCGGATCAAAATATTATTGCAACGCCCTCCCGCCAGAAGGAGATAAATTGAGAATATAGGTTTGATGGATAGGACCTACAACACCCAAATATAAATCTATCTGAGTTAACCTTGTTAAGAAGTGAAAATCTGAACCTATGATGGAAAGGTCGAAACACAAGACAAGTCAATGATGTTAAAAAAGTGAAAACAAAATTTGAAAGAGAATCAAATTTAAGGACTGAGGTTTCAAAAACCATTATTACTTGAAAGGTACTTTCAATTATTATTCATCCTCCGATTAAATTTTTTTCGGGCTTCTAAGACGTCTTTTTATGTGGGTTTGGTGGCTATAATTTTGTGTGTAGGTACTTTCTATAAAAATCGCCTTACAGAATATGGATAAATCCTTGAGATTAACTTTTTATAGAAATATAATAAGCTTAAACGATTATTTTTTAAACTTTTTCTACCAAACCGGCCTATGCAAAATTATAATTGCGCTAGCCTCTGGTTAAGTAAACAAGACTTTAAAAAGTTTATGTGTATGTACATAATTTAGCTTCAGGTGGGAATAAGAACAAAATGAGATTATGACCATGTACACAAATTTAAATATTATTTTTTTTCGCTTGAAGGACGAAAAAATCCTTTATGTCTATACCCATTTACTTTTTAACCACAACAATTTAAAAACCAAACAGATTTCAAAAAATGAAAAACAAAGAAAAAAAGAGCTAGAAAAACATTCTTATATATTTGCACCAAGTGTATCCTTTTTGTTTAGGTAAATTTTAATCCTTGCTTTCTTAAATTTACATAACATGACATTCATGCAAAGGCAGAGGCAAAGGCAAAGACAACCCCACAACCACACAATTACCAGAAACTAATTTATACAATAAATAAGAAGATGTCACGTTTCGCTAACTTTCGCTAAACAATTTAAATGAAGAAGGATTTGATGCTATGCACACCTTTTGCTTTTATACTTTTGCAATTGACTCTTATATTATATAATGCTGATGTTGATGCTGATGCTGTGGGATTATTTAATCATTAAACAAACCCTGAAGTGAAGAAGGTGCCTTCTGTTACTGGTGGTATAGTTATATGAATGTACCTAACCTACAAACATATTTACATTGCGCATCGTTGAATTTAATAAATAATTAATTTACATTAGTCAAATGGGATTAGTTTTGTACAAATTTCAAAATTGTCATAAGTACAAGAAGAATATAGTATATATACTATATTATAATATTCAAAGGACACGAAAAAGGATTAAATTCGCATCTATGGAAATTTATAGATATTTGTATTCCCTAATAAATTAAGCAATTTGAAAGAAATTAATGGTTAAAAGATAAAATATGACAAAATCATTAATATTTCCTTCTTTATTTTATGCATATATACTTACATACATAGTTAACATGATAAGGGATGTCCTTTTCATACCCGTATCCTTGAGAAAAGTATCAGTTTCAAAAGAAGAAGGTTGACCACATTTTCTCAAGTGACTTTTCACTAGAAATACATAAATAATAACAAAATCAAAATAAAAAACACCAACAACAACAAGGACTCCTTTAAGGATAATGGTAACATCTATTTTGTTAAGTAAAACAGAAAACCCATCAGGAGGATGAGCAGTCGACTTGTATATATTTACATAGGTGTGAGTTTTTGTGTGTATTGAGTTTTTGGGGTTTTATAATATGAGAAAACTATTACTCTGTATTTTGGGGTTGTTTGTGGTTTCTCATTCTCAGCCCCAAAACCAAATATATCTATTTCTATACAAAGTGTAAGTAGTTCGCAAGAAATGAAAAATAAATTAAAACCAAAACCATATTTCAAGCTCGTAGATATAGACTTTTAAGAGGTTAAAGTGGATTTAATATACAGCTATGGCTAAAATAATAGGATCATAATTTAATATTTGGAATATACATAAATCTAAATTTTCATCATTGAATGTTAATGGTACAAATTTACTTAATGTTTTTAAATTTGTAATTTTTTGTAATTAGTTGTCAAGGTCAAGGCTTCAGACTGTTTAAAAAAAATAGGAACACTTCAAATAACAATATAGATTTCTACAAAAATTGTATTTCTTTATAGATAACTCTAGTCGACAAAACTACGTCTTTTTTCTGCCAAACAAACTGAACAATACATTTTTGAAGAATTAAGTTGTCCTGGATTTGAATGTCTCCTTTAAATTTATATACCACACCAAATTCTAAAAAAACGACGATTTAAAAATGTTAAAATAACCAAAAACGGTGTTTTTTGAAGGCTTAGGTAAAACACAACATTTCCTTTAATAATAATAATTTATTTGATGACTTTGCAAAGTACAAATCTTTGTCCTCTAGGCACAGTTTAAATCAATATAGTACCTTATCTAGTTTCTGGGAATTCTCATAATTTATGAGTATTTATTTGATTCTATATAGGAAGTTTTGAGAAATCTTGAATGTAATGCTTTAGTAATTTTGAAAAATACATTTGAGAGATAGTTTCAAGTGCTGATTTCGAATTTGATCTTCCATTTTAAAACTATCTGGTCAAATATTAAATGTGGAAGAGGACTGTTGCTTAGAAAACAGATTCGTTACAAAAGCAAAACATTTTCTCATTATAAAAAATAAAAACCTAAAAAAAAATTACTCAAAGTTGGTAAAAATTGAATTTCGACTAAAATATCTTTTCAAAAACTTGAGATTAAGGCTTTAAACTTATTTTATCTTATAAAAAATATTGTTTTCAACTTTCTGAAAAATTTTGAGAAAAATCGAATTGACAGTTTGCTTACACAAAATTAAAAACCTAAAAAAATTTAAAAAAAATTATAAAAATTATTTTTCGACTCAAATATCTTTTCAAAACTTTGAGATATTGGCTTTAAACTACTTTTATCTTTCAAAGAATATTGTTGTCAACATTCAGTAAAATTTTGAAAAAAAACGAATTGACAGTTTTTTTACAAAAAATTAAGAACCTAAAAAAAAATTAACAAAAGTTGGTAAAAATTGATTTTCGACTTAAATATCTTTTCAAAAATTTGAGATAATAGCTTCCAAATAATTTTAACATATAAGAAATATTGTTTTCAACATTCGGTAAAATTTTGAGAAAAATCGAATTGACAGTTTTTTTTTATAAAAAATAAAAACCTAAAAGGAACAATACTAAAACTTGGTAAAAATTTACTTTCGACTCAAGTAGCTTTTCAAAAATTACAAATATTGGCTTTAAACTTATTTTTTATTTCACAAAAAATGGTGTTTTCGGTATTCAGTAATTTTTTTATAAGAACCCAACAATCCGTTTTTTCATAAAAAATTAAATCTACAAACAATAGTACGCAAATTTGGTAAGAATTGATACATATAGACAAACTTTTTAGCAAGACAAATCGACAGGCGGGATGGGAAGTTATCAGTGTGGGTCGCATCGCAGCCTCTTTTTAAATGTGTTATTTACAAGAAAAATCCCTATTTTATGTAAAATAATTTAATTCCATATTCTTCAAAGATTAAATTTGGTATTGACATCTTTCTTTTTAAGTACCACAATTCTGTGACATTTTTTCAAAATATTTGTATTGGTTTTAGCTTCTCAAAGCGACGAACAAATTTGTTTGCAATCCTTCACTAATAATTTCGTCCCTCTTTTACGGCTTGCTTGAAGGCATTATGCTTTTTGAAAAATCATTCCACTTCTGGGTAGGGCTGTTTCTTGCAATTGACCATTCTACGGAAGAGATTTAATGTTTTCTGAACCTACTGAATAACTGCTCTTTAGCTAACTCGTGTGTCAAAATCTCGCTGAAGAGTTTTTGATGTTATAAATTGATGAGCTTTAGATTTACTGATTAAAGTTGCCCTGTCTCTAAAAGTCATTGGATATCAAATGGATATCTTCTTGAGTCTTCAAATTTTGACACAAAGTAACATTCTGGCAGAGCTTTGGTCTACTCTTTCTTGTAACGCCTTCAAGATGTTTTTCTTTATTTCTAATGCTATATGGCATATTTAAATTTCTAAATTTTTCCAAGATAAAAAACCTCCACAAATTTTTACATTTTTAACCAAACAAGACTAAATTATAAGATTATAATTATAAGTGTTCCTAATATTTTGGCCATTGCTGTATGTATGTACATATGTATTTGGATATCTAAGTGGTACATCGTCTTTTATCATCATATCGTCTTCTGATTTGTATTGACTTGGTGTTAATTTTTCTTATTCCTTGTTTTAGATAGATAGATAGGTATACATAAATATTAAACTGAGCAATGATTGGGATTGGGATAGAGAATTAATTAAAACTTCCTCGTTACAATTCGCATGGCATATTGTTATATCATATATAATTGGGTTTGGAAATTAATTAGAAAGGGATCTGTCTGAAAATATATACATATGTATATAGAGGGATCATAGTGGTTGATTTTGTTGCTAATGTTGTTGTTGTTGTTGTTGTTATTGTTAAATTAATGAGAGTGTGGTCGTGGTGTAACATCATATTCATATAGGTTCGTCTTAGGTGCGGTGTGAGGCTTATTCTGTTTAAGGATATTAAATACAGATATCATGTTTTGAAAAGTTTTTTTTTTGTTAGGGGGACTTTTTAGTACATATTATTTGTTAAGTTATAAAGTTCTTTTTGGAGCCTTTTTGTTTTGAATTATTTTTATCAGTACAACTTTGAAATGGATTGTAAATAATAAGGTAATTACTCGAAAAAAAATCCATGTAATTACTTCTAAAATAAAGCAAGAAAATATTGAACAAAATTCTTAAATTTTAAAGAAAGACTAAAGTGATAGAATGAAGATACATTTTATAGCGATCAACAATATCAGATTTTTTAAAATACTTTTTATTCGAGCAAAAACTTTCAATATTCTTGTTAGATCAAACGTGCCACATTTTGATGAAATCAACGATCATTTGGAGTATAAATTCACTGTTTAAAGGCGCATCATTCTTACCTTTTTTATTTATCGCTGCCGAAGTCTGAATATGAATTCGACTGCTTGATTTTGTTACCATTCTTTTCCCACCATGCCCTCGCTATATACATTGGAAATGATGTTGCTTATCAGCTGTTACCACAATATGGTCTTTGCACCAATTCTTTCTTTAATTTTATGTGGTTTAGATTTTCCGTAAATACACAAATCGTTAACTTTTGCTTCCTCTTTCGAAACCCTTATTTAGACTCGATTATTTTGATTCCATCCAAAGAATTGTTTCGCCCTGTCCTGGCGCTGAAATCGTTGTTACGGGCGAATTTAATGTACACAATCCTTCATGGCTTCAACATTCGGTTCAGAAAACACCCGAAGAAGTGTGTGCTGAGATCTTCGCTGAGTTGAACCACCTAATCCAGTTGGTAAACGAACCCAATAGAATATGGGACGTGGTAGGAACGGCAAGAAACACTCTTGACTTGTTTCTTACCTCTGACCCTGATAAGTACACTATTAGTGTTTTATCTTCTCTGGGCGCATCTGACCATTTTGTTATATCTTCAAATTTCGCTTGCCAAAACACTCCAGTTAAAGAAAGAACTCCTAAGAGAAGCGTTTGGCATTACGAGAAAGTCAACTGGGACGGTCTCAACAATTATTTCACAATCTTTAACAGGTCACTATGCTTCCTCGGTAGTGAAGTTGACGCCAGCGCTGATATAATCACAAGTTTGATTATCTAGGGAATGAGAACTTTTATCCCGAACAGGGTTAAAAGCATCAGACCTAAGGAAAACTCATGGTTTGATTCGAGCTGTAAAGGGGTTATTTGGGTATAGGGGATAAGTTTCCGTTGTTTTAAAGCCAAAACTGAAATAAGTTTAAGCAAGCCAGGAAGGCCTGCAACTCCCATATTCGAGGGACCAAATTTTTCCATAATCAAAAATTACGGCAAAAAATACTGCATCGTCCCAAAGGCAAGACAAATGTTTAATCATTTGTAAAAAAGATGAGGAATTCTTCCTCGGTTCCTAAGTTCATTGTCAATGATACTCTATTTGTTAGCTCCGTTGAAAAAGTGTATCTCTTTGCTAGGCAGTTCGATGCCAATTCAACGCTGCCATCAGTGAGTGTTAAGACTCCGCCTGTACTTGCGTGAGTTATGGGCCCAATGTTTTTTCGTAAGATCTAAACACACATAAATCCGCTGGTCCGAATGGTATCCCCGCTATTGTTCTGAAGAGGTGTTCTTCAATGCTGTCTAAACCACTGCGTAAGCTTTTCCATCTGTCCTACTCTTCAGGTCTCGATCCGAGTAGATGGAAAACAGCATTTGTCCTGCCCATACCCAAGAACGGCGAATCTTCCTCACCCTCTAATTACCGACCGATTGCACTTACGTCCCTTCTTTCCAAGGTAATGGAAATGCTTTCGTAGTAATAGGTCCACAGTTGTTCTCTTGGTTTATATCACCAAACAGTGCAACAAATCTTTACATCGCTTTGGAGACAGTAAGATTATAGCATGTGTTATTTCATTCAAAGGCATTTGATAGATTTTGGCATCAAGCTCTCTTATCGAAAATGCGTGCATTTGTAATTGATGAATTTCTTCTTCGTTGGGTAAATAATTGTTCACATCTAATACTCAAAAAATTAAGATTGGTATGCCCCAGGGCTCTATTTTGTCTCCGACACTCTTCTTTATTTTTATAAATGATCTTTTGTCTTAAACTTCCAACCCACTTAATTGTTTCGCTATTGACAACACCTTCAGCTTTTCATATTGGTGTTAAGATTCTTATTCTTGTTCTTCGGATGCTGACTACAACGACAGCGATTAATAACTTTTTTAAATTCTGATATTGATAGCATTGACCAATGCGGCATACAGAAATGTAGAATTTAGTGTTTCGAAAATTAAATGCTATCTACGTCGTAAAAGCGTAACCCTCCCACAATGCCACTATCCATGGGTAGTACTTACATCAAGGAAACTGAACGGCTTTCAGTGCTAGGTGTGTGCATCACAAACCACTTGTGGTGGCGTGATCACACATTTGACATCGCCAAAAATGCTACAAAGTGTTTAGGTTTTCTCCGACGTTGCAAGAAGTTTCTTACCTCCTTCTGCTCAGGGTATGATTTACAAAGATTTTATTAGACCAGAACCCGAGTAAAATTCAAATATCTGGCCTGGTGCCTCAATAACATACTTGGGTCTTTTGGATAGAATTTAAAATACTTTACTTACTTAAGGTGGAGCTACAGTCCTGTGTGAAATATGGCCTCACCCAACAAACTTCTCCATCTAGCTCGGTCCCTAGCTAGATGTCTGCAGTGGGTGTGGATTCGAAGACTTTCCGGGCCGGAGCATTGGTTTCCATGCGCTTTGACCCAGCCATCTTAGTCGTTGGTATTTTACCCTCCCTAGGTAGACGAAGTCCTTGACTACCTCAAAGTTACGTCTGTCGATGGTACCGTTTCGACCGAGACATCGGTGTGTAAGTCCTTTTTGATGACAGCATGTTTGCTTTGATTTGCCCTCATTAACCGTTAAATCCATTTTTGCCGCCTCTGCCTCAATACTTACAAAAACCCCATTAACATCACGCTGAGTTCTTCCGATTATGTCAATGTCATCAGCATATGCTAGTAATTGGACAGACTTTTGAAAGATAGTGACTCTAGTGTTGACGTGAGAGCTCTGCACTATTCTTTCAAATACGATGTTTAAAAAAATCGCATGACAGCGCATCACCTTATCTAAAACCTTTTTTGACATCGAAAGGTTCTGTAAATTTGTTTTCAACCTTTATGGATCAGCGTGAATTCTCCATGGTCATCCTGCACAAATAGACGAGTTTGGCAGGGATGCCAAAACTAGAAATGGCTCTATACAGCTCGTCCCTGTAGATGCTGTCATATGCGGCCTTGAAATCGATGAAAAGATGGTGGGTATCGATTTGGTGTTCTTGGGTTTTTTCCAGGATCGACTGTGGACTCTTCTGGTCTAAGACCACAGTGATAAGGACCTATCAGGTATTTGACGATGGGCTTTAGAAGTTCACATATTATGGCAGAGAAGCTTTATAAGCTATGTTAAGTAGACTGATTCCTATATAATTGGTGCAGTTTAGAGGGTCTCCTTGTTTCATAATCGGGCAAACAATAGTTAGGTTCCATTCATCGGGCTTCGGGCATGCTTTCTTCCGACCATATCTTACAGATAAATTGGTGCATGCTGCTAACCAAATTATCTCCAGCTGCTTTAAAGAGGTCGGCATTCAAGCCATCCGCTCCAGCGGCTTTATTAGACTTCAGCTTAGATATGGCAATCTTTACTTCGTCTAAGTCGGGAGGACGGGATTGTTGGCTTTCGTCGTCTATGTTGAATTGATCATCCTGCCTGACAGCGGAATTCGGTTCGTCGTCGCCGTTATACAGTCTGCAGAATTGGTCCTTCCATATCTTCAGCATTGACTGCGATTCCAATATGATGTTTCCACTTTCGTCTTTGCAGCCTTCGGTTCTAGGTTTATGTACCTGTGAATTTCGTTTCACCTGTTCATAAAACTTTCGAACTTCATTCCTGCTTTTAAACCTCTCAACATTTTCGACCGCACGCTTCACATGCTCTCTATTTTTCCTTCTGAGAAGTCGGTGTTCCTCTTGCCTCTTCTGTTCATGGAGCTCATGAGCAGCTCTCGTCCTTCTATGCAGCGCCGCTTTGCGTGCCTGTTGTTTGACTGCATATGCCTGCCGACATTCCTCATCAAACCAGGGGTTCCTTGTTGGTGGCTGCTTGAAACTCAGCACGTCAGAGGCGGCTTCTCTGATTGCATCTTGGCAATGTTGCCACTGGTTTTCGATACATTGTGTTGGCGGCAGAGAACTTCGAGAGAGGTAACTTGTAACTCGTTGAGAGAAGGATTTGGCCATAGATTTTAAATAGATCTCTAAAGTTGTTAGGTAATTGTTCTCTTACTGAAACAATTGCTGCTCTTGAACACCGCCACAGGGTAACATGGCTATCATTGTTTTGTCGATATCTTTGAAAAGAATGCTCTAGTGAATTAGTCAATAATTGCATTTTCCTATTTAAACAATTCAGCTTTTATATCCGTTCCTTCTAAGAATGCTCATCAGTTGACCCTTGAGCTCAATTTTGGATGTTTTTTAAGTGTAGGAATTTGTTTTTAAGCCGGACTAGATGAATGTTTTCCCACAATGACATTCAAAACCAATATGCATTTATAATATATATCATCATTTTTAATCCTATCATCCATTCTTAATTGCGTAGATTGTGTCTAATCATCATAAGGGTAAACATAACCCCTTGAATGCACACACAGTACAAAACAAAAATTTGAAAATTTCAAAGTCCAAAACATCAGATTTCTCTAAAACGATTTTAATTAATTAATTAATTTTTGTATTTGAAACAAAACTCAATTGTATAGAGCCTTTGGTAAAGTAAATTCACAATTCCCCAACACTTAATTTTCCAAGAAAATATTGTATCTGGTTCTTGGAATTGAAAATATGCAGATGTTTATTCAAAACGATCAGCCCAAAGCACATTAACTCCTAGTACAAATTTTTTAAAAACTGCCACCCAACTATTTAGGCGCCATAGTAAATGTTTATAGAACAGAAGACGACTTAGAACGTAAGATAATTTTTAAATCACCTTAAGCAAATGAATAAAAGGGTATTTATATAACGTATATACAATGTTTAGAATATTTCTATTGCCTTAGGATAAGTATAAAAGATTAGTGGACCTTATGCTAATAACCAACATTTACATTTATTTTAAAATCTTAAAAAGTAAAAGTGAGGTAAGGAGGCGTACTCTAACTGAACAAATTAAAAAGCTCTTAAAATAACCAATAAAACGCTAATCCGAATCAAGTTGCAATCTGATCCGCTCATGCTTAGCTATAATTTTCATTTTAGCTATCGTCATATAATAAAAATTGCTTCATCATCGTCCTTTTTATTTTTCTTCTATTTCTCAAGTATCAATCAATACCACCAATCACAATTTAAGTTGTGAACAAAAGTTAAGAAACACATGAAAATAATACTCTTCTCTTCAATAATAATAATAATGCCCCATTGCTATATTATCAGACCAATAAAATTGATTTCCCTCAAGAAATATTCTTTTCCTTCATCGTCATCGTCTTCGTTTTCGTCCTCGTCACAGAAATGATAATGGCTACAAAAATAACTATGCACATGTCATTATAGCTAAAGCTGTGTATAGCTTCTATAGCTTACATAGCTCGTATAGGAAGTATCAATAGGAAAAAAGTTTCAGAAAGAGGTTTATACATTGAAGCACTCTTATAGCGAACCATGTCCCATCCAGTGGGCATTGTTTTTCTTCTTCATCATAATCATTATCATCATCATCTTAAGGATCATGGAATGAGGATGGTGTGGTGATTTCTTGCGACGATGATATCGGTATGGTTCGGTAGTGGCTTTGGTGAAAGTATTTATGATTGTGTTCGTTGTATTATCCTTTTTTCTCCTTTTTTTGGTGGTTGAGTTTTTATTTTTATACTTTGTGCTTTATTATCCTCCAATATTTGCTTAGGTTGTGGCTCGTGCTTCAGGAAAAAAGCATTGTTAGCAGCTTGTGCCTCTGGGGTAAAATTTCACAAGAAAAATAAATGAGAAGAAAATAATATTTTTTAGCAAAGCATTTTCAATATTTGCTTGGTAATAAGTTTGTTTCTGTCCACGATGCGATAAAAACTGTTTTAAATAAATTGGAAATTAAAATACATCAGAGCCAAATTTAAAAATGTATTTTTAAATTAAAATATACTCGTACACTCATTTCATAAGTATATGTAGCTTTAAATTCTTCGTGTAGCCTTAAAACTGCTGATGACTGCGGTTTGAGTTCACAACTTCCAACGAAATTATTAATTGAGTCATAAAAATAACATTTTCTTGGGAATTATTTATGAGAAAAAAAAAAAACAAAACTTTGCCTAAAATTATTAATCTTAAGTTAAATATAAAAGTAAGGTAAGAAAAACAACATTATACTAAAGCTGTAGGAGGTATCTAGGTACTTAAGAGGAAAATTAGTATGCCCACGGGAGAGTTTATAAAAAGCTATAAGGTGCTGTGATTTCTTATTAAATTCTAATTTACAATTTTTTAAATTGGTCTATAGAAACAAATAAATTATATTAGCTTCAGGGAGAGTGCAAAGGTAACAAATTATATAATACGACGACCATCAGAGTAAATTTTGGTATGTTTTGAGCTAATTTAAATTAAATTACCGTTTTGTTGTTTTTTGCGACGAGCATTAATAGGTTCTAGGAATTTTAAAGGTTTGTTTGTTGTTATTAAGCTTCTTGCGTTTTTTATTAATATCGCCTCTTTTTAAGGGATATTAATCAAGTACCTAATCAAAAAATAAAATAGTACGTTAACTCAAAATTAACAAAATATTGACGAAATTATTTCTTAAAAACGCCAAGTTTTTTAGTAATTTAATAACGAACTACTTTAGCTTTTTTTGTTATCGAAAGATCTTACCAAATAATGGTTTTAAATACAAAGGAAGCAATCACAATTGAAGAAGTTACTTATGCTTTATTAAAGAATGTTTCAAAAACTTTTGCGGGTAAGTTAAAAAAGCGAAACCTTGGATTGTTGGCCACTAATTCCCAAATGACAACTGAAATTTATTGAGTTTACTGGTTACTGTAAAATTTAAACTACAATATTTAAACTATTTCAAGTGTTTTAATTATAGCTGATTGCCTGGATGACACATCAGAGACCCCTAAAATATCAACAGAATTGAGTGGTCGATTTATTAACTACAGCAATCTAAAAAATATTAAATTTGGATGACTTTAAATATCTCAAAACCATATTGAAGGTGTTTGCTTACAAAAATGTAATTTCTTCTCAACATGATTTTAAGGAAAATTACAAACGCACCGTCATTTAGCAACAGGAGATCTGTTGTTGGTAGTACCCGTGGCATGATGGTTAGTGCGTCATGCGAGAGGTCTTGGGTTCGATCCCTGCCTGTACCACCTAAGGTTTTTTTCACGGGTACTGCCTCTTGCGAGGCATTGACAAATTCTCCAAGAGTAATTCTTGTCATGAAAAAGTGCTTTCTCAAATTGGCCGTTCGGATTCGGCATAAAATTGTAGGTCCCCTCCATCCCTGCAATTACTCGCACACAGAAATGGTTGAGAGTTGTAAGTCACTAGGCTCTGGTTCTCTACGGACTAATGCGCCACCTAATATATTTATTTATTTAGATTTGTTGTTGTTGCTGAGAAACGCAATTAGTAGTATAACATGGATAGCTTTCCGTGCTAATATGATATGGCTAAGACTTGATACCCATTTAATGTGCCTACCTGTTCAAGAAAATCGGAATTTTGACTAAGCCGTTGAAACTATTACAGAGTGTATTAGAATGGCGTCGATTGTAAATGTAGGAAGGAAGAAAACTTTGTTAAAATCTTTTTTTAACTTCCCATAGGAAGTTATTGTAATGGGTCCGATTTGTCAAATTGAAAATTTTGACATTTCTCGACGTTTCTAGGTCCCTAGAGTCGAAATAAAAGATTTTTAGAAAGATGTCTGTGCGTGCGTGTGTACGTACGTTCGTACGTCCGCTCAAGAACCAGAAGAGATATCGACTTCAAATAAATTTTGATATACAGATAATAGGGCAGAAAAATGCAGAAAGGGCTCTCAAGAAAATTGCGTGGGTGGTTTTTTTACCATAGCAGTTTAAAAAAAAGGTGAACATTTTGGTTAACCCTAAATATCTCATGAACCAATAACGTTAGAGACTTGAATTTAATTTGATATTATATATTGTAAAGTAATACAAAACAGGTATATTTTTGGAAAAAAAATCCAATTAACGGTTTTTTTTATAAATCAAAAAAACTGAAAAAAAATTAGTCACCTCGAAAATTTTACGACCAAAATATGATTTCTCTCCAAAACAATTTTGTACAACGAAGAATAATGTTTTTGACATCTGATAAAATTTTGAGAAAAATCTAATTGACAGTTTTTTTTATAAAAAATAAGAACCTAAAAAAAAACATTACTCAAAGTTGGGAAAAATTGAATTTCGACTCAAATATCTTTTCAAAAACTTGAGACTAAGGCTTCAAACTTATTTTTTTTTATAAAAAATATTGTTTACAATATTCAGTAAAATTTTGAAAAAAATCGAATTGGCCGTTTTTTTACAAAAAATTAAAAACCGAAAAAAAAATTAACAAAAGTTTGTAAAAATTGATTTTCGACTCAAATATCTTTTCAAAAATTTCAGATAATGGCTTTAAACTAATTTTTACTTATAAGAAATATTGTTTTCAACATTCGATAATATTTTGGGAAAAATCGAATTGACAGTTTTTTTTACAGAAAATAAAAACCTAAAAAAAAAAAACAATACTAAAACTTGGTAAAAATTTACTTTCGACTCAAAAAGCTTTTCAAAAATTAAAAATATTGGCTTCAAACTTATTTTATTTCACAATAAATATTGTTTTCGATATTCAGTATTTTTTTTTATAAATCCAACAGTCCGTTTTTTCATAAAAACATAAAATCTACAAAAAATAGTACGCAAATTTGGTAAAAATTGATACATATAGACAAACTTTTAAGCAAGACAAATCAACAGAAGGGATGGGAAGTTATCAGTGTGGGTCGCATCCCAGCCTCTTTTTTTACAAATTTTTTTTAGAAAGACCAATTCAACATTTTTTTTAAAACTATCTATTTGAACAAGCTTTATTCAAATCTTTGTTTTCAAAAACAGAACCTTTGAGCCCTTTCAACTTGTAAGGACTTAAAAAACTTTCTGGTTCATTGTGAGACTGCTTGGTGACTTTAATACTTTAAAATATTCTGTTACTGAAGTTGAAAAATTTGCGGACTTATTTAAAGAGCTTCTGAACACGGTTACAACTCATCTATCATACCCTTATTGGTTTTAGAATGAGAACTTGACGAGCCAAATATCAATGAAAAAATTATAAAGCAGCAAGTATTGATTACATTCCTGTTGAATTATATAAGAATTCAAAATTCCACAACAATCTAGAAGAGGAAACAGTACTAAAATCGTTTTTAAAAGCATTGATTTTCAATATTTTTAAAAAACGTGATTCGCAGCTTCAAAGCAACTACAGGTACAGGGGAATATCGATCCTACCTATTCATTAGTTGAAGAGAACAAACTTCTTAGTATATTTCAAACTGGTTTTTGTGGACTATCCCTGGTGATAGTATATATGTATATTTGCACAAGAATAGTCCAAATGTGTAGTACCCGTGGTGTGATGGTTAGTGCGTTGGACTATCATGCCAAAGGTCTTGGGTTCAAACCCTCTCTGTGCATCTAAAGTTTTTTTTAACGGGTACTGCCTTTTGCGAGGTATTGACAAATCCTCCAAGAAATGAAATATGCTTTCCCAAATTAGCCGTTTTGAATCGGCTTAAAATTGTAAAACATCCCTAACAACAGTTCTCGACCACAGGAATGGTTGAGAGCTGTAAGTCACTAGGCCTTGTTCTCAAAGGACTGATGTGCTACATAATTAATTTATTTTTATATTGAAAATGTTTTGAACCAAACAAAAATAGATGTTTTTTTGTTGATTTTGGTGCGGCTTTTGGTACTGGGGACAGAATTTCTTCGATCTATAAGCTTTCAACTTTAGGTTTATCGACAGAATTCCTTAAGCTATTTATTACCGTTACTTCTACTGTTATTTGGAATGGAATATCAATGTCAGAATTTTTTAATACAAGAACTGGGGTGGAATCGGCTAAGCTGATAATTGACTATCATTTTAATTCCGTCTGTGTAAAATGATTCAACTCAATTCAATTCGATTGAACAATTTCTGATTATAATTGTCACAATTCATTGTTGCTATGGTGAAATTTTAAAATGATTCCTATAAAATATCTAAATAAAAGTATCAAATTGGCTGTGTTTAAATAACATTTTTATTTCTCTTGTGTTTTTTTTGAATTACGTAAGCTTTGTCGGTCACAAAAATGTGTTTTTGTACCTAAAAAGGGTAACTAAAAAAATTTTTCATTCGGTTTTTGTAAGCGTCTGGTAGCTCAATTCAGAAATGACATATTTGTAGGAAAATGACTATCAAATTTTTCTAGTGACACCTTTTTAGGTATCAATTTGATTATCACCTTACACAGATCAAATTCGATTATTTTGACTGTCAACAATCAACAATCACCTTAGCCGATTCCACCCCTGGTGTGCCTCAAGGTTGTGGATTAAGTTAGATTATGTTTGCTTTGTTTATTGATGATATTTTCAAAGATTTATCGGTTGGAATTGAGTGTGGTGTAATTTTTACTAAGGTGCTTTTAAATGCAGACAATATTCTCATATTGGCAGATAGTCTGATAATTCGGCAGCTTCAAGTAAATAAGTTTAAACGATTTTGCGACTTAGTGGAGCTCTCAATTGATACCATATAAAGTCAAATAAAATGATTTTTAAAAGCTCCAAGTGAAAAAGACTTTCATAAGAAAGGTGGTTCCTTCAACATGAATCATTAGAAATATTGCCAGCGAGTATAAATACTTAGGTTTCCTGATGACATATACATAACCTTGCCCGTTGACCAAATGTTTAAGAAAAATGTGTTGCAGTTGTCTATAGATGTAAGGTAGTTTACTCTCTATATCTTCAATGTTTGAACAAAGCTCAAAAATCTTCAACAAGATTGATTTACAAAGATTTAAACCACATTATGTACTGAAGCAATTATTTTAACGAAAAACTTTCCTCTAACCAAATTAGTATCATTTTTAAAGAAGAACCGATATGCTTATAATTTCAATCATAAACCACACAGAAGTGGAATAATAGATAGCACAAACGCTATCTAATCACTTCGGATTATCATTACAAAATGGAGTCAGAGGCTCGTCTAAATGCAACCAAAAGAATCGAATCGAAACACCAAAGAACAGAAGATTTGTTAAGTTCATTATCTTCAACTTACCTATATAAACGTCTTTCAGCCAGGTCTACTTGATATTTAGTTTGTTTTCCATTAATCACATTATAACTCACTCTCTAATCTAAAGACGGTTTTTGTATACTTCAAGTCATCCAACAAAACAACATCTCAGTCTTTCAATTCGCAGTTCAGTTTTTCTTATATTATCTAGAGACTAAAGTTGGAATCCGAAGATTCCCTTGACTCACTCTGGTTGAGGTCGATCCAGTGTTAAGTTGATTATTTTTCGCTTTCCATACCATGTTATAAAAATCTCCATTTGTCATTCTCGCACAGTCGTAAATCAATATGTAGGCCCTAGTTCCCAAAGATCTGTCATGTCACCCATTTAATTTATTTAAATCCTAACACCCATTTCATCTGTTTGCAACCCAAAAGGTGGTAGAATAAGTTACATAAAACAACAATTTAAAAATACTCATTTCATACTTCAATTTTGAATACCTATTACCTCATATCACTAAAGTATGCTTTCAAAACCTTATTTCAGCCTGAATTTTTTCCAAGTTAAAAAAACACAAATTCCAACCCTTTTTTTTTGCCTCCAGATTCCAAAGAGAGGCAAATATTTGTTCTAGCAATCATCACTACACTTTGCCGTGATAAGTTAACAGCGGACTACACACGTTCGCTCCGGACGACAGGACACACTCCCTTCTGATATTAGCACCAAAGATAGATATAGGAAGTAACCCCATCTAACAGCATCTTTTGCCCTTGATGCCTTGCTTTGCCTTGCCTTAACATCTCAAAACCACACACACAGAATTCAAGGATAAGCGAGAGAGAAAGCGGACCCAGATGTCCTGTGCTATATTACTAGACAGAAACATCAGTATTCTACACAAAATCAGACATATCTATCTTTACGAGTATCTACACACTTTTTCACACAAAGTGGGTTTTAGGATTTAAGCTTTAAGGGCTGTTTATAGTATGTTCGAGTTTGGTCTTGTATAGATAAGGAAGAAGGTAGTGATGGTGTAGAGGGTGTGCAATGTGGGGCATGTGGTATAGTTTTCGCCTGGGTATCCTCTAATCCTGTGTAAACTTCGTTTGTTATATCAATCTCGCACAGTTCAGCAGAATTCTGAGTTCTAAGTGAGAGTGTTAAAGTTCACGATGATGAGCAAGCAAAAGCAACCATTATAACATGAAGCTTCGGCTTCCGTTGAATGCACGCCACGTCGTCGTCGTCCTCGACATAGTCCTTCGTGTTCCTTGTAAGCAAATCTGAGAATCTGACAAAAAGAAAAAAGAACAAGTAGAAGAAAAATAAACAGAGTCATCGAGATTTAACAGCATTCCTTTGGAGATATATTTATTTTTGTTGTTTTTAAAATGATGCACCACTTTTGCCATCACAATGGCTGCTCTGGGTCGGGTTGGGGTCGAAAATTTTAGCTCGTTACAAGGTTTAAATTTTAAAGTGGATCTGGTCTAGCAGATGGTGAACAAAAGAACTGAGTTTTATTACGAAACTATACCAACGATTTGGTAATGTTTTTATGTTTCTCTTGTTAGGGCGAATATTGGACTCATGAAAAATTAATGTTTTGATTTTGTATGAAACTTAACATCAGATGTGAGATCTGAATAAAAATGTATATATTTCGAGAATGTATACTTATTGCATACATTTTATGTCAACTTTCCTAATAATGTTTCATACACGAATTGCTTGATCATGACAAGAATTCGGAAACAATGTTTCCCTGTTGTTATTTTCGATGCGGTTTAGGATTTTGAGAACCAATTTAATAACTCCACTTTTAATTCAGTGTCTTTAATTATAATCTGTCAGTTTTGAACACAAACATTGTGTTCGAGGTATTATGACCTAAATTATTATCGTTTGAAAGACCTATTGTTTAAATAGTATTTCTAGATGACTCGCATACAAAATGTCTTAAGATTCTGGACGATATAACATACATAATTCAACTAACTTCTTGGTAAATTGAGAGCAGGTATGCTTTGTGGTTCATTTGGGATAAGTTTGTAACTTCAGACCAACTCGCAAGAACTATAGTTTAACGTCTTTCAAATCGGATGATTCAGGTGTCCAGTTCAGATGACCTTATTTTGATCGCACTCAAAGGGCTTCCTAATACTTCTAATGTTAAATTATTAAAAATTAAGGAATGTTTTTGATAGAAGTTGTCACTTGTCAGTGCATATTTGTTTTGAATTCCTGAATATTACAATGATGGGAAAAGACAGAGTGTGTTAAGGTATTTCACATTCACGAAGTACGGCTAAAGAACGAATCTCTGTACTTGCCTGCTATGCAAAACAGTCATTAGCTTGTGAGTGTGCGTGTCCAATTCGGTCACTTTAGCCTTCGTTTAATAGTGTCAATAAGTTCATGTCTCGTTGGCCTATATAGTTCTTCATTGGAAATATGATTGGCCCAGAAAACCCTTAAGATGCTTCGTGGACACATATTAACATTTGAACGTTTGCTTCAGTCGAATGGACTGAGATAAGGCTATATCTTGAAAATTTAGAATGAAACAACAACAACTTGTGTGTGCTACCACCAAGTTCATAGGCTGGAGCTATAGCTATTTCACGGGGACCAACCCGTGAAATAGCTTTCTGATATCGATGTCCAAGCGCCTCTAACCTGTCCTACGCCACAATTCCTGGTTAGATATTGTTTGTGGCCAGCGAATTTTAAGGATGTGACGCAGACAGCGATTCACAAAAGCCTGTGATTTTCTCGAGATGGTGTCCGAGACTTTCCATGTTTCACAAGCATATAATAGCACGGATTTCACATTGGAAGAATCTCAGTTTAGTGCGTAAGGAGACTTGACTGGATTTCCAAATTTGAGACAGAGCACCAAAGGCAACGCGAGCTTTATTTATTCTGCTTTTTACGTTCAGATCCGTACCACCATTTCCTGATACAATACTTCCGAGGTAATTAAATTGTTCGACCTCTTCAACAGGCGTGTCATGCAGAATAATACGATGTTGTGTTGGGGGGCCTGTTAGCATTATTTTTGTCTTTCTGCTATTTATTTTAAGACCGCACGATTCTCCTTTCACCCGTAAAGTTTGACACATCTCGTTCAGCCCACTGATGTTATTTGCCATGAGACATATATCGTCGGCATAGTCTAAATGGCTAAGCCTTTCAAACGTTCTCCATTGAATACCTTGCCTCTCAGTTGTACCGACGCTGGCCGTCAGAACATCATCTATCGCCAGCAGAAAAAGAATTGGCGATAAAACATCCCCTTGTCTCACACCCTGCCGCACTTCGAAAGAGTCGGATAGCTGCCCATTATGCAACACGAAACACCTTGCATTGATGTAGGACTCCTTTATAATGGCAACAATTTTTGGCGGAATTCCTCTCCCAAGAAGTGATCTCCATATACATTCTCGGTTAACTCGGTCAAATGCCTTCTCAAAATCTACAAACATGAGGTTTAGGGGTGTTTGAAATTCTGCAGTCTGCTTGAGAACAATGCGTAAGGTGTTGATATGGTCAAATATGGTCATGGAGACAATACTTCCAAGAAATTGGAAACTCACTGCTTTCATTACTAAAGAGTGATTTTTTAGCTATTATCTTTTTGGCAACACTGGTTTAAACAGCTGATGGACGTTTCGTGTTTTGTTTTACGGTCAAACATCTTCAATTTGGTCTATAATTTAACCATGAATCGTCTTACAAACGAACAACGCTTGCAAATTATTGAATTTTAGTATCAAAATGCGTTCATGAAGCGCTTCTTACCGAAAAATTGTGTTCAGCGACCAAGCTCATTTTTGGCTCAATGGGTACGTAAATAAGTAGAATTGTCAATTTTGGAGTAAATATCAGCCAGAAGCATTGCAAGAGCTAAAAATGCATCCACAAAAAGTAACAGTTTGGTGCGGTTTATGGGCTGGTGGCATCATTGGACCGTACTTCTTCAAAGACGATGCAAATCGTGACGTAACTGTGAATGGTGAGCGCTACCGAGAGATGATATCCAACCGTTTTTAGCCCAAATGCAAGAGCTTGACTTGCATGACCTGTGGTTTCAACAAGGCAGTGCCACATAGAATGCGCAACAATGGACTTATTGAGAGGCGAGTTCGTTTATTTCACGTTCGGGACCGGTCAATTGGCCGCCTAGATCGTGCGATTTAACGCCTTTAGACTATTTTTTGTTGGGCTATGTTAAAGCTCATGTCTATACAGACAAGCCCTTTTCAATTGACGCATTGGAAGACAACATTGAAGCATTTATTCGTGAGATACCGGCCGAAATGTTGGAAAGAGTATCTCAAAATTAGACTAAGCGGATGGACCATTTGAGGCGCAGTCAAGGTCAACATTTGCATGAAATAATCTTCAAACATTAAATTATATGGACCGTACTATCGATTCAAATAAAGATTTCATGCATTTTTTGAATTGTATGTGTTTTTTTTTTTGAAAAACTTTCTTATAGCTTTTAAAAAATCACCCTTCAGTTGTTCAGCAAAGTTTATCAGAGAAGTTGGCTGAGAGGTTTCGATTCTGAACATCTTGGTTTTTCTCGTGTTGATTTATTATCCCCACGATTTCTAAATCTCTCTTTGCCTTTGTTGTCATTTGTTTTTGATCCATTATCCTATGAGATAGCATCGTCAGCATATTCTAGAAGTTTCAGATATGCTGTAAGAGTCCAACCGTTTTCTGTCAAGGCTGCATGCAGCACACCACTGAAAAACAAAAGAATTGGTGGCAAATGCCATCCTGTCTGACTCCGTTTTAGACTTTAAACTCTTAGTATAAAAGTAACATTTGTGTTATGTGAATTTGGGACAAATCATAAGTCGCCTTTACAATACAAATGAGTCTATCCAGGATATTACTCATCCGCAAAGCAAGTCAGATAATCTCCCTTTTTAAAATAAATAAGCAGTAGGTGAAATGGTGATCAGTATTTGACTCACTGTTCAATTATGAATGGCCGTTAGTATATTGATATGACCAATGCAGGATAATCCAGTACGTAATCTGGCTTGTTTAGTGTAAAGTGTCGCTCCAAAGTTTTCGTTAAAAAATAAATTGGGTGGCCCAACAGTCCGTTGAGAACCAGAGCCTAGTGACTTACAACTCTCAACCATTCCTGCGTGCGAGTACTGTTTTATGCCGAATCCGAAAAGCTAATTTCAGAAAGCACTTTTTATGACAAGAATTACTCTTGGAGAATTTGTCAATTAAACGCAAAAGGCAGTACCCGTCAAAAAAACTTTAGATGGCATAGGCAGGGATCGAACCCAAGACCTCTGGCACGACAGTCCAAATCACTTACCATCATGCCACGAGTACTAAGAAGTTTTCTTTAATGAATTTAAAAACAATCTTTGGTACTATTTGGCTACTGCAGGCAAAACGTAAAAACCTCTCCATCAAGTCCACACTTCATTAGATCCCGTTTTTAAAGAGCTTACCAATCATTCCTTTCTCCATTCTTCGGGGAAGAAATGTATGCTGCCTTTGTGACCGTTTACAGAAATTCACTCAATGAACGCTGCTTGTAACAATTATGTGGGAATGCCTTCAAGCCCTACCATTTTCTGGTTTTTCAGTGATTGTCTTCCTTGCTGGGGGTACGTTATCGGGAATTTTTTGAATTGAGCAACTCAGAAGAATTAATTGAATGTTGCTTGGTTTGAAACAAAAGCAATGCTCCTTCTACCAAGCTCATGCTAAATCATCAGGGCCCCTGATATATCTTTCACCGGATGATATTTTGAGCTCTGAACACCAGCGAGCTCTATGGCTATCGTATAAAGGGCAGGGTTCTAATGTTGCACCTGTATTAAACTATGTTGAACCACCTTGACCTTACCTTCCTTTCGTTGATATTTTCCCGATTTTCTTCTGAATTCTAAATGCATCATAAAAAGATAGCTTGGTTTATGTTCCAAATTTCGATTTTTGGAAACGTTTGTTCCTAACACTCAGTTCGTAGAAGTTACAGCATATTACATAGGGAAGCGCTTGTTTTGACTCATGAATTTCCGTCAATAAAATTAATGTCTGTTGTGTCCTTTTTATCGGTTTTATTTTTTAAACAAATACTTGGTCCTTAGAACGGGAGAGGGAATCATTCGACGTACTGAACACGTACAATGTAGGTCAATTGTGCAAGCCGACATAACTGACAATAGGTCTTTTTTTCGTCCAGTTTTCATTTTTTCAATTCCTCCATCCTTATTTTGTCTGCGCAATTGTTTTTCCTTTGTTTTTGGGTTAATTTGGAAACAACAACTGTGAACTCTTTGTATATACGACTATAAGGATCGTGACCAAACATCCTGCATACGTGAGCAGTTTTAAAAACATACCATAAATATTTTCTTTTTTGTTCATATTTATTTTATTTTCATGATAATTTCCGAACCCTTGGCTTTTGTACATACATATATAAATTTAAACGGATGTCATTTTCGATAAAACAAAAAGCCAGAGAAAACACGTAACATTTTTTTTACATCAAAATATGTTGGTTGAATGAGAAATTTGCTATCCTATCAAGTTGGTTTTTATTTTTTTAATTTTTTGAATAATAAAAATATTCTATGAAATATTATTTTGAGGAAGCTCTTTGAAAAATGAATTTTACTCCCCTTAGGCGTTAGCATGTAATGAAACAGAATTTTTTTGAATATTTTTATATTTTTTAGTATAAATATCCCACCTACTCTAACTTTTCTACTCAACTCAACTCATATATGTATAAATTTACATCCAGAGCCAGAGGGTACTCGTCAACTTCTCCAATTATTAACTTTTTGATGTTCCAACATCAAGGATATAAGGAGTCAAATATGCATACGCAACGCACATCCATATCCATCAGCCATATTCATTCTGTTTGTAATTTTTTGTTTGAATTAAAAAATAATTTTGTTTTTATTTTTTGGAATTTTTGTTTTTTATTTTATGTTAAAGGTTGACCCAATGTTATTTTATGGATTATAGAAAAATATAAAAATGTGATATTAATAATGTCAAATATTTTGTTTTACAAAGGAATTTCTGCTTTTTTGAGATTGAGGTTAATAAATTATTTCTATGCCATACTGTTTAGCCCGGTTGGGCTAGGCCTACATCATGTACCAATATTGAACTAAAAAAGAATTAATCCGAATATTATAATCGTCCAGGAACCACGCAAAAATACCGACAAAGCGATGGAGAATTCCATTTAAATATCCTTAATGCTTCCTTAAATTATACCCCACATTTAGAGTGAATCGAATTTCAAGCGGGGAGCCTGAAGTGTATTTATATTTAAATTATTTGTAACCTACATGTTTTTTCCAAAGCAAAAGTACAATGTTTAAAAGGTCATTCTTAAAAATTACTGCAAATAGCTTGGTGGGAGTGGAGGGATCTAGAACATGGTGAAATTTAAAAATAAAATTCATTAATCATAGTTCGATAGTTCAATACATTTACTGTAACAGTGGAACATTGAGGAAGAAGATGCTTTAGCAATGGTTCTTGAGCTTTTAATACTACAATTCTGCTTATTAACAAAACCTTTAAAGTGAAAATAGGTGGTGTCACTTCTGAATTTTTGATGAAAATCCAGATGCATTTCAAGTACTCATTCAGCGATGAAATAACGTTGAAGGCCATCTGCTGGGTTCAGTTCTTGTGTTAACTTAAATTATAAATATTTAAGACCTAAGTCTTTATGCAAAATGGGGTGTAGCGTCATTTGTCTGATTTCAAGATCGTTAAGAAATCGAAAGGGTTTTTGTCACAAAGCGGTCTTATCAGTTGCTTCACGCCGAAGTGCTTTAGTTTTACAGACTGTGACTTGTAAACTTCACGTGAGCCATAGATACCGGGAACTTGTTTATATATCCTAAACTTTTTACTTTTTCTTTCAAGTTGTTTTCAAAATACTCCTTGAGGAGTCCTTGAGGACTAGAATTTCAATTGTGCCATAGTTTTTCAACAATTTTCAAAATATGCTGCTAAATTATCCCACTTTGAAGTACCTAATTCCGGTTTGTTCCGTCTTCGATCTGATAGAGCGGTGCTTTCGACCCATACCGACTATATGGGTAAAAATTTCGAGTTCAAAGATTAAGTGTGTTTGGCACCAATCGAGTTTTAACTTTTCTAAATACCAAATGTTCACCTAAAATAGTTTTCACTGATCCTTCCAGCATTCTAAAAATGTCAGTGTATTTTTGGGCGGTCAATCGATGGTTTGGAATCACCAATTCTATGATGTTTTTGTCTTCCTTAACCCTCTTTGAAAAAATGAAATCTTGTTTTTAATGGTCTTGAGGTCTTGGGTTCAATCCCTGCCTGTGCCATTTAAAGTTTTTTTCACGGGTACTATTGCGAGTCATGAAAAGTGCTTTCTCAAATGAGCCGTTCGTATTTGGCTTAAAACTGTAGGTCCCCTCCATCCCTGACAACAGTACTCGCACACAGGAATATTTGAGAGTTGTAAGTCACTAGGACCTAATTTATTAAAGACTAAACTATCACCTAATTTTTTAAAGACTTTGACGAATAATTCAGGCTGAGTTCGACCGAGGGCATACATTATGTTGTCTTTGAGGGTCGCGGTGTTTTGCGGCTTGTTTGTATAGACCTGCGACCTAAGAAAACCCCACAAGAAAAAGTCTTAAAAGTGTCTAATCACACTATCTTGGTTTCCAATTCACGTTGCCTCGGTGAGAGCTAACCATGCCACGAAACTACTCGCCCAGAATATCGATTATGTCATGAGTTGTGTGGCGCGAAGCAACATCCTTTCTTCGGTGTCTATATCATAGAGTTCAGACCCTAAGAATTTGGTGATTATTGGCCTATAGCGTTCACAGCGCCCTTGACGGTTATGACTTGTCCAGCATTATTTTCGAAGAAGTACGGGTTAATGATGCCTCTAGCCCAAAATTAATACTAAACAATAACTTTATTTGGATGCATTGGGACCTCGTTAATCTCGCATGTTTCTGTGTCGTCCCAAATCTGGTTCTAGGCATTCATCATAAAATGGGCCTTATCGCTGAAGATGATTTTCCGAACAAATTTTGATCAACACCCAATTTCTCCAAAATCCAATTAGCGAACACATGACAACGCTGCGTGTGATTGTTTGGTTTCAGCTCCTGAGCCACTTGGATTTTGTATGGATGCAGGCACAAATCAGTGCGCAAAATTCGCCATATTGTGGTTTACGATAGGATAGGTTCTTGTTAGTGACGCGCAATTAACTGCCTAAGATTTTGCTGCACACTTTTACGGGCAGCGGAGATGTTTTTGGCAGATCTTTCGTTTTATTGACGGGTGTAGGATGATTGTTAACTGAGCCGGTGGACTCGAACTTGGGCACCAAAAGTTTAGAGTTTTATCATTTTTGTACGTGTTGCTGGACGCTATAGCTTGCCATGATGATTTGTCGTTAATAAATGATTAAAATAAGATATTTTGACAGAAAGTAAAAGAAACAAATATGTCCACCACGAGCTGTCAAAATCAAGCCGTTCCTATGAGAAAGCTTTATAAGATAAAGATTCTCTTAAGATACACAAACTAATTTGAAGGGCACATTGTGGAATGAGTATTCTTATCCAGTTCATTAATGGACACAATAGATCTCCAGGTCACAATACATTATTAACCCATTAATCTATTCATTTATTCATTCAAGGAAGTGTAAGGAAAGTGTAAACGCAACTCTCCACCAAAACTCAACCAAAAACCAATAGTCTTCTAAATAAAAAAAAAGTCATTAAAACACTCACATCTTTCAAAAGTCAAAGTCTAGTCAAATCCAGGAGTTATGAGTTATGTACGTACTTATAACCCTTTGATCATTTAATACAAAATTTATTGTGAAATACCTAAAAATGTTGAAGCATATTGAGTAATCTTTTTTTACATTTTGTGTACAAGCTTAATTCTCTTTGGGATTTTAAGGACTATTAATATTTATTTATGTGCAGGCAGACATTATATAAGCCCATGGTTTATGCTCAGCGGGGGTTTTTCTACATATAGAAATATCTACGAAAATGTACATAATTATATTTTGGGTTAATTTTCAATGAAATTTCATGCGGTATTCAAAAAGAATATAAAGAAAATTTAATTAGTTTTCATTGTCGTTCGGTACATATTTTATTTATATGTATGTACATACATACACAGCCAAATATGGTAAAGGTAATTTTGGTTTTGAATGGTAAATTTATGTGATTGACGGTGATTGAACCAGTTGTTAAATTAAATCTATTGATTGATATTATATGCTTAAAAATATATATATTATTGCTTATGGTTAAAACCTACCTGGGAATAGAAAATTATAATCAAAAAAACATGTTAATATATTTAGGATATGTATGTAGATACTCAATCACGCTCAAAACACACGTTGAGGTCATAATTTTTGTGTTTGTAGAAATTTTGTGGTATTATTAATTTTATTTAATTGATGTTTTTGGGAATAACATACATTTTTTTCCAATTAAATATTGATACATAGGTTAGCTAGGTACATGCATTATATTGTATTTGTTGAACATTTTTAATTGGTATATACCTACCTGTGTGTTTTAAATTTCTAATTTAATTTGAGTTTTTTTCGATGTATTTTTTTAATTTTTGCATGAAACAGATATTTTAATTAAATATAAACTAATTGCAAACGAAATTATTAATATCAAATAAAAAATCATATTTCTCATTTTTGTTTTTAACGTTAGAAACTTTTTCTCAATAATTGATGTTTCCAGAATTGGTAAATTTTCAACAAAATTAAACTACTATTTTGTTTACATAGATCTGATTTTTGAAATTATACGATGTTTTTATATATTATTTAAAACTTCCCGTTAGAATTGATTGAATTGGTATGATTTATCTTATTAAAATTTTTACTGAAATTCCATTTTATCATATTTTAAATTTAATCTGTGTGTTCAAAGGAATTATTTTTACCTCAAAAACTGTAATAAAATTATATTACTGATATAATTTGTAGAATCACTATTTGACCGGTCGTTTTTGATAAAAATAAAATACACTACTTTAAAATATCGAGTGTTTTTAAAGAGCTTGAGAATTTTAAATAATAATACATGACAGACAAATGTTTGAAAAACATTTTCATCATTAAAATCTAGTAGACAATTTAAAATTGATTTCAATATACGATTTATGTACCATGCGGTTTTGAGTCCATTTCATCACATTTTGTTCACTACTGCTGCTACTACTTCTACATTGGTGGCTTGAACATTTACTTCAAATGCTGGTTTGTTGATATTGGCATTAAATTTAAACAATTTGGAAGCATGTTCTTTTTATTTAAAGTTTCTTGATAATTTTCAAAACCTTACAAAACAGAAATGTTAAGACAGTTTGACAACTGTCAAATCATAGAAAAATAACCATCGAAACGTCTCATAAAGCTAAAAAAAAACATCTTGTACTACTTCCTGTAGTAAGGAAACATTTTCAAATCGGTTTAAAATTGCTTAATACTTATAAAATTGATAACTATTAAAATTAAAAGTGTTGAGCAATGAGTTTTTTTTTCAGATTTTGCGACTTTAAACTTATGAAATTTCATGCAGTGTTACTTTGGGGAAATTAAATTTTTTAAATTGTTTATTAAATAAGTAAATATTCAAATTGAACATATTTAAGTTTATATTAAAATCTATTTAATAGATTTTTTTGAAAAATATACACCTCTAAAAATGCAACTTTTAACGGGTTAAAAGTCTCGAATATTTCAAAATAAGAAAAGTTATCAGTGTTGGTCGCATCCTAGAATTTTAAATGTCAATGATTCTTTAAACAAATTTACAAACCTTAGAAAATTATCGAAAATAATAACATTCGATACCCATAAGTAAAAGCAAAAGATGTAATTCAAATTAAGTGTACATTAAAATTCTTTATCTAGCTAATTCCTATAAATATATAAGTTCAAATTAAGATGATTTGCTTTGTTAAACCCGCTATTAGAAATGTTTCGCTTTGAAGGTTATACTTTTCAAAAGAGCTATGAATAACTTCTACATTGAAACCAAAATCTAAAATCAAATTTAAACTGTAAAATTATTAAATAGCTATTGAAAGTTTTCTGAGAATAACTTACTGATTTTACGTGTTAACGTAACTAAACTCAATTTGGTTGGAATATATTTTATTTTTGTTGATAAAAAGTTGAAATTCAGTTTGTACGAATTTATTCAATATGATAACATATTTCCAGTCATATAATCCTCTTAGAAAATTGTTTCCTTTTACTGCAATTTGCATTGATATATCGGTAAGATAACTTTCATGAGGACGGTTTGACATTTATTTCCACAAATTCGCTATACAAAAATCGGCTCATTATTTTAATATATAAAAATGTCTATCAATACAATTTTTCTTTTGTTTTAAACAAATTACAAACTAAACATAAGGTCGATGGAAAGATATATTATTCCAAGCCCTTAACTTATCTTATGTTGTTAGAACAATTTTGCTCTTGAGAGACAAAAATTGTGATCTATTATTAATATAAACATTTTATACTTGGACAAACCGGGAGTCAAATTTTGTGTTGGTTTTGTAAGCACACTAGACAGTCTTCAAGAGTTTTAACGAAAAAGGTATCTTTTTTTATATATAAAACCGCAATTGTATCTTGAAATAATAATGAAGGATATCATATTTAAAATTAATTATTAAGCTATTTTGTTCCTTAATTGCACCTCACGCTTGATACGACTTATTATTCATGTAACTAGCCTCTGTGATGTTGAAGTTCATAAATTTTTTCACTTATAAATTTAATTTTTAAAACAAACTAGCAAACCCGGCGAACTCCGTTTCGCCACCAGATGGCTTCGTTTTTTGTTACATTTCGTTTGGGGATTAAAAGATGAAGAAAAATTATTTTTATTTCATAATAAAAATAATAATTGGTTTCCCAACTCGTTTTTTTCCCAAGTCTTTTCACCGCAAGTCGAGTACCGTTGGAAAGTCGAGGTGGATTCAAATAACGCAATATGATAATAACTGAACCAACTTTGAGTTGCAAGTTATGTGGTGGAAATCCCGGTAATACCAAAGAGTTCAAAAACTCCGTGTTGGTAAGAGTAATTAATCCAGTTGTCGCATCAACTGGCACTTTTCCATTTCCAACAGCTAACAATTGTTTGGAAAATTGTGCAGCACTTTGATCATTTTGAAGTTGAACTCTCATACTGGGAATTACTGGCAACGTCTACCTGAAATCGCCTGCCAACAATAATATCAAGCCGCCAAAAAATTTTATTTCGTCGAAGATCCTTCAGTGTGAAGTTGAGTGCTTCAAGTGATTTCTTATGTGCCAGTGTGCACTCATCCCAAACAATGAGGTTGCATTGCATCAACAATTTTCCATTGCACTGGATCGGGAAATATTGCATGTTGGAGTATCAATTGTGTTTAAATTGAGTGGCAACTTAAGCGCAGAATGTGCAGTACGACCGCCATCTAGAAGAGTTGCCGCAATTCCAGATGATGCTAACGCCAAAGCTATGTCACATCTTGATCAAATAGTGACCAAAATCAATGAAATGACAAATGTTTTCCCTGTTTCTCCAGGTGCGTCCAGGAAGAATAGACCACCAGTATTATTGTCCACCGCTTGCATTAATGTTTCGTATACTTGTTTTTGCTGTTCATTTAGCAAGGGCACATTATTTCGAAAGAATTCCTGCAAGGTATCAACATTTTATTGCAGCTCTTGGCGCAATCATTCCTACTTCAATCAGTAGCTTGTTTGCAATAGTCAAGCATTGATCCTCAATCAGAATCATTCCTTCATTGTAGATTTCATCGGTTATTTGCATGTCGGGATTATTCGTTCGAATGCGCAAGCGATGTTAGATATCTTCACATATGTCGTCTTTGTATTTGTTCCATAACTGAATTGGTTGTGAAGGGAAACATGTGGTGATGATAATTGCGAACAGCGTTCGTATTTGGTACGCATTTGATCAAACAACTGAATTCTCAAGTGTTAAATCCCAATGAGAATCGTTCTCCAGCAAACCCAATAGTTGACATGCCTCTCGATATGTTTGGCATTGGTGGCCTGGCCATTCACAGTTTTCAAATGCGCAAATGATTTTGGTCCTCGTACATTTACCAACAGCAGTCGCAAATAAAAACATTCATCATTTCAAGGATGAACAGTGTACATGCGACCTAGCGCATCAGTGGAAAACACCTGTGGCCAATCTGGAACTGGGATTCCTTGTTTGCGACGTTTGATTTCAAGTGTAATACTTGGGCATTTCAACGTACATCAGCGTCGCTGCGAATGGATCTGCTTCACACTTTGCAAAGAAGCTTGTCAATGTTGTCGATGGTGGTCTTTCAGCTCGTTGTACAGCATTAGCCTCAGAAAAGTAAACTCTTTGTCCATTTTCCAAATGCACTGCTAAAAGTACAACTGTGGGATATCTTTCATGAATGTGAAATGACAATAATCGCCACAGTGCTTCGTTAGTACTGACGTATCTGCCCATTTGGAAGTTGCTGATTTCGTCATTCGCATTTTCCGACGCAATACCAAACACAGCCATACCGGTGCCTTTTGTGACGTGATAAAAAAATACTCACTACATTTTTTTAAAAGTCGTTTTTGCATTTTTTTCTTATTATCTTTAAAACAAACGTTATTTGAAGTGCATATCTCTGACGTTTCTAGAGATATGGTTGACTAAAAAAGTTCCCAAAAGTAAGCTTTGGCTTAGAATATAGGGCCCTTGAAACGTCAAAGAAATCGGAAATTTTACAATAGCTTTCTATAGGAAACTAAACGGAGTTCACCGCTTTTCTGTTTAAAATTTTCCTGGATTTTGTCTGCTATAAACCTCACGGAGCCCGAGACCTTTCCAACGAATGCAAAACCGTGGAAATCGGTTCGTGCGTTCTGGACTTATAGATAGCGTCAGGAAGGAAAACCCGACTTATTTTTATATAGTACGAGTAGATTTCTAGTAAGAGGAATCTTTGCAAAGTTACAAAAATCTAAATTTATTTTTAGATCAATTTATTATTTTAAGGGTAGATTTATTATAATAGTATTTATCAGTAAACAACTTTGTTAAAGTTTTGATCCACTACAAATTGTACCTTTTTTAAATTCTAAAATAAGTTACTTGTTACTCTCATTTATAGTTTTTTAAATACATCAAAGACATTTTCTAACTACAGCTTAACATAATCATTACCACTGCCAATGAAAATTAGCATCAGCATTAAACATGCAATATTAAAATTGAACGTATCTAACATATGGATATGTGTGTATAACAAGCGACGAATATATTGAACATGGTTCATTCAGTTATAGGGAAAGTTAAAATTTACTTATATTCATAGGACAAGGACAAAATTACATTTTGCTCTAATAATAATTTTATGATAATATTGTGTGACTAGATTTCAATATGGATTTTTACCATCATATTATAATCATCATCATCAGCACAAACGGGTCATTAACTGCTGTACTCGTATAATATGTAAAGTAGTTATAAGCATATTTGGCTTACTAGCTATCGTGTGTTGGAACTACATATGTATATACTAACGTGGATCTAACGTGAGTTTCTGTGAAATTAATGTCCATCATGACATTGTCCTTTTGTCCAACATCAGGAACAAGAATGAAAATAGGATATATTCATAACTTCTACGATATTACCGAAAATTGCAACGTTTTAGGTTTTAGACAATTTAATGCTAAACTTCGTTGTGGTTTTGGTCATTTTAAATTTTAGTTGAATTTTACCGTGTATATATTCATAATTACCAATAAAAAAAAAGAGGTTGGGATGCGACCCACACTGATAACTTCCCATCCCGTCTGTCGATTTGTCTTGCTTAATAGTTTGTCCAAATTTATCAATTTTTACCAAATTTGAGTACTATTTTTTGTAGATTTTATTATGTTTTATGGAAAAACAGACTGTTGGATTTAAAAAAAAAAATTACTGAATATCGAAAACAATATTTTATATGAAATAAAATAGGTTTGAAGCCAATATTTTTAACTTTTGAAAAGCTATTTGAGTCGAAAGTAAATTTTTACCAAGTTTTATTATTGTTTTTTTTAGGTTTTTATTTTTTGTAAAAAAAACTGTCAATTCGATTTTTCTCAAAATTTTACCGAATGTTGAAAACAATATTTCTTATAAGATAAAATTAGTTTGAAGCCAATGTCTCACATTTTTGAAAAGATATTTACGTCGAAAAACAATTTTTACCAACTTTCATACATTTTTTTTAGGTTCTTATTTTTTGTAAAAAAAAACTGTCAATTCGATTTTTCTCAAAATTTATTCTTATGTTGAAAACAATATTTCATATAAGTTAAAATTAATTAGAAGCCATTATCTCCAATTTTTGAAAAGATATTTGAGTCGAAAATCAATTTTTACCAACTTTTGTTAATTTTTTTTTCGGTTTTTAATTTTTTGTTAAAAAACTGTCAATTCGATTTTTTTCAAAATTTTACTCAATGTTGACAACAATATTTTTTGAAAGATAAAAGTAGTTTAAAGCCAATATCTCAATGTTTTGAAAAGATTTTTGAGTCTAAAATCAATTTTTATCAACTTTTATTAATTTTTTTTTAGGTTTTTATTTTTTGTAAAAAAACTGTAAATTTTTCTCTAAACTGCTATGGTAAAAAAAACTGCCCACGCAATTTTCTTGAGAGACCTTTCTGCATCTTTCTGTCTTTTTATCTGTATGACAAATCAGACCCATTACAATAACTTCCTATGGGAAGTTAGAAATAAATGCGTTTATCAATTGTATACCACTCCATTGTAATAGTGAATTTGTCAAATATTTAAACAAATAAATTTCAAATAAAGTTTGGCAAAAACACGAAGTTAAATTTTGTTTCACAAAGAAAAAAAAAGTTCGTTATGGTTGAACAACGCTTTACAAAAGGTGGAATTAAGTTATATAGCAACATATTTTATTTTGTCGAAAAAACAACAATATTGATTTGGGGTTAATTTAAGTTGATATACAAAAACATCATTATTTGATATTTTTATCTCAAAAATTGATTAAAGTGCTTTAAAAATACTACTTAGATAGTTTTCAATCTCTAATATATAAATAACAGCTAAAACGTGAATTGATTGTGTACTTTTTGAAATTAGTATATAATTAACAATAATGTCATTACATAATATATCAGGTTTAAGTTTTCATGGTCACCAATCAATGAGAAATTATCGGTGTGTTTCCGACACTCACCCCCCTTTTTTTTTAATCAGTTGCATCTAACCAAATATTATAAAAAATTACAATATCCGTATTTTGAACAGTCATCAATAGTCGTTAACTTCCCTTTTGCCTCTAATTTATAGAGTATAATGACTATAAGGTCTATAATTGTAACACTATCCAAGAGTAATTTTGATTGATACACATCATTAATTTCATTATAAACACACTCCTTTACTTTCACACATCACAAATCTTTTATTTTTTGTTGCTATTTATATATATGTATATCTACATACATATATGTAAAATTATAACTAAACTAATGACACAAATTATTTTCCTGAATATTACATTACAACACTAATGACCACTCTAATCGTGATCAAATTTCAAAAAAGCTATAAGCAATAAATAAATATCAACAATCCAGTTGCTTACAATTGCCCAAAAAAAAAATATTATAATTGTTTAACAAATAAATTTTGTTGTATACCTACTTGCAACAGAAACACACACTTTTCTATGTCAAGAACAAAAACTATACATCAGATGCATATTGATATCGAATTAATGGTTGCTATTCGAAATAAATGTGTGGGTATGTTTCCGCATTTATAAGTAGCTAAGTAAAATACACGCCTACAGTTATGGCCGAAATAATACTAACAATAATAATTTGTTTGTTATTATGTGATTAACACTTGTGTAAGGCAACAAATCTATATAAATTATTAATCTAATTTTGAATGCAAAATATTTTGTTAATTTCATTTTATTTGTGATTTTTCAAAATGAATATTGATTGTTAATATTTTGTAGTCTATTTTCTCCATTCTTACGAACATTTGATCCAATCTTAAAAAAAAGTACATTTCGCCAAAATATATCAGTTCATTTTATTTGTTTTTAGATTAAATTTTATATTTTCCTGAAAATCCTTTTCCTTTAAAAAAAAATAATTCAATTTTGCATGGTAGGTACTGACATTTTTCTTGCTGAGTTGTTTGACACATTTCAGTGACAATTCCCAAAAAATTTGTTATGCCTACACTCTTTAATTTTGCATTGAACTGAATGTTCTCGATACATGAGATTCAGGTCTAGTTTTTGAGAATACCAATCGAAAACATACATTTTGTTCCTTTGAAATCAAAGCTTCTTTAACATTAAGGTAGCTACTTGGGGTGGTAAGACATTCTTAAAGCGCCAAATAAGTGGAAAATTTTTATATAGAACATTAAATAATGTATGTCTAAACTATTCCATCAATAACAAAAAATTATTGATGGACATGACAATTAACCCTTAAGTTACCTACAAGTTTAACGTTTCTCACATTTAGCAACAAACAAACATTTTTCAATCCATTCCAAGTACTTAAAGACATAATGTTTTTCAAAATTTCTAAGTACATTCCGTGCAATATTTATACCTTAAAGGTACCAAGACATCAAGTACCATATTTTTGCGAACGAAATGCGCATTCAACTACGTCTTTTTGCAAGTGCACCTTCTATGGATATTGTGCATTATTGTTAGCCTCCTGCAGAACCATTCTAGAGCTCCTTTACGTGTCAAAATTTCACCGAAGATTTTCTGATGGGAGAAATACATAGATTTTCTTATTTAAGTTAATTTGCCTCTAAAACTCAGTTAAAATTATTATTTTCTAGTCTTTTATTTGTTTTTTTTTTTCCATTTGTATGAAATTAATAACATTCTTCCTGACCTTCGGTCTAGTTTTGCGAACTCGTTTAGACAGAAAATTTGACTTTTTTCAACCAAACAACAAAATTTATTATTTGACCAGCTAAATTGTTAATATCTTTAAAATTCGTTTACTCATAAAACAAATAATTGAATAGTTTGTCAACATATTACCCATTTACTTTATTGAAAAATAACTTAAATCTAATAATAGAAATATCCCTATTATTTTGGCCATATCTGTTTATACTTCCTACAACCGATAAAGTGTTACTGTTACAGCTGTTATGACAGATACAGAAAGTTAAATTATACTCCTTCTTGGCCGTCATCATGTGAAACAAGGACATGAACAGAACATGACAGTATAGTAACAAACAACAAAAAATAAATATTGGTTGTTACTTGTGTCCTTATCGAACTATACAACAAAATAAGGATTCAATTAATGGCAAACAATTCAGTTTTCGCAATGACTTTCGTTTGGTAACATATTTTTGCCTTGCGTCGATCTGAAAAACTTAAACACTCAGAAGACACAACCAACTGACTTACATACGAAATACAACACATATTATGAGTTAACGGTTGTTGTGTATCATTTCACCCAGATTGTCCCAAAAAAAAAGTTTTTCCTTGTTTTTTATCAATTTTTGGAACACTCTTTTGACGGAAAACGAAATGTTTTTCAATATAACTTTTCCGTCTGCCACTTATGTATGTTTCTCCTATCCGAGTATGGTCTGGGTCTCTATAACAGCCCTACATATATGAATGGCTGCGTTTTATGTCCCTGAAATATTCTGGATTTATGTGTGATTTATTGCTGCCACATTACATACAACGTGCGGGAAAAAGCAATGGAATTTTCGGACCCAGTGTGTTTTCCTGGTTTTATTATTCTTCTCAACTCCGTTATTTTTGTTCCATTCATACTTACTCGTAAAGCAATTTCTGTCTGCCATAGGTTTGGTATATCCTACCCTACCTTTCTCTGTATATGGTTACTGGATCATAAATTCCATAATCGATGAATGTAATGTAAACCTCCAATTCTGGAAATAGTGAAACGAGCATATTAACATACATTTATACAAAATAGAAAGCGAAGTCTAGAGGTTCAGCTGGGCTTGGGCTTGGTATTTACAAAAAAAGTGTGTTCCTTGTACATATACAAATAACCATGACGATAATGCTTCCCTGCTCCTCTTTGTCTGTACTTCGGAATTTGGTTCTTATTTGGTGTCCTTTTGATATTTCTGGTTTTTTTAGAAATTTATGGAAATGTTTTTCGTTTCGTGCTGCATGCAAAACGATTTCATTACGAATTCAAGAATTTTTTTTCGGAACTAGGTACCTACTGCTACTCCTAAGAAAATATAAGATGCCAGTTGTGAACCTGATTGAGTTGTGTCTAGAATTTTAATGGGTAGTTGTTCGTTTTGAGGGTAAGGAACATTTTATCATGTTCCATAAATTGATATGTCGAGAGTATGTCAAATAAATAATAATATTTTTTAACAGCACATTCCAGAAGGGACATTTATTGAATAAATTGAAATTCAAGCCCAAGACTCTTATTAGGTATTATTTAAGTTCTTATTGAAACTTTCAAAGTTAAAAGATACTTTCTTCAATCTCAACATTTCAAAACTCAACAGTTCCTTCCCAGTAAGTTAATTTCATAAATCAAGAATGACCTTTCCATACTCACACGTGACTTATTCAATATTTACATTTTAAATGGCTCGAATGACGTGAATCTAACATCAAAAGTTGGTAATTTCATTTTAAATTTTTCATTTACTCTTTTAAAATCACATTTTATTTTTTTTTGACGAAAATTTACAATCCTTTTTTATATTATTAGACAACTTTATTTTTTTTTATATTAAAGATTTTAATATTGTTAGAAATATAAATCAGATAATCTCAAAATCATTTGAAATCTAAGAAAAACAGGGTGGGTATCTAATGATTGCTTTTGAAATAATAGATTATTTTGATCGAAATCTTGATATATAGTCATAGTACACACCTGTGTTGTTAAATATTTAAAAACCTACAAAGTGAATGCTGTAATGCCCAAAAAGCCTTTTGCAAAAAAGTTATTGTCATACTAGGTTGCTGAACGCAAGTTTGTCAAAAAAGTTTGTGAGGCTAGTATACTAGTGCAAAACACAAATGGTTCTCGTTTGCCTTAATTGCGCAGAGACTAGAAAGCTGCTCAAGCCGAGCGTGTAAGACTGAATTCGAGAGCAGGTTAATTTGGATAACGATTTTGGATTGAATATCATTGTTCCTCACTAAACACACTTTTATGTCGCTGGCTACATTAAATAAAAAATAGAGCATCTGGAGCTTGAAAAACTCGCACGTTGCTGTAGAGTTCAAGAAGCCAATGCATTCATAGAGAGCGGTAGGTGGTCCAGATTGTGGAGTATGACCATTTTTCGAAAGTGAGGCTAAGAACATGGTTCGGTCAAAATGTGTCAAAATGATGTTAGACTAATTTTTTTTTTTTAAATAAAATTGAAGTCATTTCAGACTCTTCCCGCCAATTTATCGTAATCGCCAAAATTAATTTTATCGTAAACTACAAATCAAAAGCTTACTTCTGGTCCTTGAAACAACTTGTACAGATAGTCAGTATTGAAAACTGCTAATTATGCTTAAGTTAAGACATGATAATAGGCTTCAAGGCTCTATGTGTTACTAGCAAATTTTAATAATCAAGTTGTTTTTTTATTGAATATTTCGCTTACGATAAATTATCGGGAAGGGCTCGATGTATTCTGACTCATGCCCTTTGCAGGTTGGCACCAAGTTTCACAAAACACATATCATAACAGATTTTTTGGGCACTGAATTCACAGATGGTGTTATCAATCGTCTTAAGATGTCGATTGGCCGCCTGTTACCTTTTGTCTTTGGACTTCTTTTGAGAGGAACCGTAAAGAACGGATGTAATGCCAATAATCTGGAAACAATTCAAGCACTTAAGACCGATGTCATTCAAGCAAATTATGATATGAAATTATGATATGAACATTGAAGTCTTTCTTAAGGAAACGTGAGTCAGCATCAACGGATTAGTACAACATCTACGTCATACAAAATATTTTCAATCACGGATTAAAATCTTTTGGAAAGCAAATGAACTTGAAATGTAATCACAAAATCCTTTCATTTGAATAATAAATAAACAGCAACAACAGTATGGATTTTCTATTCCATACTAATAGTGTCACCAATTAATGAGAATCAACAAGAACGAAGTTTCTCTCTACACTACTACTTATGAATGCAAAAGATTCCGTCCATTCTAGAATTCGCTTGAAGTTAGACTTCATAAGTATAGAGAAACGTTGGTTGCTTTGGGTTATACGTATTTGGGGGGGGGGGGGGGGATGCTGGTGGTGTGAGTTTGGTCAGAAGAGATGTTTTAGGAATATTTTGGCTGTAATGTTTTTCTTTTTTCGTAAATAAGTGGAATAAATAAAATTCAGAAAATCCCAAAATCCCAAAACCATTGAAAGATTATTCTGGAAAAATGCCCATACAAATTGAAAACCATTCATCAAGCCTCTATAAAGATGCAGGAGGCCTTTCTACTACACTCCACGAACTTCTAGTTACACAGATGTAGCTTCTAAACTATGGATGCTATGCTATGAACTGCAAAAATTCAAAAGTCTTTCTAAGAACCCCCTTAACAGCAAATATACCTCTGCTTGGTGTCTGTGTATTCGATTTTAAATTTATATTAAAAACTCTAGTCTTTTCTTCAATAAAAACAGTTGCAAATAAAATTTGAAAGACATTTGTAATTAAATTACTACTCGTATACTAAGGGAATAGGGAAGATTAGTTGGCATATACATTTCAAATGTTGCCCAACGAAAATAAATAAAAACTAACTAATAACGTTCTCTTAACAATTAAATTATATTTGCATATCCCCCTATCCCCACACCTCAAACAATACCCACACAACAAACAAACATTTAATTTAATTATTATGCTCCTTTGATAAAATATTTAGCTTGTATAATTCTTTTTGTTATCATTATTTACTTGTATCTAATTTTTCAACATTAGAAAAGATTCTTATGATTATTTCATTGCCTTCAAGCCTAAACCAAAACCAAGACTATTTATTTGATGGTGGGCAAAGCCAAAAAAAAAAAGCAACAAACACATTTTATGATTAATTTAAAATGTAAGACAATCTAACAAATCCACCCCTTATCAAAGATTTTCATGTTCGTCCTAATTTAGTATGTCCTTTTTTTTTTGTTGATTATTTTTCTGTTCGCTTTAAGAGCAAAAGTATGTTTAACTCAGGACAAGTCATCCCGCCCGAGACAAAGAACACAGTTTCATATCTCAGTCAAGAGCCTATGTACATATGTATATAGTTAAGCTATCTCCCGAGAGGGAATGATGTTTATTATTTGTTTATTTTATTATTTCCTTTTTTTATTTCCTGATTTTCCATCGAGCTTCAAATATATAAACTGGGGGATGTTCTTATTCGTGTATACTCTTCCCTGGTTGATAGTAAAGTAAGTATATTGGAGGAGGAGGGAGCTTGACATGGATAAGGAGGATGGTTTCTAATCTTCATGCATGGGGAGATGGCGCCATACGTCTAGACATTATGTCGCATTTAAGACTTTGTATGGATGTTTGTTGGCGGCATATGTATGTTAATGGCATGTGAGAGTTTTTCTGGTATAGAAAAGTTGAAAGAAAAAGCGACAACGAAAGATGTGGCAAGTATAAAAGTAATATTCACGACACCAGGAAGTTGGTTGTTTCCACATGTGAACTTGTATACGAATGTAAACGTATGGCTGTTATAGTCCTCTAAACGGGCTTGATAGGTTGTAATTATTGTCGGAATGTCTCGTATTTTGAAAGCAATTCAATATAACGATATTGTTATTGGTTTGGCTCTTTCTTATAATAATTGATATCATATGTTTTTGCACTTGAATACAACTTATATAAGTGTATCTGTATAGATGTATGCAACAATCTTAAGGTTTAGTCTATATCCACGTGAAAGCAAAGTTAATTTGGTTCTTTGTTTGATCGCAAACCTATATAAATGAAAATTGCTAGAAGTGTTCTTTATTCTTATTAACTTAAGCCAAAATAAATTTGTATATGGCAAAAAGAGAATAGAATCATGGAGAGGAAACATTAAAACAAACAAATTTCATAAATAACTTATTATGGACTTACATCCATAATATTTACACACAAAATAAACATTAAGTACTTATATTGTTGTTTAAGCCCTAATATAAACCATGTTTTATTTTATATTGCTGAAGCATCTTGTTACGAAAAACAAAAGTTGTTCTTTTTTTATTTTTATTGAACAACATGTGGTGAAAAACACTTTTATTTTTCAATAACAATAAAATAAAAAATATACTATAACAAAGTTTTCTCATTCAACCGTAAATATGAATCAAGAATCATTATACCTCTTGGTTTGTGTGTTTTTATGATAAAAAGGTTTAACTTTTCTGTAACTAGGTCTAAATAAATGTTATGCCTTCCCATATAGACATGTTGTATAACAACTCTAAAAGTTTCATTAAAGGCATGCCACATAAGGTTTGATGGGATTGAATAAAATATATGTTTTTTGTGTTCTTTCTACAAGATATTATATATGTTCACCAGATTTTGGGCTTAACATCCTTTTTCTAACAGCAAACTTCCGACATGAAGGCATTTTTATACTACTTAAATATTCTTATTACCAACCTATATAATACCTATCATACAAATAAATATAAGCATATGAATTAGGAAAAAAGTTCATTTGTGATAAAATCTCATTAAATTTATATTAAGATGACGATGATAATAAAGAATATGATAAAAGTAGAAATTTACCAAGGTCTAATATTTCTTTAAAACAAATTAAAGGACAAAGTTTCAACATCGAAGACTGATTTTTATTATTTCAATATTTATTAAACAACAAATCTTGTATATAATATCAGTGTGGTAGAAAAATGTGTTTTCAAATATTTGGAAGCCTTAAATTTTGTTTTTAATTTGCACCACCTTGTGCAAAAAAGAGAGTTACCGATGCGCCCTGGTTTTTAAATTTTGAATATCTGGATGGTAGGCGAAACAAGTTGAGTATAGTATTCCACATTCTTGACGTTGGGCTAAAAAAAGAATATCTTTAATTTATTTAATTCTGGGGCTATAAGTGTTGGGTGTTTCTTAAAGTGCGAGCATTGTAACAGAATATTGTTGAACAGCGAAAATGCAACTGTCTTATGGTAGATCATTGTTTAATAAAGTAACGATGTAACAACAAAAGACATTTTAAATTGTTTTTGTGTTTTATGAAATAAAAAAGAGAATTCAGTATGAAAAAATGACATTAATACGTCACAATTAATTTTAAATACAAAAGAAAGAAATATAGTATGAGATTTGGATGAAAGTATTAAAACAACGAAATATGAATAGATAGATAGGTAGATAGATAGATAGATAGAAAGATAGATAGATTTTTATTACTTAACTAGCGGATCCGACAGACTTCGTCCTGTCATAAAGATTGAAAGATTAATGTGGCAGTTTTTTGTTCCTACGTATTTTATAGTCGTGGCTGAAAATTCTCCTGAACAGAACCGTCACCCCGGTGATAGGGTGTTGTGAATAAAAAATTATTAAATGAAACATATATGGGCATATCCACAGTATTTTTAACTTTCATGTTACCACAGTATATTAAGCCTTAGAAATGAAATTGACACTTTCTAAGTGGATAGATTTTCGTATCATGACTTATTTCAATTATGTAACCTACTCGTGAATTGATTGGATTAAAATTTGAAATTTAAATTAATAAAAAATAGGCTTAAATATTACAAATTTCAAGCGTACCAGATGCAAATTTATTAAGTCTTACAAACAAAAAACATTACAACGACCTTTGAAACAACTTAACATCATTAATATATAATTATTTATAATATACACTGATAGAAAAACCTCAAAAGAAAGGTGTGCTAACATTTAAAAAATAGTACAAAGCAATTAAATTAGAGTACCTCCGTTTTTACAAATTTTAAAATCTGATCTTTTTCTCTATATAACTTGCTCAGCGATCGATTCTGGTAGTATTTTATAGGCTTAAATTTTTCTCTATTAATCAATAAATCAATTAAAATTTAATTGGATCATGTCACTAAACAATAACTAACTAATCACTCTGCACGAAACACGATATAATTATAAGTTGACAAAAGCAAATTCAGTAGATTAGAAAATCCAAGAAAAACAACACTTGTACACAGTCAAATTTATTTATTTGACATGACTTGAAGTCAAATCCTTTAAGCCGACTACGTTTTAGTTAGAAAAAATCTGTATGGGAAAAAGAAAAAGGCTGTTCTAATGGTTTTTCCGGCAATTATTCGAATTTTTCTTGCCGTAAAAACCACCCTTGAACTGCAACGAACATTTGGCGTTGTTGAGTTATGCGCTTACCAACACATTTTGCGATTCATTTTTATATATAAGATATTGTTAAATACAATAGTTTCGGTTACATTTGATTGAAATATAAATTTGATAATAAAAGTGTTTTGGCGGTGGCAATGCCGTCTGCCAGGTTGACTATGTGTTTTCAAATTATGTTCAAAGAAAAAGTTCTTCTTCTTCTTCTTAAGGTGGCGCTACAGTCCTGTGTGAACTAGGGCCTCACCCAACAAACTTCTCCATCTAGCTCGATCCCAAGCTAGATGTCTCCAGTTTCGCGCTCCGAGTTGGGTGAGGTCACCCTCCACTTGTGCGCGCCACCTGATTCGCGGTCTTCCTCTACTGCGCTGTCCTGTGGGTGTGGATTCGAAGACTTTCCGGGCCGGAGCATTGGTTTCCATGCGCTCTACGTGACCCAGCCATCTTAGTCGTTGGACTTTTACCCTTCTGGCTAAGTCTACGTCGCTGTACAGCCCGTACAGCTCGTCGTTCCATCTTCTCCTCCACTCCCCTTCGATGCATACGGGACCGTAGATCACACGAAGAATCTTTCTCTCGAAACGACCCAAGGTGCTTTCATCCGCTTTTGTCATAATCCATACTTCTGCACCGTATAGCAGGACGGGGATGATAAGGGTCTTATAAAGCGACACTTTGGTCCTTCGAGAGAGGATTTTTCCACTCAATTGCTTTCTTTACCCAAAGAAACAGCGGTTTGCAAGAGTTATTCTTCGTTTGATCTCAGCGCTGGTGTTGTTTTCTGCGTTTACAGCGGAGCCTAGGTAGACGAAGTCCTTGACTACCTCAAAGTTACGTCTGTCGATGGTGACGTTTTGACCAAGACGTCGGTGTTGTAGGTCCTTTATTGATGACAGCATGTACTTTGTTTTGCCCTCATGAACCGTTAAACCCATTTTTGCCGCCTCTGCCTCAATACTCACAAAAGCTCCATTGACATCACGCTGAGTTCTTCCGATTATGTCAATGTCATCAGCATATGCTAGTAATTGGACTGACTTTTGAAAGATAGTGCCTCTAGGTTTGACGTGTGAGCTTTGCACTATTCTTTCAAGTACGATGTTAAAAAAATCACATGACAGCGCATCACCTTGTCTAAAACCTTTTTTGACATCGAAAGGTTCTGTTAAGTTGTTTCCAACCTTTATGGAGCAGCGTGAATTCTCCATGGTCATCCTGCACAAACGGACGAGTTTGGCAGGGATGCGAAAACTAGACATGGCTCTATACAGCCCGTCCCTGTAGATACTGTCATATGCGGCCTTGAAATCGATGAAAAGATGGTGGGTATCGATTTGGTGTTCTTGGGTTTTTTCCAGGATCTGCCGTAATGTGAATATTTGAAAGAAAAAGTTCACTATTTAGCAAAATGTAAATGAACAATTGCAAAAATTATATAAAGATGCAAATAGGTCTTTCAGTTTAGCTAAAACAAAAATAAATTACGTAATAATTAATACATAATTTTTTTGCAAAAGAATTAACAGCTTTTAGTTTGGCAAAAACAAAATTAGAGTTGAGTAGAACTTGGATTCAAGAATACAAAAATGAAGGGCTTTTAGTTTAGTTAAAACAAAATTTCAGTTATTTAAAATAATAATATAATAATAAATAATATATTAATTTAAGTATTAAGAAAATTCTGTTATAATCATTTCTCTGTAACAGATTGATTTTTCAAGATAATTGGATAGATTTTTCCAATTTTCACCATTTAAAATTGTCAAACTTTGCTCCATAGTTAGAGTAGGTTTTTCAAAGTAGAGGACTCTAAGTTCTTTATAAACTGGGCATATTGATAAAAAATGAAAAGTATCTTCTTTTGAATTCAAATTGCAAAGGGTGCAATGTGTAGTGGATGCACCCTTATAAGGTGAGCCCGTTTAAATTGAGTTGCTCACTTCTTGCTTTGCAGATTAACGAAATTTAACTTATACTGTATTCATCACTAAAATAGTTATTTACAAGATCATGTTTCAAATCGGGGTAAATGACTCTGTTGATTGAATTTTCATTCCGATGGTAGATGTCGACAGCCTATAATAACCCGTAGAGTTGTTCTTTTAGTACGATTAAATTAGTATATTGGAAATTTAGCTCAATTCCACACTTCGTAACCCATTGTCTCCATTCTCCTATCCACTCCACTTTGTTATCTATGATGTACTTTGCTATTGACAAATTAATTCTATTTGGTATTTATGCCAGTACTTTCAAGATGTAGTCAAAGTGGAGTTTTAGAGTATGAATAAAAAGAGCAGGAAGGCCGGTTTCGAGTAGTAGAACATAGTTTGGAATATTGGATGGAAAGTAGAAAAGCCGTTTGAGAAAGTAACGTTGAAGTTTTTCTACTTCTTCGTGTGACTGATATCTGAATATGAATATGGCGCACTGAGGCGTATGCGCAATATTTATCTATTGCAAGTAACATAACTTATTTTACTTACTTCGTCGGCCTGAGAGATGAATCCATCATCGCTGCCATGACTGTGGTTCAGTCTGAGCCTCATTCGGCACATTTCCCTACTATCCCGGTCCAGCCCACTTCAGTTACCAAATTTTAACCAAGCTTTATCTGAGTACAGCCACTCAGCTGTAGAATATATTTCGTGTAATTTATGGTTACTGGAATTGTCAAACATGTTGCCAACTTTTGTGTATAAGACTTTTTTCTAGAACGCTCTTAAAACGTTAAGGTGTCTTTGGCGCAAGTTTCGGATCCAAAAGTGAGCACTTGTAGAACCGTAGGTTTATACAGCGCCAGTTTCGGCTTTAAATTATTACTTTTGTAGTTATCCATATCTCAGGAAAGAAATAGCGATTTCAAGTAACCGGAAAACTATTCACAAGGCACTTTCAAAAAAATCAGTTCGAATTTTTCTTGCAACACAAATTAAAGACTAACCCGTTCAAGTGGTGCAGAACCAAAAACATTTATACAGGATTTTCCAATACGAGGTTTAAAGTTGAAATTACAAAAAAATAAATTAATTGTAAGGAAGAAATATGCTTTAAATAATAGTTAATGATCTTGCTTCATAACTTCACACAATTCCACAATTCCATCTTCATGGACTTCAATTGATTGTGGCTTTTACGTGTCCCCGAAGTCTTAAGGTGTTAAATCACAAGATGTCGTTGGCCAATTGTGATCACTTCTTTAAGAAATAACACAGTCCTACACAACAATATCTACGTTTATAACAGTTGCATTAGGCTCATTTTCTAAAGAGTATATTCAAATCACAACACCAACTCAAAAACTGCACCGTATGAAAAATTATCAGATTTTGGGGGCCCAAATGCTACAAATCTGAAGTGGAATCGGAGCTCATCACTGTCGATGATTTTTCGATGAAACCCCGTATCAATGTTACGCATTTCAAGGACCCAATCAGAGAACATACGACGTTGCTGGTCATAGACCGCCTTGAGTTCTTGTGTAACCTGAACTTCAAAAACCTTAAATCTTTAGTCTTTATTAAAAATACAGCGTAGTGTGGTGTCTGAAAACCTGGGTTTTCGAGAACACTATGGGCTAAAGTTGCAATACTCTCGTCTCATATTTTATATAAAGAACTTCACAACAGACCTAAAGTGCAGGGCCTAGTGACTTAAAACTCTCAACCATTCCTGTGTGCAAGTACTGTTGTCAGGGATGGAGGGGACCTACAGTTTATATGCCGAATCCGAACCGCTAATTTGAGAAATCACTTTTTCATGACAAGAATTATTCTTGGAGAATTTGTCAATTCGTCGCAAGAGTCAGTACCCGTGAAAAAAACTTTAGGTGGCACAGTCAGGGATCGAACCCAAGACCTCTCGCATGATAGTCCAACCATCATGCCACAGGTACTAAAGTGCTTTAGTTTTTTGAAATATGACTGCGAAATATTAACCATTTCAGTTTCAATGCGTTGTTAAAAAGTGGGTCGTTAAAATTTTAATAATGGTCTAGTTTTAACTTATTAAATTTGGAAAGATGACAGCTTCAAAAGTGACAGCTGTAGTAGTAGAGGCTTTTCAAAAATGAAAACAGCTCACATCCCAAGGTGTTTAAATTAAATTTAATTTTATAAAGAATATATGAAACCAAACTGTAGGGGAGCAGAGATGAGTGGGGAAATGTGGTCGGTTATATTATAAAAGCTTCAATCAAGACTCAGGGGCTGAGATAACTCTACCGTATTGAGCTGAACAAGGAGCGTGGTTCATACACAATACACAGTAATTGTAGCTTTTAAATACTGTCAAGGCAATCAAGAGATGGAGGTACTCCATCGAGCTGATATACATATATGACGAGTGATTTATTTAAATTTTTGCTTCTGCTTTTATACAATTTAATTTTTGACATTTCATTTTAGTATAACATTCTATTTATTTTTTTTTGACATTTCATTTTAGTGTTACATATTATTTGACATTTTATTTCTTTGGCATTGCCATGTTAAAGTTATATGCATACATATAAAGAGTTGCCAGAAGGGCTTTTTTTACATTCAGTTTTGTCAAGGTGGCGCATGGATCGCTACAAAACAAACTAATTTTTAGCTTGAATAATTTGGCCAACAAAGGAAGAAATTTGTAACATCTGGTAAAATTTTAAGAAATTTTTAATTGTCAATTTTGTGATAAGACATCGTCGGATAAATCAAATGTATAAACATTTGCATTGTTAAATAATGATCATGTTTTTGAACATCCAATTCCCAAACATCTGGTCAGAAAAATCTTAACTTTAAATTTTTAGTTAAATAATTTTCTTCGCTAAAATGAAAAAATTAAAGAAAAAGATTGCGTACAAAATAAGCGAAATAAACCAGAAGTCGTGCATTCAACTCACTTCTAACATTTTTTAAATAAAATTTTAAACTATTATTAAGTTATTCGTTTGAAAAAAAAAATCTGACAAAGAATTTAAAAATATTTCTTTTCCTTTTTTTCCAGATTCAACAAAAAAAAAAAACAAACATTTGAAATCTTCTTCTGAGGTTTTAAAATAGTTTTCATTCAAATTAAAAAACAACAACAACTTTAAAACTCAAAGTAAAACTACATAAAAAAAAACCACTCCAATATGGCTGCGTTTATTGCGAAACAAATGGTTGGCAATCAACTGAGTGCAGTTAAAGGTACGTACACACTTAATATTTTTTTTTCAAAACTATGCTTTAAATAGGTACCTACGAAACTTTTTATTCAAACATTTTTTTTTTAAATATATATACACAAGAGAGATATGTATCACTTAAAGAAAAATAAAACCACATCAAGGGCATAAAAATAATTATATACCTACCGTTATGCGGTTCTTTATGCAGTCGAGGCAATTATATTATTATTATGCTCGTAAACAGCGGATAATGTAGTTAGTTATAGTAAAAGTTGAAAGTTTTAAGTGCACCCGTCATTGCTGTCGTCGTCGTCATCGTCGCCGCCGCCGCATAGTCTACAGTTTTTTTTTTGAAATGTTGGTAATTAAAAATGTAAATAAAAAACCGTTAGGAGTGAATCCCTGTTATGATGTTGTGACGGGCATTTTTGTATTTTGTGTGAACAAAATAAACATAATATACCCATGGCTTCCAACAAAAACTGTTGGAAAACTTTTTTGTTTTTTGAACTAGTAAATTGTATGGTTTTGAAATGAGTTTGCTTGTAAAACATACAAACTTGGCATTGAAGTATTTGAATAACCAATTAGGCACTTCTTTTATTATTTAACTACTCTTTTTAAAGTAGGTTTACCACTGGAGCTCAACATGTTTTCCAAATGATTTTTTCGAACAAAAAATGCACTTTTTATGGTTAATTTTATATTATGTGAATTTTTAGAGTGAGTTTATTTAAAAAAAAAAATACTTTCCACAATTTTTTAAAATGGCAACCACATTAACAATAGTTGAAAGTTGCACTTCATTGTTAAACTTAATAATAAAAATACAATATAATAAACGTACACAAATATAAATGGAAGTTTTATAATGAGATAAGTGAAAGGATAATTTTCCGCCATAAGTATTTTAAAATTTTTTCAGGAAAGTAGGCCGTTTGAATTTTTAATGTTACGTATTATATGAAATCGAATTAATTAATATGTGAAAACAGAATATTTATTTAAATTTTATAAAACATGAAAGTTCCGAACTATAAAAATGTATCTATTTGAACAATACTGCGTTGTTGATGTGTTGCTCTCAAGAAAATTGCGTGTGTGGTTTTTTTACCATAGCAGTTTAAAAAAGGTGAAAATTTTGGTTAAACCTAAATATCTCATGAACCGATAACGCTAGAGACTTGAATTAAATTTTATATTATATATTGTAACGTGATACAAAATAATTATATTTTTGGAGAAAAATTCAATTAACGGTTTTTTTTATAAATCAAAAAAACTGAAAAAAAATTGTCACCTCGAAAATTTAACGACTAAAATATGATTCCATCTCCAAAACAATTTTGTGCAACGAAGAATAATGTTTTTAACATCTGGTAAAAAATTGATAGTTTTTTTTATAAAAAATAAAATCCTAAAAAAAACATTACTCATAGTTGGTAAAAATTGAATTTCGACTCAAATATCTTTTCAAAAACTTGAGATTAAGGCTTCAAACTTTTTTAATCTTGTAAGAAATGTTGTTTTCAACATTCTGAAAAATGTTGAGAAAAATCAAATTGACAGTTTAAAAAAAAAAAAAAAAAAATTATAAAAATTGGTAAAAATTGATTTTTGACTCAAATATCTTTTCAAAACTTTGAGATAATAGCTTCTAACTAATTTTAACTTAATTATAAGAAATATTGTTTTCAACATTCGATCAAATTTTGAGAAAAATCGAATTGTCAGTTTTTTTTTACAAAAAATAAAAACCTAAAAAAAAACAATACTAAAACTTGGTAAAAATTTACTTTCGACTCAAATAGCTTTTCAAAAATTACAAATATTGGCTTCAAACTTATGTACTTCAGTCATTTTTTATAAAAATCCAGCAGTTCGTTTTTTCATAAAAAAATAAAATCTACAAAAACTAGTACGCAAATTTGGTAAAAATTGATACATATAGACAAACTTTTAAGCAAGACAAATCGACAGACGGAATGGGAAGTTATCAGTGTGGGTCGCATCCCAGCCTCTTTTTTAATGTTTGGCGTGACTTGAAGTAGGTAGGTGATGCTACCAAGTATAAAGAAACGTTGATGCATTTATTGAAATCTACAACTTGGAACAATCTAATGATATAGAAAAAAAAATCAACAGCCTGTGCAAGTCGTTTTTAAAAAGATGGCACAAGGCTTCAAGAAATGACTGTTATTTCTTAACTAAGAATGAAGATTGGCTAAACGCAAAAATAATGATCCATGTTCCAGTAGAACTCAACAAGGTAGATAAAAAAAGCGTACAAAGCGTAGACCAAAAAAAGAGTACAAGCAGCGAATGGTGGGGGAATTTAACGATAGTGACATGTTCCATGTTCATTACGTCATATGTCCCACTTCAACTTTTTAAGAAGGATAATGACGACAACAAAATTGTATGGCAGAATCCCCGACCAGAATCCACAAGATATTGCAGACCAATGTGTTTCCAGCTGAAAAAGGAAACAGCAGATTTATACGTGGATACGTCTTTTTTAATTTTTTATTCATCTTGAGTATCGAACTGAATTCAAAAAATGGCGAAAAGGCCCAGATGAAAAACCGCTCTTCGAAAGGCAGAAAAAGCGAAGTCGAAATGAATTCAGGGAGAAATCAGGCCTTATTATTGATAAACCAAAGCAGGGTGGAGGGAACTCTAATGATGGAAACACTGCCCGAAGGTTTTTTGCAAACCCTTCGCTTTCATTAGAGATTACCGGAATCAAAAAGTCAATTTTGGAGAGATGTGCCGTGATTTTGAATACTTTGGCTTCTTGCTTTGCTATCAACATCGTAGGTACTTATTCATTGGGCACTAATCGTCCAACATGCTATATTACCCATAGGCCAGTTAACTGAAGAAGCTGCTAAAGAAAAAAACAAATAGGTTAAAATGTTTAGGGAAAGAAATACACGAAAAATATCAAGAATTGCGACCAACACCGATTTAATAAATAGGTTGTTGCTTTCCTCGGAAAAAAGCAACAAATCAAGCTTACCCAAAGAGGTTGTAGATTTGTTATTCTGATAAGCTTCACTTCAAATTTTCCCAAATTGGCCCCAAAATTTCACTAAGAGATTAAAATCTAGTTTCAATTCCTCACTTGAAAAATATAACGGAATATATAAAAATAATTATTTGTTTGCTTTATTTCAAAATAAAAATAAGGATTGAAGGAAGAAAAATTACATATATTTCAGCGTTCGTCCGACAACAAAAATATTTTTTGTTTGAGTTTGGGAAAGTGGTTTTTTTCGGTTTCAAAGACGATATTTCAAAAAAACGATGTTAGAAAATTAAAATAACATGTTATTATATATTTGGTTTGTATTATTTGTCGTTTGAAATAAAACATTTAAATATGATCGCTCATCCCATATAAAGGAAACCACTGTGCGCCCGCCAGCTCATAAACTACACCGAACCGTAATTATTTCGAGATGCAATAATGACTTATGAAGTACGTGTGGATTGCTGCCTGACCAATACCGCATATTTTGTTATTTTGTTTATTTACGAAGCCATTCAGCGAGAAATGGGCCTCATCGCTGAAGATGATTTTTCGATGAAAATCCGAATCATTTTCAAGTTGTTGATCAGCCCAATTCGCGTACCCGTGGGATGATGGTTAGTGCGTTGGACTGTCATGCCAGAGGTCTTGGGTTCGATCCCTGCCTATGCCATCTAAAGTTTGTTTCACGGGTAGTGCCTCTTGCGAGGAATTGACAAATTCTCCAAGAGTAATTCTTGTCATGAAAAGTGCTTTCTCAAATAAGCCGTTCGAATTCGGCTTAAAACTGTAGGTCCCCTCCATCAGTGATAATAGTACTCGCACACAGGAATGGTTGAGAGTTGTAAGTCACTAGGCCCTAGTTCTCAACGGACTGTTGCGCCACCCAATTTATTTATTTTATTTATTGATCAGCCCAATTCACGAACATACGACGCTTAAGGTGATCAAGCGGCTTTAGTTCTTGCGTTAATTTAATCTTGTAAGGATGTAGGCCAAGATCTTTTCGCGAAATTCGCCACAACAACGTCACAGGTATGCCCAACGTTGAGAACGACGTGTGAGAGACACATTTGGGCTTTCTGCAACTGAAGCCTCAGCGGCAGCAATATTCTCGACACTACGGGCACTTCTTTGTCAAACTGGCACGGGAACATTTTGTACTATGACTGTGGATTCAAATTTTTCCACTAGACGCTCAATTGTTGATCTGCTAAGACGATTATGACGACCATAAATTGGACATAGCGCTCTTAACGTTGAGGCCAGTGACTCTGAATTTCGGTAGTAAAATTCAATAATTTCGACTCGTTGTTGGCTCGTATATCTTTCCATCATGAAATGGCAAACCTTACTGAAGAGAAATGTCAAAAGAGCTGCAAGAAATATGGCGTCGTTTGCTGTCCCTGTCGCTCTACTTTTGTAGCGTCCCTGTTGAAAAACCCTGTATTATAAAAAAAAAAAACATTAAACAGTGACAGTTCTAGAAAAATAGGAATTAGAACTTAAATAGGTACTTGATACCTTCCTGCAATGGCCATATTATTTTTTAAATTATTTAAAATCTTACATCAATAATTCATTTGGTTGAACTTATTCTGTGTTGTTAATTTGTGAAAATCAAGTTATCTAGGTATCATCCTTGATTAAGCTTTGATATGTTAACGCCTGCTTCCTTTTCAAAAATGTTTCATATTATTTAAGGTAACTATTTCATTTGTCGTAAACAGAAATTATGTTGAAACATAAAACTACTTACAAAACAATGTTACCCCTAGCACTCTATAGGTAAATAACTTCTTTTTTAATCAAAACTTTTCAAAACTAATAAACAAATATTCAAAAAATTCTGTCAATCAAAAGTGGATGTAAATCGAACAAAAGTTTCTAATTTCTTCCATTCACTTTCTTAAGACATTCCATCAGAATTGAAAAAAAAGGATTAATATTGTTGTATCAAATTTTGTTAAGGAAGGCTAAATTTTAAGATTTTTTTTCATTCTTCATTGAATTAAAAAAAAAAAACTCTATTTTCTGGTCCTTTTAAAAAGAAATTTGTTTCACCATACGGAAGCTCAAAAGTATGGCAATTTATGATATCTCAACCGTGCTCACTGCCACTTCATGAAACCCAATTTTGTTTTTAGTCTCCACAAGCTGAGAAAAAATTGTCAACTGAAATAATTCAAGTGTAGAAAATTAAGTGCAACATTTTCTAGTTGAAATAATGATTTAAGGACCCACTCTTTGATGCATTCGTGCAGAAATTTCAAGCTTCCGATAAGAAAAACCATTAACGGGTGGGATGGGGTTGTGTTGCTGTTTTTAGCTTGCTTGGGATGGGAAGCCTGCAGCAAAAACTCAACTCACAAGAAAATGCGCATTTCTCAAGCTGAATATTATTGTAAGATGAACTTTGTGTTGATGTTGCCTTGGTGTTTTTTTTGTTGTTGTTGTTTCGGTTTTTCTTTATTTTGCAAGGAGCTATCCACACTAGCCAACTTTGTGTTTGTGCGGTGCGCAGAGCCGAGAAATATGAAGGATAAGCACTTTACTTATCCCTTACGTGTCGCATAAAAACCCCCTGATGTTGTTATATAGTGCTATATAGTCGTCCTCGTCCTTCGAGAGTGCAAAAGGATAGATTAAGTGGATGCGACATTTATTGTAACCTTCGTGGGTTGCTTTCTGTTTCTTCACTTTAATGTTGGCCCTTCAGCTAGAGCCGACGACGAGATGGGAATGGGGGATATAAATGGGCGAAAAAGAGGCTTAGAGAGAACAAAGGCGACCCCCTTCGGGCTTAATGGCAACAAAAATCAATTTTGAATAATGTGTTACGATATCGTTTTAAGCCAAAGGATATGAATCCTTTTTTCGTTTTTCGTTGGAACTTGAAAGTTCTTATGTCGTCAGTATGCTATGTTGTTTATGTGCTCAATGATGCGAGGTGAATTTGCAAAAGAAAAAAGAACACAAAATAAGGAAAATTGATGTTCATATTTTAAACATTATTTGATTTATGTGTGTATGTATGTAGCATGATCTGCCATCAGCTCAGCTCGGCTTCAGCGCGTCCCACATTTTATTTTTAAAGTAAATTATTTTTGTCAAAAGAGATTTGCCGAGGGACAATCAGATCGGAGAATATATATTTTACTTTACGACGCTGTTCCCACTCTATTTATAAAATATGGAAGAAAGGGGTGGCGAATATTATCTAAATGTACCCACCAATTGACAAAAAAGTTTATCCTTTTTAACAAAAATATACAAAAAATGACGCCTGCCGAGCCATCAAGGACACAAGAACCTCTATATATATATAAAAGATGAGAGACTTTGCCTTAAATTGCTTGAATAAGTAAACACAAAAAGTTTTTGAATTTGAATTAAATTGATTTGTTTTTTTTTTTTTTTTTATATCATTTATTATTTTGTCTTTGGCTTTTTTGATGTGATTCCTGGCTCAAGATATGGCCAAAATAATGTTTACATAATTTTTCGATTTGAAAATGCTTTCATATTTATATTTTAACGTATTTTCTTTTGAAAACTCTGATGGAGACGGCGGCGGCGGTGCGGCGCGACGTGGCGGTGGCAGGCTAGACAAATCTGAGAGGCTTACCTACGATTGTTTGTATACAAAGAATCAAAGGCACTTTGTTATTAAAAAATAAACCAAGTTTATTTTCTTTAAGACTTTCATGTTGGCTGGTTTTTAAGGTTATTTGTTGAACTTTGTAATTTTTATTGCATAAATGGAATTTTTCAAAAGAAATTAGGACCAGTTAGATCAAATTATTTATTGAATTGTTACTACAAAGACAATTTTGTGTAAGATTTAATTTAGACACAAATTATGTAAAAAGTAAGTAATAATAAAGTGAAATACCATTTTAAATTTTAAATTATTTAAATATAATTTCAAAAAGATTTTAAGTGTTTTTCTTCAAAGATTTAAAGTTGAACATTTTACTAAAAACTGAAACAAAGTTTCTTTGCAACACATTCATTAGTTACTTCAAGGGTGTATTGGTTTCAAGAATAACAATTTACTAAGCTTATTCGATTAATTATGGTAATTTTGTACTGACGCAAACAACTATAGGAAAACATAGAAACGAGAACAATTTTTTTTTTTTAAGTTTTAAAATACTTAGTAAAATTTTTCAAAAATAAATTGAAAATTAAATATTTGAAAAAATTTGTTGTCAATAAAAATTATTGAAAAATTCATTTAATAAAAAGAAGGTGTAACAACAAGTTGATTTCACCATAAGTTTAACGATTCTTTTTCTTAAAAAAATTATAGCATCCTTAGCAATTTCGACCATAATTTTGTATGCTTAGGTATATATTTTTCTGTAAAAATATAGGAGCAAGATATTTTTAATTATGACAAAAACCTTTTGAATATTTAAGTTACTTTTTAAATAATAACTGCAGATAAATTTCGCAAAATGTTTATGCATTTTTATTTGTTCACTTATTTTACTTTGAATTTACATAACAAATGTTACTTAAAATTTTCACTGAAATTTTTTAATTCGCTTGGAAGGCATTTAGATTAAGTATGTATTTTTGAAGATCTACAATCTTCTGTTATTTAAAATTTCCAACTGCTTTCAAATTCTGTTGACCATAAGTCTTGATATTTGTTTTAAGAAATACAATTTTAATAATTTTTGTACATTTAACAACTATTCTAAAATGATTTATATATTTAATTTTAAGAATTTATCTCTGATAAATATTTGTTTTAGATATATATTAACTGTTCAAATGAGTTTCTAGATGAAAACATACATGGAAAATTTCACTGTTTTAAATCCAATGTTTTAAATGATTGTTTACCTAGGTAAAGTGGAAAAGTTTGCTGTCATCCGATTCGGTGTGATAAAAGAATAATTAATTTAAAAAAATGCTAACAATGGAGCACCTAAAAAATATAAAGAAAAACCTTGTGATGATTTTTATGAACTTATTTCTCGTTTCAGGAAAAAGTTTGTTTTTCTTTTGAAATTTCTATATTCTAAATATATTTATTCTGTTAAAAGTAATCTCAAGCAATCTAAAGCATCTTTTTGGAAATTTATAAATACCAAAGGAAAAAGTACTAGATTTCCAAAAACTTTGTTTTATTGTAATAATAAAACTAGTGATCCGAAAATGATATTGTATTTTTTGGAAAGTTTTTTGAAAGTATTTATAACTTTTAAATTGCCAGCAATAAATACTGTGGTGTTGAAGATGGTTTGGTTGAACTTAAACCTCTAAAACCTTCATTGTTTTCCGTCATTGTGCAAGTTGTCTATCAGTTCCGCTATTACAGTTTTTTAATGATTGTATTTCTAACTAACTAAACTAGCTGTTTAAATTATAAAGCAATATGTAAGTTAATATCAAGATGGTTTTTGGAAAGGTAGATCTACCAATTCTAATCTAGAATAATTTTAATTAATAAAAAAGAGGCTGGGATGCGACCCACACTGATAACTTCCCATCACGTCGTCTGTTGATTTGTCTTGCTTCAAAGTTTATAGGTTTTTGTGCTTTGCTAAAAAAGTTGTCAGTTGAATTTTTCTTAAAAATTTCAAAATTACCAACAATATTTTGCATGTAATAAAATAGTTTGATTTCAAAATCTTTTTTTGTTAACGAGATTTTTAGTCGAAACCCAATTTTTACCAATTTTAGTACACCATTTCTTAAAAGTTTTATTTCTTATATAAACAAATACAAATTGGATTAATGAAATTAATTTGAAGTCAATATCTTCTATTGTTCACGAGATATCGAACTGAAAATCAATTTTTACCAAATTTGAGTACTATTTTTGATAAAATGTCGAGAACAATATTTTCTATGAGATAAAGTAAGTTTGAAGCCAATATTTTTAATTTTTGAAAAGCTATTTGAGTCGAAAGTAAATTTTTACCAAGTTTTAAATAAATAAATTAGACGGCGCAACAGTGCATGAAGAACCAGGGCCTAGTGACTTCCAACTCTCAACCATTCCTGTGTGCGAGTAATGTTGTCATAGATGGCAGGGACTTACAGTTTATATGCCGAATCCGAACGGCTAATTTTGAGAAAGCACTTCTTCATGACAAGAATTACTCTTGGAGGATTTGTCAATTCCTCGCAAGAGGCAAAACCCGTGAATTTTTTTTTTTAATTAAGGTGGCACAGGCAGGGAATGAACCCAAGACCCCTTGCATGACAGTCCAAAGCACTAACCATCACGCTACGGGCACTACTTTACCAAGTTTTAGTATTGTTTTGTTTTAGGTTTCTAATTTCTTGTAAAAAAGATGTCAATTCCATTTTTTTTCAAAATTTTACTGAATATTGACTATAATATTTTTTAAAAGATAAAACTAGTTTGAAGAAAATATCTCAAAGTTTTGAAAAGATATTTGAGTCGAAAACCAATTTTTGCCAACTTTTGTTAATTTTTTTAAGTTTTTAATTTTTTGTAAAAAATTGTCAATTCGATTTTTCTCAAAATTTTACCAGATGTTAAAACGTTATTTTTCGTTGCACAAAATTGTTTTGGAGATAAAATTATTTTTTGTTCATAAAATGTTCGAGGTGACAAATATTTTTTTTTTTTAACTTCCCATAGGAAGTTATTGTAATGAGTCCGATTTGTCGAATTGAAAATTTTGACATTTCTCGACGTTTCAAGGTCCTTAGAGTCGAAATAAAAGATTTTTAGAAAGATGTCTGTGCGTGCGTGTGAACGTACTTTCACACGTCCGTACATCCGTACGTCTGTACGTTCGCGACGTTATTTTCGGCTTCCATAGCTGAAGAACCAGAAGAGATATCGACTTCAAATAAATTTTGTTATACAGATAATAAGGCAAAAAGATGCAAAAAGGGCTCTCAAGAAAATTGCGTGGGTGGTTTTTTTACCATAGCAGTTTAAAAACAAGGTGAGAATTTTGGTTAACCCTAAATATCTCATATATAAATGACGCTAGAGACTTGAATTAAATTTTAAATTACGTATTGTATATTTTTGGAAAAAAATCCAATTAACGGTTTTTTTTATAAATCAAAAAAACTGAAAAAAAAAAAATGTGTCACCTCGAAAATTTTACGAATTAAATATGATTTCATCTCCAAAACAATTTTGTGCAACGATGAATAATGTTTTTGACATCTGATAAAATTTTGAGAAAAATCGAATTATTGAAAGTTTTTTTATAAAAAATATAAACCTAAAAAAAACATTACTCAAAGTTGATAAAAATTGAATTTCGACTAAAATATCTTTTCAAAAACTTGAGATTAAGGCTTCAAACATATTTTATCTTATAAGAAATATTGTTTCCAACATTCAGAAAAATTTTGAGAAAAATCGAATTGACAGTTTTTTTTACAAAAAATTAATAAAAATGGTAAAAATTATTTTTCGACTCAAATATCTTTTCAAAAATTTGAGATATTGGCTTTAAACTGCTTTTATCTTTCAAAAAATATTGTTGTCAAAATTCAGTAAAATTTTAAAAAAAATTGACCGTTTTTTACAAAAGATTAAAAACCTAAAAAAAATTTAACAAAAGTTGGTAAAAATTGATTTTCGACTCAAATATCTTTTCAAAAATTTGAGATTAGGGCTTCCAACTAATTTTAACTTATAAGACATATTGTTTTCAACATTCGATACAATTTTAAGAAAAATCGAATTGACAGTTTTTTTACAAAAAAATTAAAAAACCTAAAAAGAAATGTATAAAAGGTGGTAAAAATTGATTTTCAACTCAAATATCTTTTCAAAACTTTGAGCTATTGGCTTTAAGCTACTTTGATCTTTCAAAAAATATTTTTGTCAACATTCAGTAAATTTTTGAAAAAAATCGAATGGACAGTTTTTGTGCAAAAAATTAAAAACCTAAAAAAAATTTAACAAAAGTTGGTAAAATTGATTTACGACTCAAATATCTTTTCGAAAATTTGAGATAATAGCTTCTAACTAATTTTAACTTAAAAGAAATATTGTTTTCAACATTTAATCAAATTTTGAGAAAAATCGAATTGACAGTTTTTTTTTACAAAAAATAAAAACCTAAAAAAAAACAATACTAAAACTTGGTAAAAATTTACTTTCGACTCAAAAAGCTTTTCAAAAATTAAAATTATTGGCTTCAAACTTATTTTATTTCACAGAAAATATTGTTTTCGATATTCAGTAATTTTCTTATAAAAATCCAACAGTCCGTTTTTTCATAAAAAAATAAAATCTACAAAAAATAGTTTGCAAAATTTGGTTAAAATTGATACATATAGACAAACTTTTAAGCAAGACAAATCGACAGACGGGATGGGAAGTTATCAGTGTGGGTCGCATCCCAGCCTTTTTTTTTTTTAATATTCAACTTACAACTCTAATACTAATCTTAATGTAAATAGTTTTATAACTTTTGGTTCCTTTTTATTTATATATTATAGAATATAATAATGTATTAATAAATTGAACAAAAAAGTAAATATAATATATAATAGGCCATGTCCAAATACCAATTTTTATTATTTAACCAACAACAAAAAATAAAAACCCTTCCGCTTCACGCATCCATTTAAGTAGAATTTCAAAATCTTAATCATATGCAAACAAACATTTCGCCTTATTTCACAATACATTTTATATCCTGAATGTACATATAAAGGTTTAACATATACGAAATAAGGTACCTATGAATTTATGTTAAATAAAATGAAAAAAAAAACTTCAATCCTTTGTATCGACTTGAAAAATTTATCTTTTGACAGTTTAATGGATTCAAAAAAAAATAAAAAAAAATTGAAGCAAATAAAATACAAAAATCAGAATCAAAGCAAATAAATCCTTTTTAAGTATCAACATGGAAAATCACTCAAGTATTTCGTACCTTTATACACACAATGCATATTTTCTAAATAAGGTACTTATATACAATACTTCTCAAAATAAATTTCAAAAAAACCTTTGCAAATAAAATAATATATACATAAATAACCTGGAGTCATTTATTTTATTTAAAAAGTTTTGAGTTTAAAAAAAATACTGCAATGTGCTGAGTGAGTCCTTTATTATAGCTTCCCTAAAAAAATAAATACAAATAAATAATTAAAAAATGTTCAAAGACCAAACTCGTAAAAAAATCGAAATTAACCCTAGTTAATTTGTGTTTTATCTCCTTTGATGATTAATACTAACACACTGTAATCCTTCGATTTAAGCACGGTTGCACAATTTAATCTCTTATCTCCTTAAATCCCATCATACATACATATTTCTGTTTTTAAGGGTAAAGGATTTTTTAACAGGATCTGCATATTAATTTTCCGATATTAATCTTGAAATCATTACAAGATTAAAATCGTGCGAAAAAAATGTGATGAATGTTAAAATATAAAACATAATGGTCATCGACTTCCTGCGATGATAACCCACATAATTCGTAGGCTGATAAGACCCTTCATCACTCTCAGTTCAGTCATAATAAATTCAAAATGCGCTTGAAAAATAAATTCCATCATCGCAACTGTGTACTCGGATGTGGTTTATTTTATCGAAGAAATACCACACCTATATATAATCCGATTCACACCATTGAATATAAATTTAAGGACCTCCTGCCATCAGCATAATTTTTATATAATTTTTAATCGCTTGCAAAACTGAAAAAAAAAAACGAAATAAAAATGCAGATGAATATAATTAAAGGCTCTCTAGCGCTATCCATTTAATTTATATCATTTGGAAATCGCAAGTCTCAGCAGGACATACAGGATACAATTGATAACCAATTATCCGAATAGTCGATTTTGTATTTTACGAATTCGAGTACGAAACTACATCTCACATCCCGATTTCGATTCCGAATCGACTTTGATGCTTCATTCGAATGAATACAAATATTTTTCCACCACAAAAAGCGATTGTGGACTGGAATACCACATCAGAGACCAATGTCATGTATACAGTTGAGTTGTTAGTCCTGTTTATTTCCATGCTGGCGATTATGGTAGAAAATTTTTTAAACAGAGAATCGACACGGACACGAACATGGACATGGATAGCAAGCAGCAGGAATTCCTCCTGCTTTGCTACATCCTACTTGCATTTCCATACCTATCTACCCTCGTAGCTTCCGTTTGGTCTTGTTATGTTTTCTGACCGTTTTATTGATTTATGCGGAAACATTTTTTACCCTCCATTTTATTTATGTATAAAGGAATTTATGTAGGTATTTTTATATATATGAAACGAGTATCCTTTTTCCAAGTTGTGTATGTATGTATACCGACGTAATGCAAAGGATATCTGAAGTGGGTGGCCCTGATGCGATGATGATGGTCGGTCAGTGTGTGCTGAATTAGAAAATCCTGGAATATACCTTACCGTAGCTTATGGTTTTAGTATTTTGTTTTATTTTTAATTTAATTTCAAAATGTGTGTTTATGGTTTTACACATATACCTAACCCATATACGTCATTAGGGTGTAGCGTCAATAAACGAAAAACAAAAATTGTTGTTTAACTTTCGAATACCTCGATTTTGTTGAATTTTTATGAGTAAAATGATCTGAGATACAATTTTTATTTGTTGGTAACATCTTTTGTCGTCCACAAACTAAGTCCGAAGTTTTGAATTTTTGGGAAAAACGGCAATTATCTAATTAACATTCTTCCATAACCCTAAAAATAATAATAAACCAAAATGTTGATAATAAGCATTAACATTTCAAAGATTAAATATAAAGATCTTGTTTTTCATGTTTGAAAATTATTAAACATCAAGATAAATATTTTTTCATTGATTTAAATTTGAACTAAGCTAATATTGGACAAGACATTTCAAATGAAGCTTTTGGTTTTGAAAGGTTCTTGAAACCCCTGATTACTCATTCATTTAAGCAATGGTATAGTGATGGCCTAGTGATTCGCTATAGGTTATGTGGTCAAGATATTCTGACTTATTTAAGGTGGCGCTACAGTCCTGTATGAACTAGGGACTCACTCGACAAGCTTGGTCCCTAGCGAGATGCCTCCAGTTTGGTGAAGTCACTTTCTATTTGTGCGCACCACCTGATTCGCGGTTTTTTTCTACTGTGCTGTCATGTGGGTGTGCATGCGAAGACTTTCCAGGCCGGAGCATTGATTTCCATATGCCATCTCAGTTGTTGGACTTTTACCCTTCTGGCTGGGTCTACGTCGCTGTACAGCCCGTAGTACAGCTCGTCGTTCCATCTTTTCCTCCACTCACCTTCTATGCATATGGAACCGTAGATCATGCGATGAACTTTTCTCTCGAAATGACTCAAGGTGCTTTTGTCATAGTCCAAGCTTCTGTACCGTATAGCAGGAAGGGGATTATTACAGTCTTATATAGCAACACTTTGGTCGCTCTAGAGAGGGCTTTAATACTTAATTGCTTTCTTAGCCCAAAGAAACAGCGGTTAGCAAAAGTAATTTTTTGTTTGATCTCAGTGCTGGTGTTGTTTTTAGTATTCATAGCGGAGCTAAGGTAGGCAACGTCGTTAACTACCTCAAAGTTACGTCTGTCGATGGTGACGTTTTGACAGAAACGTCGATGTTGTACGGCCTTTTTAGATGACAGCAAGTACTTTGTTTTGCCCTCATTGCCTTATCTGTCTCAATACTCACAAAAGCCCCATTGACATCACGCTTAGTTCTTCCGATTATGTCAATGTCATCAGCATATGCTAGTAATTGGACAGACTTTTGAATTACAGTGTCTCTAGTGGGAGCTATGTACTATTGTTTTAAGGATGATGTTTAAGAAATCGCATGACAATGGATCACCTTTTCTAGATCTTTTTTTGACATCGAAGGGTTCTATTAAGTGGTTTCCAACCTTTATAGAGTAGCGCGAATTCTTCATGGTCATCAAGCACAAACGGAAGAGTTTTGCAGAGATGCCAAAACTAGTCATGGCTCTATATACACCTCGTCCCTGTAGATGTTGTCATATGCGGTCTTGAAATCGATGACGAGATGATGGGTGTATATTTGATGTTTTTGGGTTTTTCCAGGATCTGCCGTATTGTGAATATTTGATCGACTATGGACTTTCCTGGTCTAAAACCACACTGATAAGGAAATATCAGGTTGTTGACGATGGGCCTTAGACGTTCATATATTACGGAAGAAAAGATTTTGTAAGCAATCTTAAATAGACGGATGCCTATTTATTAGCCGAATCTGGATCAGGATCTACGTAGATCCTCAAAATTCTATCAGCAGTTGTTAACCAGTTTGAATTGGTCATTTTCCCTGGATTTCTACAGAAATCTGTAGGACATAATCCTTTGCTTATATGACCCTTGCTTAAGGAGTCTTGAATATTTTTGGATAACGATGGGAAGCTGCTGCTTCCAGATGTGAGATGGCGTAATGATTACAATAATTGTTTGTCTAGTTTGGAAGATGCAACCAATTTTTCTGAAGTATATAATTAAAAATGGAAATGCAGTGAAATTTTATTGAGATCCTGTTTTTTTTTGTTTCAAGAAAATAATCAAATATTCATTCACAGCCTGAAAGGAATATTAAGGACTTTTCTTCCATTTTTATTTATCTTAGCGTCAAGTTAGAGGGCTTAAAAAGAGATATATACTTTGTTAAGTAAATTTTAATGGATTTCTCAAGTAAAGCAACTTCCTAACGCTATTTTAAAGATAAAATCGAAACAAAATTAATTCTCCACCCTAACATACATATATGTATCTAGTACCTATACGATACGTTTAAATCTGGTACGAGAAGTGCCAATTGGATGGGTCCCAGATAAACCCGCCACTGTTGGATTTAGAAATGGATTTGACCAATAATTCCAAAACCTTCCAGCTAACCTACACATTGAATGGAATTTACATATACCTATAGCTATACTTACCCACGCACAGTTATATATTTTCTTTTTTTTTATTTCAATTTCATTATAAAAATGTAAATAAATACAATCACTGTGAGATTTATCTTTTGGTTTGCCTTTGAAATGGATTATTGGCATCAGAGGGAGAGTGTGTGTTTATAATATTGGAATTCGATGTAAGAGAGGTTGCCCATATATTACCCAATTTAGTGCGAGAGGTGTGACCTTCCCTTTTATTTGATAAATCAAATCCAAACAATAGAAAGATTTATTTGTTGGATATAGGATATCCATGTGCTTCAAATTTAAATTTCTTTTTTTTTTCAATTAGTTGAATTGAATTTAATTTTATATATTTTGTTTTCAATGCTCAAAAGGACTTATTGAAAAATTTACATATATAACAACTTATGATTCAATTAAAATTTAATCTAGAAAATTTAAAAAGAGCTTAGAAGATAACCGTACATATTTTTGAACTAAAATAGAATGTTATAATATTACGGCGGGTTTAACAAGTTATATAATAATACTGAAAAATGGAAGTTGTTGCTCAACTAAAATCAACTGAAAAATCAGTTTTATGCGATTCAGAATTTAAAATATCATAATCCTATTGACATTAGTTTTTGGAGGTATTAATTTGATAATGAAGAAAGAGGTTAAGGCCGTGCAGGGTTTGAAGAGGGTGAGAGAGATAACCGCATTCAAAAAATTACTTTTTATTTGTTCTTTAATGAAGTGCAGTATTGTTTGATTTAAAAAAAAAAGAATACCACATAACAAAGCGGATTTAAGTTAAATCCACTTAAGTTAAAACTTAAAATACAATAAAAAGAGAGAAAACTCTTCGTTTTTTTGGAAACGGTGGTTAAACTCCCTTATCATTTTATATTAGGATCAACAGTTCACCACTTTAATAGCGCTTTATTTTCTTTAAGGTCTTAATGTCCTATCAGTGGGGTAACAGGAGTGAAACAAAAACTAAAAAGAGGCTGGGATGCGACCCACACTGATAACTTCCCATCCCGTCTGTCGATTTGTCTTGCTTAAAAGTTTGTCTATGTGTATCAATTTTAACCCAATTTGCGTACTATGTTTTGTAGATTTTATTCTATTGAATATCGAAAACAATATTTTCTTTGAAATAAAATAAGTTTGAAGCCAATATTTTTAATTTTTGAAAAGCTATTTGAGTCGAAAGTAAATTTTTACCAAGTTTTAGTATTGTTTTTTTTTTTTGGTTTTTATTTTTTGTAAAAAAACTGTCAATTCGATTTTTCTCAAAATTTTATCGAATGTTGAAAACAATATTTCTCATTATATAAAATTAATTAGAAGCCAATATCTCAAATTTTTGAAAAGATATTTGAGTCGAAAATCAATTTTTACCAACTTTTGTAAAATTTTTTTTTAGGTTTTTAATTTTTTGTAGAAAAACTGTCAATTCGATTTTCTTCAAAATTTTGCTGAATGTTGACAACAGTATATTTTGAAAGATAAAAGTAAATTAAAGCCAATATCTCAGAGTTTTGAAAAGATATTTGTGTCGAAAATCAATTTTTACCAACTTTTATTAATTTTTTTTTAAGTTTTTATTTTTTGTAAAAAAAACTGTCAATTCGATTTTTCTCAAAATTTTACTGAATGTTGAAAACAATATTTTTTATAAGATAAAATAAGTTTTAAGCCATAATCTCAAGTTTTTGAAAAGATATTTGAGTCGAAATTCAATTTTTACCAACTTTGAGTATTGTTTTTTTAGGTTTTTATTTTTTATAAAAAAAACTGTCAATATTAAGATTTTTCTCAAAATTTATCAGATGTCAAAAACATTATTCTTCGTTGCACAAAATTTTTTTGGATATGAAATCATATTTGAGTCGTAAAATTTTCGAGGTGACACATTTTTTTTCAGTTTTTTGATTTATAGAAAAACCGTTGATTGGATTTGTTTCCAAAAATATACTTGTTTTGTATCACGTTACAATATATAATATTAAATTTAATTCAAGTCTCTAGCATCATTGGTTCATGAGATATTTAGGGTTAACCAAAATGTTCATCTTTTTTTTAAACTGCTATGGTAAAAAACCCACGCAATTTTCTTGAGAGCCCTTTCTGCATCTTTCTGCCTTATTATCTGTATAACAAATTTTATTTGAAGTCGATATCTCTTCTGGTTCTTGAGCTATGGAGGACGAAGAAAACTTCGCGAACGTACGAACGTACGGACATACGGACGTATGGACGTACGAACACCTTTCTAAAAATCTTTTTTTCGACTCTAGAGATCTTGAAACGGCGAGAAATGTCAAAATTTTCAATTTGACAAATCGGACCCATTACAATAACTTCCTATGGGAAGTTAAAAATAAATCTACAACCACAAACCTTGTAATATAGTTTCACTTAATCTTAGAGCCATTGGGAAACGGGAAAAATAATGATATGATCTCTACTGAATTTAGAAAAGCGTTTGACAAAATCTGTCGTAATCTTTTAGTGTTCAAACTCCCCTCCTAACGTTTAGAATTTCTTTTCCTGAAATGGATCACTTTAAACCTTCAGAATCTTGAATAATATGTTCGATTTATATGCGCACGTTCCAATCCTATTCTAGCCACTTATTGTGTACCTCAAGGTAGTCATTTAGGCCCTCTTCTATTTATCCTTATAACTAATAACATTTACAAGGCATTGTCAAATATCCCTTAATGCTGACGATACGAAATTTCTTAATATTATTAGAGCACATGTAGACTTATCTTTCCTCTAAACAGATCTCGACAATTTTTCAAAAATACAGAAAATCGCTAAGAGGTCAACATTCTCAAATTCCACACAACGGCTTTTTTGGGTAAATGCATTAAACAACTTAATCATTCATACGTATAGTAGAAAACATAAGGGATCTCGACCTTTTATGTGACCGTGGACGTTGATGCCAACTCTCTGCATAAGGTTTTGTTAAAAGATGGTACAAACATTTTATTTTTTTTAACCCTTACGTAACCTGTTCGCTTTAATTGACGTTTGTCCGATCTTACTTCAATATTCGTCTAAGGTTTGGTCTGCATATCAAAATATACACATATGAAGAAAAGAAAGAATCCAACGAAGCTTTCCTCGTTTTGTACTTTAAAACCTTCCTTGGGAAAGTCCTTATCGTGACAACTTTAGTCTGTTAAACCTCAACTCATTATAGGAACTCTAAAACTCGATTTCTTTACTTTAACATCCAAAACCTGAGAAACCCCGGCCTCTTCTATTTACCAAAACACCCAACCACCTACACAGAACGAAAAAAGTCATCCTATATTAACTACTTTGGTAGACAATATGACTATTTGGTAGTCAATTTTCAGCTGACAACCGAGATAGTCAATAGAACAATTTTATGTTGTCAATTTTGGAATCCGAAATTTTTTTACAGTTTGGTCGTCAATATGACAACTGTAGTAGTCAATATGACAACTTTGGTTGAAGGAAATTGAAACTACGGTTGTCATATTGACTAATGTGGTAGCCAATACGACAACTGCAGTAGTCAATATGGCAAATGCGGTAGTCAATATGACAATTGCGGTAGTCGATATGAAAACTGCAGTATTCAATATGACAACTGCGGTAGTCAATACGACAATTTGTTCTTAAAACCGTAATCTAATATGACTACCGGATAGTCAATATAACGATTCTCGATAGTCAATATGACAACCAAATTGGCATATTGACTACCGAAGTTGTTCTATTGACTACTTTTGTTGTCATATTGACTACCCAAAATTTACAAACGAAAATTATTCAATTGACTATCCAGTAGTCAATTTTTTAAAATAAGGTTGTTATATTGACTATTTTGGTAGTCAATGCGACAATCTTGCCAAATTTCAAGTTGACTATCGACGATTGTTAATATGACAACTTTTTTTTTCTGTGTATGGACTTAAAACACCTCTGACCCGTATGATTCGGTTGGCCAAATCGAATCCAACTTTATTTGATTTCAACATCATAACCTCAAACTCTTTTTGACCAACCGGCACTCATAGTTTAAACTTAAGTTAGTGTTCAGGTTGTACTTATAACATGAATTAAGAGGAATTAATAGGAGTTAAACCCCCACTAAAATTAAATCAAAATTATTAGTTCGTTAAAGATCGATTGGCTAATTTATAGTTAGCTATGTTTTTATGAATAATTTTGTACCGATTACCTAATTACAAAGTTTGACGAGAGACCATAAGATTCAGCAACAATATTTTCAACTATTCTTAAGCAATCACATACAACTTCGAATCTTAACATCAGTTGCTTGTCTCAAAAATTAAAATTTTAGGACGACCAAAAAGTGCTTCAGTTTTGTCAACCATGACGACAGGAATTTTTGTAGTAAATTTTATCAATTTATTTGCCTTCTTGAACCTTTTATCGTTTTGTTATTAGTATTGGTTTAGTTTGTACTCGTCCAATGTTAAAAGATGTCCAAATAACAGAGTAAACATTTGATTGGAAAACCATTCTGAAACCTTGTGAGTCCAATTCAGCCTAAATATAGGTAAGTCTAGGCACTTTCCTAATGCTGATCAAAAATTTTAATGATTAAACCGATTTCTAACCACAACCTAATCATTTACCTATTTTGTCAGAAACTAAAATCATTATAATTACTAACCTTAATTTAAATGAAAATATATTACAGTAAATATACCTTAGTAGTTAAATGTATTGGAAAATCCTAATTATAATATCCATTTGAGTATCGTTATCGTTTTGACAACTTAATTGAAATATATTTCTCATTACCAAAATGACAAAGAGATTTTCATCATATCCTTATAAATTATTTCTTGATGCATCTACCTAGGAGTATGTATGTCCATCAAAATCATACGCACTCATATTTTGTCCCGTGTCACGTCTTTCGAACCGCATTCTATCCCCAAGCTCTGTTCTGTTCATAATTACCACAACCGAGCACAGGAATTCCCATTATATTATTATCCGCATCTGCATGCCTCGTCGAATTTATCCTTTTTCATGATTCATGGACACGACCACATCAACCCAACCGCAATCGACTTAAATTATTATCTTATGATGAAATTAAAAGAAAAAATAAATACTCAACAGAATAATAACCACAAAGAACAAGAAAAACCAAGAACGTGTCCTTCTTGTCATGAAAAGAAAAATAATATTAACATGCCAGAGGGTGTCCTTAAATTCATTTCTTTCAGCCTATTCTGATGGTGTGTTGCGGTTGGTGGTGGAGTGAAGCGTCTATATATGCAAAATAAACTATGCCATCAAGTTGTCTCTTAAATTGAACTTGAAAAACGATGCGTCTGATGCTCCAAGGATACCAGTAAAAGAAGTTGAAGGCGCAAAATATACATAAATACAATAGAAATTAGTTCAACAAAATAAGAAAAAAATATTGAACTAGATGAACATTCTTCTCGCATCAAATTCCCTCCTCTTTTCATCCACCCCATCAGTTTTATTAAAAGTATAGGAAAAAAAGAATGAAGTGCTTGCAGTCGTCATCATTTCGTATTCTTGATAAAAACTCAGCTTAAGCAGCAAGATTATATAGTTCAAGGAAGAAGAAGTAGATATTTTTACCCATCATCGAAGGACCTTTAAGGACTCGCTCTCAATGGAATTGGAATGCTGATAATGACATTCCGTTCATCGTTTAACATTGGCATGTCAAATGGAGATGAAATCGAACAAAACAAAATAAATGAAACAGAAGAATTGGAAATTAAATTCGAATGGAAAATCAAAAAAAAAAGAAGGAAATATTTAATGTACGTACATTTGCTTTCTGGAGAAGAGTGAAGGCGTAATGATTCCTTTTTATTCTTCTATCGGAAATGGATGTAGGAATATTCTCTTAACACTGAATTAGACACATGCACAAAACAAAACCAACAATCGATTTCTCGCGATAATGATGATGAATGTCGAAGTTTTTACAGTCAGTGGAGCCACTCCCGTCCATCGCATCGACCGGTCGACCCTCCGCAGCCGCTGCCACCCGTCGTCGTCGTCGTAGCTTCCGACAGAACGGTCATAAAAGTATAATGAGAGTCATCTTCCGGAATTGAGGCACTAATAGTCTTCTGTTGGTATATATCCGTTGAGCCTTTGGGGGATGTAAAATAACTCAAATCATCAGCTAATTACTTAAGGGTGCCATAACCCCTACCACCACCGCACCGTGCCACTGGCGGCGGTAGCATCGCAGTCTTAAACTACATAAGCCACTAAAGTATCAAGCAACACGCAAATTGGTTACCATCAGTTTGTCGGATTGATTGCTCCCCAGTGGCTTGTAATCAATTTTCAAATTAATCAGAAGCGGATGAGATTTTTTTTTTTAATTTTAATTTCTTGCAGTGGGGTTTTTGAATTTTGACTTTTATTTTATCGCCGTCGTAGTCTTGCAAATAAGTAAAGGGATAAAAGGACTTTATGTCAGTGGGAACATTTGATCTAGGTAGGCAAAATTTTGTTATAGGTATGTAAATTTAATACACGATTGGTTTTTGTTTGCTAATGGAAATTATATTTAATTTGGAACTAATAAAATTATAATAAATGAGGGTTTTTGAGATCAGCACTAAAACATAAAATTTCAAAATGGGTAGTTTCCGAAGGAACTGTGAACTTTAACTTTTTATTGAGCTGTCTATTTCATTTGTATCCATTAATAATTTAAGTAACACAAACTATACAGCTTCTCTAGTTCTAACTTAAACTTTGGATTTTTAAAGAATCAAGTCATCTGTGAATACATTCTTTTAAAATCGAAAATTGACTTAAATTGAAAGATTGCATTCATTTGAGATTGAAACTACTAATTCTACAGTTTTGTGTTCATTTGGCGTTTACAAAATTGCAACAATTTTTTAGAAAATTTGCATTCTGTTGTTTTTAAACACTTTGAATGTTTTTGGTTCGGTGTTTTTAACGAAGGCACAGTGTGAGCATTATGAAAGAACACAGGTTTTAAAAGGAGATGTCAGTGCACATTTGTTTAAAAGTAATGAATATTGAAAAAAACAAAAAAATTCAGATTGTGGGAAGGCATTCCACATTCATATAGTACGGCTAAAGACCAAATCTCTATCACACTACGACCAAAGAAAGCTTAGCGGGTACACTGATGAGCATTCCTCGAGACGAAAATATTACTGTTGAATTGATTTAGGGAGGGAAGGTCTATAGAGGTGCCTAGTGATGCACATACCTAGAATTTTGATTAGTTCACTTTCCTTGTGGCAAATAATACTCGTGGATAGTGACAAAGCTGGTAAGTTACGCTTCAACGACAACAGCATTGAGTTTTTTTGCCATTGAACTTTACCCGATTTTCGTTTATTATTTAAAAATGCTATCAAAATATCAATTTAATGAGCTTATCATGCCTTTGCGTTGAAGATCCACATTCGCACAGCGTGATTGTTAATTTCAAAAATTTAAAAATAATGCATGCCTAGGTCTCAAGAACTTTCTCCTGTATCCAAAAAGTCTGTTTAAAATTAATACAGGGTTATCCATTTTGCGGTTTCAAATGTAAACGAAAGTGAAACACATATACAATATTTTTGTTTATGATATTTCGGACCATCATGCGAATTGTTGCAAGCATCGATTCTTTTGAAGTAATTTTCAACTACTTTTTGACACAGCCCTGACCTGACGAATGTTGTTTTTTAAGTGCTCAAGAGTTAAAGGTTTATCTTCATAAACACGGTCTAGCGGTGTCAAATCGCATGATCTTGGTGGCCAGTTGATATTGCCACGAGGAGAAATTAGGCGATTCTCTCGCTCGAGTTGTGTGACATGTGGCACCGTCTTGTTGAAGCCACATATTCTCCAAGTCGTATTCTTTAATAGCAGGTACAAAGAAATTGGGTTATCATATCACCATAACTCAGCGAGTTGACGGTGACAGTCGTTACATCGTTGTTTTTGAAGAAGTAAGGTCCAATCACACCTCCGGACCTCTAATAAAGGTTTAATAATAATGATTTTATCAATAGGTTATTATAAATTTCGTCTCTTTAACTGTTGTGTTCCCTGTATATTGCACCCCACATTCAGCTGATCCACCATCGACGAATTGAAATATATTTGCTGAAATTGATGCGATTCATTTGGTGTTGGCACCATTGAACCATGCAAATGATATATTTGTCCATGTATCTGTTATTGCAATCATTTTAAATGATTCATGTGACTTCTGATCATGTGATGGTGTAGTGTGTGGTGTATGTGTAGTTGTTAATAGTTGCAATTGATTTTGTTGGAGTGATTGATTGGTGTGAGTGATTGGTTGTGTGTGTTGTATCTTTTACCTTGCAACTCGGCATGAAGCCGCCTTCTCGAATTATATTAGCTCCAAATCCAAAGGACTTCATGCGAAAGCAGTTTTTGTATTCAAGGATGTGTTGAAGAAAATTGTTGGAATCGGGATCACTTCCATCGAACAATGGTTTCAGTGGCTGTGGTGGCGTAAGTAATGGATCCAGTTTGACTTTTCCACTTGCGGAGCACAATCCAACCGTTTCTCTTTTGAACTTTAACGCATTGCAATATCGGCATACAGTCGTCATTGTCATCATCTTGTTACACTTGTTGCTGGCTTGCATGTCTTGTGCGGCGGCCGATGTTCGCACGTCGTACTCTAGGCATTTTATATTATACTCGTAGATTATTTTTTCTTCTCAAAATATTCTACGTGACAAATATTTTTTTTTCAGTTTTTTGATTTCAAAAAAAAAGATAACAGATTTTTTCGAAATTATACCAAATTTGCTCAGAATGTGTAATACAGATTTTTATGTATGTAAGTGGATTTGGGGTCAACCAAATTTTTCACTTTTTTCCTAAATTGCTCTATGATAAAAAAAAACACTCACTAAATTTTTTTAAAAGTCGTTTTTGCATTTTTTTCTTATTATCTTTAAAACAAACGTTATTTGAAGTCGATATCTCCGACGTTTCTAGAGATATAGTTGACTAAAAAAGGTTCCCAAAAGCAAGCTTTGGTTTAGAATATAGGGCCCTTGAAACGTCAAAAAATTAAAAAATTTTCAATTCCACAAATCTAAACTTTTACAATAGCTTTCTATGGGAAGCTAAACGGAGTTCACCGCTTTTCTGTTGAATTTTTTCCTGAATTTTGTCTGCTATAAACTTCAGGGAGCCCGAGACCTTTCCAACGAATGCAAAACCGTGGAAATCGGTTTGTGCGTTCTGGAGTTATAGCGTCAGGAACGAAAGGGGGTAACCTCTTTTAGCAATAAAGGAATATATTATGTTAAATATTGAAAAAAACCAAGTTAAAACAAAATTAAAGAAAATATAATAAAACCTATTGGGCCGAAAAAATAGATTTTCAATAGATGACCACACAAATTGTATGGGGACTACTGTTGCTTTTGATCTTAAAAAAAGGCTTACGAGAATCTGCTTTAAAACTTATTATGATTTTAAAGTTTAAAAAAATCGATTCGAAGGCAAATTGATAGACAGAAAGTCAGAATCACAGGACCAAGTTTTTTCAGAATTCTCTACCATCATAATGTCATTTTTGTTTTAAGTCTCGGATTCGAAAATGTTCACGAATCCAATTCTACATGTCGCAAGTAAAACAAGTATGATAAGCTGAGAGTACCGCTGTCAGCGAAACCAATAAGTGAATTCTATGTTTCAGACAGGAGATCAATAAAAAAAATGAGAAAAAGTGTGGGAGGCAGGACAGAGCCCTAAGGTACACTAGAGTCTGTTTTGTGAGTATCAGGCTTAAACATTATCCAATACCAATTGAATTAAATAGTTCAAAAAGTAATTTATAATTGAAGGAGGCTTTATCTCAAGAAAGGTACCTATATATTTTCGATAAGAGAGCCCGCTTTTGAAATATGAAGTGCAATAATCTTACATTCTATTGCTAGTATTCTGATTTGAAAATTGATCAGCAATACCTTGAAGAATTGATCAGCAAATTTCTTGACAAAAATGGACGTACGAGCAATTGAGCGTTAGTAAGAAAATGGCAAGGATCTGCATTTTTTAGGAAAAGGCTAGACAAACACTATCTTCCCTCTACTCGGAACTAGACCTAAAGAGAAGCATAGTTGAAAAAGTTTACGTAGTGGCTTTATAAGCATTAAAGAACTCATATTTAGAACAATAGAAAAGCAGTGTCCCAAAAATTCGTTTGAATTAAAAGATTGTTCGTAATAAATGAAGAACCTACATAATTCATTATAAGCCCTTAAGGTGCTTTGTCCAGAACCTTTAAAATTAATCTTTTTTAATTTAAATGTTAAAAATACCAATCAATTGCAATAAAACTAGAAATATCACATACAACCTAAAATTGACGGCTATAAATTTCCAATTAAATAGCTCTTTGAAAGCTTAATCCAATGCAGTATGTGCCATAGGCACCTATAAATTTTTAAATCACGCGAAAATGCAAAAAAGCCACACTCAAAAAAAGAAACAGAAATAAATCTCATCTCATTTTAGATTCAAGCTGATAGAAAAGTAATTTCTGCTTAGCGTGGCGGTAATCGAAAAATACAATTTTTCAGATGCTATCCAATCATCCTTTAGGCATCAGAGAAGCCCGATAGAGTCTCACCCAACACACAGACCCACAAAAGTGTTATGACTGTGAGTTGAGTATAGGTATCATTCATTTCGCGCTGACTGCTGGCTGGGAAGCATGTGGTTCTATGCTCCTGCTTCTGATTGCTAACCATCTCCAGCACGTGAGCTTCCTTTCTGTTTTTTTCCGTTTTTATCCATTTTGTGGGGGAGGAGGACATCGATGAAGTGTGTGTTGTGAGTGTCCTGACTGGTGGTATGGTTGGAAATTGGAGATTGAAATCTAGATTGACTTGAATGCGGATTTGTTATGGCATTTGAATGGCTATAAAGTTCTTCATTCAATTCTGTTTTTTTTTTTTAAGTCTGTTTCAACATTTTTACTCCATAGAAGAAGCAGAGGTACCCAACTCAAATTCGCATCATACCACCACCACTGACTGCCAGCTGGACGAGAGGAGCAAAGAAAAAAAAAGGACGAGACTCCTTTTTGAGAATCCCACTTCATCATCGTTTTTAATTCATGGCACATACAAAACGTCTGTCAATGTCCTCACAGTGCTGTGGTTGAAGTATAGTCGCCATTTTATTATCTGGGTTTGTCATAGTGAAGCGTTGGCGAATGAAGTGCTTCTGCTTAGGCATCAGATGTTCCAAATGGAATTAACGATAAAGTTGTTCTCGATTTCCTCATCAAAGCAAAAATGCCAACGAAACCCGAAGGACGAAAGATAAAAAAAGAAATTAAATAAAATTCAAAATGAACATCGAAAAGATAGCGTTTCGTAGAATAGAATAGTGGATTTGAGTTGCCTTGTCAAATGGGCATCCTTTTGATTGAGAATTTAATTTAATTTTCTCATCACATTTTGTGTGATGCGAAAAAGAAAATAATGGAGAAAATCTTGAGTATATATTATTTTATTATTATCCTTAAATTTTATATGTATGAGTGAAATCTCTGATTAAAGATAATAAATGAGGGTATTTTCGAATGCTTTTAGTGGATTTGACAGAGTAAAGATTATTGGGAGTTGAAAGAATTAATTTTGGTGTAGGGAGGTACACATGCATACTTCATGAGAAGTATAAACAAAGACCATTCCATCAACAAGGGCAGAAGTGGACAATTTTTAAAATCTCAACAATCAAACAAATTACCAAATCTGAACCTTACATTTAGTTAGTCTTATTAGATTACTTTAGAACACTGTTCTCTATCAGGATATGGTCTTACGACTCCCTAAATATGAAAGCATTCCAAGATTCCAACAAAATTCTAAATATGTCATATTTAAGAGGTTTAGTTTAGAGGATTTTTGGAGTATTTTACGCAGAAATGTTAGAAATAGTGTAGAAACGTAGCTTTTTTCCAAAAATAATATTATTCTATATTTGTTGTCATTTCTTTTTATACGAAGAACGCTACAAAAATAAAGATGCTGAGACCCAGAAATGAGAAAGTTAGCCAGAAAATGTGATCTTTTTTTGTAGGAAAATAAACAGAATCTGTTTTGAAGAATTTTCTGGCCTTTTTTGGCATATTTTTTTCGGACTCCATTTCCGGAAGTCCATTATTACTATCGTTATAATTGAAGTAAGAAAAAAAGAGGCTGTAATGCGACCCACACTGATAACTTCTCATCCCGTCTGTCGATTTGTCTTGCTTAAAAGTTTATCTATATGTAACAATTTTTACCAAATTTGAGTACTTTTTTTTGTAGATTTTATTTTTTTATGAAAAAACGGACAGTTGGATTTTTATAAAAAATTACTGAATATCGAAAACAATATATTCTGTTTTAAGTTAAGTTAAGTTTGAAGCCAATATTTTTAATATTTAAAGTAATTTTTTACCAAGTTTTAGTATTGTTTTTTTTTTAGGTTTTTAGTTTTTGTAAATGTCAATTCGATTTTTCTCAAAATTTTCTTAAAATTAGTTTGAAGTCAATGTCTCAAAGTTTTGAAAAGATATTTACTTCGAAAATCAATTTTTACCAACTTTTATAATTTTTTTTTTGGTTTTTATTTTTTGTAAAAAAAACAACTTTTATAATTTTTATTTTTTAGGTTTTTATTTTTTGTAAAAAAACTGTCAATTCGATTTTTCTCAAAATTTTTTCCAACGTTAAAAAAAATATTTTTTATGAGTTAAAATTAGTTAGAAGCCATTATCTCCAAGTTTTGAAAAGATAATTGAGCCGAAAATCAATGTTTACCAACTTTTGTTAATATTTTTTTTTCGGTTTTTATTTTTTTGTTAAAAAACTGTCAATTCGATTTTTTTCAACATTTTACTCAATGTTAATAACAATATTTTTTGAAAGATAAAAGTAAATTAAAGCCAATATCTCAATGTTTTGAAAAGATATTGGAGTCAAAAATCAATTTTTACCAACTTTTATTAATTTTTCTTTTAGGTTTTTATTTTTTGTAAAAAAAACTGTCAATTAGATTTTTCTCAAAATTTTATCAGATGGCAAAAACATTATTCTTCGTTGCACAAAATTGTTTTAGAGATGAAATCATATTTAATTCGTAAAATTTTCGAGGTGACACATTTTTTTTTTCAATTTTTTTGATTTATAAAAAAAACCGTTAATTGGATTTTTTTCAAAAATATACTTGTTTTGTATCACGTTACAATATATAATATAAAATTTAATTCAAGTCTCTAGCGTCAATGGTTCATGAGATATTTAGGGTTAACCAAAATGCTCACCTTTTTTTTAAACTGCTATGGTAAAAAAACCACCCATGCAATTTTCTTGAGAGCCCTTTCTACATCTTTCGTCTTATTATCTGCATAATAAAATTTATTTGAAGTCGATATCTCTTCTGGTTTTTGAGCTATGGACGACGAAAAAACGTCGCGAACGTACAGACGTACGGGCGTACGTACACACGCACGCACAGACATTTTTCTAAAAATCTTTTATTTCGACTCTAGGGACCTTGAAACGTCGAGAAATGTCAAAATTTTCAATTTGACAAATCGGACCCATTACAATAACTTCCTATGGGAAATTAATAACTGTTTTGCTTGAACCTTCTTAAAATATTTGGGTCTTAAAGGAGTGAACAAAACTTAAAAATTCTAGAGAGAAAAAAGTGTGGTTCTGGAATTTAAGAAAGTAGGTGCATTAAAGTACAAAATTTGTTTAACAATTAAATAAGAACAAATTAAGATAAACAAATAAGTTGGGAAGAAACTTAAGTATGGCACTCACAGACTACACGTTGCAGAATCTCTTTTCACATCAGTTCTCGAGAAATTAAAAGCTTTTATATTCAAAAAATAGATATGAAACGTTTATTGTTTTTCAATGAGGAATTAATTTACTGGAAGTTTCTCTTTTGCTGTTTGAAATTCTTGTTTAAATATCAGTCAGAGAGCATCCAAAGCAAATTCGCTTCAAAAAGTAGATTTCTTTAATTTATGTTCAAAATTTTTGTATTTTATAGAAAATCAATTTTGAAAGAAAAAAAAAACACTTACACTATTTATGTGCGTCAAAAAAAAAAATAAGATGGAATTGAAGACGAGTTGCAGGAATTTAAAGACAACTTTATATCAAATTGGTAAAGTCTTATTCAAAGTTTCTTCTTAAGAAACTGAATATTTGCTTTTTCTCTCAGAACAGATCTTATAAAAATATTTTTAAAGCATTGAAAACAAATATTTTCCGTGTAAGTTTTTTCATTTATCCTGCTATACAGAGTTTGTCATTCGGATCTCTTACCGAAAATGTATACAGTCTCCTTTGTCGAATTAGGAATTATCTTTCTGAACGTTTAATACAAGAAGCTTGGAATGAGTCCAAACCTGGCACCTACAAAATAAACACTGGTGTACCTCAGCGTTCCGTCCTTTCTCCGACAATCTTTCTCATTTGTATTATAGAAACTCCGAATTCACTTGTTCACTTGCTGACGACAGTACCCTCAGCTTTTAAGATCCACAACCTTGTACTTCCGGTGTTTATCTCCAACGAAATATCTGATTAGTTCATTAAATTCTGACCTTGACACCATTGTTGAATAAGGAATATTTGGGCACAATTCACTGCGTCGAAAAATTCTCGTTAAAGTGTAACTCACCATGCCTTGCCAAAAATAGGGCAGCAAGAAAAACGATAGATATGCAATACCAACAAGCCCCTGTAGACCGATCATATGAGAACGATATCATCAAAAATTACATATTACATATTTGGGTGTCCTGAGACGTTGCAAGCATTTTATCTCCTTTTAATATCTGTTCTATCTGTAAACGTCCAAAACTGAAGTATCCCATGAAATGCTCATATCAGTATAGATACTCTTGAAGTTCAAGTTAAACATTAATTGCTAAATCCAAACATTTGTATGTATTTCAAATTTTTATTTCATGAAGGTCTTATATCGAGCTTGAAACAACTTTTTTTTTTGTTAAATGACAAGTTAAAAACACTCGTATGAATAAAATGTTGAAATTCAGAACATATTCGTAGTTCAAAATTTTACACGTGGAAGCACTCTTTTAAAAATCTGTGAAAATAGCACAATTTAAAACTATGTACATATATTAAACATGTATCAAAGTCAAACCTTAAGAATGAAGATGTTTTAATTTTACTTACGGTCAGATATCTTACATGTTTTGTGGCTTAAATTATAGGTTGTCTAAAACTTTTAACCTACTTCTAAAACAAATCCTTTCAAGCATATAAATTTCCATTGAAAAAAAGCAAAACAAACTAAATAAAAACAAATTTTTACCGCAACTTAATATTAAAACAAACTTTATATCCAATCCACATCAACTCTTTCTCTCTTATACCAAGAAAAGTAATTGACTTAACCCCATAGTTTTATGTACTCTTTTTGTTTTGGCCAAAATAACATTCGATCTGTATCATCTTTTTCTGCCTGATACCCTTAACTTTAAATCCTAAAAAAACTCAACAAAAAAAAAAAGCTAAACAAACAAAAGTTTAAAAAATATACAACAAAAAAATATGGTACATATTTTCTTTACCAAAGGATACTCTCTTGTATTTTGTATACCTACTATAACAATACTCCTTGTTTCAAGAGGTTATAGGTACCTACTACCCTGACTTATACTATATACGACGAGTGTACTAGCTTCTGCTGTGTACCTAGTGCTGTTTTCCAACAACCAACATTTCCTCAAGAGGAAATTCAAAAACTTTTATTCGAAAACACTTTCCTTAGCTTCGTTTCGCTTCGACTTTTTTGTATACAGGATCAAGGTTTCTCGTTCTTCCCATATCGTATATGTATATACAACACTAGACAAAGAACTTAAACTCTCTGTAGCCTGTGTGTGCGGCAAATATTACAACAAACTTTTCTCGGCAAAGATTGATGGCTTTTGTTCGCACGCCAGCAGGCAATGTATTGTATATCTAAATAGACGAATCCTATAGATACAAATTTGTTTGCCTCGATAAGTTTTGCTGCTATTCACTGTTCAAAAACGCCCGCTACCATCACCATCAGGGTCGTCGTTTTCAGCTTTTCTCCCAGCTCAATACATCCGCTACCATCACTGTTAACGCCACTTTTACATTTCTTACCATGGCTGCATTTCATGTTAGAAAACGTATAAGTGGTTTTCCATGATATTCGATGAAATTTGAACCCGACATGAATCTGAAAATATGCAATTTTTTGACAGATTTTAGAATGTGCCAATCCATAAAAGTCTTACAAAATTTTGTTTAAAATTAACGAATTTGAAGTAAAATTAGATAAAAACCTTAATTTCCAAGCTCTTGCCGAACGAAAATAAAAATATGTAACAGCCCTAAAAATTTGAAAAACATCTCAAGGGCTTTAGATTGTTCAAATCCACCACTGTAGCCGATGCTTACTTCTGGTTTTCCATTTTCAATACAACAGACATTTTCAGTCCTTTCCAAATTGTTGGGTTCTTTTTTTCCGTTCGTTGCTTGAGGACTATAAGGTAACCCAGTAAAAGCATAGAAGGGTTAAGGTTGGATAACCTTCTAAAAATTTGACAAGCATGGAAATCGAGTGCATTGTTATACTCGTATATGGGAATAGGTCCTTATGTACCTAGGTATACATCCATCAACAAAATTTCGGGTTGATATATTCGATTCGTCCCTATTTGGGTATTATCGAGAGTTTTTCAAAAAGAAAATTCAACGAGGTCGGTTTAAATTCTTAAAAAATTGGAGCAGTCATTTTGACGTATAACAGAAATTCGTCGAACAAAATAAGAAAAAAATAGAAAACTAAACTAAAATATACAAAAATAAAACCCTGAAATGGAAAACTTTGATGCACTTTACGTGAACTGAATATATGTGTGTTTTTCTATTTATGTATGTTTTTGAATATATTTTCTATTCTGAGAAAGAAACAAAAACTAAACATACTGATGGTGATGTTGATGATGGTTGGCGGATGAGGATGCAAAATTCAAATGAGCGATGTACTTTTATATTTTGCTACTGCAAATATTCAGCAAATCGCTTGGAAACCCAATATGCTTCTAGCAACTGACGTTCAAAATACATATGTTTTTACTTAACTGACAAGTTGATGTGTGATGGAATGACGTATATGCACGTTCAAATAATATGAACCTAACCTATATACATACATAAGTCGTACTTGTATGCATGAATTCATCAAATTAACGAATATTTGGAAACTCATGTTTATTTTTTAAGTGATTTTTAGTACGTACATAGATAGATAAAGCCATGTATATGTTGGTGAAATGGGGTGGATTTTTTAACATTATTACATACAATTTAAGTTTTAATCGATAATCCATACAAAATACTTAAATATTAATGTTTTTATTTGTTTTCTTCTATCTTTTCAGGTAAGCAATATTATACTAAATTATATGAGAATAAATAAGGAACTACAAAATAATTATGAATAAGTTCTTGGTCAATCCTTAGTTTCACAATTACTTATTGTAAGTGGTTGCTAAAGAAATTATCATCAAACCCATCAATTAGTAAGCTTTAAGATTCGTTTCCTTCTCTCATTTTCAACTTGTCTTAAGCTCCACACCTGATCAACTCTAGAGTTGACATCAAACTCAAAGCAAATGTTAGATTTTCCTAACTTGTGTAACATTCAACTAAGTTTAATTTGAATTTTAAAGTTGATTTGTTTGAAGTTTTTAAATATCAAAACATAAAATTCTATAGAAAATTTACAATTAATATAATTCAACTTTCTTAAAGAAAATCAAAATCGAAATTTTAAAATAAAAAAATTGAATATTCATATTGATTTCAACTTCGAGTTACAAAATTGGTTCACAACCTACCTTATAGGTAGACAAAATCAGAGAATGTACATTATTTTCATCATGGAAAAGGGAACACGTTAACAGTCAAGACATTTTTAAATGGAGCTATTTACGTTCGCAAATATTTTCTTATTTTAGAAAATTTTTCAATTTATTCAATTATTTTGTTAATATGGTTTTTCAAGTTGTCTCTTGGATTTTTATTAAATAAACCCAATTCCCCTGGCATGATGGTTAGTGCATTGGACTGTCATGCCAGAGGTCTTGGGTTCGATCCCTGCCTGTGCCCTCTAAAGTTTTTTTCACGGGTACTACCTCTTGCGAGGAATTGACAAATTCTCCAAGAGTAATTCTTGTCATGAAAAGTGCTTTCTCAAATTAGCCGTTTGGATTCGGCTTAAAACTGTAGGTCCCCTCCATTCCTGACAACAGCACTCGCACACAGGAATGGTTGAGAGTTGTAAGTCACTAGGCCCTAGTTCTCAACGGACTTTTGCACTACCCAATTTATTTATTTTAAACCCAATTCCACTAATTGTGCGCAGCAGATTATTGATCATCTTCTTGAGATATATTTCAGGTTTCAGCATATTCTAATGCATTACCAATACTACTGATTGTTGTTCTGTCGTTCACTTAGCTTGTTCCTAGTTAAATCCATTAATTTGAAGCATTTCCACCTTGAACGAACTGAAAGAATTGAAGGTACACTGTGGCGTAACTGAATTAGCATAAAACCAATTAGACTGTAATTTTGTTGAATTGTTCGAAGGTCATTTTTAAAACGTTGACAGTAGATCACTTTTTGCCAAAGATTTCTCATAACTATCCAAGAATACATGCACTTTTCATGACAAGAATTACTCTTGGAGGATTTGTTAATTCCTCGCAAGAGGCAGTACCCGTGAAAAAAAGTTAGGTGGCACAGGCAGGGATTGAACCCAAGACCCCTTGAATGACAGTCCAACGCACTAACCATCACGCTACGGATACTACTTCCATCTCTGACAACATTACTCGCACACAGGAATGGTTGAGAGTTGTAAGTCACTAGGCCCTTGTTCTTCATGGACTGTTGCGCAACCCAATTTATTTATTTTTATTTATCCAAGAATACATAAAACAGCTTCAAAGTATTTTGTATTAACTAGAAGCCTACATTTTCTAACCGCTATCAATGTATTTGTATTTCATTCATGGGAAAATGATTTAGGCTAGGTTAGGTTAAAGTGGCTTTCCGTGATGTCCTACTCCACTCCGCTCTAAGCTCAATGAAACTAGTTTGAGTCCCTTACGAAACGTATGAAAGACTGATTATGTTAATATGATTGGAGATCGTTTAGATCATTATAGAAGAGTTCTCGAAGGTTATTCTTGCGTTTTTGAGCTAGAGGAGGTGAAGAACTGTTTCCTTCTCTTCCTTATCCAAATAGCTTCTGCAAAAGTCATTTCAGAATACGCCTAGCCACGTTGCGTGCTTTCCTGTTAGAAAGTGCCCGGTTATGGCACCGATTATATCGATCTTATTTGCCATCTTGTTGGGGGATGGTATAGTCTGTGTGCTTTGGAATTGATTTTAAATACTTAAGAATTACAAAGTGGCCAATGTTGTTATTAACCCACTGCAATGAAGCTTTGAGCCGAATAGGAGAGCTTGCAGCTATTAATTGTTTGCTAAGTAGATTAAGAGGTGTTAGGTAAAGTAGGGTGTCCGGAGCCGCAGATGGGGAAAGCAATCCGCTTATACATAGACAAGCTGAACGTTAGACTTTATTGAATAATAAAAGCTATTTTAAAAAATGGCTGTATGTCCTCGAAACTTCACTGATTTTATCTTTAGGATTTTGAATCGATCGTAAAGCATTTCATATATTGGTGTCTAAAGTAACACGAGAATTTTATTCTAAAATTACGATTGTTTCTTAGCTTTTGTCGTCGTTCACATCAGTCAGTAGCCCAAAAAACCTGGAGATGCTTATCAACAATTGTTACTGATTTTGGTACCCTCCGAAGTGTCAATGATTCTTATTGATTTTTTGTGTTAATTTAATTTTAGTGCAGTAAGAATTGAGTCTTTATGCGAAATAGGATATAATGTCGCTTGTGGCCAGTTTAATGGCCAATTGTAATACCACATGAATCTTGAGGCTTCCTCCTAAGCTCAATGGAACCAGTTTGAGTCCCTTACGAAACTTGAGAGGCTGATTATACTGATATGATTTAGATCGTTAAAGAAGAATTCTCCTAGGTAATTCTTGCGTTTTCGAGCCAGAGCAGGGCATGTGCAGAGAAGATGAAGAACTGTTTCTTCCTCTTCCTCTTCCTCGTCCATACAGCTTCTGCAAAAGTCATTTGAGAATACGCCTAGCCGCGTAGCGTGCTTTCCTATTAGACAGTGTCCATTTATGACACCTATTATCGAGCTTATATGCGATCTGCTTAGAGAGAGCAAGCACCTTGAACGTTTTAAATCCAGTGTTGGCCAGATGTTTTTTTGTGACTTGACACGTGGTGATGTTGTTCCACCTGGTGCATGCCTCCTCACAGCGTCTTGCATTAGCAACAGTTTACAAGTAGCGATGGTATGCCAGTACGTGCCAAACGTGGTAGGATGGGCTGTACTGTACCGTTCCTGGCGAGTTCATCTGCCTTACAGTTACGTGGAATGTCTCTATGGCCCGGCACCCAGCAAAGGTGAATATTAAACTGTTGTGCCATCTCCATTAGAGATGATCGCCAGTTATGGACTGTTATAGAGTTTGTAGAGACAGAGTCCAGGGATTTGATAGCGGCCTGACTATCTGAGAAAATACGGATATCAGATGTTGATATCACGTTTTCCTTAAGCCAGGACAAGACTTCTTTTATCGCCAAAAGTTCCGCCTGGAACACTCTACAATGATTGGGAAGGCGGAATGAGAGACTTAATTTCAGTCGTTCAGAGTACACACCTCCACCAACCCCTCCTTTTGTTTTTGACCCATCTGTAGAGAAATGGATTGACTCATCTTTCAGGAATGTCCTGTACCCTCCCAAAAAGATCTGGGTGGTATAGAAATCTGGAAATTTCTGTCGAACTGCAGTTGGGGGATGGTTTAGTCTGTGTGCTTTGGAATTGATTCCAAATACCTAAGAATTACGGAGCCAATGGCCAATGTTGTTGTTAGTCCACTGCGATGATTACCGATGTGTATAGCCAATGCGTGATTCTGGGTTGTAAGCCCCATTTATTACCGATGGCTTTTTTGCAAGAAAAGAGAGCTACAGTAGCTTTTTTGACTCTTTCCTGTACGTTGCGTTTCCAATTTAGTTTTTTATCTAAGACAAGACCCAGGTATTTAGCCTCGTCTGAGAATTTTAATTGGATTCCTTTAATATGGGGAGGGTTGACAAATGGAATTTTGTATCTCGTCGAAAATAAGACCAAATCGGTTTTGTGTGGGTTAACACCCAGTCCACACCGACCAGCCCAAAGTATTAGTCTGTCTAAGACATTTTGTAACAGTTCTTTTAACGTGTTAAGATGCTTTCCTGAAACCGCTATAGCAACGCCAACTGCATAGGCAATCACTCTGAAACTCTCCGCATCCAGAATAGTTAGGATTTTATTCACCACTAGGTTCCAGAGGAGAGGGGATAGAACACCACCTTGCGGTGTCCCTCTACTAACGAATCGTCTGCCAGAAGAGTTGCCCAGTTTTTAGTTAATTTTTCTGCTAGTAAGCATTAAATGAATTAACTCCCGAAGCGAACTCTCTACATTTACAGATGTTAGTGCAGATGTGATTGCAGATCTGTCCACGTTGTTAAAGGCACCTTCGATGTCAAGGAAAGCAACTATAGTGAACTCTTTATGATGGAGGGAATATTCGACGGTGCGTACTAAGGTGTGTAACGCTGTTTCCACCGATTTACCTTTATAGTAGGCATGTTGAGACGAAGACAGGAGTCTTGTATCAATACTTGCCCTTAAATGGAGGTCCCTAGGATCTAGTCTGTGTTTGTGTGTGTTCAGGATACCATTTTTGTATCGTATTATCGAACGCAAATAAATTTTGTTACAGATAATAACATGTTTAACTTTAAGAACAATAAACAGACGGGCAAGGATGGGAAGTTATCAGTGTGGGTTACATCCAAGCCTCTTTTACTTTTTTAATGATGACTGCAATTTTACAAATACTCCACAAAAATTACACTAAAACTCATATAAAATAGGATTCATTATTGTTATAAAATATGAAAATTGAATATTATGAAAATATTTAATTAAAATGTTGTTTAAATTTGTGTCATCCAATCAATTCACCTTAAAATTGATCCTCCTAAAGTCCTTGCTTACTTACTTACTTTAATAATGTTATTAAATTAATATTTGATTTTATCAAGGAAATTTTCTATGTGCTATTCACTTTTTAAATATATTTCCTCTTTTGTTTCAACCTTTAAGCAAAAATACAAACACTATTCTATAAGTGGAAGTGCTATGTACAATGTACATGTACCGTTCTATATCTTTTCATATTTCAATAAACTTTAACCACAAAATCCGCTTACACAAAGACAAATGAACAAAATGGACTTGGGCTGGGCAGTGGGCGTGGGTAAAATACCATTTTTGACAGAATAGCCCGGAAATCTTTCACAACAAAATCTCTAATGTCCACATTCAATGACAAAATATTCATATCTACTTATTTATTGTATATTTTGGTATACTGGAGTATCTACTACAACAGACCTCAGATACAGAATCTATATACAATAGGTATGTACTATATTGTCCTTGAATATTATAGAAACCTTCTGGCATTATTTGAAATCATCTTCCTCGTCGTTCGTTCATCGTAAGTAAACAATAATGGTTATGTGACCAAAATGACGTTCGAATTTGGATATGTATGTATCTTAAGGTAGACAGATACTGTACGTATCTTGTTTTTCCATCCGGGCTTGACTTAGGAGTCAATTTTGAAATAATAAATGAAGTGTATGAAGATAGGTATGTATATTATACTTTGTATAATACACAAATGTGTACCTTATAGTGAAAGCAATAAATGTTAATATAATCCTTGATTGAAGGAATAAAGGAGAAGATGGTTTCTTGGTTTTCAATCAACCTAAAAATTAAGTGTTGCAAAGGTTAAGATAAGCTCACTTTATTGTATTTATGGTTAGTTAGAAAATCTAATAATAATATTACTGCTTTTATGCTAAAATTTTTCCCCATAAGGTTATCATACATTTGTTTGAAAAGAATTTTTAATAAAAAATTAAAATTTCTTGATATATAATGACATATTTTAAAACTAACTTATCTAAGAAGGATATATGTATGTACGTTTAAGACTATAATACAAGTTAATGGTACTAAAAATTTAAAAAGCATTTAGTTTTACGTACCTTTAAGAATTATTCTAGGAACAACTTTATTTTTAATCAAAAGAACATAATCAGCTTCTACTTCATATTTGAGGAAAGAAACGATTTTTAACACCAAAAATTTCTTCCCTATCGTATTTCGAGTAGAACTGTGTTCTTTAAAAACTTTCAACAAAACTCTAAGACTCGATTTTCAATTGAGACCTGGATTTCATTTCATACGATTTCGGAATGATTTAAAATAATTAGTTTTTGATAAAATTGAGAAGTATACCTATGTAGGTATTTGAAACTTTCAACGCGCTCAATTTGGAAACAACCATCAGAGAAAAGCAGGTTTTCATTAAAGGAAGTAGTGGGACTATGCTGGCAATCATTACTAAGCCGATATCGAAGATATAAAGGTGAAACTATGTTATAGGGTTATATTTCTTCGCAGATATTACCTCTTATGTTGAAAATCATAAATTTTGTTTTGTCACTTATTTGGAGACAATGAGTAAAAAACCATTTTTGCAGGATGTGTAAATCATAATTTACATCAGTAAACAGTTGAAAATAGTTTTTTGAGCTGTGATACTGCCTTTAAAAAAGAGGATCGATCACAAGACGGATCCTTGCATCCTCCGTAGACCTCCCAGTCATAAGACCGAATTGGTAGTCACTGATAAAGTTTGTTTGTTTTTTTTTTCAAAAAAGATAGCATTCTTAACTTCATACCATTTTCAAAAATTTTTGAAAAAAACTGATAGGAGGGAAATGGGGCGGTAATTATTTAGGCTTGAGGTGACACCTTTTTTATGAATGGGTATAACTAAAGCCTAAAAGTTAGATTTTTGTGTTTTCGTGGAATAAAAGATATTAGTCTAGGGCTGGAACATACTTGCTTCTTCGTTCCCGAAGTAATATGAATAGAACTTATACCAATACACCTATACCTACGTGATCTTGTTCTGTTTCCGGAAATGCTTTTGAGCTCTTTCGATATTTTTCCATTCTTATCGATTTTTCTTCTCCGAATTTTCTCCACCCCCAAGATCTTCTACCATCTTGTAAGAATCATTGCATTGCGTGTTTCGCTATAGAGTTATAGAATATTATCAATCCACTGCCTCTTTTTCTTGTGGTTAATGATGTCGGTAGTAATTTTACCAGTTCTTGAATGAATTTCTTGGTTGGAGATAGTTTTCAACCAAAAAATCATAAAGATGTTTTGGAGGGCTCTATTCACAAAAGTGTGCGGGTTCTGTCTGACAGAGGCAGTGACTATCCATTTACTAGACCCATAAGCTAGTTGGAACTTTAGGTTAGAGCTAAACCGTCGAAGTTTGGTCATAGTACAATATATACCTGGCTCTTCCCTACTTTTTACAGCATGTAGAAATCAGCTTTTGTTTTGGCTTTTCAGCCAGTTAACATCTTTGTTGGTATCACCACTTACTTTTGAGACCAAACTTATTTGGTACAGAAAGTTGTCATGTTCTCCAAAATAAGTTCTAACAGAGTTTCCAGAATTGTTGAAGATCTTTGTTTTTCTGTAGTTTATTCTCGGCGCGGCTTTCATTGATTCAAAAGCAAATATCTTTTACTTAGTCAAGATGTTGCAGAAAAAGCTACATTGAGGACATAATAAAAATAACATTAACAACCAGGAATAATAAAGGTTATTGTAAACACCCTGTCGAACTTGATTATTGATTTTGAAGTTTTCAAATACTTTTTTAATTGTACAAGACTTGGTAAAAAATAGAAGAACGTGCGTCAGTTAAATGGCCCAATGATACCACTACTCTACAATTTGCACCATACTTTTACTATCTATGTGAGAAAAAAGAAATTCTTCGAGTTTTCCGAGCTTTTTAAGCCTCTGATTAGCTTTTGACATTAAAAATGTGATGTCTTTTCACTTACAATCGTTTAGTCCAATACTTTAACAAGTTTTTCTAAGAATGAAATTTCGAAGTGATATTGAAGAGGATGGTCGTACGCTGAGTCAGTAAAGCCAAAAGGTAAGCGTATAATTTTGAACTATTGAGATCAATTGCTAGTTGATTTTTGTGAATTGAGTTTCAAAGTTTTGACTTTAGCACCCATATTCTGGTCTCCAAGACGACAACGAGGACCATGAGTTTTCTGCACTAGCATACCAGTACTATGAAATGTTTCCACAAAATTTTGTTCAGCAGACAAGGAAATAAGTTTGCAATATTTCCAAACGTTGTTCAAGCTTAAAGGGACTGATTTTATTCCTCTTATATATATTACATAAAGTTTCTATCAAGAGCTGTCAGTATCAAATTAACCTATGAAAAAGAAACCACTAGATGGCTTGCCAACATCAAATCAAAAAAATTTTATGGTATTGAAACATACCTCAGTTTCGAAATAGGCGCATGACAATCCACATCTATCAAAGTTACACCAATCTTTCTGAAAATAACAGTTTATTGCTTCTTTTTATTATAAACTAGCGGCCCGTCCTGGCTTCGCACGGGTAGACATAAATAGGTACAGATATTTAAGTTATAAGCATGCTAATTAAAACGACCAAGGACTAGGACTAAATATAGCCTATGTTACTCAGTGATAATGTAGCTTTCTAATGAAAAAAGAATTATTAAAATCGGTCCAGTACTTTTTGAGTTTATTCGTTACATACAAAAATACAAATATTTCCTCTTTATAATATTATTATATTATTAGTGTAGATATGTAAACTAATTCTTTTCCAGACTAATAATTAACAATAAATAATAATTAATTTAATCATTGTGTTTCTAACTGAAAAACGTTAAAAATTCAATACTACAGATAAATAGTTATAAGAATCGTATACCATTGCTTTGCTGATGACTGCATCCGATAACCTTTTTTAAACTATGGTCACTTTGATTTCATTTTGTATTGAAGTCATACTTGAAGCGAAGTACCTTTATTTCAATCACAGTGATACCCTTGTCTCATTTCCTGACAGCATCATTTTTGATAAGAAACATCAGGTTAAAGTCTTTCAAAAAAAGATGGCTTGTGTCAAAAGTCAACTGCTCTACCTATTCAACAACTTCTTTTGTGTAGATAGAACACTAAGCTTTATACGAGACTGAAGAAAAACCTACGACCTATTTATAAAAAAGACAATAAGGATATATGGGGTGATAATGACCCCTCAACTCAAAGTCAATCCAACACACCACTTATCCAAAACGAATTGCTAGTTTATTAAATATTTATTCGTTTCCACATACCTAAGACATTTCTATGCCTAGCTATATCCTTTCCACCCCCATTTAAAAATAAAAATAATCATTAGGGGAGAGTTCGTTTCCAAAAGATTTTATCAGAAAGGGCAACACAAAAAAGCAAATATTCTCGCTGCATATAGTTTTACAAAATATAAAATAAAAACTAACTAAAAAATAAGAGTTTTTTTTTAAAAGCTTTCAAATGAACCAAACCTTTAAAAGTCTAAGAGTCTAAGACCCACTTTAACCTAGGACTTTTCATTTTTGTTTGTCCTTCGATTTTGTTTTTGTTGTTGGTTTGTGTTTATCTAGATTCTTTTATTTGACAAAATCTCTCTCGAACTTAATAGAGTTTTCATGTTGTGTGTGCGTTGTGTAGATATAAACCTTCTATGGTACTTTTAGGTGCTAAGCTAACGTTATGCTGACGCAATAGCCACATAGAAAATGCTAGATTGTAGCAAGGATTAGCTGCGAGAACGAGCGGAACCGGAAAAAATGTTAAGCACACAAAAGTAACAAACACAAAAAAGAAAAAATTATAAACAGAAAGCCAATATATAGTCTAAAAGTTATTGTGAAGATGTGTGTCCTGTGTCGTCCTGTATATCCTTAATAGTGTTTCCATTTAGTGTGGAGGGCTTAATTTGACTTATTTCCAATGTGTGCACTCTTCATTTTCATTTATTTACGTTTCATTTCTTCTTTTTTTGTGTGTTGTATCTTTAATGGTTGGTTTTTCTTTTCCTTTCTTTATTTTGTGTTGGTTTTCTTTTAGTATTTTTCATTTTATTTGTTCGATTCTAACTTTGGATTGGGCTAAAAAGTCCATACTAGATGTTAAGGCCATGCGAAACAGATAAAATTGGGTCTTTGTATTTATTTTTTATTATGGAAACTTATCATCATTATTTACTTTATTATATTTAAGTAGGTATATAGATAGCGTAAAGTTGATGGGACATATCTTATTTTTTTTTTTTTTTGAAGAAGATATTTTTTGTGACAATATGTCTTAAGGCGAGCTAAGAAAAGACCAGTAATTTCAAGAATTGTCTTGTATATATGTATATTTTCTAAGAAATTAGGACTATATAAAGTATGTTTTTATGAAGTTTCTTTTCTATGGAACTTGATTTTTTCATAAATTTTTATATGAATTGCCATTAAAAAGTTAGGTATAAGGTGCATTAAAAATTGATGGAGTAAAACTAATATATATTGTTTTATCTAGACAGAAATTGTGTTATGAACATTAAGTGGTGTGGTGTGACCACTTATTATCTACATTTTATATGAACATCAATTTTATAGCTTTGATATTGTGACAGGGAGATGATGTCAATTAATTAAATTTTAATAAAAATTCTCTTGTCAAAGTAATGTCATAGTATCTTTAAAAGAAAAAAAAATACATCAGTAGCAAACATTAAGTATGTTCTTAAAATTATCAGGACTCAGCTTCTACAAAAGAAAAATAGTATGTTAGCTGTTCGATTAGGGTTCTTAAAATATAGTTTTCCTAAGATTGAGTCCTGAGATAAAATTGATACGCTATATCGCGTGTCGGTTTCCTGAAGCGATGCAAGACGTTTTTCTACCCCTCTTACCTGGCTTTTATCTAAAAGACTTATGTATATATTATGAACACGTTCAAAACTAAAGAATAATTCATACCTCTGGGCTGGTCATCATTGCAACTAACTTAAGACTCTTAAAAAGTATTGAACGAAAAGCATTCAAAATTAATAATATCATTATTAAATAATGATTTACGTCGATTAAACATTTGTGTTCTTTTTTTACTCGTTCTACAGTTATTTGTATGCTTTAGTGAAATAGGCAATTCCATTCCTCCCCCATAAAAATGCTCGCGCCTCCAGGAATGGTCACCATAATACCCTCGAGTCAAACTTTAGCTGTACGAGATTTGTTCATTAACCGTACTACGCGAATGTGGATTGCTTTACCACACTCTGTCTTTCCCAGTCGTTGCAATATTTATTCAGGACTTCAAAACCAATAATAATCGACACCTTCTTACCTTCTTTCAAAACTTCTCTCCTTTTTTTAATGCTTTCACTTTGTCTTTTTAGCTGTACGAGATTTGTTTATTAACTGTACTACGCGAATGTGGATTGCTTTACCACACTCTGTCTTTCCAAGTCGTTGCAATATTTATTCAGGAATTCAAAACCAATAATAATAATCAATACCTTCTTACCTTCTTTCAAAACTTCTCTCCTTTTTTTTAATGCTTTCACTTTGTCTTTGGTTTGTGACCTCTTTATAAGACAAGAAGCTAATGTTTGGGTAGAATAATTCTGTGTCAGTGGGCAAATTGTTGTTTTTGTATAGTTTAATTTAATGACGGTAGTCCTTTCTAGGATAACACTCATCTCGACTTTTCCATGAATTCTGTTATACTCAATACTTTCTTCCGCAAGAAAAATTCTGTCCTCACTCTAAAACTTTCTCCTGATTAAGGTTTAAGTAAAATTTTTAAGTATTTTGTTTTAATTTAACTGTTTTTATTTATTACTTGTATTAAGTTTAACAAAACAAAAATATAATCAAATAACTCTTATATAATACACATTATCATTTGAAAATAAATATTTTAGAAAATAAATTAAACACTTAATAAATAAATTATGAGATAGGCCATCTTAAAATTAGTTCTTAAGTTGTTCCTATGAAATGTGTCACAACTCATGACAATCTTGGTTAAATACTGCTCAAAAGCTTGTTTTCAGTAATAGAATTTATTAATTCATCAATGTTTGAAATGTTTTTAAATTTTGTCTCTTGGAGTTTTGATAATCTAGAAGATTAATTTTTAAATATAATTTAATCATGATTTTTCTTCAATTCGATATTATAACACTTACTTATTTTGCTTAAATCTAACTTATAACGCTTACTATAGCACTTACTTATTTTACTTAAATCTAAACTTATAACACTCACTTATTTTGCTTAAATCTAAACTTATTCTTTTGTCCTTTAAATCTAACTACTACTGTTATCATACCAAATTTCTATTTGTTCATTTACCTAATGTAAGCCTTAAGCTTTACAAAAGCTTTTGTATAAAAGAGGAAACAAAAATAAAACATTGTAAACAAAAAGCTCTCGAGCAATATAAAAGAAGGGCCACAGGCCAACAATCGAATCGACACAATTGGTTATTACATTGATGAATACTTCAGCCTCTGCAATCCCTTGTCTTAAGCAATTGTTCTTAGTAGTAGCAGCAATTTTTAGCAACAATAAAAGCGGCACCCGCTAGATTTTAAAAAACAAACGATGTGTTTTTCTTTATTTTGTCTACAACCCTCCAAGACAACTCATCCTTTTTGCACAACTGTTTTCAACAAAAATCAAATCAAAACTTAACCTATGTTATTTATGTTAAACCATATTTTATTTTAGCTTCAACATCTCAATCGACATTTTACCTTCTAGAAAAAAAAATATTCTAGTAACTGATCAGATGACTTATCATTACCTTAAGATAAATTCTGTTTTAATAGAAGAGTGTTCTATATTTTCCATCAAAGAACATTTTTCTTCTTTAGGCTAAGTAAAGTATGTCACATTTCCTACAAGTAGCTTCCAAAATGAATCAAGTTTAAGTATTTGCAAGCGATTTGGGTTCAACGAAATTTAAATTTCTATTTTAAATAGTTTTCGTTTTCTAACGAATTTGTCAGATTTGTTTGTCATTTTAGAGTAACGTTTAGCTTAGAAAAATGATTCCAAGATTATTTATTTAAATTCAAACAAACGTTGTTCTAATTTTGGAAACTTATGACTTTCTAGAGAAAGAAGAATCGTTGAGAATTTCTGTAGAAACCGAAGCAATTTATTTCTTGGATGTTTATTTTAAATGCAATTTCCTACATTACATACTTGGAAATTAAGATTGGAAATTTTTGAATTGAGTATAATACCACATTTTTTGTGCTCAAGAAGGTTTTTTATAGATCTGGGCCCTGTATCACTAAACAATTATTTTCACTTTGCAACTTTGCACTTTTACTTTGCAAATTACGTTTTACCAAACGGAAATTATTAAATTAAAAAGTTTTTCTCTTTGCAAAATACGTTTCAACAAAATTAAATTTGCAAAGTGCAGTCTTTTCTGAAAAGTGAACGATTTTGTTGTTTTGCAAAGTATTTGTTCTTTTTGTTTCACCAAAAAAATAATAATAAATTTAGAACTTTGAAAAGCTTTTTCAGAAATATGCAAAGAGACATTTTTATTTGCAAATAAGGCTAGTTTCACACTACACGGTTTTGACCGTACGGCAAAAAACCGGATGGCATAAACCGGATCAATGGCTAATTACACATTATACGGTTTTAACCGTACGGTAAAGCACGATATATGTATGCAGGGTTCCTGTGCTGAGTATACTTTCTCACAGGTTTAGTTTTATAAGAACAGAATAGTTAATCACAAGTAATCGTGTCTTGAAGTGGCTGATCGATCTCTGCAGCACGAATAAAATCGTATGATGTGAAAACATGCATTTCGTCACGTACGCCACTAAGTTTATCGCGCTGTCCGACTGCCGTATACTGTAGTGGCAGTAGACGGTTGCTACACAGCGCGGCGCCGGCATTTTGCCGTGACCGTATAATATGAAAGCGTATATGCTCTTCTTCGCGCCTCTAACAAAATGTCACCGTCGTCGAAAACTAATAAATAAAAAGAGGCTGGGATGCGACCCACACTGATAACTTCCCATCCCTTCTGTCGATTTGTCTTGCTTAAAAGTTTGTCTATACATATGTATCAATTTTTACCAAATTTGCGTACTATTTTTTGTAGATTTTATTTTTTTATGAAATAACGGACTGTTGGATTTTTATAAAAAAATTACTGTATATCGAAAACAATATTTTCTGTGAAATATAATAAGTTTGAAGCCAATATTTGTAACTTTTGAAAAGCAATTTCAGTAGAAAGTAAATGTTTATTAAGTTTTAGTATTGTTTTTCTTTAGGTTTTTATTTTTTGTAAAAAAAACTGTCAATTCGATTTTTCTCAAAATTTTACCGAATATTGAAAACAATATTTCTTATAAGTTAAAAGTAAGTAGAAGCCATTATCTCAAAGTTTTGAAAAGATATTTGGGTCGAAAATCAATTTTTACCACCTTTTATAAATTTTTTTGTTTAGGTTTTTAATTTTTTGTAAAATAACTGTCAATTCGATTTATCTCAAAATTGTTCCTAATGTTGAAAACAATATTTTTTATAAGTTACAATTAGTTAGAAGCCATTACCTCAAATTTTTGAAAAGATATTTAAGTCGAAAATCAATTTTTCCCAACTTTTGTTAATTTTCTTTTTTTTCGGTTTTTAATTTTTTTTTAAAAAACTGTCAATTCGATTTTTCTCAAAATATTATTGAATATTGACAACAATATTTTTTGAAAGACAAAAGTAGTTTCAAGCCAATATCGCAAAGTTTTGAAAATATATTCGTGTCGAAAATCAATTTTTACCAACTTTTATTCATTTTTTTTTAGGTTTTTATTTTTTGTAAAAAAAACTGTCAATTCGATTTTTCTCAAAATTTTATCAGATGTCAAAAACATTATTCTTCTTTGCACAAAATTGTTTTGGAGATGAAATCATATTTTAGTCGTAAAATTTTCGAGGTGACAAATTTTTTTTTCAGTTTTTTTGATTTATAAAAAAAACCGTTAATTGGATTTTTTTTTTCAAAAATATAATTATTTTGTATCACGTTACAATATATAATATAAAATTTAATTCAAGTCTCTAGCATCATTTGTTCATGAGATATTTAGGTTTAACCAAAATTTTCACCTTTTTTTTTAAACTGCTATGGTAAAAAAAACAAATATCGGACAAGATTTTTCCACAAAGTGGAGTTTTCGACTAACGAAAAGTTCCATTAAATTTGTGTTGTCTTAAATTATAAATAAGCTATAATTCAATAGCCAAAGAAATATGTGTTTTAGTCCCTTGCAACCACCTTTTGTGTACAGTAGATTGGGCTGTATTTGATCTTAATAAGTATAAGCTAAGATTTACTTTGCAACTTTTTAAAATACGAAATAATTGCAAAGTTGTATTTTAAATTGGTGAAACACTTTTGATTTGCACTTTCAAATTAAGATTAAAACATTGAATAGTGAAGAGTCTTTTGGCTTTGTTTGCAAAGTGAAAATTGTTTGGTGAAATAGGCTACTGGTGTCCTTTTAAAAATTAAATTTTAGGTATGTTTTATTTTACTCTTTTTCGATTTTTTTGTTGAGAAACCACGAATTTAAAATGTTTCATTTCAAGTTTCTTAAATTTTTTATGGATTTCAGAAGCTTCTGACCTAAAAAATAAACCATATACAAGGTACGGGAGTGTTTCAAAGTATCTGTTAGAAAGTTTCTGTGCAAACACAAAATAACGAACTATGAATACAAACAATTTAAAATTGATGATGGGATTCTCAACTTCTGGTTTATTGATTTAAAAATTATTAAGTTAAGGGAAATAGGACTTAGAAACCTATATTATAGAATTTATTCAATATTTTTCAGTTTTTAAATTTTTTCCTACCTATATTATTACTCAAAAGGTTATATTCTAATCTTAATTTGTTTGACATAAAATCAAAAAATTGTTTTTTTTTTTAACAAATATAGTCCCTTTATTTATAAATAAAATAGATTACAAAGAATATTGCATATCAATTAAAAATGTATAAATTTGTTGATGATGGTTGATTGTTTTATTTTTAACTGTGTTAAACAAATAAAAACAAATATTAAGTAAAACCTTCCTGAACTTATAAAGTTTCGGTTTTTTTGTTTTGCATTTTGATTTAATATGTTTTCGGATGTGCCAAAGGTCAATAAAAGATTTTCCGGAAATAAAACAAAATTTATTTATTTCTATGCAAATTAAGTTTGTTTAAACGATGAACAAAAATTAAAAACAATTTTTAACCTTTGCTTCATGATTGTACAGAAATTTACATTTTCCATGTCTATAGATAAAAAAAGCTATACCTAAATAAATGCTATATACAAAATATTTTTTATTAACTACACAAATAAAATGAGCAATGTTTGAGTTCTTATTTTAATTTTTATTTGAAATTTAAAAACGACGAAAGTGGCCTGACAAAGGTTCAATATTGCATTTCTCTGATTATTGCATTTTCATAAATGTGATATAAATTGTTTATTTCTAAATACACAAGTGGTAGATAATATTTACAAATTAAGTTGTTTCGCGAAAAATTACTTCAAGAAAAAATTAATCTTTTTTTTTTTGAATTTGTTGATACTTCAAGTGAGTCAACTCCTGGTATTTGAACAAGAATTTGAATTTTGACACAAACAGCACCTTTAACATTTAAAGCTCATTTTTTGTTAACAAAAAAAACCCCTAACATTAAAAATGAACGGTAAAAATGGCCTTAATAATGTAACACATCAAAATGAAGAGGGTGCAGAAATACAAATTTTGTAAGGGGTTCCTTACCATTCGAGTGTATAGACAAATGAATATGTCCTGGAACTCAACATCTTTGAGAATATGATGAATGGCACAGAAATTGTTTTTACGTTTTAGGGTGATGTTCTGTGCAACATGTGGGATAAGCTTTTTTTCCATATATGCAACAGCAGCGTCAACCTCAAGCTCCATCATCCCCTAATATTAACTTACGAACACATTTATAAAATTAGAAAAAGAATTGAAATCAAGTGTTCTTATGTTAAAAAATTAAGATGCTCATTCAACTTAGATCAGACAAAGAAGAAAAAGAATCTGAATTTGTTCAAAAAATTTCTCAACCCTCTTGAAACGATTTCAATTGCATTTTAACCTTATTTTTTCTTCTATCTTCTTAGACTTTTATATAAATAGCATCATGGAACTTTATGATGGTTTTAATTTTTATTTTTCTCATTTTAACTTTGAAAGATTTAAAATCATTAAAATGAATTGCTTTGAAGTTTGTCTATATACCTTCTAGTATTTCCGGAAATGTTAAAATTTCTGTTCGAACTTTTTCTTATAAACGAAATAAAACTTAACGTATACACTCTTGTTCTATTTCACCACAGCTTTTCAAAAATTTATTGAAATAGTTATACATATTTATAGTTTAAGTCTCAAGATGATGAGCTCAAATATCTCTATAAGGATGTACTCATAAAAACAAATGATTTAAAGTTTAAAGTGAACTTTAGGAGCATATGATTCTTTATTATGGAATATATACCTAAGAAAAGGTGCGGTATACAATTGCATAAAATATCCTTAGTGGTTCTTCAAATTCCACAAAATGATGAACTTTTGTTTTATACAATTTTATCAATATAAACCTTGTATACACATTCCTATGTCTCTACTTTCATGCATACAGCTATGGTCAAAATAATAGGAACGTTTGAAGGAAAATCTCATACAAGAGTATTGTTTGGGTACAAATCTTAATTTTTGAAGAATTTGTATTCTTAGAGTATTTAAGTTTTCTTAAAACACGCCACATTCCAAAAGGCACTTCACTAAAAAACATATTGAAGACCTTAGTTCTGCTAGAATTTTACGTAATGTCATATTAATTGATAAAAATCCGAAGAATCCAGAAGAGTTAGACTGATGACATCTTTCTTAACTCCCAATCATTCCCACACGACGTGTTTGTTTTGACACAAACTTGGCTTAATTCAAGCTTTTCCGACGCAGAAATTTTCAGTCAAGAGTTGGAAGTATACAGAAATGATCGTCATGTTGGTAATGCAATGGATTTAGATGGAGATGTTCCCATAGCGGGGAAAAAAATACACATTTCTCCTCTTCTGTATTATTTTCATTTGAACTATGAACTGAACTGGTCTGTGTAAAGATAATGGTACAGACTAAGACTATATTTTCATTCTAAACGTTTACATTCCTCCAAAAAGTTTAGAGTCTGTTTATAGCGAACCCTCCTTTGCATTAGACTTTGTTATCAATTTGCACTGCACTGACACCAATATTTTACTTTTAGGTAATCCTAATTTACCACACATTGACTGGATTCCATCTGAAGTTGAATTCTGCCTTGAAGCCTGTCTCTCTTTTCTTTACAATTGGAACTAGCAAACTAGCAAACAAACTGTATTAAAAACTCAAAATATCGAATTCTCGATTTAGTATTTTCTTCTGGCGCTATAATTACCCTTGTTCTAGAATCTAGTTCAGGAATTACTAATATTGATAAATATCACTCCTCTTTAGGCATTTTTCTTGACTTAAGTAATCGCCTTACTGAACACAGTAATTCCTTCGATTGTTTATATAATTTTGATTTCAGAAGAGCTAATTTCCAGTTCTTGTCTAAATATTTAACCATTTTCTGAAATTGCTGATACATTAGCATTTTCTAATATTGACGAAGCAGTTTCAAATTTGTATAAGATCCTTAATAATTGTTTGAAAAAAACCTACCTTTAAAGAAATCAAGAAATACAAACTTAAACAACCTTTAATACACAACAAAAGAAAAAAGGAATGGAAAACTTATCTTAAAAATCTGTCTTCAATCAACTTGTCTTCTTATTTTCTTCTTTAATCAAGTTTTAGTTTTGTTCAAATTTGTATACGCTAGGCATGTTATTGATATTGGCATCTCTTGGAAAGATAGTCCTAAACAATTGTGGAAACTTGTAAACTTAAAGAAAAAATCAGATGGCTTTCCAATCAACTTCACTTACAAAAACCTTCCATTAGATAAAACTGTTGATATCTTTAACGCTTTCGCAACCAATTTCCGAGTCATTTTTTAATAGCCTTGAAGTAGTTGATAAAGTATATTTTCATAATCTTCACTCCTTTTAGCAAAGTAGGTAGGTGTAGTCACATCTTTGAGCTACAGAGTACGGTCCTTCATCTTCCATCCGTGTTGATTGATGACTGCTCAGCCGGTCCCAATGGTAATCCCTCGATAGTATTTAAAAAGTTTAGAAATGCTTTAGTTGAACACCTTACGTTCATATTCAAAATTTCTCTAAAAACAGGCTACTTTCCCAGTGTATTGAAAAAATCATTTCTCACACCAATTTTCAAGAAAGGTAACAAGACGGATATAACAAACTACAGACCCATTGCAAAGCGTTCTTGCTTTCCTTAACTGTTTGAACAAGTTGTTTGTGAAAGTGTAACTTTTTTTAGTAAGAATCTCATTTGCGAACAACTTGGTTATGTAAAAAAAATCAACCGTTACAAATCTCCTCACATTCTCAACCACATGTTTAAACCCTTTAGAACAAGGTTATAAAGTTGACTGTGTATATACTGACTTTTCCAAAGCTTTTGACCAATTTAGCTACGGAATTATTTTATTTAAACTTAAAGCTCTTGGTTTTCCACCATTTTTCTTAGCTTGGATCAAATCATACCTTGAAAACAGATCCCATGAGGTAAAAAATTGTCATTCAAAACTTTTTGTTGTTCAATCTGGTGTTCCCCAGGGAAGCCAACTTGGTCCTTTACTGTTCATTCTGTCTATTAATAACGCAACGTCATTTCTACGCTGAAGTGGAGTTCTCATTTTTGCTGATGAAATGATGATTTTTAAAATAATAAAGTCCACCCATGATCGTATTCTTTTACAAGCCTCAACCCTTTAAAATGTCAGACGATAACTTTTAATAAAAAAACGAATGGGTAGTGTATTTGATTATTGTATATCACAGCAAAAACTTTGTCGAGCCTTCACTTTTAAAGATTAAGGTGTTCATTTCTGTTCCAACATAGAATTTACACATCACATTAATTTGTTTGTCAATAAGGCAAGTTTTATGTTTGGTTTTATAAAACGCTGGGCAAAGAAGTTCAATGATCTTCATGTATCGGGTTTTTCAATAACAGCGGTACAAATTTTTTTTTAAATAAAACAAAAACAGTTTTGGATAGCAATGAAATTCTTTATTCCTGTGAAAGTACGTTCGATGCCATTATGTATGGAACTCGATTTCTTTTGCATGGCAACCACGGACACGTTTACAGAAGTCCAGGCTTTGAAATAGATTTGTTGACGGTTTTCAAGCATAAATCGGCCGATACTGCTTCAATTTCACGTTCGATATTCGTACGAAGTTCATCAATCGTCGCTGGCTTATTAGCATAGACCATAGACTTGACATAGCCTTACAATAAACAGTGTAACGTTGTTAAATCGCACGACCGAGGCGGCCAAGTAACTGGATCATTTCGTGAGATAACACGTTCTCCAAACTTGGTTTCCAATAAATTGATTGTAACATTCGCTGTGTGGCTTGTGGTGCCGCATGCCGTCCTGTTGAAACCACATGTTCTCCAAGTCCATATCATCCAATTGGGGCCAAAAACATTCGGTTATCATTGAAGGGTAGCGATCCCCATTCACAGTAACGTGCCGGTCTTGATAATCGCGGAAAAAGTACGGCCCAATGACTCCGCCGGCCCATAAACCACTCCAAACCGTAATTTTTTCGGGATGCAATGATGCCTCATATAGTACGTGTGGATTGCTGCCTGACCAATACCGCATATTTTGTTTATTGACGAGGCCATTCAGCCAGAAATGAGCCTCATCGCTGAAGATAATTTTTCGATGAAAATCCGAATCATTTTCAAGTTGTTGAATTGAATGAATTGGGTGGCTCAACAGTCCTTTAAGAACTAGGGCCTAGTGACTTACAACTCTCAACCATTCCTGTGTGCGATTACTGTTGTCAGGGACGGAGGGGACCTACAGTTTTAAGCCGAATCCGAACGGCTCATTTGAGAAAGCACTTTTCATGACAAGAATTACTCTTGGAGAATTTGTCAATTCCTCGCAAGAGGCAATACCCGTGAAAAAACTTTAGATGGCACAGGCAGGGATCGAACCCAAGACCTCTAGCATGATAGTCCAACGCACTAACCATAATGCCACGGGTACTACATTTTCAAGTTGTTGCTCAGCCCAATTCACGAACATAGGATGCTTCTGGTGGTCAACCGGCTTCGGTTCTTGCGTCAGTTTAATCTTGTAAGGATGTAGGCCAAGATGTGAGAGACACATTTGGGCTTTCTGCAACTGAAGCCTCGGCGGTAGCAATATTCTCGAAACTACGTGCACATCTTTGTCTCACTGGCACAGGAAAATTTTGTACTGTGCCTGTGGATTCAAATTTTTCCGCTCAATTGTTGATCTGCTAGGACGATTATGACGACCATAAATTGGCGGTAGCGCTCTAAACGTTGAAGCCACTGACTCCAAATTTCGGTAGTAAATTTTAATAATTTTGACTCTTTGCTGGCTCGTATATCTTTCCATCATGAAATGGCAAGCCTTACTTAAGAGAAATGTTAAAAGAGCGGCACGATATATGGCGTTGTTTGCAGTCCCTGTCGCTCTACTTTTGTAGCGTCCCTGTCGAAAAACCCTGTATTTTCGATCTGTCGAATTAAAGATTTTAAGCCAGTAGCTTAACATCAAATATTATTTATCAAAAAATTAATCAATTTACATATTTTGTCGAAAGTATTGTTTTTTAAATTTAAATCAAAATGTTCTTATTTTAAAAAAGACTGCAGCAAATGCACTTCAAAACCAATATTATTTTTAAAAATTAACAAGTTATGAAAAATTATCAAAATATTAATTATTAAAATTAAATTTTTAAGTTTTCTCAAAAAAATAAAGTTTTGTTCCTATTATTTCGTCCATGGCTGTAGTTAGATGTGTAGAAAGTTGAAACTTAAAACTTAAGAGATATTATCCTTGTTCTTGTGGCCTTAATCTACTATTAAGCGCACTTAAAATAAAGGTCGATTTAAGTTTCTTTAATGTAGGAACTAAGTACCTACCCAAGAAGAGAAGAGTAGCAAAGATTTTTGAAATTTAATTTGATTACACAAAGCTTCTCGAAAGTGTCCTTTAAATAAAAGAAGACGAAGAATTTCTTCTTTTTTGTTTTGGTTTTTATAAAATCACACAGCCGAAACTTTAACCTTTTTTCTGCCAACATTTCAACAATCTCCACATGCCATTCATTTGTATTAGGGGTTGGTATAGGCGTTGGTATATAGGTATAGCTATATCGGCACTCCATTAAGTTAAGTGGGTGTCCCTGATTACGTCAGCTCTCACTCATAGTCATTCAAAAGAATAAAGAAAAAGCCAGACCAGGAAACTAACTCGTTTATTCCATTAAATGTATAAAAGCCTCTCTTCTTTTTTTTTTTTAAATGAAAGCATAGCAGGTTAGGTATGTAGGTACTCTATTCATGCCTATAGGTATAGTTAGGTTATGGTATGGTATCTCGTCACCACATGCCACCACAAAATGATGCTAGGATATTAAGGACCTATATCATCGTTGGTGGCCATTTTGCCATTAAACACTTACTAATATACTATATCTGTATAGTGTATATGTTTAAAACTTACATACATAGTTGTATTTGTATGAACGGTACGTATACAGTACTATGCATACAATGTGTATAAAGTTGTGTTGAGAATGCTGCTGCCGGCAGTAGCGGGGCAATAAAAGAAAACAATTCAATATACGCCTAGTGGCACAAAATATAATAATGGCCTAAAGTAACAGCTGGATGATGGTCGGTGATGCCGATGTTCTTTCCACACTCACACACACAATGTATCCATATCCTGATTCCGTATTGGACTTTATAAATTCTTTGCTTTTGGAATAAAACATCATCATACTCGTATACGAAACACACAAAGCCAAAACATAAAGTGTAATAAAAAACTACCAAAGTGGAAAAATTACATTTCTGTCCTAAATTACCTAAAAGACCAAAATTCATTTGACCATATTATAATTTTGTGATGTGATGTTGATGTTTGTATGTTTCTTCCTACATACTTCGCAACATGTATGTGAAGGAGGTTTTTGTTTTGTGGGAAGGAAAATAAAAACCATTTGTTTGGCTTAAAGTATCAATGTTGCCATTGTCATCATTATCATCAGTTGAATAGGTATCATTTTATTCTGCTAACAATAGTTACACTTTCATCAACCATATAATTATACACTCTATTTCTGGGTATTATTACATTTTCTACCACACATATCCGCCTCTTGATGATATCCTTAATATCCTTGCATACATACCGGATACCTATGTGGGATTAATTCCATTTCCGATAATTATGCACACCTACATTTTGTTCTCCCTGTCTCACTTTTCAATCAGTTGTCAATGGTTTTTTTTTCACATTCCTCCTTTCTGAAGGATCATAACGAATACATATATATCGAAATTCTTAAATTATCCTTGGCCAAATTAATGGGAAAAAATCATGAATATCAACTGATTTGTAATAAAAATGATGTTCTTTTTCCTTTTTCGTTGACCTCGTCGCCATCATCGTCGACGTTTTGCATCCTTTTAGCCGCTTTAATTAGTCCAGTTAAAAACCCAGATGGATATAATTATAATATGAAGGTTATACTTTTTTTGTAGGTATATATTTTTGTTCTTTTTGCCACCATCATTCAATTCCAGATAATTAAGAAAAATAAAAAACAAAAAATTAATTGCAAACCCATGTAAATGTTTGGACTTTCCTTTTCTTTCCCTTTCGTTTTGTCTTTAGTATAAAAATATCCTTTTAGTTCGATTGGCGTCACAGTTGTATAGGTTGTACGATTAATGGTGGAAAACGGATTTAACGCTGCAATGAACGAATTCCAATTATTTGCCCAAGCTGGCACCACGATTGGCAAATGATTGTGATTGATGGATTTTTAAATCCTTCGGCCAAGCCAGAACCAGGAGTTGATTTTTGCTGATATTAATTTTTTATTCTTTTACTTTTAAACTTTTTTTTAAGGGGAAACATATGTATATCTACAATATAAATTATTAAAATGGATTTAATAATATTGTTGGAAGAGGATAAATATTAAAAAATGGAAAATTTATTATTTGAATAAGTACTCAGCTATTTTTATCAGTTAAATTGTGTTCTACTAAATGGAAGTATTTAAATACAAGACAAATTGTATTAATTTAAGGATGCATACATTTAGTTCTATGTTATATCCTTTTTCCCAAAAATGGGCTTGAAAACTGATAAAATCAACTTAAGTTTGTGGAAAAACTCATTTCAAGGACTATGGTAAAACAAAATCAACCTATCCAGATGAAAAAATTAACAGGGACGTTCTTCTGGCTGACTAATCGAATTTTATTTCATTAAAATAAAAAAAGTTTCTATGTACCTTAGAGCAGATGAATAAACAAAGTTTGATTTTTCTTTCTATTTAGCAAAATGAAACTCATTACCTATTCCATCGGCCAGCGTTTTGTGGTGGTGGGGATGGGGGCAATTTATTTTCCCTGATGTACTTATCCATTATAAATACACACAGTAGGATATTGATTTTGTTTACTTTTATTTTTATTTTCCTCTGCATTTTATATAATTCCCTCAAGGAACACTTTCAAATCACTAAATCCACTCATAACGGAAAAAACCTGAAGCAAAAACAAAAATTACACAAGTCCTTAATCAAAAAATGAATAATAATTATTATATTTGCTAACCAACAAATCAATAATTCCCAATAGAACAAAAAAAAATAAACAAATAATAATTAGCCCCAACCCTAAGCGAACAAAAATTTTAATCACAAATAAACTTATTTATCCTTGAATGTTTTTTTTTTTGTTAATTAAGGATTTAAATCAGTTATTGGTTAATCTATGCATTTGAATATTTATGCATATAAAACAAATGATTTATTGAAATGTCAGTACTTACCTACTTTTAGTTTTTGTTTTTGTTTTTGTTTAAGTTTTATTTTATTTTTTCCAAATTTAAAATAGTTTTATTTTTTTTGTGTAACCCAATTATTATTTACATAAAATAATTGCATAGAAAAATCACCCCATTGAGAGTTGGGACCCTGAACTAACGATAAAAATTATTGTATTTTATAATTATCTACACCTACACAAAAACAAAGCTTAATATAGTTTAACATAGCTAGAAGCAAGGTTTAAAATTTAGCTCTGAAAATTATCTATATTTTTCAGAAATTGTTTTCCTCTTTAAACAGCATAGACTAAAGCTTTAATGCATCTTATTGAATAAAGTTCGGAAAATAAGCAATTACTGAAGTTTAATCCGTTGTCTGTATTAACATTTCTGTAGTTTCTTTGAATTTTTAAAACTTCCTTCAAATAGTGTTAGTACCCTTTTTTATTTTCATTTAAAATGATTTACCGGAAATCAATATAATTGTTCTTGTAAAAAGCAATTTTTAGAAGTTTTAAGCAACATTTTTGGAAGGGATTCAATAACAATGTTTTGAAGCTTTTTTTCACGGGTACTGCCTCTTACGAGGAATTGACAAATCCTCCGAAAGTATTTCTTGTCATGAAAATTGCTTTCTCAAATTAGTCCTCCGGATTCGGCTTAAAACTGTTAGTAGGTCTGACAACATTACTCGGACAAAGCAATGGTTGATAGTTGTAAGTCACTAGGCCCTAGTTCTCATCGTTTTGGAAAAACGATCTACATAACAATTTTAAAAGAAAGTTATGGAGTATCCATCAGCAAAATTTATAGTCAAAGAAAGTTCTTAATAAAAATAATGCAAAAATTTGTAGAATAAGAGGTTAGGTAATGTTAAAGTGGCTGCCCGTGATGGAGTACGACACACTTAGGCCAGTATTATGGTCCATTCTGATACCACATAAATCTTAAGGCTTTCTTTCAAGCTCAATGAAACCAGTTTGAGTCCCTTACAAAACATGAGAAGCTAACTATTTAAAAATGATTGAGATCGTTTAGATCGTTATAGAAGAATTCTCCTAGGCTAATCTTGGGTTTTTGAGCTAGAGCATTGCATGTGCAGAGGAGGTGAAGAACTGTTTCCTCCTCTTCCTCATACATACAGCTTCTGCAAAAGTCATTTGAGAATATGCCTAGCCGCGTGACGTGCTTTTATATTAGACAGTGGCTGGTTATGATATAGATTATCGACCTTATATGCGATCTGCTTTGAGATAGCAAGCACCTTGATCGCTTTAAATCTAGTATAGGCCAGATGTTTTTTGTTATTCCACCTGGTGTTTGCCTTCTTCATTGCGTCTTGCATTTGCAATAGTTTACATGTAGTGATTGGTGTGCCAGCATACGCCAAACGTCGAGTTCATCTGCCTTACAATTTCACGTGCATCATGTTTTCCTTAAGCCAGGACAAGGCTTCTTTTATCACCAAAAGTTCCACCTGGAACATGATACAGTGATTGGTCAGGCAGAATGAGAGACTTTATTTCAGTCGTTCAGAGTACACACCTCTACGAACACCTGGATATATATTAACTTGAAATATGGTCCGCAAAAAAATTAATCAAAAACGAACAGACGGACATCTCTAGAAACGTTGAGAAATATCAAAGTTTTCATTTCAACTGATACAAATAACTTCTAATGTAGTTCAGTTAAAATATATTTAAAAATTTATAGCAGAGCTATCAATTATTTTCTTGTTTCTTGAGCAAAAACATTTGTTTCAATAATAGAAAATTCTTTTGTATGTCATTAAAATAAAGAACTGGTTTTAGAACTTGGACGAATTTATCGATAACTTGAAAGATTACCTGAAGTACTTTGGTTTTGCATTTGTAACAAAATAGTTGAAAAATGATTGTAGTCTGAATTTACAAATAGCAATATCAGCAGTACTAGCTATTACTAATGTGAATTTTAAATTTTAAGTTCAAAGCAGAAGAAGAAACAATATATTTTGAAAATCAAACAATTTACGTAATCATAAATACCTAATGGTTAATAAAATAAAGTGCACGACTGGGTCGCACGAACTTGCTCCTGTATGCAAAGAGTCTGTTTAAAAAAGTATCTATATAATATTTAAAAATATACCTGTAAAATAAGTTTGTCTTCAAAGATATACATATATGCCATTTGATTTGTCGAAAAAACCTCCAAAATGTCTTCAAAAATTTAAATGCCATTTTATAAATCAAAAAACCCTTGATTTTTCAAATTTTTTTTTTGAAAATCGTTAGAGCGGTTTTTTTTAAATTAATTTTTTATATATAAAATTTTTCAATTTTGTTCTAAAAATATTTTTGGTATGCAGTTGTTTAGTGATTGTAAATATACGCTCTATATTTCAATTTCGTAAAAAAATGTTCACCCGTTTTTGAGATATAGAATTTTGAAAAAAAAATGTCAATGTTTTTTTAAAAATCCAAACAATAAAAAATTGCACTTTTGATAATCAAATATTGTTAAGGCAATATAAGAGCTCGTTCAGAAAAAAAAAATATTGAAATCGGTGCATAAGTTGCTGAGAAAATTAAAAAACAAAAAAAACGGTTCTTTGAGCGGTACCTTTCCTGAGCAATAAAAAAATATGTTTTTCTTATTAAAAGAAGCCAAGTTAAAAAATAAAATTTTAGAGAAAATTTTTAAAAAATCTATCGGTTTGTTTTTGAGAAAATTCGAATTATCATTTTTTGACCAAAAAAATTGTATGGGGGCCACTGTTAGTTTTGATCTTAAAACAAAAAAGAAAAAAACGCCTAACGCGAATCTGCTCAAAACCTTAACTTCCAAGTTTGAACTCAATCGACCAAATGGTTTAGGCTGTAGGAGCGTGGACAGACAGACAAAATTTTGCACGAATGCAAAACTTGCCATATAGTTCCTATATGTCGCAAGTAAAAAAACATTATTGTTCAAATCGTAAAGATAAGATTTTTAGCTTAAATGTGTCAATGGTAGATCTATAATTTATCTAAAACCTTTTTGAGCCATCATATATTTTCAAAAATAAACGATTACAAAACTACAGTAATAATTAAACTAAATATAATAGTTTAATTATATAAATATAAATAAAACTACACTACACTAAGTGACCCTAGGTAGGTTATAGCTTATGATAGTGTAGATTGTACACAATCATAAAAATGTTTAACAACTTTCATCAGATCCCGAAAATCTTAAGTTGTTTTCAAGAAAGAAAATGTTTTGAGTGTTCGCCTTTTTTGATTAATTGAACTCAACATTTAACAAACTCCGACAGAAATAATTTAGAGAACTAATTCATATTATTAAGTAAGAGATGTTCTATAATTTTATAGAAAATTAGAAAAGTTCAAAACTATAGAAATTAAATATTGTTGAAAAACACTTTTTTTAAGAAAAAATATCTTAAGCATGTTTGCCAAAAAATTATGTACAAAATCTCAAATAGAACAAAGCACATTGTTATTTTAAATTACATTTTTGTAGAAGCACACTTTTTAACACGATTGGGTATAGCAGTTGATTGAAAATCAGTTCAAATATTTGTACTGCTAATGACATACTTAAACTTATTGAAAAATTCAAAACTGGATCAATTCTAATAATACGCTGGGTTCCATGCGAAGAGTGTTGCTAGACGTTTTCTTGATAAAAAGAATCTCTATGCATTTTTTGTAGATTTCAAAGCAGCAGAAAACAGAAGATTACTTAAGAAAGCAGAGGCAGGGATTGAACCCAAGATCTCTTACATGACAGTCTTACGCACTAACAATCACGCCACGTGATGAAATAGTTAAAATTGATATGAGATTGTTAAATCACTTTAAATCTGAAACGGGAGTTCCACAGGGTTGACTTTTAAGCCCCTTGATTTTATCTTCTTTATCAATGATATTTTGTATCAAGGTCCTTTTATATCCAGATGAACTTGTCATTTTAACCGATAAATCATGAGATTTTATAGTTTCAGATTATTAAATTAAAACATAAGCATAGAAAAAATGACTGATTTTAAATACCTAAGATGTACTATAACACATAACTTAAATCTAAGTGCTCATTTTAAAGACAAAATGAAGGAAGCAAAAGCAGCTATCAATTGTATGTGGTCAAAGTTCCTCTATAGATGCTAGTGAAGTTTATGGATACAAGAAATTAGAAGTACTTTTTCAAAAGAATTTTCAAACTTCCCTCTATAATACCCTAAACTACGCTATCGGCATTTAATCAGTTTACTTAAAAAACCTTAAAGCTTTAGCAGACTATGCTCTTAAAGTCACGTGGAGACCTGCACAAAATTATTTTGACATGATATTGTGATTTGGAATCAGAGGATAACTCTGTTCTCACTTTGCATTTAGAAGCATTGAGAAACAAACTGTATGACCTTATTTCTTTTTTAGACGAAATAATGTACAGTATTCCCCGCTTAATTGCACTGACCATTTTGTCAGATTTTTTGGTCAATTATCCGGGTGGTTCAATTAGCGAAACCCCGCTTAATTGACATACATATGTATCTGTTCAATTAAGCGAAACCCGTATAATTGCACGAGATCATTTTCCGGCTGTTCGTCTTCTTGGATGAAGCCTGCCTTTAAAAATAGAACTTGAAAATGTAGGTTTAGTAGTAAAATATTTCCAATATTACCTTTCTAAAACAATTTCTTATAGTAGAAGGTGTTAGAAGCCACAAACAATATTTGCTTATGTGCATTTCTTGCAAATATGTGATCGACTTCGAAAATTCTTCGATAGCCTTGCTACGTTCGATGGCTGTAATTTGTTTCCTAATTATATTTTGCTAATAGTAAGCTTTGAAACAATGAATAATGCCTTGGTCAAGGGGCTGAATGATGGACGTCCAACTTCTTATGACAGGCAGCATTGTCGACAAAAAGAATTATTTGTCTGTTCTGCTTTATCTTTTCTTCGTCAAATTTATATAAAATTTGGGCCCATAAATGTTGGGTCATCCATGCCTTTTTGTTGAAGAAATATTGCAAAGGTACAACCTTATTTTTAAAACACCTTGGCGTTTTGGTTTTCCCAATCACAATAATTTTTTTTTCCGTCCAATTATCCGAAAAATTTTCATGTATTTAGTTTTTCTGCTGCATATTTTAAGATCAATTAAGCGAGTAATTCAACTAAGCGGGGTTCAATTAACCGTCTAAAAAGCTTTGCTACTAATACGGGAAATTTTCGAAGCCAATTTGTTCGATCAATTAAGCGGGATGTTCAATTAAGCGAGGTGCAACTAAGAGGGGATTACTGTATCAAAATTCAATAATTTGTGCAAGAGAGTCTATTACGAGAACAGTTTACAGTATTTTCGAAACAAGTTTACTGACAATGAGATAAGTCTAATCTTTAAAATGAACTTTGAAATGCTTGAACTTCTATAGACCTCAAAGAAATGATTTGAATCCGAATTGTTCACTGGCCTTAATCAGGCTGAAAACATTTCTGACTTCTAAGATTTTTGTCCTCAATATTATTTATTTTATCAACTTATTCGACTTTTAAAGAGAAAATTGTTAAAGAAAAAGCGATCTTAAAAAAGGAATAGTTTTTGTTTAAAACACAATTAGTTTATAGCAGATCATAGTGATGATAGATGATGTTGAGATACATTTTATATTTTAATTTTTAAGCAATTTTAATGACTTGGAACATACCTACTATCTACTATTCAATTTTCACGTGATTTGAAACACAAATATTTGAAAGATATAAAGCTTTTTATGCAATTTTAAAGATTTGCAACATAAATACTATACAATTTTTTCGTGATTTGAAACACAAATATTTGATGGATGCTTTTTATGCAATTTTAATGATTTGAAACATAAATACTAGGTATACAATTTTCACAAATTTTTGTTATTTTTTTTTTAACTGGGAGAATATTTCTTAAGGTTCAAAAACTATTGCGATATGACAACGCATGTTTACAAAATTTAAAGAGGTTTACCCAACCAATTGATCCGTTGAGAATATCAATAAGCTCGTTTAAAGTCAAAAAACTAGCTTGGAAATATAATCGCCTTATTTCTTGCAATATTGGGCAAACTGCTATAAAATGATGAGTACCTTCAAGTTCTCTTAAATTGCAGAGAGTGCAGATTTGTGATAAATCGATAAGGTTTAGATTAAGTATTTCGACTCTAGCCCTAAAGATGATACCGATAGCTTCTGCAGTCAGTTCCTTGCAAAAATAACTCATATCAGATGACAATTGGTGGTTCAGGTTCCTGTAAATGTTTCTACTTTCTGAAGAGGATGCCCTTTCTAGATATTGTAAATATATCGCATTATCAGTTTTAGCAATCAGGTCATCAAGTAAATTCTGCCATTCAATAACGTTATTTTCAGTTAAAGGAAGCGTTACATTTTGTGCCGCAGCAAGATGGTTCCATTCTTTGAAAGGTGTTTCGTTTCTTCGAAGTTGCCTTAACAGAATTGACTTATGTAGTCCGTTTTCTCTTTTAATTACTGTAGTGAGATAATTGGCATGCGATTTAAGATTTTGGATGTAAATCGGTGCTTAACCTGACTCCACATGTAAAGCATACGTTGGTGTTGCGTTAGGTAATCGGAATATAGTCGTTTGAAAAAGAACCTCTGGATACTTTCGAATTCCTCATGTTGTGCGTACCCAAATGCTTGCACAACATAACACATACAAGTATTAACTGTTGCTTTGAACACTCGGTACTTCGAGGCTACATCAATGTTGCTGTTGCTGAAAAACGTTGGCCACATCAGATTTATAGCTAGTTTGGGTTGCCTACCTTTCTCCTTTGTATGTTTACTCCAGTTAAGGTTAGATTTTATCTTATCAACACTCCCAGGTACTTGAACTCCTTTACTACCTCGATGCGCCATTGTTGATGGTCCATGATTCCTCCGGTAGTCTTCTTCGGTGTCTAGATTCAAAAATCATAGCTTTTGTTTTAGTTGTACCTATTGATTTTTAGGCCCCAAGCTAAACAGTAGTCTTGAAGTCTGTTGATTTGCAGTTGCAGAGCAGATGGTGTATCAACCAATAGCACCAGGTCATCAGCATACAGTAAGACTTTGACTAAGGAGCCCGTAAAAAATACACCTCCCGGAAGAATGTCAGTGACAGCATCGATATAAAGGGCAAACAAAATTGGGCTGAGAATGCATCCTTGGGGAACACCCGTAGACGTCTCAAACCATTCCGATAAGTTGCTTTTATTCCAAACTGCCGCAGTTGTTGAATCCAGGAATTTGGAGTATAATAGAAGAAATTTCCTAGATACACCTATAGATGATAGCTTGTAGATCGAGCGTCCTCCTAGTTCCCTTACATTGTTCCAAAATTTTGTCGAGTCTTTACAAGAGATAAGTTTATGAGCAACAAGTTTCAGATAATCGATCTTTTTCGCTGTTCATAGTTGTTTGTATTGCGAGTTACAGTGCATGATACTGGGTTTTGAAGAAATCAGCGTTGGTTGATCTGAAAAGCTTTAAAAATACAAAGGATTTCTTTCGTAGTCGCTTGCAGTCATTATCAAACCATCTATTTACAGGTTCAGCTTTTTGGGTTTTGGTGAGTGCATATGAAGCTGAAGTTTTTATTGCGTCCATTATACTTTCTGCGATTTCATCAATTGATCTTGATGATTGTACTAAAGGGAGGCTATTAATATTTCTATTAAGACGATGTTGATAAAGTACACGTCTGTTCTCCATCCATTTTAATTTTTGTAACTTTAGTGAGGGTCTTTGAAGTATTATATTTTCGAAAGAAAAGAAAAAAGAATAGTATTCCATGGTGAGTCAATGTTACCTGTTTTAAACAAAAAAAGCAAATTTTATGTTTAGAAAAATTATTTGACGTATGTAACGGTGTCCAATAAAAAGAACATAGTATTTTGTCAAAAAATGTGTTTTGACTTAATATTTGATTTTGGTAGCTGGAAGTGTGTAGAATAATGTTGAATGAGTTAAATTTGTAATACAAATATATTTGTACACTAAAAACTGACTGGAAAAGAACGGTAACACGTACATTATTTTAATACAACTTAAGCCAGAAATCAATTTCTTTTTTAAAAAAAAAGTAACTTAAGTGCATAGTTAAAAAAAAAAAAAAACAAAAAAGGAATCTAAAAAGGATTTCCAAAAACTATTTTGAAACATTTTCATATATGTATAATTTGCTTCTTTTTTGTTTTGCTTTTCTATTATTGTCTTATCGATTCTTAATAAATCTGAACAAACCAAATCTAAAAATACGTTTTAAATTGAATCAAGTTTTAGACATTGAGTCATGCACGCAACATAGTTTAGAATCAATGAAGATAATAGTTTTCGTCAAAAACAAATTAAAAGAATTGTATTCCAAGTATAGACCATATTGACTATAGTTTAAACAAACTATCTGACATTTAAAATTGTAGTTCATTAAACTTTTATGAAAGAAAAAGTATATTTTAGGACTTTAATAAAATCATAATGAAACCAATTTTCTCTCAAAATAACAACCGAAAGTAATTTTGTCTGCGTGATTTTATAAACCATACCTTCAACAAAAAGTTAAAATTACATAACAGATAATATACTATATGTCCTCACATATACGCATTCTCCTATAGCTATAATGGAAAAATTATTTCACGTTTACAAAATTGTAACGGATACAAGGCCTCACATCAAAATATACATTTCCATACGCATAATTAAATATATATATGTATATTTATCTATCTATATGTAAGATAGATATTTACACCGTTATTAAGGATTGAACGTATGATATTAATAATTATTATTTTATTATACAAACATGCACATCAAGAGCACTAAACTATATATAAAAGAGTATAATGTCACGCACGCATTATCCCTGTCAAGAACATCGATTTTATTGTTTTATAAATAGCCCACTGATGGTGCTTGTGCTCAAATGCTTGTGCTCAAATGCTTATGCTTATGCTCCACTTATCTATAAAATAATGGAGGTGAATTAACTTAACAAACAAAGTACTGCCTACTCGTACATATATATAAAATGTAAGTTTATTTTTAATAATGAATATACCTACCTCTTATGTCCTTAATTTTGTTTTTATTTTTCAATGTTGTGTAATAAATAAAGGTCTGATATAATAGCCACCGCAAGCTTTTGTCAATTTAATCTGAAGAACTTTATGAATCAGTTTATTAACTTTTTTTCTGACCGCTTGAATTTTTCAAGTAAAAATTTTACACTAAATTTTGGTTGATGTCAATTTATGTGATATAGAAGATGGGAGGTGTAACTAATAATAATAGAAGCTAACATTGAAACTACTTGCAAATTCAATATTGAGATTTGAAGAGAAATCAACATAAATCAAAGAACTGGAATAATTTTATTTAAAAATCGCAGTTTTCTAATCGTTTCATAATAGCGTTTCTATTTCATTTCCGCGCCAAGGACATCATGGAGCTCACTTCGATGAACGCAATGGCTGATCCACGGGGGAGGGTAATTGAAGGGATCATATACATAATATTATATTTTAAGAGAACATCATTTTTATTTTCTTAACACCAACTAAAGTTCCCTTTTTTATCCTGAAACTTGTCTGCAATATCAACTTTTTTTTTTTTTTTTTATAATAAGCGCACACTCAAAGGGATAATAATACCCTTATTATGAAGACACAGTGTGAGCACTAGGAAAGGGAGAGAGGGGTTGAAAGGAGTTGTCGGTGCACATTGGTTTTGAATTCCTGAATATTGCAATGGCTGGGAAAGACAGAGTGTGGCAAGGCATTCCACATTCGCATAGTACGGCTAAAGAACGAATCTCTGTACTTGACAGTACGACCGAAGTTGGGCTCGAGGGTATATTGATGAGCATTCCTAGAAGCGCGAGTATTACGGTTGAACTGTTTAAGGGGAGGAATGCAACTGGCTATTTCACTAGAGCATAAACCATTAAAATAACGGTAAAAGAGGGTGAGACAAGAAACATTTCGACGATGTTCAAGCGAAGTAAATGATCTTATGATGGTAATATCACCAATCAATCTAAATGCTCTACGTTCAATACTGTCCAAGAGGCTTAAGTAAGTTGAAGGAGCACCAGCCCAGATATGGGAGTTATACTCAAGCTTTGGACGTATATAAGTCTTGTAGATAACAGCCAGATCAGAGGGTGAGAAAAACTTCTTGCATCGCCTTAGAAAACCCAAACATCTTGCGGCATTTTTGGCGACATCGCGTATGTGATCGTTCCACAAAAGGTGGTTGGTGATACACATACCGAGAATATCGAGATGTTCAGTCTCCTCGATGCAAGTGCCATTTATGGATAATGGCAAGGGGGGTATATTTCGCTTCAACGATACAAGACAGCATTGGGTTTTCGAAGCATTAAATTCCACGCGGTTTCTTATTCCCCATTGTACAATGCTGTTGAGGTCGGAATTTAATGAGCTTATCATATTTTGTCGTTGCAGTTCCACATCCGAAGAAGAGGGATGTGAATTTGAAAACGAATATGAAAAGCTAAGAGTACTATCGTCAGCAAAACAATGTATTGGATTAGAAGTTGCAGACAAGAGATCATTAATAAAAATGAGAAAGAGTGTTGGAGATAGCACAGAGCCCTGGGGCACACCAGCATTTATTTTGTGGTTTTCAGACTTGAATCCATCCAATACAACTTGTATTGAACGATTCGAAAGGTAATTACTAATCCAATGAAGGAGGGATTCATGAAAACCGAAAGCACGCATTTTCGATAAGAGAGCCTGATGCCAAACCCTATCAAATGCTTTTGAAATATCAAGTGCAATAATCTTACTTTCTCCAAAACTATGTAAAGATTTGTTCCACTGTTCGGTGAGATGAACCATGAGATCACCAGTGGACCTATTGCTACGAAAGCCGTATTGTCGGTCATTAAGAAGCTTTCGATCTTCGAGATATTTCTTGAGCTGATAATTAATCAGCGTTTCCATGACCTTGGAAAGAAGGGACGTAAGTGCAATCGGTCGGTAATTTGACGGTGAGGAAGATTCGCCTTTTTTGGGAATAGGCTGGACAAATGCGGTTTTCCATCCGAGCGTAGGAACCGAGGAAGAGGAAGAATTCCTCATATTTTTTACAAATGACCAAAAATTTTTACTGCCTTTGGGACATTGCAGTATTTTTTGCCGTAATTTTTGGTCATGTAAAAATTTGGTCCGTCGAATATGGGCGTTGCAGGCCTTCCTGGCTTGCTTGAACTTATTCCGGTTTTCCTCAGTTGGATTGGCTTTAAAAAAAAACTTACCTTCTTGACCCTAATAACCTCTTTACAGCTCGCATCGAACCATGCATTTTCCTTAGGTCTGATGCTTTTAACCCTATTCGGGATAAAAGTTCTCATTCCCAGGAGAATCAAACTTGTGATCATATCAGCGCTGGCGTCAACGTCACTATCGAGGAAGCATAGTGACCAGTTAAAGTTCCTAAAATAATTATTGAGACCGTCCCAGTTGGCTTTCTCGTATTGCCAAACGGTTCTCTTAGGAGCTCTTTCTTTAACTGGAGAATTTTTACACGAGAAATTTGCTGATATGACACAATGGTCAGATGTGCCTAGAGGAGATAGAACACTAATAGTGTACTTATCAGGGTCAGAGGTAAGAAACAAGTCAAGAGTGTTTTCTGCTCGACCTACCACGTCCGATATTCGAGTGGGCTCGTTGACCAGCTGAGTTAGGTGGTTTAACTCAGCAAAGATCTCAGCACACACTCCTTCTGGTGTTGCCTGGCCCGAATGTTGAAGCCATGAAGAATTGTGTACATTGAAATCGCCCGTAACAACGATTTCAGTGCGAGGATAGGACGAAACAATTCTTTGGATGGAATCAGACAAAGCATCAAATTCACGAGAAGTTGACACCCTGTCTAGATTGGGGCTTCGACTTATTTTTTGTTAAGCGCATAAAGAGTGTTAGACTTTTTTAAAGTGTTTAAAAATTGATTATCTGTTAAATACAAAAAATTTTAAGACCTTAATAAATTAAAAGAATCTACTTTTTGAAGTGAATTTCTTATGGTTCTCTAGAATTGCGATTTAAACATGAATTTCAAGAATATAATTGTCCCAACAACAGCTAAAGTAACACATTCCTAAAACTAATTTAAATACATAATGTACAAAGCTTTGAGTCTCTCGAAAATTGAAGCCAAAAGATTTAATTTCTGAGTACCACAAAATAGTTTCTTCCCAACTTATTTTTGTACCTTATATTTTCATTGGTTTTAAGTTTTAGAGAAATTTGGACCAAAATGCACCTATTTCTTTAAATTCAAAAAACAAACATTCTTCCCTCCAATTTTTAAGCTTTGTCGACTCCTTTTTGATCAAAATACAAAAATGCAAAAAAGTTCACACTAAACAATAATGTTTTAATATTTGTCTTCTAGCATCAGCTTCAATCAACGGAAGCGTACTTAAGATGATAGGGAAAATAGACTTAAGAAAAATGCCAAAAACAAGCCAGAAAATTCTTCCCATTAAATTTGTCTGGCAAACTTTCTCATTTTTTGATTTGTTTAATTTGTATTTTTGTAGCGTTCTTCGCATTTAAAAAAATTCCAACAAGAATAGAATATATTATTTTTGGAAGAAGCTACGTTTCAACACAATTTTTAAAATTTCTGTATGAAGCACAGTATTTTAAATTGTAAGTTTTGTTTAGAAAACTGTTGGAATCTGGGAGAGAGTCTTCCAAATTAAATAGTTGGACCATGCCTTGCAGGGTTTTAATAAACCTAATAACAAAAATTGTCACTTAAGCTCTTAAAATATGTAAATGTTAGAATATTTTCAAGAGGTACCCAACAAATCGTCTTTATGTTAAATGTGTAAACCTTATTTTCAAGAAACTGTTACTCAATGAAAATAGTACGGTCTTGGAGTAGTTTTTGCTTCCGTTTAGAAAAACTATTGGCTTTTTTTTTAATTTGTCGTTTGGTGAAGATCTGTATTAAGATTTGTTGAAGAGAAAACTGTGAAAAACTGTGGGTCACGTTTTTTCAACAGCTAATTTTTCATCGTAAAAATAAGAATTTCTTCGTAAAATGGAATGTTTGTATTTGACAAATTTTGAAGCTTAAAAAGCACTAATAAAAAGAATTTCAGCGCTTTGGAATGATCAAGATTCTTCAAAGTTATTTAAATATCCTAACATTTTTGAATTATAGAATTGTTAAGTTCCCATAGGAAGTTATTGTAATTGGTCGGATCCGATCGGTCCTGGAAGCTTTTTTCGTTGTCCATATCTTAAAAACTAGTAGAGATATCGATTTTAAATAAATTTAGTTAAACAGATAATAATGCAGAAAAATGCAGAAAGGAATATGTTATCAAAAATTTTAAATATTGGCTTCAAACTAATTTCGTCTTATAGAAAATATATATTTCAACATTCAGTAAAATTTATATAAAAATACTACAGGCAGTTATTCCATAAAAATTAAAATCTACAAATTGGTAAAAATTGATATTCAATGTTTGATATCTCGTGAATAAATGACTTCAAAATGAAAGTGCTTAATTTTCTTAGAAAAATCCAATCTCTATTTGTTTATATACAGGGTGTCCCGTAAGTAATGGATAACACTGAAATGCCGCATAGTAGACTTTATGACCGTCCTGAAAACTGTTAAAAAAAAGTTCAATCCCAACCACAACAAAAGTTATATGCATTTTTTTGTTCAGTGCATTATTTTTTTTCTTACTTTACATTTTTGAATACCACGACTACAAGTCAATGAGTTCCATCATTTTTTTTTTGCAAGAATATTTTACATTACTTTTGCCAGCACATAAGTAGAAGAAAATTATTACAACTGTTGGACTTCTTAGAGAAAAAAATTATTTAACATTGAATTTCAATGCTAAATGTGAAAACAAATAATTTTTGAAAAAGTTAAATCATAGCTGGTATAAAAAAAATGCATGAATACCTGAGTGGCCAACTATTTTAAAAATATGCGCGTTAAATGCAGATTTCAAAATGGTATTACTTATTATTATATCTAGAGTCAATAGCAAGTTATTGGTAAAAATCTGCAATACTAGAGTAAATTTAGCAAAACCAAAAGTTTTCAAAATTAGCACAGTAAACGTGAAAATAATAACAAGCGTTGAACATAGCAGATTTTTGATTTATTGGCTGTTTCTACGATGTTGTCCTAATGATAAATCCAAGCTTTGAACTTCTAGGGCCGAATGCATTATTGATAAAAATGTCAAAAAAGTGCAAAAAACGGTTACATTTTCGAGCTTGTTTTGAATTTTACATGTTCTATTGGGCTTTAACAAACCCATCAAATATTTTGTTGGTTGCTATTAGTTTATTTGTTATTTTATCCAAACAAAAAGTTTTTGAGCCAGCTTTTAATCACATGATCACTTAGTTAGAAAACAAAAACAAAAATAGATAATTTTTTAATTTTTTTTTATAGCAAATGCTCAAACTGTTTTCCACCCACTCTTATACAGGTTCTGCACCTCCGAATAAATGAACGTCTTAGTGAACGTGCAAGGTTTTGCTCAGAAATTTGTAATGCAGCTGCCTACACACGATTTCTTAGCTCCTCTAAAGACCTGATCGGCTTGCTGTATACGGTTTCCTTAATGCATCCCCAATAAAAAAAATTGGTCCCAGGCGTCCTATCCATCTGCCTGCACAGGCACAGCATAGTGTGCTGGTCAACCATCATTTTGAAGCCAATGGGATTCCTTTACTTTTTTGAGGAACTTCTTCCAGCAAGGTTGGGAGATCATTTTGGAGGAACTCCAAATAACCTTAGCCAGTTAAAATCCCCGGCAGCTCAAAGGGTCCAATTATTTTCCCATTGAAAATCACAGTCCAATAGTTTATTTTGAATTGGTACTGAGACCTGTATTCCCTCATGATGTTTGGGTTTTGTAGTGCCCAGAAGTGGAGATTATGGAGATTAGTGTAGCCATCTCTTTTAAATGTAGACTCATTGCTCCAAAGAATTTTGTCAAAAAACTGTGGATCTGCTTCAATTTTCATTATCATTTGTCGACAAAAACTCATTCTCGTTTCAAAATCTTGCGGCTGGAGAGTTTGCACCCGTGTTAGGTGAAAGGGATGATATTTTTATTTACTTAGCACATTATGCGCAGTCGTCTTTCCGATCCCAGTGCGTCGTGCTATTGCTCGGATTGATACTGTAGGATCTCGGTCAAATTCCGCAAGCACTAAGTCTTCGGTATCTCTAATAGCAACCAACAAAATATTTGATGGGTTTGTTAAAGCCCAAAAAAACAGGTAAAATTCAAAACAAGCTCGAAAATGTAACCCTTTTCTGCACTTTTTTGACATTTTTATCAATAATGCATTCGGCCCTAGAAGTTGAAAGCTTGGATTTATCATTAGGACAACATCGTAGAAACAGCCAATTAATCAAAAATATTCTATGTTCAACGCTTGTTATTATTTTCACGTTTACTGTGCTGATTTTGAAAACTTTTGTTTTTGCTAAATTTACTCTAGTATTGCAGATTTTTACCAATAACTTGCTATTGATTCTAGATATAATAATAAGTAATACCATTTTGAAATCTGCATTTAACGCGCATATTTTTAAAATAGTTGGCCACTCAGGTATTCATGCATTTTTTTTATACCAACTATGATTTAACTTTTTCAAAAATTATTTGTTTTCACATTTTGCATTGAAATTCAATGTTAAATAATTTTTTTCTCTAAGAAGTCCAACAGTTATAATAATTTTCTTCTACTTATGTGTTGGCACAAGTAATGTAAAATATTCCTGCAAAAAAAAATGATGGAACTCATTCACTTGTAGTCGTGGTATTCAAAAATGTAAAGTGAGAAAAAAAATAATGCACTGAACAAAAAAATGCATATAACTTTTCTTGTGGTTGGGATAGAACTTTTTTTTATCAGTTTTCAGGACGGTCATAAAGTCCACTATGCGGCATTTCAGGGTTATCCATTACTTACGGGACACCCTGTATATGAGAAATACAAAATTTCAAGAAATGCTACTAAAATGTTTAAAAACTAGTCTAGAAATCACGTAGACAAAAATTGATTTTGAAATCAAACTATTTCATCATATGCAAAATATATTGTTGGTAATTTTTTAGAAAAATTTAACTGACAACTTTTTTAACAAAACATTAAAACCTACATAAACAACAAATAACTGAAAATAATTGGTTTTCGACTTAAGTATTAGGAGAACAAAGAAAAATATGGACTTCAAATCATTTATCTCACACAAAATATTGTTATTAATACATATTGTGTTAGAGTTTTAAGCAAGACAAATCGACAGACGGGAGTGAAAAATTAACGATGTTAGTTGCATCCCAAGCTCCTTTTGTTTTTTTTTTTAATCAAAATTATAGCCTTCAAAAAAATGTTAAATTAAAAAACATAGTTGGAGTATTTTAAGATATACTTTGCAGCTTCTAGAATCATGCCTTCATTTGGACTTTTTCTCCAAAATCGCATATATGATTGTGTTTTTTATGATCAGATTCAAAAATTAGACATTATAAAGCTACAATTTGGTCTTATTGTTTCATACAACCTAAAATGCTTTAATATTTTTCCTATCGGATAATTTTTTGAAATCCTAGGGAATCACTAATCCACCTCAATTTTTGCATATGATCGACTGAATGTAATAAAAACGTGACGTGTTTTAACTCAAAATTATTTTTGAATCATGTATTTATGTTTCCATGTCCACTGTCTCTTATTGAGTTTTATTGGTGAGCCCCTGTTATAAAGCCGGCCATTGGATTTTTGGCATAGTTCAATGATTTAACGAATCCCCGTAAAAATATGTGTATGTATTTAATCTAACGATTAGGGAAGTAATTGACAGGGAACACTTTTATGTAATTGAGCTTAATGTATAAGTCACCTCTGGCACTGCCCTGTTGAGGCCACAAGGAAATGACATTATAACATGCCCACGTTTTCAATTCTTAAACAGTTTAAAATATTAGCTATAATCTCTCGAAGAGTGCTTTTGCTCAATGAACATAATGAATAAAAGATTGAGCCAATCCAAGATTTGAGTACCTACATTTTTCATCTTAGAACAATACATCAAATTATTTATTTATTTTTTTTTCGAGCTTACCGCCACTTAAGGCTGGATATCTTAGATCCCTATAACAAGACACATATTTCCTTTTTTGTAAAAACCATTTAACTAAAAAATGTGCAACATCAAGTTGAAGAAAAATGACTTTCGCTTACACTCGTCTTAAAGATGCCTTCAAAAATATTTGGAATTCGGAATAATACAAGAATTTAAATATTTCTAAAGGTTCTTCGTGGACAGTTTAATAATTTTATTAAAATTTCTTTCCCAATTAAAGTTCGTCCAATCACCCAGTTAGAAAACTCTCTTATTAAAAGTACTAGTAGCTTAGATGACGAAATTATGTCAATAGCCAAAATTCATCTAATATCACCAAGTTGAGTTTCTTCTTTCTATACTTACTCGTAAATGTTACCATTCCTTGGAATCCGCTACAAAATCATCTTTGAAAATCATCATCAAACAATGTCCCAAATAATTAACTTTTGAATATCTTCTCATCTTTGATGATAGACACCTTTCAATGTTGAAACATTTTTGAATCTTATAGATTTAATAGCACCTAGATATAATTCTATTCAATGTCATGTGTTTCATATGATGCCGACAAATTTTTTAATCTAAAAAGCTGACAATGCTATAACAAAACTTGAATTCTTAATCAATCCGGATGTCTTCACCGAAGTAAATTACAATGTCCCTCACCTTTACCATCATAATATATACCAAAGGTGTTGAACTTTGCTTGTATATGCAACCACAACAATATATATGTATACTCTAACCGGCATGCATCCGGATCCGATAAAATATAGCATGGAAGAGCCGGTAAACCGGTGTTAGAATCATACATACATATATAAAGTACCCCTTTGGGTTTGATGCTTTGTCATTTTATCGAAGAAGTTTATCGAAATCGATTTGACATGTTTGATGGTTTCCGTTCTGGTAAAAGGATAATGTTCATACATATGTAGCTGTACCTAGGTCAAATGATATTAGAAATACAATTTACTTTTGTTTTTGTTCACTACTCTTACTCTTACTCTTGTGTGTCAGCTGTCAGATACAAAATGTTAAAACATTTCATTTGATAATAAAGTCGAAGGTAAATCTATAACCCAATTCCTTGATACCTGTTTCCCTTTCTATTGGACATGGACCTATACGTATAGGAAGAGAATTGCAAGCAAAGCACAATGTAGATGAGTTGCATTGTGTTATGTGGTTACTTTATTCAAAAAAGGGGTGAAAAAGTTTATACATAGATTCGATAAGCTTGCGATGTTTGAAGGATATAAGAAGATATAAATAAAAAAGGACTAAAACAAAAAATCATCTCATCTGTCCTGTCCAGGTCCATATATACACTACACACATATGGTGAACAAAACACAAAAGGGCTGATGCTGTCAAAGTTATTTTCTATCAAAGTCTTTTTTGTACAATGTATAAGGTATGTGAATTGACCTAGATTTTGCAACTCAACTACAGTTATATTGCATGTTCAATAGACATTTACACATGCACATTTGACATAGGTACATATGCTTATGCATTCCAAAGGAAATAGTAACTTATATAGTACATTAAATTACATTTTGTGTTTTGTTTTTAATTTGAGAAGACAATTTAGTTTCTACATTTTGGTATTTCCAAAAAGGATTCTGGAATTGAATTTCAATTGAATTTTCTAATACAAACGAGTACCATTTGTATTTCAATATACATTCTACAGTTGTATGCAGCATAAACTTCAGGAATATTATCAAATAAAGTAAAATATTTCACAAGAATTTTACCATTTCACAAGAAATCGAGACAAAATTGACAAATGTCAAATAATAATAATTTTAAACTGCATATTACGTTTCTCTGGAATTTGTAGTTCTCGTTCCTCAAAATCATGGGTTTCTATATGAAGACGAGTAATTTAGGTCTTATTTGTATTTGGAGATAAAAGTCTGAAGATTTACACAAGGGTATATACAGAATTTGAAAAACATGCAATAGAAACTTAGATTAAACGTTTCTACGACCCTATACTCCTTATTCGAAGAATTTGTAAGTCAAAAGTTTGCATTCATGAATTGAATTGGATATTTTGTAAGAAAGAACACAAAAAACTTTGTGTACTTATATCTATAAATTTCAACTTGTTTGTTCTTTACTTGTAAACTGTAATCAAAAAATTTCAACTCATAGTTTTCCTTTGAGCATTTTAAGTTTGAACCTGTGTCAAATTCTCTTCCTGAAAACAAGTGAAGTGAAAAGTTTCTTTTCACTTTCGCTTTTAGGTACTGCTTTCAATATTTTGATTCATAGAAAGGTTGATTTCTTTTAGTTAATAGAAACGAAGTGGGGTAGGTAGGTAGAAAATTTCAGTCACAAACAGCCCTTTCTATGTGACCCAATAAGCGCTTAGAGCACCGTTTGATACCTTACTCTCGTTAGAATTATGTATTAAAAAAGAATATTTTGTAAAGAATTTATAGAGACAATTCTTGAGCCATTTTGTCGCGTTTAGAATCCTTTCTCATAAGTTCTTTTAATTTCATCTCTGAAAGTTCACCAAGATCGTTATGATACCCTTCCGAAAGTTGACATTATAGAACTGGTAAGGGCAGGGCATTTGATGAAAAAGTGAATCACAATTTGCCTTTCATGTTTGTGTCCGCCGCTATGGCAATTTAGTATTGAGAGGGATTCCAAACTTTTCTGCATGCTCTCCTATCAGCCTGTGTCCAGTACATATTGCAGTGATACTGACCATGTCATGTCTGAGTCTCCAAAAAAGTTCGATAGAACAGTTTTTGTTATAGGTAAGTCATATATTTCAGTTCCTTTGGACTGTTTGACCTGATGTTGGATTTTGCCAGAAAAATTGGGAAAATGTTGCCCTACAAGCTACAAGAAGAATATTTACACATTCTTTAATTTAGCTCATCAGCCTGGCTAGACACAGAGACATTTAAGAACTCGAAGAAAGCTCCCGACCCAACTCCACATAACGTGTTTGACCTGTCAGTAAAGATAGTGGTATTGAAGTCTTTCGTAACCATTTTATGGTACCAATACTTTCTTTTAGGAAAGATGACTTTAAAATCCTTACTAATGTTCAAAGCCGAGTTGCAGTAGTCGTTGTTTGTCGCAAAAATATAGGATGGGATGAGTTCCGTAATATTGCTATGTCCATATAGAGCCTGGAAAACCAACAGTTTGATTCTTCAAGGTTAATCGAGCTGCTCGTGCAGAATTCCATTTAAGGCAACTGTTGGTTATGATCAAAGGGCCCCTCCAGTGCTTTTCTTTGAACTTTCTTTAGTTTGTATTTCTTGTTAAGCGCAGGCCACCACACAATCGACCCATATGACAAAATAAATCAACAGAAAATAAAATAAAAAAGAGATCGAGAGAGAGTCTAATAAACTAGCATTAGAGAAAGAGAAAGAAAGATAGAGAGTAAATGACCAAAGAAAAAAGCTATGGTCAAGAAGAAAAAGGTTCATTTGAGGCTTTTTGCTGTCATCCTCATTTGATCCTAAACATCGTAGTTTGTCCGATAACTTCCACTATTAGGTTTTATTAGGTATTATCTCTTTAAACCTTAGAGAACCTGAATTTTGGGGACGAAAATAGGGCCAAAATTTCGACTCGGGCTCCCTGGGTTATCAAGATAAGTTTAAACATCTAGTTTTCTGAGTTAACTAACCTCACACTTAATCAGCCATATTGTAAGTTTCCATTATCAATTAATAGTTGATAAATATCAAAGTTTTAAATTTATAAGAGTCTTGATAAATCAGAATGTTTAAGCATGTTTATAATAACAAATAATATAAAGTTTTCAATGAAGATTTTCTTAAGTTTTTTATAACTGCATTTTTAAAAGGCTGAGTTTCAATATTTAAAAACTTTCACTTGAATTGTCGATGATATTTATACAACTTCTGAAACAACAGAAAACACACTAGGTAATTATTGACTCCTTCTGTTCTTCGACTTTGTTTCCCCAGACTTAAATCTTCTAATGCTTGGTTAGTCGAATAGGTCCTCAACTAATACGTTTATTTTAGCAACACTTATGCCCAATTTCACAGTGGAAGTTTAAACTTAAGATCAGGTGAACCTGAACTTAAGTTTAAATTTGAAGTTCAACTCTTCTAGTTTCACAGTGTGCTCTGAACTTCAGTTCAATTGAACGTAGTTTAATTAAATTGTATAAAAAGAGTTTGGTAGCATTGTAAGTCATGTGACGTAATGTAAGCAATACGTAGCTGTTCATCGTTTTTTCTTTCTCTCTCTGAAGCGAGGAACACGTGAAACAGCAATAGATATTTTGTGTTTTGTTGAAAATCGGTTAAAATTTGTATTGTTTTAAAGTACCGTTGTGAGTTGTTATTTCTGTGAGCTTAAACGAAAAAATAAAAATAAAAATGGAAAACATTGTAAAAATTAATAGCAACAAAAAAAGAAGCAACAACTTTTCACAGATATAGATTTGCCGATGGAGTTGATTATGAAAAACAAACACATCATTGAAAACAAAAAAACTGATCGAGTGCATTGGACAGAAGAAACAGCGGCATGGGAGCCCATTGCAAACGAATTTAATTCAAAGAGTGGCTCCCAGTACCGATCATCGGATTTGCCCCAAAACAATGTAGGCTGAATTCTTCGACATTCGAACTCTGTCGAGGAATTCTATATCGTCCCAATAATTGAAATGATTTGTTCTGAATTGAATGCGTTTTTCTCTTCTCACATTCGCAACTAAAATGAAGTTTTCCTCATCACTAATATCTTCAATATAACTTTCCGAACTCGAAGTTTTAAAATAACAACACACTTTTTATTAATATTTATTGAAAATAGGATAAATCACCATCATAAATTAATTCAATATTTAATATGAAAATGGCAGTTATTCTGACAACTGTTGTAGTGCCTAAACGTTGAACTGAGGTTAAACGGCAGAATACTAGCATTTAACTTAAACTACAGAATCAAGGTTTAAACGAAAGTGTGAAACCGAATAAATTGTTGAATTGAAGTTTAAACCAAAACCGAAGTTTAAACTTCTACTGTGAAACTGGGGGTTAGTAGTTAACTTTCCCTTACAATTTAACACGCAAAGTAGTTTAAGTTTTGCTTTGTTTATTTAAATACATCGTTCTAACAGGTTCATGGTTTTAGTTTGACTATTTCCATTTTTAATGCTTCTAGGCTTTACTTTCACTCCCAATATTTTACAACTACCCAAAAACTATGATGTACTCGTACTTATTTGCTTTTCAGAAAGCCCTGATGCCTCTTTATTACTTAATATTGAAAATCTGTTGTTAAATTTCAAAGACCTTTCCTACTCCAAATCCACGTTAGTAAAACAATGCGAACATAAAATCTCAGTCATTTTATATTCTATACCCATCAAATGCACTATAAAAGTGTAGAAATCAATGAATATTTAATGCGGATTTGTAATTCTCTCTCCTTTTTCTTTTTTCTTCGGCCATTTTTCTTTTCTAAGTGGCGGTAACAAATCTTGTCGAAATCGAAGTGTGACCCAACCATAAAAGCTGATGCACACAATAGTGGTCGGGGGGTAGCACGTGGTATACCTATCCCTTAAGCCATTAAAGGTACACAAAAAAGGATGGCTATACGAAAAGTGGATCCTGATGATGGAAAACAACCATCACCCATCAACACTTTCAATCATTCTTTATTATAGAGACTAAAAGATTGGGGCACAAGTGGAGAAGTTCTTAAGTATCCTTACGAATTCTTCTAAACATGAACAATATTCTGGAACTCAAAAAAAAGAAACAGAACCAAAACCAAATGGAATTAAAAAACAAGGAGAAGAAGATATCCTTGTCAACATTATTCACACTAAACGAGGACATTTCTCTTGGGTGATTGTGATACATAGGAAGAGCAGTAATACCTATCTATCTACCCATCCTGATGACATTGGAAATCTTTATCCTTTTAAACCGCAAGGACTTGATATTATGCTTTCAGCAATAACAGATTCCTAAAAGCCCCTTACACTCTTGACACTTAATTCTTTTCCATTCGCACTTAGATCCCAACACAAACACAGGTAGAACTTAGAACAACACAAGCGGAATCAAGAAGAGAAAAAAGGACACGAAGCAGGGAGGGCTTGGAGGAAATAATCGAAAGAACCGTAAAAACCACAGGAAGTCACGATTTTATCGATTGGATAGACATCATCAGATTATTGTCCATGTCCATCCAAGTCCTATCCTCGAGCCTTATTAGGGATACATCCATTCAATAAAAATAGAATTTACTTATAGGTATAGCACCGTAACAATCTCTTCAACACCCTCTCCGTAGAGTCCTTCTGAATCTCTTTTGTGACATATATCACCATCATCGTTATATTATTCGAATTGTTGTACTAAATAACTCCAAGAATAAACAACAACAATAACAAAACCGTCCCTTGCCATTCTCAACTCATCTACATAATTCATTTTTATATAACTGCGGTGCCAGTAGTTGAGGGTGGAGGGTAGTGGGTTGGTGTAAATCGGTGGCATATGTTTATGTAGACAAGTTGTATATCAGCAATAAACATACACCAGAGTTAAGTTACTCACTTGGGGCAGCATAATATTGTATTTTAATAGTTTTGTTTTAAGTGAATTGTTTTCATTAGTTTGATAAAATTTAAGCACTCTTGGGTTAGTTTTTCCAAAGCTGGGAGTATTATTAGAAATAGTAATTAGTGTTATTGTTTGTTTTAAGGTTTTTGGCTTTAGTTTAACATGATATAGCATTAATAAATTTGATGATTTGATTGTTTAGAATATTACTTGTTTATTGTGTATGAACATACCTCAACCTTTTAGTTGCTGTTAAATTCCTCAAACACTATTCGTGTACCTACAAAATAGTTGTTTAAGCTTGGGAATTTTATTTTGTTAACAAGTTTTAGTTTAGTAGTAAGACTTGCGTTTAAAACATTCGTGTTTTTAGTCCTTTCTTCATTGAATTGTTTTCACTTTAGATGTCTATAGTTTTCTTACCAATAAGAGGATTTTTTAATCGCAATCAAATGTTTACTTGATTGTGAAAAGCAAGATATGTCACTGTCAATTAAAAACACTTTTAGCAAATGGATATTATACGGCTACGGTTAAAGGTTTCTATTTCAAGCAGTTGTGCCTTCATTTTATCGACTACGTCCATCTTGAAGTTCCTAAATGGATTGCGAAGTATTAACATTTTTCATTTGGCCATTAGGAACAAAGTTTGAAGTTGTTAAATCACAAGACCTCTATGGCCAATTGCGAACACCTTTTCCAGAAATTACAAGGTCAGAAAACTTTTCATTCAAAATTGCGATAGTTTAGTTGCTTGCATGGCACGTAGCAACTTCTTGTTGAAAAGTCGTCCACATCAATATATTCCAGTTCCCTTTATACAAAATCAAATTCATTCATTAATCAAAGTTCGGTAGAGCAATTCATTCTCCGTCAGAGCTGTACGAAACCTAATTTTTGAATAAGCAAGGTCTAATTACACCAACAGCGGCCAAAAACCACACTTAACGGTGAAACTTTCAGGATGAAGACGTTTTTCAACAATTGATAACTTTGCATACTAACGTAGCCTTTGGATCAAAAATGGACTTTATTACCGATGATGATTTTTCGATGATAACCCGGATCATTTTGAAGAATTTCAAGAAATAATAAAACATCTATGGTCCTATAGGTTGTCTTGACCAGTCTTTTAGAGGCTTTGATAAAACCTAATTGACTGTTTCCTGGAATGTCTTCGAGTTCTTCAAGATTTTTAAAGAAGTGTCTGCCTATGAGTTTGTTTCTAGTGTGACAAAGTGCTGGGCAGTGGCATAAGAACTGGGATTTTTCTTCTTGCTCTTTCTCATCACTACAGCTCTTGCAGATAGTGTCTGTAGTAAGACGCATTTTTAACTTCCCATAGGAAGTTATTGTAATGGGTCCGATTTGTCAAATTGAAAATGTTGATATTTCTCGACGTTTCAAGGTCCCTAGAGTCGAAATAAAAGATTTTTAGAAAGATTTCTGTGCGTGCGTGTGTACGTATGTACGTTCGTACGTCCGTACGTCGGTACGTCTGTACGTTCTCGACGTTTTTATCGTCGTCCATAGCTCAAGAACCAGAAGAGATATTGACTTCAAATAAATTTTGTTATACACATAATAAGGCAGAAAGGGCTGTCAAGAACATTGCGTGGGTGGTTTTTTTTTTACCATAGCAGTTTAAAAAAAAGGTGAAAATTTTGGTTAACCCTAAATATCTCAAGAACCAATGATGCTAGAGACTTGAATTAAATTTTATATTATATATTGTAACGTGATACAAAACAAGTATATTTTTAGAAAAAAATCCAATTAACGGTTTTTTTATAAATCAAAAAAACTGAAAAACAAAATTTGTCACCTCGAAAATTGTACGACTTAAATATGATTTCATCTTCAAAATAATTTTGTGCTTCGAAGAATAATGTTTTTGAAATCTGATAAAATTTTCAGAAAAATCTAATTGACAGTTTTTTTTATAAAAAATAAAAACCTAAAAAAAACATTACTCAAAGTTGGTAAAAATTGAATTTCGACTAAAATATCTTTTCAAAAACTTGAGATAAAGGCTTCAAACTTATTTTATCTTATAAGAAATATTGTTTTTAACATTCTGAAAAATGTTGAGAAAAATCGAGTTGACAGTTTTTTTTACAAAAAATAAAAACCTAAAAAAAAATGTATAAAAGTTGGTAAAAATTGTTTTTCGACGTAAATATCTTTTCAAAAATTTGAGACATTGGCTTCAAACTAATTTTTTCTTTTAAGAAATATTGTTTTCAACATTAGATAAAATTTTGAAAAAAATCGAATTGACAGTTTTTTTTACAAAAAATAAAAACCTAAAAAAAAAAACAATACTAAAACTTGGTAAAAATTTATTTTCGACCCAAATGCTTTTCAAAAATTAAAAATATTGGCTTCAAACTTATTTTATTTCACAGAAAATATTGTTTTCGACATTCAGTAATTTTTTTTATAAAAATCCAACTGTGCTTTTTTTCATAAAAAAATAAAATCTACAAAAAATAGTACTCAAATTTGGTAAAAATTGATACATATAGACAAACTTTTAAGCAAGACAAATCGACAGACGGGATGGGAAGTTATCAGTGTGGGTCGCATCCCAGCCTCTTCTCTTTGTATTGTAACCCAACAAGTGCATAATCAAACTGAGTCTTATTATGTAGAATTTGGGCCAAAACTTCCTGGCCGTTGAACAGGTTTCCAGGCTTTTCGATATTTCATGGGTCTCTTGTATTATCTTGTTACCAGTTGCCTGTTTTAGTTCACAGCATAGGTTGTTCATATTCGAGTCTATGCAAGATTGGTTCAGTATTTTACTTATCCTTGCAAGCTCATCAGCCCTCTCCACATGCACATCACTGTGATTTGGTACCCAGCAATACGGAGCTTCAAATTGATTATTGGGACAAAAATCGATTTTATCGCTGCTTGGCTGTTGATAAAAATGGTGATATCAGCTCATGAAAGCGCCATCATTCAGATCTGTTTTGCAGAGTATGTCACTGCCAATACCTCGACCTGCAAGATATGCTTTGATCGAGAAGCCTGAAGGATTTGTCAAAATTGAGTGCTGCAGAAAAGTTACCTGCACGTCAAGTCATCAGTATATATTATGGATAATGTCCACTGACTCATGTGTGGAATATTGTTCATTCCTATCAGGGAAGATAGTTCTAAAATGTTTATTGAAATTCAGACAGGGTGTCATGTAGTCTGTGCTTGCATTATTCCCTATCTACTTCCGTAGCATCCATGCATATCCCTTGTCCTATGTCCTAAAAGCAATGTTTTAAAGCAATAGGTCTGGCTCAACCGTAAGGCAATGTTTGCAGCAGTATTGCAATATTCCAGAATTCAACACCAATCGATACCAACACCCTCTTTCCAACACCTCTCTTTATTGTAATGATCACAACCACCTTTAGAAAATGAGAGATATACAAAACCATTTGAGTGTGCGCTAATAATAAAAAAAGAAACACAAGGTGTTATATCATTTCAGGAATGCCTTGCCTTTGCATCAACACTAATTTCTCAGTAACAGTATTCTGAGTTGTTCTCGATTAGAATTCTTCACGTCACCAAATTGTTCGAATTTGTCTACCAGTTGCACTCAATTGGTAATAAAAGGGGCTTGAAACCTGGAACACGCATCGGATATACGTGATCTGTAATCAGACCGATTCTACTATACGGTGGACAGCATAAGACAAAGGTGCAAAGTATAGAGTTCGGTTTGCCTCTGATAAGCTAAAATCGCTTTGTACGATCCCCTCTGAGGCCTTAAAACACTCTACTCCATCTGACACCTTTAGATATACTCAGTAAACAAATAGCTGCAAGCTCTGCTATTTGACTCAGAGCTTCATGACAATGCTCTAATAATAATATTGGCCACTCTGTAATTTTTAATTATATAAAATCAATTCCAAAGTACATACATTACAGCATCGCCTAACTACAGTTAGGTAGAAACTTCCAGACTTCTTTACCTTCCAGTATTCCTAGAAGACGAGTATACAGATCAATTAAAAATGAGGTGGTAAGCGAAGGCGTGTTCTTTGGACAACTAAAATTAAGTCTCTCATTTCGCCTCCCCAATCACTGTAGTGGATTCTTAAAGTCTTTTCTTGGCTTTAAGAAAACACGATATCAACATCTGTTATCCGAATTTTCTTAGACCGTCAAGCTGCCATAAAATCTTTGAACTCTGTTCCTACAAACTCCATAAAAGTCCAGAACTGTCGATCATTTTTAATGCAGATGTTACAGCAGTTTAACATTCACTTTTTGCTGGGTGCGCCGAACTATAGACACATAGTAAATTGTAAAGCAGAGGAACTCGAAAATAGTATAGTATTACAAATTCTTCCACGTTAGGGTAACGCTGGCGTACCAATCGCCACTTGTCGGTTTTTCTTTGGACAAGACGCTATAAAGAAAACATCAGGTGGAATAACATTTAAAGCTCAAGGTGCTTGATACCTTTAATCAGTTTGCATATAAGCTCGATAGTATTCTTAAATGACTTTTGCAGAAGCTGTATGAACGAGAAAGAGCAAGAAACAGTTCTTCACCTACTCTAGCGCAAAAATCTGAGGACCTACCTTGGGAAATTCTTCTAATTATAACGATCTAAACGATCTCAAACAGACAATTGGTGTCATTGAACTTAGAAGAAGGACTCAAGATGTAGTATCGCAATGGGACAACAACTGACTTGTGTGTCATACTCCATTACGGACAGTCACTTCAACCTAACCTAACCTAACCAAGACTTATTCCTAGAAAAGAAGCTGCTTTACGACGCACGATCCAAAAGTGCTTAGGAACTTTCATTCACCATTTTTGTTGTGAATTGTTACAATTTGTATGCGTTTTTTAAGCCTTTATCCTTCGCTTTTAAAACATGTCGTAGTTTTACTTGTCAAATGTCAAGAAATGACAGCTTCAATTTTGACAGCTGTCCAAATAGACAGTATTTTATTGAAAAGATATCCATATCCTTTGTCCTTCCTCTACAATCATAACTTTATGCAAATTTAAGTACAAATCCTTACACTTTGTTAAAAATTATACATTTGTATAATCAGCTTAAAAACTGCAAATTAATTTTTTGATTTGACTTCAGAGCAGTCATTTTGCATCGTAAATTAATTCATTTTACTTGGCTTTTATCATCAATGCACTTTCACTTTATTACATTTTTCTTTTTGATTTAAGTCAGTATTCTAGAGCTAATGAAAGAAAGCTTCAAAAACTTACTATTTACTCTTACAAACTATGAAAAACTGAATAATTTGATGGTGTGTATTGAAGACGTAGCATATTATAATATCTTTATAGCCAATGCTCAATCAAACACTTTGGGTTCCATCGAATATAAAATAATCAATGTTCCCATACATTCAATAAATTGACTTATTCAATGAGTTGTATAATATACCAAATTAACATTTTGCTACCATTGCAATATTCTCAACTCCCATCACAGCCCCCAATCGTCGTACAAACCCATTACCTTCTTCTCATATAAAATGTATGTAGCCCATAGGGGTTGGTTAAGAGGTGGAATATCTACAAATATAATGTCAACTTATAGAAGATTGGAAGTCTGTATGACAAGACAAACCCTCTGGCGCTAGCATGCGAATATACATGGAGAGAAAACTGTTTTCCTTGATATCTGACATGGAACATGGGAATATCTCTCCATCAGATAAGATCATCTGGGAGTATCACCGAACCCCATAATGCCTGGCGGCAGTAGATGTGGTGTGGTGGTGCTAGTGGCCGGCTGGCGGCGACATGGCATCAACTCACATAAACAACATTCAATAACAAATCGAAGAAAGATAAATGTCCTGCAGGATGTTTCTTTCTTTTTTACGTTCTTCTTTTTCTTGTTCTTTTTTCGTCACGTTGATGTTGTCGCCTTCATCTTCTACTATCACTTTATTTTTATTTATGTGCGAACAATAATAATATAGACTCCTTCTTTTATACACATTTTCTATGTTCTCTTCCGTTTGAGCGCGATTCATGGCTCTCTACTTATCATTCTTTATAACCTCACCTGGTGTACGATTGTAAGTTTATGTTTTATTCATGTGAATTTCCACCCCTACCCAGCTCCACCAACACCAACTGACAACGAATGACATGATGACACAAAATATAAAACTTCTAAATGGTAGCAATATAAATCTGGGAAGAGGGGAGATGATAAGACAACAGAAACGGTGTTGCGGTAAATAATGTCGTATTAAGTAAAGCAGTATAAAAAGAAACGATTGAAACATACCCCCGCAAAAATTTACTAAATGATACTTATGATAGGTTTTGCAGTAGCCTTTGGCGACATAATGTTAATCGTGAGGACTATAAGTTTGAAGTCTTATGGGATTCGATACGTGATATGTCACCTAAAACAGTTTTGTACAAATTCCATTTACGATTTACTTATGATATCTCGATTTGTTCATACAACATTTTTATGTAATACAATATTCCTTACACATGACACCAAAATTTTGGTTTCAAATTTAATTTTCTGTACAAAATTGTGGGCCATTCCCGTAACTTAGCAAAACTTTTACCGATCTAGGTGGTAGGTGGTTTATTTGACGTTATGTAGTTGTAAAACAGTGGTGTTATTTTCGAATTCATCATGCAATAATTTCTATGCTTTTTTGCTGCCTTCACTACTTCGTTTCATCTTAGAAAAGGGCCCCCCTATAAAAGGGTTTAATTTTCTTTATTAACATGCACTTAAAGGGTTATTAATACCCTTTAAATGTTTATATTTAAACACAGTGCGAGCTTTAGAAAAATTTGTCTTAAAGTTCTGAATATCAAAATGGGAGGAAAAACAGAGTTGGCCAAAGCATTTTACATTCTCGATGTGCGGTTATAAAAGAATCTCTATGCTTGCCAGTACATCCGAAATTGATCTCAAGTGTAGATTTCCTGGAAGTGCGAGTATTACGGCTGAATGCTTAAGGGGTGGAATGCAACTGGGTGATTCGACAGAACAATGTTTGTATAAATAAAATGGTCTTATCTTCAATACTTTACTGGTTTAAACATTAATTAGAAATAAATTAATTCTAAACATTCCAGCGATAAAATCACATAAGTAAGTTGTTAAGCTTTCCACAAATAAAAGAAACAAATAGGAACCAAAAGTAAGTATGTAAAAGCGATGAAGCACGGCTTTTCTAGGTTCATCCTTGAAATTTTTAGTGTTTGCCCTTGTTCTTTAAACTAACTTTAATGGGGAATTGAAGGCTTTTGAATGGGAATGGAAAATCTACTGAAATTCTTGGGATCCGGGGAGTAATTACATAAGATATTAGGACTAATCCAAAGTTGTGTGACACTAAGTTTCGTACCTTTAGGTACTTAATCGCGGGGCATTTAAATATTAATGCATAAGCATTACTGGCACACCTTATCCTAATAATAGCTTATGTGAGGGTACACCGGACGGCTTAAGTGAGTTACCCAGTAGTATGAAGTGATCTGAGTCCATGGCATGTCTATTTACAATTTCTCCCTCATATCTCCTGCTACTTCGTCCAATAGGTATGTTTAAATTAAGTCTCAAAACATCATCGTTTCTTGGTGCTAGAATTGCTATTTGGCAGAGAAATTTATCGTTCTGTAAGTTTTATTTTAAATCACAGGCACAAAAATCTTTCATTAGTGTCACATAGCCCTCGGCATCAGTCTTTAACTGTCATTCTTTAAAAGAGTTTCAGCATAGTTCGGCGCGTTAATGTCATTATAAGAAACGTCTATTAATATGCAACGATGAAAGGTCCAAATCCAGACACCTAATGATATGCTAAAAGTACTAACTAGTATTTATGCAAACATTGTTCTGTCTAAATTATAAGTGTTACAGGCACGAATGAGCTGTGAATGAGAAATTTTACAGCGGTCAAAATTAGCTCAAAACAATCTTCAGCTTTGCAACTATCACCACACAAAAAAATGATGTCATAATATAGCTCCGTTGCGACGTGAAAGACGGACAAACAAACAAACAAACAAACAAGCATACAAACAAAATGACCTGCAGAACTTAAATAATACAGTATTATGACTAAACAGTATCACTGTTACTGTTACTGTAGTAACAGATGGTTTTGTCTTACAAACTTATGGCTTATCTCTGATATTTAAAAGGCTTAAGAAAGTACAGTCTTTGTCAGAGTGATCCAAAAACCCTTAAGACTGTTTTAAGGGGAGCTGATATCAGTTATCTATACTAATATGTATTATAAATGCGAAAGTAACTCTGTCTCATCAATTAATCACGCCTAAACAACTGAACCAATTTGCATGAAATTTGGTATGGAGATATTTTGATACCCGAGAAAGGACATAGGCTACTTTTTATCCCGGGAAAATGACGCATTCCCATGGGAAGATTCAGGTGCGCCGATCGCTTTAACGCCTAAACTACTGAACAGATTTAAATGAAATTTGGTATGGAGATAGTTTGAGACTTAAAAAAAGACATAAGTTACTTTTGACCTCGGGAAAACAACGCATTCCCATGGGAGAAATTACTTTCCGGGGAATCTGATCGCTTTCACTTTTAAATTACCAAATATTTGAATAATATTTGGATAAAATTTGTATTACGGGAAAACAACGCATTCAAAGCCCTTCTCATAAGTTGAGATTGAAGGTTGGTGTTCCAGTTCTGTTAATGAGAAATCTTGACGCATCAAAGTTATGTAATGGTACACGGCTACAGATTACTCACCTAGGACGAAATATTATAAAAGCTATAATTATGACTAGATAGCAAAAGGAAAAAATGTTTTAATTCCCCGCATTCCGATAATTCCAACCGATTTGCCGTTTTAGTTTAAAGGAGTGCAGTTTCTTCTGAATGCAGGAAATTGCAATAACAATTAATAAAGCTCGGGGGCAAATGCTGAAAGTTGCAGGTGTAAATTTGGAAAAAAAAAACTGTTTTTCCATGGACAATTATATGTAGCGTGCTCACGAGTCTCAAACCCACAAAATCTTTACGTTCTGGGCAAAGAAGGAAAAACAAAAAACGTCGTATATAAAAACATATTGCAGTAACCTATCCTCTTCTTAAAATGTATTAACCCCAACCAAGCCTAACCTATGACAATTACACTTAGTATAACCTCATCCCATCTCGGCACAATTCAAACATACGTACAAAAAGTACAGCTCAGGTTTTTTCATACAACTATCCAAAAAAACTATCTAATGCGGACGAAGTCGCGAGTAAAAGCTAGTTTAAAATATAAGGTATACTATGATATTACTTGACAACTGACATTTTGTTGTGTTTGTTGTTAGAAGAAACCCCCTTTTCCTCTGATACATATTTAGATTGTTGTATTATAAAATAGAAACATTTTTGCAAGAGTCGATGATGGTTAGAACTTGAAGTATTGAGTTAAAACTAGATCCGTCTTGCACTGTAAACTAAATATAGACTTTCAGTTAAAGAAAGATTTGATTTTAAAAGTGAAAAATATGAAAAAGTTATCAAAACAACAACCAAACACTTCATTAGTATAATTTCTAACTATGTATGTCAAAAACCAGCCTTTGCCAGCTGCTTTCCACATTTGAATAGGCTTTTTTCTACTTGCAGTAATGAAGTGAACCTATAATTTAAGAGAAATCCACCTATATAAGCGTCACTGTATTGCCTTTTTGTTAATTTCGACTCAATCTAATTATTCTATACTACGTCGTATTTCGATTTAATTACCATTTTACAATACATTTGCAAACATTTTTACTTAATATAATTTTTCGAGATTTTAATTTTGTCTTGGGGCCTTCGGGATCTTGATTTTTCAGTATTTTGGGATTATAGTTTTTTTTTTGAATTTGTGTGTTTCGGAGTTTTTTTTTTTATCATCACATCAAGTTTTTGAAAAATATTAAAACTTCATAATATAGTCAAATGTAAACTTATAATTATTATAAGTCATCTCATAACACTGGTTGGCGAAGTTCATTTTTGCAGCAATAAAATTACACTTTTCCAATTCAATTTCGTGAATTCAAATTCGTCTTCAAAATTAATGTATCATGTCCGGTTTTTGAGATATTACTTTTAAAATTCTAAAAACACGTATACCTATTAAGATTTATGAAGCTCTTTTCAATAAAATCCGAAATGGTTTTCCAAATCTACATTTCTTCAATTTTCAGCTGAAATAATATTATTAATATTTCATATGATAACTAAAAAAAGTTTCAAAAGTTGTTAATTGTGTTACAAACACCTGAAACGGCCTGAAGTAGGTTTTGTACTTTTAACAAATCTGTTATTTACACAATTTAAAAACATTGTTGAAAACCGCTATTAGAAGTCAAGCAAATGGACAAAATTAAAGAAAAAAAGAGGCTGGGATGCGACCCACACTGATAACTTCCCATCCCGTCTATCGATTTGTCTTGCTTAAAATTTTGTCTAAATGTATCAATTCTTACCAAATTTGCGTTCTATTTTTTGTAGATTTTATTTTTTTATGAAAAAACGGACTGTTGGATTTTTATAAAAAAAACTAGCGGACCCTACAGACTTCGTCCTGTCATAAAGATTTGTAATGTGGTAGTTTTTTGTTCCTACGTATTTTATAGTCGTGGCTAAAAATTCTTCTGAACAGAACCGTCACCCTGGTGATAGGGCGTTGTGAATAAAAAATAGTTAAATGAAACATAATATAAGAGTTAAAAAGTAAGTAATCGCTTTATTGTCAATCATGTTAATCATAATTCTTAACAGAAATCAGTTTTATTATCATTGTAGTGCTTTGTGATTAACGATGTTTTTTGTTTGATTACTTGGCGCATAGACAAACAAATCTGATGGTTTTTCAACACGGGAACAGGCAACATAAAATTGACCATGTGAGAAACATGGGTTTTCTAGATTAATACCTTAAACACTAAATGATTGCCCCTGGGACTTGTTTATGGTCATAACAAAAGCAAGCCACACTGGAAACTGTAGTAGTTTAAACTCAAATGGCACATCAATCGGAATCATTTTGACCTTTAATTGAAGATTGTGAGGTGGCAATCCTGGCAAATCCAGGCAAATCCGGTGGATAGTTGACTGCATCATCTTGGTTTGTAGCCGAATCATCTGATTTATACATCCTCAATTCGCCTGTAATTTGTTCTTGAATTTTGAAATTTAATTAATTTAGATCTATGTTTTTTGCAACCATATAGCTCATTCGCTCAACCAATCATGGTTTCTGTAATTTTGAGAAACATCTGGAAACACCTTCTGAATAAGTTCATCTTTTGATTGCGTTAACTGACAAAAACTTTGAGGAAAGTTAATGCAGCCAGTGAACATGTCTATAGGAAATTTGCCATTACCAATGTCAATGAGTTGTTTAGAGAATATGTTTCCAGATTAGTCATTGTGCAACTCGACACGCATATTCTTGCTTAAATGAAGTACTTTGACATGTTTCCAAAAATTGGAGGACTTTATATATGCATTGATTTCATCAGCTGGCGTTGATCGTGGAATCACTGGCAATTTTTGACGAAAATCTCCTGTCTAATAAAATCATTGCACCACCAAATCAGTTATTATTTCTTCGTAGATCTTTCAATGTTCTGTCTATAACCTCTAAAGATTTTGTATGTGCCATCGTACATTCATTCCAAACAATCAATTTACATTGCTGCAAAATGAAATGTTGCAGGTTGGAGTTTCATTGCTTTGCATATTCAATGGCAAAGTTGCAGCAATTTCCAAAGAAGCGAGTGCAAGTGCAATTTTATTTTGTGAGCGAATTGTTGGTAATATTAATGAAATCAAAAATGTTTTTCACCAGGTACATCTAAGAAGTAAATTCCTCCAGTTTCATCATTTGTTACTTTCATAAGAGTATCAAATACATACTTCTGTTGTTCATTCAACAGTGGAAGAATCGTTTGAATTAATTCTTTCAAAGTGTTGAGATCATACAGTTTTTATCGATGCAGCTCTTCGTTAAAAGCATCATGCATTGAACGATTGGGTGTGGTCAGGCCTAATGTATTCTGTGCTCCAAAGCACACACGCACACTGTTTGGATAGATATGATCTTTGACGTTAGGAACACACCTATATTGCTTAGACAACAGTAAGTGGTTGTAATTTAATATGAACCTCGTTTAAGTTAGAAAACATTTGTATATGGGAAAAAGAAAAGTGCTGTTTTTAAGGTTATTCCGGCAATTATTTGAATTTTTCTCACCATCCTTGAACTTCAACGAACATTTAAAAAAAAGATTTGGCCAAATTGTTCCAGGCATTGTTGAGTTATGCGCTTACCAACACATTTTGCGATTCATTTTTATATATAAGATTACTGAATATCAAAAACAATATTTTCTGTGAAATAAAATAAGTTTGAAGCCAATATTTTTAATTTTTGAAAAACTATTTGAGCCGAAAATCAATTTTTACCAACTTTTATTAATTTTTTTGTTTAGGTTTTTATTTGTTGTAAAAAAACTGTCAATTCGATTTTTCTCAAAATTTTTCCTAATGTTGAAAACAATATTTCTTATAAGTTAAAATTAGTTAGAGGCCATAATCTCAAATTTTTGAAAAGATATTTGAGTCGAAAATCAATTTTTACCAACTTTTGTTAATTTTTTTTTTTCGGTTTTTAATTTTTTGTAAAAAAACTGTCAATTCTATTTTTTCCAAAATTTTACGGAATGTTGAAAACAATATTTTTTGAAAAATAAAAGTAGTTTAAAGCCAATATCTCAAAGTCTTGAAAAGATATTTGAGTCGAAAATCAATTTTTACCAATTTTTATTAATTTTTTTTTTAGGTTTTTATTTTTTGTAAAAAAACTATGAATTCGATTTCTCTCAAAATTTTATCAGATGTCAAAAACATTATTCTTCGTTGCACAAAATTGTTTTGAAGATGAAATCATATTTTAGTCGTAAAATTTTCGAAGTGACAAATTTTTTTTTTCAGTTTTTTTGAATTATAAAAAAAACCGTTAATTGGATTTTTTTTCCAAAAATATATGTACTTGTTTTGTATAACGTTACAATATATAATATAAAATTTAATTCAAGTCTCTAGCGTTATTGGTTCATGAGATATTAAGGGTTAACCAAAATTTTCACCTTTTTTTTAAACTGCAATGGTAAAAAAACCACCCACGCAATTTTCTTGAGAGCCCTTTCTGCATCTTTCTGCCTTATTATCTGTATAACAAATTTTATTTGAAGTCGATATCTCTTCTGGTTCTTGAGCTATGGACGACGAAAAAAACGTCGCGAACGTACGGACGTACGGACGTACAGACGTACGAACGTATGTAGACACGCACGCACAGACATCTTTCTAAAAATCTTTTATTTCGACTCTAGGAACCTTGAAACGTCGAGAAATGTCAAAATTTTCAATTCGACAAATCGGACCCATTACAATAACTTCCTATGGGAAGTTAATAAAAATAAAGTGGATTCGAAATCAGCACTAAAAATTAGGTTCAAAACGTGTTTTTTAAAACAATGAAAGTATCAAATTAAAGGTTCACTCAAAACTTCATATATAGAGTCAAACAAAGACTCATAACTAATGAGAATTTCCAGAAGCTTAGTAAGATATTAAAATGATTAAAATTGTATCTTGAAAAGAAAGACTTGTGCTTTGTAATGCAAAATCATAATACAATTTATTGTTAAGAGATATTTTGAGTTTAAACTTAACCTAAACAAAACCCGTTTTTGGTTGTTTTTAGAATGTTTAAAGTGCCATTTCTTAAAAACTTGATGTTATAGAAAAATTTAAAGGCAACATTCGAATTAAGGACATCTAAATTATTTAAAAAAGTATTGTTTTGTCTTTTAGAGAAAAAAAAGTAATTTTGTCCACTTAGAAAATTTAGTGAAATTCTAAACATTTTAAAACTGTATCTCAAAGATAAAGATTGTTCACATTAAATGGCAGTTTAACCCATTTTGTCACTATCTGACAAAATGTGCATTTTTAGTTATTTGTCCTTAATATTGTACAAGATCGATTTTTATAAATCGAAAAATTTGAAGTCTATATAAGTGCTTCCCGTTATATTGCTACTAACAGTGCCATTATTTATCTCAACAATCCTTTTAAGGATTTCGTTTTTTTGTATTCCTTATGTTCTATAGAACCACTGGGATACTTCCTTTTTCTCTCTCTGTCTCTTATGTAACTTAATGATACTTGACATGGTAATCAATGCCTCTACAAAAATATTGTAAACTCGTATAGCAAATCGATACTTGAATTATCAAAAGAGTATCGTTTCGACAAAAGGATTGTCATTTGACAGCACACGCAGTACATACAGTACACTGTGTTACACAATATTGAATTCAAGTCACAATCTCCTTCGTTTTGCTCTCGATTCATTCAGCAATAAAAGACATTATTTCAAAACAGGCGAGAGTCAAAAGCCAACAACAACAACAACGAAATAATCCAAAAAGGCAGTTTACATCTCACGAAATGGATATTTATGCGATTGAAAATGTTGCGTCCTTGTATAAAACCGCAATAATTCGTCCTGTGCTCAATGGGCTGTAAGGGTGTGCTAAAGCATATACAAGCCTTAGGAATATTGCCTTATAGTCAAAACTCTCTCTCTACTGCCATTACCATTAAGGGTATATACGAGTATATATTTTTTTAAACGATTTCTTGGATTTAAAAATAAGAATACTTGCTTCTCAAGTGCTAAGAAGAGGCTAAAGTGTTGGCAGTAAATTCATTCTAAAGTGAGTAGGAAGAAGGAATACGTTCGAGTGGTGGAGAAAAATTATAATGTCGAGTTGTGTCGAGGTTTGGGTTTTATGTGCTTTGAGGTATAGCCCAGCTAAATTCATTTGTTCGCTTAAGTTAAGTGGCACAAAATCAAGAAAGGACGAGGACGAAGACGAGGAGGGACTTACAAAGGGTTTGTTGATAAAATGAAAGACATTTTTTCCTTATTTCAAAACCTACACGTATACCTAGGATAAATTTAAGGTTGAAAGCTAATTAAGGAGATGACACACACTCGACTGGAGACTGAGTAGAAGTTTGTGTTTTTCTTGGTTTTTCTTTTTTGGTATTTTATTGAGGTCAAGAAAAAAATCTTATTATACGCATAAGTTAACAGCACATAAAAGTAATTCAATTGTTTTCAATTACTCTGATGTGAGGACACAAAAAAGGTTGTGATATTGAAGAAGGTTTGAGTATGGTATATTCGCATTAAATATAATACTACTAGACTCTAAGACTATAGTCGGTAATGGGTATAGTCAGGAAAACAAGAAAAAGGGAAAAAGACGTTAATGCCATGGATGTAAAGTTTGAAGTAATTCTTCCAGATGGACTATTTTGAAATAATGTTAATGCGAACAAAACTGGAAGATTCGAAAATGATTATGTGTATTCGAAAACTTGAGTTGAAAAATAATAATAATGCCTAACTTGGATATGCTTGCTCTCCATCTTACATATGAAAATCACATCTATTGACCAATTTTGCTATTTTTCTTTCAGAAATTTTTAGAAGAGTATTCTGCGTTTTGTCGTCTGTACAAATTTTAAGTAGGATAAGAGTTTTCCAATAATAGGTTTCATTTTGGGCAGTTCTCACTTTTGAAGCTGTTATCTTTTGACATTTGAAACATCTTTTCTTCTAGCAATATTACTGGTTGGAAAATTTCAGATTAACATGAAGACGGGTAAAATCGTGTGCGCCGTTTAAACCAACTGAGAATATTGATGCTGTAGTGTTAAAGAAAACACATGTTTATGAGTAAATAGTCAATATTTGAATTTAAGCATTCCAAAAAACATATTACCCAGTATTTTGCATAAAGACTAAGTTCAAGTCGTTCGATTACCAGCAAAGTCAAATTTTCGTTGATTGGGTCCTTGAAATGCATCATAAGATGATCCGCACTGAAATTCCGGTGGGGAAAATCAAAAACATAATTTTAAAATCAAGACAACTAAACACTTCAAAACACCTTTTTGAAGCATTGAAAGACACCGCATTTTAGAAAATAAGTTTCTCCTTAGCAAAAAATTCAATACTGCAAATTTTTAGGAAAAAATTACATAATATATTTTAATCAACAGTTGAGAAGAGCACTTTTTACAGAAAAGCGAAATGTCTTACTTACTTTTTTAGATTTTAAGATTTTAAGAAACGTGTCAGCTCAAATGTTCCTTAACAATTTCCATTCTTAAACAATTATTAACGCAGCCTCTTTACTCAAAAAAAGTTGTAGAATTTAAATTAGGTGGCGGAACAATCCCTTGAGAAATAGGGCCTAGTGACTTACAACTCCCAACCATTCATGTGTGCGAGTAATGTGCTCAGAGATAGAGGGGTCCTACAGTTTTGAGCTGCATACGAACCGCTAATTTTGAGAAAACACTTTTCATGACAAGAATTACTCTTGGAGGATTTTTCAATTCCTCGCAAGAGGCAGTACCCGTAAAAAAAACTTTTAGGTGGCACAGGCGGGGATCGAACCCAAGATGTCTCGCATGACACTCCAACGCTCTGACCATCATGCCACGGGTACTACAATCTATTTATAAAGTTTAATTTTAAATTTAAAAGAACAGAACAAAGTTACTGCTCTTAAGTATAGAACTAATAAATCAATTTGTGTTCTGAAAAACAAATTCTTAGTTTTAGTTTGCAATATCAATCTGCACAATATGTAAAGTCTAAATCGCCTTCGAAAGCTGTAAATAAACTATGTACACCAATACCTCGATTTGCGTCGTTTCGTACATATTTAATTTCAATTTCAACAAAGAGTTTTCGTTAACTAAAAATAGAATTGGTCCCAGCACCGAACTTTGTGGTAAACCAAGTGTAATGGTGTTTTACTAGTTCTTACTATTGAATTGGCACTAAAGTCACGTGTCGCCTGATCCACCAAACTTCTCCATCTAGATAGGTCCCTTCCCAAGCTACATGACTCCAGTGGCGCAATCCAAGTTGAGTGAGGTTACTATAAAATTAAGCGCACCACCTAATTCGCAGCCTTCCTATATTGTGCTAGCTAGCTGTTAGCAGGAATGGTCTTCATTTGATCTCAGCCCTGGGATCTGAATTAATAGCGGAGCCTTGGTAGACAAAGTCCTTAACTACTTCAAAGTTACGGCTGTCTATGGTGACGTTTTGACCGAGACTTCGGTGTGATTGATCCTTTCTTGATGACAGCTTATACTTTATTTTGCCCTAATTAATCGATAAACCCATTTTTGGTGCCTCTGTTTCAGTACTCATAAAAGCCTCATTGATATCACGCTGAGCTCTTGTATTTTGAACAAATCGCACCTCGAAAACCATCACTTTTTAGCTTATCAATAAAATAAAGTGTGAATAACCATTACAATAGTCTTTCAAATGTTAGCAAAAAAAGAAGCGTTTGTATTTTTTATATCAAGGTTTACAAATAGTTGGGAAAAAAATTGTAACAGGGCGTGAAAGAAGGTGTCAGTGAACATTTGTGTGTCGTGTATTGTATTGTCGAGTACAGAAATTAGTTCTTTAGCCGTACAGCTAATTTATATACTTGACTATACGATCAAAATTGGGCTCAAGAGTATACTGATGGGAATCGGTTTATGTATTACTTTAGAAACTGAATTGAGCACTACTATCACAAAAATCATTCTAGTTAAAAATTACAGAGTTTTTCAACAGCGACGCTACAAAAGTACAGCCACAGGAATAGTAAACGACGTCATATTTCTTGCCGTTCTTTTGACATTTCTTTTCATTAAGGTTTGCAATTTCATGATGAAAAGATATACGAGCCAAGAACTAGTCGAAATTATTAAAATTTAGTACCGAAATTTGGAGTCAGTGGCCTCTACGTTAAGAGCGCTACGTCCAATTTATGGTCGTCATATTCGTCCTAGCAGATGAATAATTGAGTCTAGTGAAAAAATTTGAACCCACAGGCACAGTAAAAATTTTCCTGTGCCAGTGAGGCAAAGAAGTGCCCGCAGTTTCGAGAATATTGCTGCCGCTGAAGCTTCAGTTGCAGAAAGCCCAAATGTGCCTTCTCACACGTAGTTCTCAAGCGTAGGGCATCTCTGTGACGTCGTTTTGGCGAATTTCGCGAAAAGATCTTGGCCTACATCTTACAAGATTAAATTGACGCAAGAACTGAAGCCACTTGACCACCAGAAGCGTCGTATGTTCGTGAATTGGGCTGAGCAACAACTTGGAAATGATTCGGATTATCATCGAAAAATCATCTTCAGCGATGAGGCTCATTTCTAGCTGAATGGCTTCCTCAATAAACAAAATATGCGATGTTGGTCAGGCAGTAATCCACACTTACTCCATAAGTCATCATTGCATCCCGAAAAAATTACTGTTTGGTGTGGTTTATGCGCCAGCGGAGTCTTCCGTGATGATCAAGACCAGCACGTTACTGTGAATGGGGATCACTACCGTTCAATGATAACGGAATATTTTTGGCTCCAATTGATTGATATGTACTTGCAGGACATGTGGTTTCAACAGGACGGTGCCACAAGCCACACAGCGAATGTCACAATCAATTTATTGGAAATCAAGTTTGGAGAACGTGTTATATCACGAAATGGTCCAGTCGCTTGACGGCCTCGGTCGTGCGATTTGACGCCGTTAGACTATTTCATGTAAAGCTACGTCAAATCTATGGTCTATGACAACAAGCCAGTGATGATTGATGAACTTCGTACGAATATCGAACGTGGAATTGCACCAGTATCGGCCGATTTATGCTTGAAAACCGTCGAAAATTGGGTTCAGCGTCTGGACTTCTGCAAGCGTGCCCGTGGTGGCCATGCAAAAGAAATCGAGTTCCATACATAATGGCATCAAACGTTCTTTCACAGGAATAAAGAATTTCATTGATATCCAAAACCGTTTTTGTTTTATTAAAAAAAAAAAACTGTTTGTAGCGCTCTTATTGAAAAACCCGATACTATTATAGTATGTATGACTTTTTAAAAAAAAATTACTGATTAGGGTGAGATTACGACAGACCTTTAGCTACTTAATTCACAAGAAACGCCTTTTTTAAATGTGGTAAAGTTATTTAAAAAATGAATCAACATTATGGTGTAATTATATATATTTATAAACGTAACGTTTTGATAAAATAGAAATAGTAAATTTATTTTTATTTAGATTAAGGTAAAAAGCGAGAATGTATTAACATATTTTTGTCAATTTTGTCGATCCTCGGCTAGTTCTTGAACTTAAAAAAGGTTTAAGTTAGAACTATTTTTATTCCTGAAACCTATATGCATCTTCATTAAATGCATATAGGTTAAAAATACAAAATGAACCCAGCTTAACACCAAGAAAACTTGTGCGAGCTAATGAAAATGCTAGTCTATCATTGCAATTGATATAAACATAAAGCTTACATTGCGAGGACCAATCGTTTTCGTAAGCTATACTTGGTCAAGGTTTGAATCCAAGTAACGTTAAAAATAGTTTTTCAGTAAATATTAATGAACAAAAACCGAAGTACCACAAATAAAGACATATGATGTTCGGTTGGCACCCATAAAACATATGTGTGTAATTCCGGCCTTGTGTTAACACAAGCAAGTTGTTGTTGTAGTATTCAAACCCTACTTAAATGCATAAGTTTAGATATACTTCTCGTATTTTAGGATACAATATCCTTCATGTTAATAATCCACACTCATCATGACTCTACATTATGCAAGTCATGAAAACTAAGACATCAATTATTAGCTACATTACTTTTTGAAATCCAAACCGCTTTAATTTCTATTGTACATTATTTTTAGTCACAACAAAAGAAATGTAATGATTTATGATTTCCGATAAGAAACCATTGCCATATAAAATACGCATTATATAACAAAAGCAAGAAATAAGGCCCATTATATTAGCAAAACTGTAACGGTATACAGAACCTTTATATACTCGTATATCGTGTTTTTATATAAAATTGATGTTCAACATAATTATTATATTGATATCGTGTTATGTTACCAAAATCCATTGTCCAATAAAAATTAACCACTTAAAATACCAAAATAATCTAACCCAGCCTTTCAGCTATCCAGGATAAAGTCACGTCTTCTTTTTCGTCCCTAAAAGAACGAAAAAATAACATTTTGCTATAGTCCATATACGAGTATAGAAAATAGGGACTTATATAGTGTTATTCAGTTTAGTAGGTTGATATTGATATTGATGTGGTATCAAATAAAAATATAGATATAGTTATACACTTTCACATAGATAAGTAACCAAATGTATATTATATCCTTATGGGTGGAAAGGAAGTTAAAGAAGAAGAACAAAAAAAGAAAGAAAACTAAACTCAAATGAAAGAAGAATGATATCGATTCCCTTGATTTATTTAATCCAATAAATCGTCCTTTTCACAAACACACAAACATCTAAAAATATACCAATTTATAGGAAATATTTTTGTTGTTGTTTTCGTTTGCTAGTAGTGCCTTTCCTTTTTCGACTCCTACCACTATTTCACATCCGGTTTAGGTATCTGTCTACATGTTACTTTTTCTTCGTTTCGTTATTAAAGTTTTCTTTTAAATTTACACTTAGAAGGAGAGTGGTATATTTTTAAAGTGTACCTACGGATAGTGAGAACCTACCCTTAAGGCGGGCATATACGATGCGATGGATTTCCGAAAGAGGGCGGTCGGAAATAAGTGTATATTTATGTCATGGAAGAGATTTATCCTGGTTTATTGATTAATTTAAACACATTCGTATATGAGAGTATGTTGGAGGAATTTCGTTTGTTTGAAGAATCTGAGTCTTTTGTGTTTGGATTGTAGAAGTGTGGGCTCTGTATACGGTTTTTGGAAAACGTGCTTTGTTCGCAAAACTGTATTATTCTTTGTTACAATATACATCAATTTTCAACTTAAAGATATAGCTACATCTATGATTGAATTATTGTATGAAATAGAAAAAGTAGTGATGTTTTGTGGGTGGGTGTTTCTGTTTATATATCTGTAGAGGGATGCTTTTAATGCAGTGACCGGAAAGATTTCGAAGTGGGTCTGAAATAGAATTTTTCTTTTAAGTTTATTATTAAATATGTGGGTGGATCTACTGATATGTCCTCAAATTTTATTGGATTATCTTATTGTGGTTCCACATTCCTTGAACACAAGAAAAATCATCGTAGGTATTTATTGAAGACTATCTACAAAAAAGTTCTGAAATTTTATTGGTTAATTTGATGAGATCTAAAAACATTATGTAGGTTGATAAACAATTATATTCAATGTCATTTTATTGGTTAAGTAACTTCGAATTGGTAAATGTGTTTTAAACTAAAAAAGTGTGTATACGCCTCAGTGTACAATTTGGTTTGTATTTATTTCTATGAGCCTTTAATTTTGACAAACAAATCAACGTAAAGGTTCATTTTTAAGTGAATTTGTTCATTGTTAATTTTTGATCACGTACTATTTACGAAAGGTCTAAGATCTCTTTCTATAGACACATTAACTAGTTCCTAAGTTTGTATGTTTTTGGTTTCTTTTCCAACAACTAATATCAAAAGCTTTTGTTGCCTTTGTATTCACTTAAAGCAAAGTAAGATAAAACGAAACAAATACCTATGAAATTTACATCTCATATATTTATGATATAAGGATACATGTTTATTTAAAGAACTTCGGAAAATATGCTAAAATGTTTCAATTTATTACTTTTTTCTTAAATGTATCAGTTATCAATTAAAGTATTACACAAGAAATACCATTACATAGCTTCAAAATATGTGAGACGAACCAGCATTTAAATAGGTAATTTTAAATGTTTCTTATTTACCTCTTTCTGTAACAATAAATGCCATTTTAATTTTTCTAAAAAAGTACGAAGTTAAAACAAACAAAATAAAATTTTTTAGTCGATAGGTTTAAAAAGTCACTAAATTTACTTTTTATGAAAGTATCAAAGCCAAAACCAATTTTCTACAAATTTTCATTAGCATTGTTTGAAATAACAATAACTATCGTGTATTTCTTAAAGCAGCTTATTTCTTAACAAAAATCATTAATGTCGCTCGTTCGATTTGTTAAATAAAAAATGTCGACATTTTTAGACGTTTCAAGTACCCTACAATTTAGAAATTTAGATCCTTAGTTTTAAGGGTGTGTATATACAGTTGGTCCATATAATAATTGGTCTTCAATAAATACAATTTATGATCGGCCATATCTAAAAAACCCACAGAGATATTGATTTCAAAAACGTTTTGTGGGTATTTTTCTTATAACTTCAGTAATTTAAAAAAAAAAAAAACATTTTTGATGAATACACAAATATTTCGAAAACTTAATTTAATTTTATATTATACATTGTGACGTCATACCAAATCGGTATAAACTTAATATACATGTAACATGCATTTGTCATCTCGAACATTTTACGAACGAAAAATTATATTAATTCCAAAACTATTGTATTCAAAGAAGAATAAGGTTTTCGAAAAAAAAAATGACAACTTCTTTAAACAAAAACTAAAAATATGAAATAAATAGTTATATTATCGATATACAAATTAATAAAACTTTATTTCTGAATGGCCTTGAGGCCATCAAAAATTATCTTAACGCTTATTTATTTGTTGGTTAAAACAACATTTTAAAACAAAAGTTTAAAATATTTAATTTTCTAGAAAATACGTAATCTATCTTAAGGGGGTCGTCTACCTTCGCGCCCAAATTTCTGGCCTATTATTTAAGGATAGATTTCCAAAAAACTTCACGTGATATTTTAAAGATTTTTAACTTCCCATAGGAAGTTATTGTAATGAAAAATTGAAAATTTTGACATTTCTCGACGTTTCAAGGTCCCTAGAGTCGAAATAAAAGATTTTTAGAAAGACGTCTGTGCGTGCGTGTGTACGTACGTTCGTACGTCCGTATGTCCGTATGTCCGTACGTCCGTACGTTCGCGACGTTTTTTTCAATGTCCATAGCTCAAGAACCAGAAGAGATATCGACTTCAAATAAATTTTAGTATACAGATAATAAGGCAGAAAGATGCAGAAAGGACTCTCAAGAAAATTGCGTGGGTGGTTTTTTACCATAGCAGTTTAAAAAAAAGGTGAACATTTTGGTTAAACATAAATATCTCATGAACACATGATGTTAGAGGCTTGAATTAAATTTTATATTATAAACTGTAATGTGATGCAAAACAATTATATTTTTGGAAAAAAATCCAATTAACGGTTTTTTTATAAATCAAAAAAACTGAAAAAAAAAATTTGTCACCTCGAAAATTTTACGACCAAAATATGATTTCATCTCCAAAACAATTTTGTACAACGAAGAATATTGTTTTTTACATCTGATAAAATTTTGAGAAAAATCGAATTGACAGTTTTTTTTATAAAAAATAAAAACCTAAAAAGAACATGACTCAAAGTTGGGAAAAATTGAATTTCGAGTCAAATATCTTTTCAAAAACTTGAGACTAAGGCTTCAAACTTATTTTATCTTATAAGAAATATTGTTTTCAACATTCAGTAAAATTTTGAGAAAAATCGAATTGACAGTTTTTTTACAAAAAATTAAAAACCAAAAAAAAATTTAACAAAAGTTGGTAAAAATTGATTTTGGACTCAAATATCTTTTCAAAAATTTGAGATAATGGCTTCTTACTAATTTTAACTTATAAGAAATATTATTTTCAACATTAGGGAAAAATTTTGAGAAAAATCAAATTGACAGTTTTTTTTACAAAAAATAAAAACCTAAACAAAAAAATTATAAAAGGTGGTAAAAATTGATGTTCGACTCAAATATCTTTTCAAAACTTTGAGATATTGGCTTTAAACTACTTTTACCTTTAGAAAAATATTGTTTTCAATGTTCAGTAAAATTTTGAAAAAAATCGAATTGACAGTTTTTGTACAAAAAATTAAAAACCTAAAAAAAAATTTAACAAAAGTTGGTAAAAATTGATTTTGGACTCAAATATCTTTTCAAAACTTTGAGATATTGGCTTTAAACTACTTTAATCATTCAAAAAATATTGTTGTCAACATTTAGTAAAATTTTGAAAAAAATCGGATTGACAGTTTTTGTACAAAAAATTAAAAACCTAAAAAAAAAACAATACTAAAACTTGGTAAAAATTTACTTTCGACTCAAAAAGCTTTTCAAAAATTAAAAATATTGGCTTCAAACTTATTTTATTTCACAGAAAATATTGTTTTCGATATTCAGTAATTTTTTTTATAAAAATCCAACAGTCTGTTTTTTCATAAAAAAATAAAATCTAGAAAAAATAGTACGCAAATTTGGTAAAAATTGATACATATAGACAAACTTTTAAGCAAGACAAATCGACAGAAGGAATGGGAAGTTATCAGTGTGGGTCGCATCCCAGCCTCTTTTTTTATTTTAATAGTCAGTTCTTGAATTTTAATGAGAAACAAAATAAAAGGATGATTTTTTTAATAAAATTTGCCCTTGACGTGGAGCGGCGTTGAATGCACTACTGCCGGTCGGTGCGACGAAGTAGAACGGCTGGCACGATATCTCAGCTTCGGAACCTTGACACAACAACAAATTTTTAACTTGATTTTAGAACGTTGATTAGGTCTAGACACAAGCTTTTTTGAATATTTGAAGATTTCCAAAAATGGTAGCGATTTGAAAAAAATGTCATTTTTTGACCATGTTTTTCAATCTAAAAAAGACTGCAAAAAATCGAAAAAAAATGAAAAAAGCTTGTGTCTAGACTTAGCGAGATGTTTTGTGAATAAGCAACGCTTTAAAGATTTAGAATATCTTCTATAGTTTCGTCAAAATTGTGCCAACAGTTTTGAAATGTTACAATGTAAATAGGCAGAGTTTGCCAAATTTGAGGCTCTATGTCTCGTTAACCAGCATGCTTTCGACCAAATCCTTCACAGAGCATGTTTTAGTTCATAAGTACATAAGAAATATGCAAACAAAAAAATCGATTTTTTTCAAAAAATATTCACATATATTTTGTTATCATTATCAGTAACATATTATACGTTGAAATTTCTTTCAAGTAATTTTAAAGGTTTTTTCCGTTGAATCGAATAGTTCACATCTTGTTTTTGAAATTAGAAACATTTTTCTGTTACCATACATGAAAGTAGTTTTTCAACAACAAATTGGTATTTATGTAGCTGTAAATAAAAATTTCTACTCTTCGATTTCCGAACTCTTAACCTGAACTCATTTCGAACAAGATTTTTATACTTCTGTATAATACGATATAATTTATCCCTAATTAATTTTGGATTACTTGTATCAATCGAAACAATTTCATCGCAAGCTATGTAACACATTTTTTTTGGGAGGGTGATTATTTTGATAAGATAGAACTTTCACGATGAAATCGGCCTGCAACTTGAGTATGTAGATTGTAGGTATATAATTTTGGAAGTCCTGTTTCAAGATGAATTGCGTATAGGTTGATGTTTTCAAAGGCAAGTTGAAAAGCTTTTTTAAAAAGTGTCTTTAAAATTTTTCGATAGACTCGTATTCATCACTACCCCAAACTTGGCTCACATAACAAAAGATCGATTTTACCACGGCATTAAATATTCGTATTATATTATTCGCTGAAAAGTTAATACGATTATTCAATAAGATATTTCGTCATGTTACATTTGATAAGCTTTGATAAGCTTTCGGTTCATTTTCACACCCAAATATTTGTACTGATCTACAATCCCCGAACTAACAACATTAAAGACCCAATTATATATGTTTTGGCTCCTTGCTGATTTACTTAAGACAATAACCTTTGATTTGTTGGAGTTTATTTAAAGTTCCCATTCATCGCAGTATTTTGCTAGGCGATTTATTATAAGTTGAAGATTTTCGAAATTTATTTATTTATTTCACCTACGAGTAACAAGCTCCACAGATTACTTTAAAATTATTTAGGTAAATAAAGTTAACATGAAACAATAATGAAATTACATTCTTATAAATAAGTACAATAAATCATTTTTGAATTTTATTCTAGAAAATGAAAGATTAAGATGTATATTTATTTCATTGAACTCCCTAACTGACCTTGAAATTGGTTCATTCATTCTGTAGTTTGTTCTATGTCTAGGTTGAAAAAGAAGGTGTCTTTCCCTCAATGGTCTTGTTTGGAGCATAAACAAAAATTAAAGACAATAAGGTGTAGGGCATTTATTATGGTAGCCCATAATATCACGCCACAAAAATTATATCATGAATAGTTCTTCGAGATTTGAGCATCTGCAAACCTAGAAGGCTTTGCCTGGCTAGGGAGTTTGGACAGAAATTCCAATGCATTTTATAAAAAACATACCTTGTAAAACGATTTTGGATCTTTTGAATTCTATTGGAGAATAATTGTTGGTGAGGGTTCCAGATGACATCAGCATATTCCAAAATAGATCTTACTAAAGAAGTATAGAGCGCAACAAAGGTGTAGGGGTCGGAAAAATCAGTTAAATTTCTTTTTATAAATCCTAACATTGAGTTAGCTTTGGCGACAATGGCATCAACATGTGGAACAAAATAAAATTTGTGATCGATTGTAACCCCTAGATCTTTAACTTTAAATGTTCTTTGAAGGTGGCTGGATCCTAGAGAATAAGGAAACTCGTAAATAAAGTGTTTCTTGGAGATAAAAATAACAAAGCATTTTTTAACGTTAAGGTTTAGGCTGTTTGACTTACACCAACAGGATAAGTTATCTAAATCCATTTGAAGTTTAATGCAGTCGTAGTCGCTTGTTACTTTCAAAAATAGTTTGAGGTCATCAGCATATATTAAACATTGGCTAAAATTAATATAGTTGACAATATCATCAATAAATATTATAAACAGCAAAGGACCAAGATGACTACCTTGAGGGACACCTGAAGTACATCTAATAGGCCTTGAAGTATAGTCCTCTATTTTCACTTCTTGCACTCTACCAATTAGGAATGAGCCGATCAACTGAAGTAGACTTGGGTGCATGCCGGATACTTCAATAATTCAGAAAATATCACAAGATCATATGCATACAAAAGGACTTTAATGTTAAAGTCAATGATCCGTATTCCACCAGGAAAGTAGTCTTTACATCTTATAAAGTAAAAACAACTGTTCTCTCATAGAAGGTAACCTTGTCTTACTCCATTATCAGTTCCAAACCATTCTGAGCATTACATCTGCTTCTATCTCTGAATACAATTACTCTTTTATAACTTGTGAGAACTTCGTTAATAGTCTTGAATTCGAGAGCTTATAAAATGATTAAGCTTATAAATCGATAAATAAGGTCGAAGGCAGCCTTAAATTTAACAAAAAAGGCATACAATTACTTGTTTTTCGCTGGGAAAGCTTTAATAATGCATGTTATCGTGAAAATATTATCAGTCTTCGAATAAATTTTCCGAAAAGATATTGTTAACATCTCTCTAATCTATTCACAAGTGTACCACTGAATAGTTTTGAATGTATATTAGATGCCGCGATAATTTTTAACATTGTTCAAGTCTACTTTTTTTTGAACATGGAAGATTACCGAGCTCTTGAGAATTATGATGGAAATTCATTTCTGAAAAACATTCTTTTGAATTATTATTGCAATCGCTTATGAAAAGCATAAATCGCACTCTTGAAAAATTAGCTTTTATAAATCTGCTGAACCGAGACTCTTCTTATTACTATCAAAAACAAAATCTTATCTAAGATATTGGGTTTCGAATCATTGTATTTCCTTGACAAAATTTTCACATTCAGTAAATCAGTAATCCAACTTTATACACATACTATCAGAATATTTTCTTTATATTAGTCCGTATATTTAACTTTCCTTCCTCTAACCCTAATCAAAATTCAGAACATTTATAAACACAATTCTGTTTTTATAATTGAAATCGTCGTCTCAAACAAAAAATCCTTTTTAACTTAAATTCCAGAATAATGATAATTTCATTGAGTTGCTTCTGCTCGTCTCCTTCGCCTCCAGCTAAAATTAAGCTCATGTATAAAATTGGTATGATGCGTACAGTACATATAAATAAGTAACTTTATTATTTGTTCTATAACAAAACTGACACATCCAAGAGAGTAAGGTTTATGTTCTTCACACATATCCTTATACTCGTATGCAGATCCTGTTTTAAGTCCTTCCGTGTTGAAATATCAGAAGCCAACGAAAAACAAGTACTCGTAAAATACATACGAGTAAAAGGATATTCTCACAAGCAACAAACAAAAACTCGTATGTTTCGTTGTGTCAAAGTACAATATCATGCGTATAAATATATTAACTGTATGTATGCCTTTTGTGTACACACACAGAGACTGAAACTGATAAATTAATATCCTTTCTCTGGGGGTAATCCAATTTGCATTAGTTTGCAAAATAACTGCATTATTAACATCAAGCTCACTTGGCTCTCCTTGGCTTTGGATTTGGCTTGACTTGGGTTTGGGCTTGGTTTGGTGTTTGCCTTAAAAAACCAACGCAAAACGAGGGTATTGTGTTTTTCGTGTCCCTGTTGTTTTTGTTGTTGTGTTCGTTTTTTGAAGCTCAATGAATAACTTAGCTAAATGTCTAAAGTATGAAGGTTGACAAACATACAATACTGAGTAAAGATATATGTTTGTACTGTAAGACCATCTCAAACCCGCCTGATGAAATCCTACCATATACCATCTCGGCAATTCTCTACCTAACGGTGTTTGTTTTGCCACCATTGTAATGTGTAAATTTCGGAAATTTATTTTAAACTTAGTTACAGTTTACTTTGTATGCTTATGACACATACAGAGCACGAAACGGCAATTAGCATACACTCAACAAGATGAGATATTATCATCATCCTCCCCATATACTTCCTCCTGATTATATATTTTGTGCGTTTGTTTTTTGTTTTTGCTTCTTTTCTGATGATGACGCAAAGATAAAGTTTCGCTAGCTAGCGCGGATATTATGGGTTGTGTATAGTTTACATATACATTTCGGAGTTTGCAACGCAACACTTGATGTAATGGTTTCGGGCGGACAGGAAACTTAAATAAAGGCACATACATACATACATATTCGTATAATATTTGTATCATAATTCATTTTAAGGACTTCTTTCTTATCATCGTATAGCCTCGCGAAGTGAATTTTGCGGATATAATTTTCAAAGTACGAGTGTGTACTTAAAGTTTCGAAAAGTAAACAATTCCTCGGTTAAACTTAAGGCGTATGTGTGATTTAGATTGATATCACGACTATTTTGGGAAGGTATTGGTATAGTTGTTGTTTGAGAATCATTTCCTATCTACATCTTGGTTAGTTAAATAAGGTTCTGTATTTACTCTTCATAGTTATGAACTTATGTATATAGGCATATGATTAGTAATAAAACAGAAAGTTTAAACTCGTAAACTATTTTGTTTTTCAAGAATAAAAAAATAATTTTTTTAATTAAATGGCGCCCAATTAATATTAAAAAGACGCTGGGATGCGACCCACACTGATAACTTCCCATCCCGTCTGTCGATTTGTCTTGCTTAAAAGTTTGTCTATATGTATCAATTTTTACCAAATTTGCGTACTATTTTTTGTGGATTTTATTTTTTTATGAAAAAAACGGACTGTTGGATTTTTATAAAAAATTTACTGAATATCGAAAACAATATTTTCTGTGAAGTAAAATAAGTTTGAAGCCAATATTTTTAATTTTTGAAAGGATATTTGTGTCGAAAGTAAATTTTTACTAAGTTTTAGTATTGTTTTTTTTTAGGTTTTTATTTTTTGTAAAACAACTGTCTATTAGATTTTTCTCAAAATGTTTCCTAATGTTGAAAACAATATTTCTTATAAGATAAAATAAGTTTGAAGCCTTAATCTCAAGGTTTTGAAAAGATATTTGAGTCAAAAATCAATTTTTACCAACTATTATTAATTTTTCTTTTAGGTTTTTATTTTTAGTAAAAAAAACTGTCAATTAGATTTTTCTCAAAATTTTATCAGATGTCAAAAACATTATACTTCATTGCACAAAATTGTTATGGGGCTGGATTCATATTTTGGTCGTAAAATTTTCGAGGTGACAAATTATTTTTTTCAGTTTTTTAGATTTATAAAAAAGACGTTAATTGGATTTTTTTTTCCAAAAATATAATTGTTTTGTATCACGTTACAATTTATAATATAAAATTTAATTCAAGTCTCTAGCTTCATTGGTTCATGAGATATTTAGGGTTAACCAACATTTTCACCTTTTTTTTAAACTGCTATGGTGAAAAAACCACCCCTGAAATTTTCTCGAGAGCCCTTTCTGCATCTTTCGGCCTTATTAGCTGTATAACAAAATTTATTTTAAATCGATATCTCTTCGGGTTCTTGAGCTATGGACGACGAAAAAACGTCTCAAACGTACGGACGTACAGACGTACGAACGTATGTACACACGCACGCACAGACATCTTTCTAAAAATCTTTTATTTCGACTCTAGGGACCTTGAAACGTCGAAAAATGTCAACATTTTTAATTCGACAAATCGGACCCATTACAATAACTTCCTATGGGAAGTTAAAAATGTTTCATGCGTTTCGATGTTTTTTTTAACAGTTTTCTGTCAAATTAGTGTTTCCCCCTTAAAAATTTAAAGTAGCCACGGAGGTAACAAGATGTTACAAGGGTGGGAAAACCTCCTGAGGGCATAACACCTAAGTCCCTCTCCCCTATCTGGAATCGCAACCCTATGATTAAAAAGGACACTTACACATATACTTACACACTCGTACACTTACAACCACACATACACTTACCCACTCACTTATACATACGCCTACACATACACTGACACTCACCCTACACATACATACACACAACACACACACTTACTCCTACACCTACACATACACGTAATCTAATGGCATGATAAATGTACCACCGTCTAACCCGGGAGCAAGAACCCCTCCCCATCCGACGAGCTACGACCCGTGCAATGCCAGCATGCCTCGTAACCGTGTTTAGACACTGCACTCAGCTCGACACGATCGCTTGGACCAGCCTGAGGTGGCTGTACACCTCAGGTTGTAGAGGTGATTTAGAGCTGAGGCAGGGGAATTCGTTACACTTTTAGGAATGTTCATTAGTTTATCTGTGAGCTCAATTTCGGACATACTTTCTTATATAGATATTCTTTTTTTAACTGCACATTAAGAATGCTTATATTTTAAACCTTAAGACCATTGTGCATTGGTGCATCTTTTCTTAAATCCTTCACTCTTTTTGTAACACTCACTTTTTACTTAAACTTAAGACATGTAATAAAAAAAAACAACTGAGCATGTTATGAGCTAAACATTTAAAATGGATTGATTGTTTTCGAATTTCAACTAAATTTCCTTTAGGAACGAAGTCTTTTCCAACGTAGGTAGATAGGCAGACATATGGCAGTCACAAGCGGCCCTTGCTGTGCGACTCAATTAGCGCAGCAGATAACCGTATTTATTCCATAAACTCGTTAGGCCTGGGGATTGAGAAGGAGTATTTTAAAACGGATTAATATATTGAAATAACAGCGTCGAAAGAGCCATTTCGTCAACTTTAGAAATGAAATCAAGTCTTTGATTTTCATTTCGGAAATTTTATAAAGATCGATAAAAATGCCCTTTCGAAAAATTGAAATTCTAGAACTGGCCAGGGTAGAACATTTACCGAAAAAGTAAATCACAGTTTCAGTGACCCTGGCTATATTATGCCCGGATCTGCATAGAAGATCGAAAGAACACTTTTTGTTATAGGTAGGCCATATCTTCCTGGATATAATAAAGTCCTTTAGACTGTTGCACCTGCGGTTAGATTCTGTCAGAAAAATTGAAAAATTTAACTCTTAATATCGGGTATTTCAATAAGATCGCTACAAGAACGATTTTGGATATCAATGAAATTCCTTATTCCTGTGAAAGTACGTTGGATGCCATTATGTATGAAACTCGATTTCTTTTGCATGGCCACCACGGGCACGCTTGCAGAAGTCCAGACGCTGAACCCAATTTTCGACGGTTTTCAAGCATAAATCGGCCGATACTGCTGCAGTTTCACACTACGGGCACTTTTTTGTCTCACTGGCAGGGGAAAATTTTGTACTGCTCCTGTGGATTCAAATTTTTCCACAAGACGCTCAATTTTTGATCTGCTACTAATATTGTGACGACCATAAATTGGACGTAGCGCTCTTAACGTTGAGGTCAATGACTCCGAATTTCTGTAGAAAATTTTAATAATTTCTACTTTTATATCTTTCCATCGTGGAATTGCAAAGCCTTAGTGAAGAGAAATGTCAAAAGAGCGGCAAGAAATATGGCGTCGTTTGTTGTCCTTGTTGCTCTATTTTTCTAGCGTCCTTGTTGAAAAACCCTGTATTTACAATTCCCACAAGTAAGATTATGTCTGATCCTTGCCGGGTCAACTCATCAGCCCGTTTATTTCCATAAATGACACTATGACACGAAGGTTAATGTTAATTGGCTAGACAGTTTATCCCAACATTGTTTTACCAGTATAGAGAATGTTGTAGTCGAATTGATAGCCATTACAGTGGCTTGGGTGTCAGTGAGTTCGATTTGAGTATTTTGCGTGGTTCTCTGATTGCTAGTAATTCAGTTTGAAATACATAAAGCCTTTGAGATTAAACCCAACTCCACACTCCATCTTTGACCAGACAGTATTTATAGTGGTACCAGAGTCTTCCGTAACTTTTCCATCCTCTCAATCCTTTCAGGTAGGAAAGATGACTTAAAAATCCTTACTGAGGTTTGGTTCAAGGCAAAGTAACAGTAGCCGGTGTCTGTCGAAAAAATATCAGCTAGAATCAATTAATTAATGTTGCCATATGCATAGGGTCTGGAAGACGAAAAGTTTGATTCTTTAAGTCTTTTCCAACGTAGTCTTGTCAATGTGTTTTTAAATCAGCTTTACCAATAGTGCAGTTTAATCAGCACTCTGCAAATTTGTCAAACTTAAGAATCAGATACTACTGTCCTAACAATTCCTTTTACTTGTTTTAGTTGAAATAAGATTGAATATGTTAAATCTACAAATTTACCCTCCAGGCAAGCAAACCCCTTATAACCATTCAAGAGTGTCCTTTATTTAAATCAAGCTTATTTCCAATCAGTTCTTTGACTTTTTTATCACCTTTCTGCTCGCAATTTTTATTGAAACCTCAAATTTATTTTCATATGAAAAATCACAAGTATTTTAGAAAATGATATAAAATTTGGAGGTTTTTTGGTTTCCTTCCCTACCGACAAAGTTTAGATAATTGATTTATAAAAGTTTCTGTCAAAGTTTTTGATTTCCATTGAAATGGAAATAATATCCACTTATCACAAATTTACGTTCAGATATGAATTACATACACACATACATATGTATACCTAATAATATTTTCATTGATGTTTTTATTCAACAAAAAAAAAGGAAAGTAAAAATATCAGAAGTTTTTACTGAATTTATTTATCCTTGAATAAAATGAATAATTTAAGTATTTGTGGGCGTTTTTAAATAATATATGCACATCTACTTAATCCTGGGGTCATTCAAGTCAAAAAGTAGGTTAAACTAAAAATAAATAAAATACATATTTTTGCCTTGTTGTCGCAAATTGAACACAAACGCGAAATTCAAATTTTCTTCAGCCCATTTCTCAAGCTATTATCCGCCTCATCTTCAATCATTTTCCAAAAAAAAATAAGAAAATAAGATAGCAAATTGTCATGTGTCAGGTAGATTTTCCATTTATTTCTTTTTCTTCAACATAATTTTGTGTGTTGTTGTTCTTTTTCAGTTCAGGCTTCAATGCCTTCATTTTAATGCAAATTGAAACATATTTCAAGTTTTTTGTTGTTGTTCTTATGTTTTCTTTTTTTGTATAAATTTGAGTTATTTTTTATCCATTATTCTTTTGGTTCATGTTTCATTCCCCAGGCTTGTATCAATGATGGCATTTATCAGATGAAGGAATAGGTACGAGTCGAGTATATCCTTTTTTTGACTGTGTCAAATACCTGTGTTTACTTCATAGGCTTGCCTCTTTTTTCGATTTGAAAAGTAAATCGAGTTAATCGCTCCAATGTTTCGTTCTGTAAAATGATAGAAAATAAAAAGCCTTTTGCTAAAGCTTTGAGGTGTTAAAAAAAAGATCTTCTTTGACATTTTTTTTCTCAACCTATGTTTTATCTATTCTGCTTTTTTCATATCACGAAGTCGCCCCCGCCGAGATAAATTTTTCATAACAACAAATCAAGGATTCCTTAAAAAGGAAGGAAATGTGTAAAAGTGTTTATCCTAGAGTTAATAGTTAACAAAACCCATTTTTGAAATTAGACGTGACTTATGGAACAAAATGATTAAAAAACAAGACCTACATAAGTTAAGAAAAATATATAGATAATTGAGAAAAATGTGTTCTTCTTCTTTTTATCTATAATGCAAATTGTATGTGTTTTACTAACTGAGCCAAAGGACGTCACATGATGACTGTAAGTTCTAGTTGCCTATTTACATGAAGAAATCATGAATTCACTATGAATAATTCTATTTTAAATTATCAGAAATTTAATCCAAAAAGTGTAGAAAAACTTATTTAAAACTCAATAAAAAAAAAACAAGTATACGCCCAGGTGTACTATTGTAACAATTTATTTAAAATATGAAACAAAATAAGAGTGTTTTCTATCCGGTTGTACACACCATGTTTTTCAATTTTCATGCAATTTGTGGTAACAGTATACTCGTATACATGTATCTCTTATGTATTCTTCCTAAAAATAATACATTATGCAAACAAGGACACAAGTTACCTCATTAATCATTTTTACAAATGCATAATTTAAACTCTTTTTGTTTTTTCATTTCCAAAAAGAAAACAAAATGAACAAAAAAAATATACAAAAATAAATCCACAAGAAGAGAATTGAATAATGTGCTGTGTTTTAATATCAAAAATGCTTTCATTTGGATAATCAATCATATTCCAATTTAAATTATTGCATTTTAAGATAAAAGATAATATGGTGACTAAATTGCTTCGTGGAATTGTCATTCCTTGTATAGCAGTTCAAAAAGAATGAGATAAATGATTTTTTATTCATAACGACTTAGAATTCTTGGTAAAATAGGAAAAGTTGAGGAAATATTTATCGAACTTATTTATAAACTTTTCAAAAAGTTTACATAAGGAACCTATACTTTATTTGTTTCCCAAAAAGAATGAAAAATAAAGAACTTACAAAATTGCCTGAAAAGATAGTCAATTGAATTTGACAGTAGATGTCAAGATTATATTTTCTTTGGGATAAATGAACACTTGCTATTATATTTTTGTGGGAATAAGTTTTCCTCTGATATTTTGTGATAGATTTGAGGTGAACTTTATGAGTTATAATAAGACAGGTAGATACACATACATAGGTATGTACATTGTACATATATTATTTTAAATCATTTAAGAGACATATTGCCAGTCATCATTTGAAAAAGTTGATACGTTATGACTTTTTGACATATTTCAGAGACAATTTATTCTTCAATCACTTCACTTCAAAACATTGCGTTTGACACGTTCAATTTACTAAAATAAATGTTAACTTTAGTTTGTTTCATTATTTTCCAATCTATTTGAAGATGATCCCTGTTTTGTGTATCTAATAATAAATAATAATAATTTATAAAATAAGTAATTTATAGTTTGTTAAAATATAATGGGACATATAATACATAGTCGTATTTTAAACCCGATTCTATTTGAACTGGAGTCTAAATTTAACATCTAGGTAGGTTAGACAAACTGCTATTCATAAAAAATTTGGCAGCTCTGTTTAATAAGAAACAGGTTTAAGGTATATTCTACAACAATTCTAGTACAATTTCACTTAAACCTATACAAAATGGCTGGTAGAGGGGAACAAAATAAATTGGGTTAGCTGGAGAGCCAAAATCTTTGAAATCCTTTAAATTATTCTGTTTGCTGTTAGTTGAGAAATTTTATGTAAGTCGCGCTGGTGCTGTCAAAACTTGGAAGCACACAGATATTGGCAAATCTTTCATTGAATTTCGATCTTTAATATTTCGAAAGTCAATCATAAACTTGACAGTTTTTTTGTCGAATCGATACTTTTCGTACAAATCGTGCTCATCTATTCATCTATTTCAAAGAGGTCAATTCGGGTTAAGTAATGCTTTCGCTTTTCTCTTGGTTTATAGCATTCCAAAATCCAGCTAAATATCAAAATATTGATTTATGCTTAAGTCTTTTGACATTTTAATTTTAATTTTCAAACTTTGAAATAAAATATCTCGCAACGTAATTTTCTCAATTAGTTTGTTCATTTTTGACATTTAATAGATTTAAAAACATATAGGTTCCGTTGTGTTTATTTTTAGACTCCATACTATCGTTTAAAAATTGGTTTGAATTGTCTATGAATATTATAAACTTAAGTTTAGTTGAGCAAATAAAAAATTAGAACATATCAAAGAACTATGAATATGGCCCAATGATTTTTAAAAACTTGTTTCTTACAAAGATCTAAAAGCTTAAGTCGAATTTCGTTCTTTTATTTTCTTTCGAAATGACGAAACTGAAATGGTATACTAGGGCGTAGTTTCAGTTTAAATTTAAACTAAAATTGCTTTCATTATTATTTCTTTTATAATTATTACTAGCTGACCCGACAAACGTTGTGTTGTCATATAAATAATTTCTAGAGAATATTTTGCTAGAAATAAATAACTTATTGTAAGTGTGTAAGGATGTGGTCTATAAGTGGGAGAGGTATAGAGCACTGTAAAAGGTAATAAAATATTAAAATGAAAAACCACTAAACAATTTTTTTTAATTTATTAAAATTAATTCTTTAAAATTATATACATATCGCTAATTATTACTGTACTACAAAAGAACAATATCAATCCCTTAATGCAACAGAGTGAACAATATTTTGTGTGATCCTGTGATCATGAAGTGCTCAAATGTAAGCAGCAGACAATCATCGTTTGGCCTTGAGACTTATTGATAGTTATTGCAAATGCCAATAATTGGAAATTGAAGGCGTTTGAATTGAATTGGCACATCTGTGGGCATAATAGGGACTCGCGGTAATAATATATTTTCACCTCGGAATTTGCCATTTGGAATTATGGCTTGGATAACATTTTTAATTACTAATCGCGTGCCGTTGCACAACCGTGGTGGATTCAAATGACGAAAAAAAATTACCGGAGATCCAACCTTCAGTTATAAATTTTGCTGTGGCATGCCTGGTAAATCTAATGAGTTCAAAAACTCAGCTAGATTATTAACAGATTCGGTAGTATCACAAACTGTATCAATTGATTTGTGTGATCCCAAGTCTCCTGGTAACAAATGTTGTATCTTGAGATTTAATTCGTTGACATCCACATATTTTGCTGCTAAAATTGTTCTTTCTGACGGCTACTCAATGAGAGCATCTTGTGAATCAATAATCGTGCAGAAATCGACCGGTAATTTTAATCCGTCGCCTATATCTATCAACAGTTGTTTTTAGAATGTTTCAGCGGATGGATCTTAAAGCATTTGAGCACGCATATTTACTTTCAGTTGCGATGATTTTAAGCACGCGTTGATCTCATCAGCGGTACGTTGAACGCGGAATAACGGGAAGTGTTTGTCTCAAATCACCTCGAAGCAGTAACAGAGTGCCGCCAAATAGGCTGTCGTTGTTTTTTATATCTTTCAATGTCATGTTCAACGCCTCAAGCGAATGTTTGTGTGCCATAGTGCATTTATCCCAGATGACAATTTTACACTGTTTTAGCAAAAATAAATGTCATAAATGTTTCTTTGTTCTTCATTCATTAGTGGGACATTGCGAGCAACAATCGCTGCCATTTCTACAGTATTGTATTGTATTTCACGATTTAATTCAGTGTCTATTAAATCAGATGCATTTCGATTTAGTGAATGCATGCCGAAATTACTAAGTGGTAAGTTGGCAATGATAATGCAAAGATCCTCAATAGCAATCATTGTTTCATTGTATATAACGTCAATGAATACTATCGTAAGATCGTTGCACCGTGTACGATGTTGATGCAATTAAACCATAACACTTAGGAATATAAAAAATAGATAAAAACCTTTTCTCAGACCTACCGAATATATATGCAAAATTTCATTAAAATTGGTTAAGCCGTTTCGGAGGAGTATGGCAACTAACACTGTGACAGGAATATTTTATATATTAGATTAGATTAGATTAATACAATTATATTTAAAAATATTATGTCAACTAACCAAATATAAAATACATTTTATTAACTTTTTTCTATTTCTTTTATTTTCAGGTGAGTTTCTTTTAATGAAAAACTTTCGATTTAAAAAGTTTGAATAGTAAGTTATGCCATCTATTGAATAAGTTTAAGGGTATAAAATTAAAATAATTAAAACAATTATGGGGATTAATATAATTTTTTGTACGAACCTATTTTCCTAAAAAGTTTTTCAAATGTTTTTTTTTTTAATACAAATTAAATATGTAAATAGGCGTTTCCATTAAGATGTTTTTTTGTATTTTCTTAAGAGAAATCAATGGATATTTATTTCTTTGTTAAGAAGAAGGAAAGTCTCTAACAAAAACAAACGATATCATCCAAATATCCACTACGTTGTAGCACAATATGATGTTCATGAAATTTTGTATGACGAATTCGCATACTTGTGGAAGTACATATGTCATCAATTCCTTCACGATTTAAATGATTAATATTTTCAATAGTTTTGGAAGCATTGACAAATACCTTATTTTTCAAGCGGCGCGCACCGAAGAAAAAAAGTGTAAAATCATAAGATATTTATAGTGAATCTAACATTTCTACATTTTTAATAATGGCGTAGTTTTAACATTTAATATTTTAAAAGACTATGGCTTTTAAAGTGGAAGCTATCCAAATAGCGGGTAAGATAGTTTAGTGCTGTTGTAACTTCCCAAAACGCAATTTTTTGGTCAGTATTGACACACGTAAATTTTGTTTATAGAAACTCAAAGATTGTTTTATAAATAATTATTGAAACATTATTATTTTAGATAGATAGATAGATAAATCTGTATTCATTAAAAACGATACACAATAATTTACAATAGAAAAAAAACTTACAAGCATGGCATTAGAGCTGCCTGCCGAATATTATCAAGACATTTACATTCAGAAAAAAGAGAATACAATTATGAAATATAAAATAAAGAACATATGTAAATAATATTACAAAAATGTGATCAACTTTTTAAATGTTGTTTTGTTAAAGTGGCAAAGTAATTTGAAGAAGAAAAAGAATAGTGAACAATAAATATGTGTTACTATAACAAAGAAAACAATTAACAATTAGGTACTTTAAATGATTGTTCAAAACATTTTTTTTTTTTTTTTTTTTTTTAACTACAAAATTGAGGATGGTGAGGAAGTGAAAAGGTTTCGGTGAATATGAACTTTTAGTTTAGTTAAAACGGAAGAAGGCGAACTCTAAGAGGTTCAAGTTATGGAATATTGGTACTTTTAGTTTAGCTAAAACAAAACTTTTCACCTAAAGTTAGATAAAGACGGCTATAGGTTGCTCTAGAAAGTGATTCCCTAGCCCTTTCGAAATTAGTTTTGTACATTTCATCATCAACCATCGAAAATTGTAAAAAGTATTTCTCCATTCTTCTTTGTTGTTTGCATTTAGATTCATTGCTAAATTATGTGCTGTGGCAAGAGCATCCCAATTTCTAAAAGGGGAATATCCACAATGGAGTGATACAAGCAGGATTTGCTTGTGCAGATTACTATCAGGTCTGTGCATAACTTTAATAAGATAGTCTGCGTTGGCCTTTAAATTTCTAACATATATTTGTGGAAGCCCGGACTCAACATATATGGCGTAATTAGGCGTGCTACGCGGCAGCCGAAAGATTCTTTTGAAAAAGTATCTTTGAATAAATTCCATATCCTCTAGAAATTGGTATCTATACACTTGATTCCCATAACAAAAACAACTGTTCATTGTAGCCTCAAAAACCTTAAATTTCGATGTAGGACCCACGAAGCTTCTTTAAAAAAAATGTGACCACATCGTGTTTATAGCTGATTTGGCTAGCACCAGTTTCTCTTTAATATGATTTTTGATGTTCAAATTATGAGTGATAGTAAAACCAAGATATTTATACTCGCTGACAACTTCAATAGTGGTACCATCTAATGTCCAATTTCGTACATTATTATTTGAATGGTTTTGAGGTTAAAAAATCATAATTTTAGATTTAGAAATGTTAATTTTGAGATCCCACGAATCGCAATATTGTTTAAGTTTATTTATCTGAAGCTGCAATGTCACTGGGTTATCAGAGAACACCACCAGGTAATCAGCATAGAGCAAAATCTTCAAAGATAAATCGCCATAGTTGACGCTTCCCGGTAATTTATTTTCAATATCATTGATAAAAAGAGCGAATATCAGCGGACTCAATATACAGCCTTGTGGCACCTTTTTCTGTTTTAAAGTATTTTGACATGGATATACCATTACAAACTATTGCAGACGTGTTTAATAAAAGTTGTTCAAACAAAAAATTTGGTGGTTTGGAGCATATATAACTTATATAATAAACGATACTACAATTCAGACTAGATTTGACCAATGTCATAAGTTGTGTAGTATTTTTGGGCAACATATTGACTTGCTAGATTAAAAAACACCAAAGAAAAGGTCTTATAAATTTCTAATCACACGATCCCGATGCCAAGTTCACATTATCTCCATTCCTCTTGATTACCTTGTGCAGAATTCCACTATGGCCAAAGCTGTGCAGTGTTGTATTGTTAAAACCTTCTAAAATAACGTCTTCAAAGATATAGCCATGACGCTTCCACTGCACCATCAGTCCAAAATTTAAAGTGAACACAGTGAGTTTCTCGGAATGCTTTGGCCACCCAATAACCTCATTCCGCATGGAATTCTTTATTTCATAACTTTATAAATCGATCTACGAGTAAGAACTATATAAATCACAGTTTTCTATTCAATTTATCGAACGTCATGTCTTTGTTCTATGGTCTCATCTGTGGTTGCCTTCAGAGCCTAATCAATTAGATTTTTTACCAATGCCAAAGCTACGACGAATATTTCAAAAGTGTGCAATCTGTGCAATGGTGGATCTAAGGGAGGGGGGTTAAACTAATTTATAATATAAAATCATAATATACGTTTCATATCTATTATTTTAATACAAAAGTTTTGAATTTCTCAAGAAATAAAGTGAAAATAGATTCTGCAAACACACGTTTGTAAATGCCACTCTAAAGATTATTCCTATTTTATTTAATTACCTAAATTTGTTATTGTTTTAATTTTAGAGAAATTGTATATTTAAATGTACCTCTGTTCCTTAAATTCAAGAACCAAATATGTTTCTCTTTACAATTTATATAAGTTTTGTTCACTTCTTTAAGATCAAAATGTTTTCAAAAGGTTCACGCAAAACATTCTTCAAGCCTCAGCTTTAATCCTACGAGTGAGCAGATAATATTAATAGAATCCCGCAAATTGAGTCCAGAAAAATCTTTATATCAGATTCTCTTCTATTTTTCTGCGAAAAGTGATTAAATTTGTTTGGCAAACTTTCTCATTTTCTGGGTTTTTGCATCTATATTTTTGAAGCTTTCTTCGCATGTATAGAAATGCCAATAAGGGCAGAAAAATAATACATTTAAACACAATTCTAACATTGCTGAGTGAAAAGCAGCAAAGATCCTCTAATGTATTGTATTTTAGCTATTAAATATGCCATATTTGGAAGATATCGTACAAATTAAATAGTTAGACCATATATCTTCCTGAACAAAAGTATTCTAAATAAATCTAATAACTAAAATTGTCACTTTAGCCATTGGAATATGTAAATAAACGGTTAAGATACACGTTATGTTATTTAAATGTTGTCAGCCTCGTTTACAGAACATTAAAGAGTATTTTTAAGCGGTGCTCAAAGGCTCGTCCTTATGTTAAGTCTGATTAAAAGTCTGGTACTGCTCTTGAGTCTGTGAAAGCAAAAGGTCGAGCTCTTGTTAGCGATATAGAGCATACAATTTAATCATTTTTACTTTTTCTTGAAAGATTTGAAATACATTTTATGAAAATTTATTTATCACACTGCAACAAACCTAAGATGAATTTTAATTTTAAAGATATTTTTTTTTAAAGTGGTTGACGTTTTTCTTGAAAAAATATGGACACATTTTTTTGAAAAACAGCTAGAGATTTTCCATAATATTTACTTGTACTGGATATTCTTAGTACAATAAGTTTAAAGCACACACTTTAGAAAAATGAAAAATCATTGTTTGTTGTTTATAACAAAATATTCCGTCTATAAAAAAACTAAAAAGTGAATGTCCTTTTCCTTTAACGTAATAATTTCTAAGCTTTTTAACATGATGAAATGAAAATAATTTTACATTAAAACTTATTTTATCTTTAAAATATTAACCATAACAAGTGAAAAATATAAACTATCTTAAAATCATGTTTTCATTAGAAAATATTCCACCCTTTTGTTTTGACAAATAAACAATTTCGAATAATATTCACATGACCTCAGACTATTTAAACTCTTCTATAATCGTTTTGTTAAATCTTAGATCACTCCTTGTTTCCAAAACAAAACGTTTTCTTTTTTAAAAGTCTACTCAAAACAAAAATAAATCATTATAATAATTTGATATCTCATACAATACATAAAAATAATAAAAAGGATATGTGCGCCATTTAAATTTGTTGCCATTTCCATTAAGTTTGTAATTTAAGAATCTATATTGGTATTTTTATTGCTTAAATCCAGCTGGGCATCATAGACCATTTATCCTAGTTAAATATTATTATCTAAAAATTACGATAAATGGCTAAGGATTCACAAAGAAGGAAAAAATCACAGTAAAAAGTAACAGCCCATTTTTGTTAAGGGTAGATAATATTAAAGGGTCATAAAATGAATCGTTTAGATTTAATGCATCACATTGGTCGATTTATAAACACGTATTATAAATTTTCATTGTTTTTTAATATATTTATATAGGTTAAGGTATATTAAAATATAAAATAGGTTTTATGAGAGGCAAAGCTACATTTTTTCAAAGAAAATCGCATCCTTAGCAAAATCACGCAGTGCCGTTTTACAATATTTAGTAACATATGAAAATATTAGGACATTTGTTTTAACTAACAATTTCTAAGGTGGCTTAAGTCAAAAACGTTGCTTGTCTACGAATAGGTCATTCGAACAAATTTAACGATTTTAATTTATTTAAAAAATGGGTCAAAAGTGTTCCAAACTTAATTAATATTTTTATTTAAACCTTGCATTTTATTAAATTCAGTCATGTACAGAATAAGACCTTTTTTACTTTAAATTGGTTTTGAATGTGTTACATTTCTGGAACATCAAAATAAGTATTCAAGATGAAAAATCACACAAGCATTAAAGTAGAAAATTCTTTTTTTTTTGTTGTTGTTAAATTCTCTAACGTAGAAATAAATTAGTTTAAAAATACATATTTATAGAGATAGGCCCTTTTGGAACTTTGTATTTACATGTAACACTCCTTCATTAATTTACGTATACAACATATGTATATTCTTATTAGGGCGTTCATTTTTCACGTTTTATTAAAAAAGAAATGAAAATCAAAAATTGGAATATTTTGTATACATTTTGTCTGTAAGAGATGTTTTTTTAATGGTATTACTTTTGTTTTATAACAAGACAAAAGCTTTTGATTGTGAGAGTGACTTTTCAAAAAAAGAAATGATATTGGGTAACTATATAAACTACGGACACCCTAATGTATTTTCTTGTGTGTAAATTTATCTTTTTCAACCGCCATATCTTTTAAATTGAATATATTCTCTTTGTAATCCATTTTACATTTTCTTATAGAAGAATACCAAAGCAACGATGTGAAATAAATTTTAGCTAAACACAAAAGAAAAAATATCCTTAAGAAAAATGTATAAGGGTGTTAAACGGAGAGGATCACAAGGGAATATCTTAAACATTAAATTTATGATAGGTTTTTTATCTTTCACTTACACAATTCGTAGAATGTAAAATTTTCTAGGCCAAAAAGGGTTTTTGACATACGTATACATACCATACATACATAAATAGGAAAAGCCAAAATGAAATTTATAAATTTGCTTTGAAAAACTAAAAAGAAGGTTATACACTTTGAAATAGGAACAAAAAAAATAATTATAAAATACTTTCGTTTTATCCCTTTTCCATTATTTAAATTCGATTTTCTTCAAAGAATTGGTTTTGTTGCTTTGAATTTTTTCTTTTTCAATTTCGTAATATCTTTTAAGGAACATCAGTTTTTTTAGGAAAATGTGTTTTTTTTTTTAAAGCTTGAGAACTTGAGGAATTTTGATTAAAATAATTTGGTTGATAATTTAATGTACATTGTTTTTAATTTAGACATATTTGAACTTTATTGGAAATATTGCATTCGTAAACCATTTTGAACCCAACATTTAATTCAAACATGACATAACGGTGACAGTGAAGTATACAAAAGTGGGTCCGGCGATTCCGTTCGTCTGTCCCCATCCTATAAGCCATTGAGTTCAAACTTAGAAACTAAGGTTTTATGCAAATTGGTGGCATTATAAACTAAAAGCAAAAGTAGTCCTGATACAAAATTTGTTCGTCAATCATTTTTTCTTATCTTGGTTTATTTCAGTATTAAAAAAATATGTTTTGTATTACACCCCATGGAACCGTTATTTTGATTTTAATAAACAATTTAAATATTTTTAATAAACAATTTAAATATTTTTTGAAAAAGTTTTTATGTTAAGCCCTATTAGAGGTTTCAACCTACAAATCTTTCACCTGTAATATTTTTGTTCTTCCGGATTTTGGAAAGGTATCAGGAGTTTTAACCGAATAAGATTTCAATTTGAACTCAGAACTAACAGTTCCAAAAATAGAAATACGTTCAGAAAACAGCTCTCAATAAATTTTCCCGTCCGTGTTATGGAAACAAAGAGTTAAATCTGAATCTACAAACCACACGGGGGTGTTTGGACGAATTCAAAAAATTTGTTTTTGTTGATAATTTTTTAGTGTTGCAGAAAAGTATGATGCAACCAATTTTACAATATCAAAATGCAAAGAATTGCCATACATATCCAAATGCTTGAGAAAGAACAAAAGGGAAGACCGCGTCGTACTGTTCAGAGGAATTTAAGATATCATTGCAATCCGTTTGAGTTTCCTGTCCTTTTGTAAGAATGAACTTACATTTTTAACTTCATTTAATTTATAGTAACATATAATTCATTTTTATATTTTAATAGCTTTTAAGAGTAAACAAGGCATCAGTTGATTGATTTACTTTTAGAAATTAATAAAACAAAAATGAATAAACAAAACTAAATAAATTTAAATTTAATAATGAACAAATTAGTCAAAAAACTTTAATTTTATATAGTTCTGGTTGTCTAAATCAAGTATAAAATTTAAATAAAATTTTAAGCGGTCAAATGTGTGACATATCGCAAAAATTTTTCAAACTTGATTTCATTTCGAGTGAAACTCAACATAAGGAAAAAGAACAAAGAGCTGATAATATTTGAAAATCAAAAATGTCTCTTTATTTTTTGAATGTTTGCGATATCTCAAAACAAGTACCTATACATTTTTGAAATAAATTCAAATGTAAAACGTACATGCATGAACACTTAAAAACCGCATATCAAAATAAAAATGTACGCTCTAAATAAGTGAATGAAGTATTTTTAAGAAATTAAATGACATTACTTTTAATCTTAAAAAGCATGAATTCATTTTATTTAAAACTGTAAACCATCAAAAATGATTATTAAATTCGCATAGGAAGTTATTGTTATCGGTCCGATTTGTCGAATAGAGAATGTTAACATTTCTCGTCGGGCCCTATAGTATAAATAAAAGATTCTTAGAGAGATGTCTGTGCGTTAAGAACCAATGAAAATATCGACTTCAAATAAATTTTGTTATACAGATAGTAATGCAGAAAAGACTCCCAAAAAATATTTTACAATAATTTTATGCAACGAAGACTTACGTTTTTGACATTTGGTAAAATTTTGAGAAAAATCGAATTGATAGTTTTTTTTACAAAAAATAAAAAGCCTAAAAAAAATATTACTTAAAGTTGGTAAAAATTGATTTTCGACTCAAATATCTCTTCAAAAATTTAAGATTTTGGCTTCAAACTAATTTCATCTTGTAGAAAATATTGTTTTCAACATTCAGTAAAAATTAAAATCTACAGAAAATGGTACGCAAAATTGGTAAACGCGGATATTTGATTCTCGATTTCTATATATAAAGGGTTTCTTCTTATAAAGGTTTTGCAATAAGGACGGGTAGATGTTGAAATGAAAAACAAGCTGTGTGTGAGGTATTAACAAAATTATTTTTGTATTTGAAAGGCGCATGTATGCCATTAAGTGTGGAATATGACATCATTCAAATGCTTCTTACGGTGGCACGGATCCGAGAACGGACCAATTAAGCCACCGGCCCAAAATCCAAACCAAACGGTAACTTTTTGAGGATGCATTATCACTTGGTGAACTTCGCGTGGGTTGGGCCATTCATCAAAAAATGCGCCTCGTCACTAAAGATGATTTTTCGGCCAAAATTGGGGTACTCTTCCAAACGATTCAAAGCCCAGTCAGCGAACAAACGGCATTGTCTATGGTCATAAACTTTGAGCTCCTGGGTCAGTTGAATATTGTACGGGTGTAGGCCCAAGTTTCGACGCAAAATTTAGCCAAGTTGAATGAAGATGTCACCAAAACAAAATGGCCGCCCACGGATCCCCAAAGTCTACCCGCGCCAATTTAAAAGAAATTAAAACTTTCAAGAAATGCTACTTAAATTAATAAAAATTAGGTTTCGACTTTAAATATCAAGTATTAGTAGAACAAAGAAAAATATTGACTTCAAATCTCACACAAAATATGAATATTTTGCTAAAAGATAAATCGACAGACGGAATGTGAAGTTATCAGTCCCATCTTCTTTTTTAACTCGTTTATATTATCTTATCGTTGTTGTTTTGCAAAGCTGTTCTACTTAAAGAAGTTTATTTTCTTTAGAATACTTTGCGAACGAACGAACGAATTTCGTTCGAAATTTTAAACTTTTTTAAACAAACAACTAATTCTTTAATATTGAACACATGATATGACTTAATTTGTTTGTTACTTTTTGTAACACAATATACTTAAAAGGTATAGATTTGAAATAAACATAACGTGGGTCTTTTCCTCAGTTATGAAATTCAATATTCTTATATAGTGTTATGGTTGTCTTAAGTTTAAAAGCAAAGCACTTAAAGGATTCTGTTTTTGGATACCTACACCTTTATGCGTAATCATATCAGCACAAAAATATGTAATATACATTTTCATTTTTTAAAGATGTCATATTCTTGGAAAACCATTTGTGAACCAATCAAAATATATTCAGAAATTGTTAAATTTGTTTTGTTAGTGATTTATCTGCTTTGGGTTTGATATTTATTTGACTTTTAATGAAAAACCAAAATACATTTGATCTTCAATATATATCAACAAATAACAAGAATTCACTCAAATTAAAAACGATTTAAAAATCATGAATAGAATATCTACTAAGGTACTTCCTCTTTGGGACCCCTTAACATATTTGTTATCGTATTTTCATAGATTTCCTAAGAAAAACTTAAAAATTAACTTTATAATTTCTAATAAATAATAGGAATAACATACAAAATATTTTCCTAGCTTTGTTATGCTTGTATAATACAACGATTCTATTTTAAAAATTAATAGAAGATATCAGTAAGAAGATACTTACTTAAAGTTCAAGTAATATGTGGACCAAATTTAAGTTTATTTTTAAAAAATATAAAGAAAATCAGCAAAATAATTTTGTTTCTACAGAAAATTTATTCCTGTATGGGCTGAAGGTCCTTGTTTTAAATGTGAGCAATTATCAATCAACATGATTTTCAAAAATGTTTATTTCTTTTCTTTAAGTTCTAAGAAAAGAATCTAATAATAATTCCATAATTCTGTTTAAAAAAAAAAACGCTCACTTAAAAGGAATTATTAAAATTTCGGCCTGAAGCTTTTTTCAACAACATCGACGAAATAACCTGATTAGCTGTCTTCGCAGTATCGAATTTTGTCACTAGAGTTTCTGCAAGAAATTTTTGATAGTTTCGTGAATTGAATTTCATACTTTCCGAGGACCGTGAGTTTTGTCCACTACCTTACCAATAGCACGAACTTGTGATTTTGCGAACAACATCATGATCGTTTGGTGCTTCAATTCTAGCAAAACTTCTTTTAGAATTCAGTTTCTTTAATAACACTGGTCGCAAGGTTTTGTTTCTGGCAATCAAATTGCACCCGTGTACCCGTGGCGTGATGGTTATTGCGTTGAAATGTCATGCCAAAGATCTTGAGTTCAATCCCAGCTTGTGCCATCTAAAGTTTCTTCCACGGGTTCTGCTTTTGTGAAGAATTGACAAATCTTGCAAGAGTAATTCTTGTCATGACAAGTGCTTTCTCAAATCAGCCGTTCAGATTCGGCTTAAAACTCAAGGTCCCTTCCATTTCTGACAACAGTACTCGCACACAGGAATGGTTGAGAGTTGTAAGTCACTAGGCTCCTGTTGCGTCACCTAATTTATTAATTTGTAATCAAATTGCATTTTCAAATAGATTTTGAAGCCCTAAGTTCTAATACGACTTCAACATTACTCTAACTTAAGGTTTTTGAGATCCTACTTTTTAAAATTGGAAAAAAAAACACATGTAATGCTTTTTGAGGCTATCTTAATTCATGAAATAGCTTATTTTCAAATAAAATTGTTGATGGTTTTGGGGTCTATAATTCCTTTCTTCAATATTTAGTAAAAATATTTAAAGTATTTGACACAATTTTCGAAAAGTAAGGTGTGATTTAAACTGTTTGAAACAAATCTTCAAGAAACGCTGAATTATTTGTACTTAGACGGTTTTCAACAGAAAATGGAAAAACAGTTTGAAAGTAAATTTTGTCTTGTAACGGATGCATCATCTAAAGAATTCTATTACATCAAGTTTTTTATGTATATTAACACTAAACATACCATAACGGGTCAAATGACCCATTTTGAACTTTTGCATTGAAAATGCACGTATCATTTTATTGCGTTTGCACATTTGACTTCATGACTTTTTCTAAGTAATTAATGTACAGTTGTTATAAAAATATTTTTGTTTTGTTTTGTTTATTCTGAGTAATCCTTTTTGTATACCGATATCTACCTTAACAGGTCATTTGACCCGCTATGGTAGAAATAGGTATATTTATGTCTTGGTATGATTAGTGTTAAAAAATACGAAAATATTGTTAGAAAAAGTTATTTTAGAAAAGTAAGCTAAATGAGCTTGTACTTAAAGTCGATTATAGACTTTGTAATCAGCACTAGTCAAATTAACTCCAAAACCTATTTTTCAAAATTATTAAAGAAGGTTTGCTCAAAACTTCATGTAGATTTAAATAAGGACCTTTACTCTTTTAACAATTTTCAGAAACTAAGTAAGATACTATAAAATTATTCAAACTGCGTCTTGAAGAAAAAGATTTGTTCTTTGCAAAATCATTATACAATTTATTGTCAAGGGATATGTTTTGCTTGAACTTAGCCTTAAAAAACATGATTTTAGTTGAGTTTAGCATTTATAATTTAAAAACCTGACGTGATAAAAACATTTAAAAGAGATTCGAATTCAGAGCAACTAAATTCTTTAAAAATGTATTGTTTTGTTTGTGATAGAAATAAAAACGTAATTTTTTCGACCAGTGTAATCATTATAAGCGAATAAATGAGCATTTTTTTGCCTACAACTAATAAGTATTTTTCTAAAATTAAATGTATCCTAAGCTTACAATATCATTATAAATTTAAATATAGTAATATCTCATTATTTGACCTAGGTAGTCTTGACGTAGCATGATTGGAAGGGGAAAGTATCTTCTTGTTTTTAATATATTTTGTTGGCCATTCTAAGTTAAAATAATTATTCAGTAATCAAAACTCGCTTTAAACAGAAAAAAAAACATTAAAAATTAATTGTGTTACATATTTGCATTCAAAAGTATCTGTGTTCCTTTTAATGAATAAAATAAATTAAAGCATCATGAAAATAAAGCATTCCCTTAACTTTTCCGTATTTTCTCGAACTTAAAACAACTTACCGTAGAAACCTAAAAAAGTTACAATTTTCCTTAATTAAAATTAAAACGTTCACCTGATGTACATTCGTACGATGAAATTATTCGTTTTCTAAGGAATACTATAATGAATACCTTCAACGCAGCGCAACTAGATTTATCTCTACGCTTTTAAGGACACGTTAAAATGACATATACATCCTGAAGCATTCTTGGAGAAAAAATAAAAAAAAGAATCTTCTTTTGGTTTCAACAATGTTGCACTTTATTTGGGCACTTCTGGCACACATTATTTTCCGTCTTTGAAAACAAAAAAAAAACAACACGACGACGAAGTACCCGTCATCAGTTTCGTCCTCCTTCGTCGCCGCCATTGAAACGAAATGAATTCCTAGAAATACTTTGCATTTTCTTAAGTTTATCGTTATTTTGTTTGATTCTTTTTTTTCTTTTTGCTTTGTTTTTTGAACCAGTATTTTGTTTCTGTTCTCTTTTCCTGACAATGAAAGAATGAAAAATATAAAGTTTCAGACATCACCGCCAAATGAAGAATCTAATTTATCATTGTCCTGGGCAAGGCATTATTTTTTTCCCTTCCCATAGCCCCTCTCGTATGCAAGGATATCAAAAGGATATCCCCAAATGGACCCTGTTTCTGTTTAAGTGTCTTTCTACTTATTGTTTCTTTTTTTGACTGGTGTGAAATGTTTTTGTTTTTTTGTTTTCTTTATTTTCATATTGGTTTTCATAGCACTTGGAACATTATTTGCATTATACATATGTATGTGTATATGGAGGTATATGTTTTTTAAAATGAAAGGACTCCTCTTAGACCACATAAATTAAAAACATTTTTCAAACAAAATTCTCATCACAATATTATTTGCTTCCACTTCCTCTTCCGCTTCGCTTTTGTTTTGTGCGGTATGCCATTCCATCAACTTAAAACAAATAATATAATGTAGTTTGAGGAGGGGGTTGGGGGGTGGGGTGGCGAATGTGGTTTATTTCCTGATGGATAGGGGTAGGTTTACAAATTCTTTGCCTTTTATCACATTTAGTGTGAAACTTAGCTAAAGCAATGGCCATTATTGTGGTCATAGTGGTGGCAGATGAGGTATTATAATAGATTAAAAACTATTTTTCGATTTTTCAATTTTATGGCTTGAGTTTACAAAAAAGTCATTTTTGAGTTATTTCAACATTCTAACACAAAAACTATTAAATAATGAGTTTTAATATTTTCACGCAATCAATAACTATGAAAATAAAAAAGGAAAACTTATTTATAAACTTTATTGGAATACCTTCATACAATTGGTTTGTAGAATTCGTAGAATATGTAAAACATTTTATTTTGACACTCCTTGTTTCAAAAATTAAATAATCCTTTCTATACGAACTCGTATTAATGGAACAATGTCGTTTTACGTAAAATTTGTGGGATCCCATATTCGACTTAAATATTGTACAATGGTTAAATGAAACAAACTTTTAACATACTTCGCATTGTCTTGAGAATATTTTTGTCTTATGCAAGTATGTACATATAAACTTGAGCATTGGTACGACTGATTTTGTCGTAAAGTTCAGGTTATCTATAGAACATACAAAAATACATTAAATCGACATAAATAAAACTATAGCTTGTATATTGGTAGCACCATTTTATTTTGCACTGTATTTGTCTACCTGAATCCTGGATGCCTTAAGTATCTTGAAACGCATTAAAAGGCACTGAAACTGAACTAATGAAATTAAAGTCTGCTTATATCTTTATTAGTACTGACTACTATGGATCCACTTTTTAAGCCACATCAGTGACCATAAGATCTTTTTCTTTACAGGAAGGACATCATCGTCGTCGGTCCAAACATTAAAATAAATAAATAAGTTTGAACATTTCTAAAAATTTGAATTTTTAAGATATATATATATGCCGGAATTCAAAAAATGTCCGGCTGCTAAAGATTATTGGCAAAAGGAGACTTCGTATTTTTCTTTAATAAAAGTCAAGTGCCTCCACAGTTATTTCTATCGCACAGTACTATATGCTTTTTATTACATTTTCCATGACCAATTTGCGCATGATTTAGCTGTTATATTCGTCTAAAGCTTGAGTATAATTCTCATCTTTGGGTTGGTGCTCCTGCAACTTACTTAAGTCTCTTTGACAATATAGAATGAAGGAATTTCAATTGATTGGTTGTTGAAACATTGAAGTCAATTGAACACCTTCGTAAAGTTTTATAGCTTACCCTTTTTACCGTCCAACTTTCAGCTTGCCTATGCATAAGCGGATCGTTTCGGACGACCCCATCTGCGGCACTGGACACCCTTATCTATTTAACACCTCTGAATATATTTAAAAAACAAATAGCTGCAAGCTCTGCTTTTCGCCTCAAAACCTAATTGCAGTTGGTTAACAACAACATTGGCCAATCCGTAATTCTTAATTATTTAGAATCAATTCCAAAGCACACATACTAAACAACCATCTCCCAACTAACTGCAATTCGACAGAAACTTCTAGATTTCTATACCTATAGGGTATTCCTGGAAGACGAGTCAATCCCCTTTAACATAGATTGGTCAAAAACATATGAAGGGGTTGGTGGAGGTGTGTACTCTGAACGACTGAAATTATGTCTCTCATTCCGCCTTTCCAATCATTGTAGCCTGTTCCAAGCGGAACTTTTGGCGATAAAAGAAGTCTTGTCTTGGCTTGAAGAAAACTTGATATCAACACCTGACATCCGTATTTTCTAAGATAGTCAGACAGCTATCAAATCTCTGGACTCTGTCTCTACAGATTCTATAACAGTCCATAACTGACCAGTCATCTCTAATATTGACTTGCCACGTTCTGTCTTGCCACGTTCTGTCTTACCCAACACTGCAATATTTAGGATGAAATGTGCACTGAGACCTCCCTTTTCACTTTCCAAATAAAAAGAGTAACAAAAACTATCTCCTTGTATTTATTTTCAAATGAGATAAGAGAGATAAGAAGACAGGTTCATGAAACGACAAATGCCCAATAGCGAGTTTTTCGATACTGGTCGACAGGGTTTTCTTACTGGTAATTTCAATTACGACTTCAAAATTATTGTATCACGTCTGGTTTTTGAGATATTAGTTTTTAAAATTTGAAAAAACACGTATACTATAAGGCTTTTTGAGGCAATCTAAATTTATGAAGCGCTTTTTTTTAATAAAATTCGTGATAGTTTTCCAAATCTGTACTCCTTTGCTTCAATATTCAGTTAAAATATAATATTCGAAAAATCTTCATAAGTTGTAAGATCTCACTTGTCTTACAAAAATCCGAAGAAACACTAAGCCATTTATGCAAAAGGCGATTTCAACAGAAAAAGGCAAAACGTTTTTGAAATAAGTTTTGCTCTTGTAAAGAATCTGTTGTCTAAACAATACATTTTTTTTTTTTTTTTTTATTTTATCAAAATCTTAAGGCTAAGTTAAGGCTAGACAAAAATTCTTAAAAAAACTAGCTTACATTTCAAAAACTTAAAAAAATATCTTACTGGCCCTATGCGGGTGCTCTAAGTTAATCCATTATCTTATATCTACTGCCTTTCGGCCTAAGAACAATTTTAATACTAAATAACAAGAACTTAATCTAAAACCAAGAAAATTTAAAAAAAAACTTGGTATCTTTATCATTATTTTTTATTTTATATAAAACTTAAAAAAAAAACCGAAACCCATTATAATACTTAAGCTACTTAAAACTAACCAAAACCAATAATACTACTTAAAAATACTTAAAACTACTTAAAACTACTTAAAACTACTTAAAACTGCTTAAAAACTACTTAAAAACTAGGACAGCCACAGTAAGCTTTTCTTTTTTTTTGTGTTTTTTTTTGTTTTTTGTGTTTTTTTTTTTTTATATAATTTTTTTTGGTGCCACCCTGACTGTCCCTAACCTAATCCTTAAACCTATGTAAGCCGGCCAAGACCAAACGCCCTAGACAACTTTAAATGACATTCTCAATTTGAAGCCACCAAAACTGGTTTTCCTGCCTCACCCTATCTCTTCGGTCCCTATCGGAAACAGTCCTACTGAACCGAAGGCACTCGGCTCCGTCCAGTGCGAGGACGTCTCGACTGTAAAGGAGTCGCCTATCTACAGTTTTACGGCTGACGTGGTAGATAAGCGGAACCGCCTCCCTATCCTGTATCAGCCCTCGATTGTCTAAATAGAAAAAGCTTCGGGCGGAATGTTGCCACTTAAACGTGCGGAACCGCCTCCCTATCCTGTATCAGCCCTCGATTGTTAAATAGAGAAAAGCTTCGGGCGGAATGTTGCCACTTAAACGTGCACTTTCGTAGTACTCATTGTTGGGGTAGTAAGCCCCAAAAATTAAGCTGTTAGTCGACGACATCGCTCTCGCAATGTGACCCCTACCAAGCTTCAGCAAGAAATTATCTATTCTGTTTATGTTGGCTCTGTTGTATAGAACCTGGTTGGAATAGTAATGTTTGTACTCCGACTCTGGTGTTCTGTGTAATCCAAGGCAACGTCGCAGACATTGTCTCTCAAACACCCGAATCTTTTCCATTTGAGATGGAGCAACGTTGAACCATACCGGGCACCCATAGGCAATCATCGGCCGGATAAGGGCCATGTAGCAAATCACCTTCACCCTGCTGTCAAGACGGCTGCTAAAAAACAACCATTTTGTCAGGGCAAAGGCTCCCCTAGCTCTGGCCAGAGCAGCACTCATATGTCTGTCGAAATACAAGTACTGATCCAACCAGATGCCAAGGTACTTTACTACACTTTTATTCGCCAGTGGCTGTCGATTTGGTCCAACGATCACTAGATTTTTCCAGTTCTTTCTCGTATCCCTTGAGGCTCCATACAGCGGAGTCCTGAACAGAATAGTTTCGCATTTCTGAATGTTGATTTTCAACTTCCAGTCATCGCAATATTGCTGAATCTTGTCGAAGTCACCCTGCAAAAGGATCTTGATAACCTCAATTTTTGGGGCCGTTCTGTACGCAATTAGGTCGTCGGCGTACGCTATTGCCTGAGTCAGACTTGCACTAAACAATAAATTATAATATGTAGATGTACACTAACGGTCATAGTCATAAGGTTAGAAGCAGGCATTTTCGAAAAGTAAAATTGATATTTCTCCAGTTACATGATGGATTAGAAAAAAACAACTATGGTAAATGAGGGACTAATTTGTTGATAACAAAATATAAAATTTGGGTATAGGAAAAATTAAGCTTACGACACTTTTATGACATATTGTTAATTGAGTCAAGATTATGCGAAAATAAATCGGGTCATTAGATTAGAAACAGTGAATAAATCGACGTTGTTTTGTGAAGTGCATACATTTTTTTTTTCGGAAAAACGGTAAAATTTATAAATGAATTGTTCTTGATTGAGTGTTAACAGAAATGGGCCACAAAAAATGTGGAGGAAAGGGCAAGAATAGATGTTTATTGCTCTAAAGGTCTTTAATGCTTTGCTATAGCCCGAAAAAAAAATTGAAGTGATTATTATGTCAGCAATTATTTAAAAAAACCACCGTCTTACTCGAAAAATTATAAAAAAAACACTTCCTCTGCCTTAAGACTTCGCGAAACGCGAAGCATCCTTAGAATAGCGTCAAATTCAGCTTTATGACAGCTAAAACTAGGTAGAAAGCTAATGTTAAGGCCAGCTTATCCACTGTTAAATGCAAGATTCGATGCTTGTGTTTCGAGAAATATCACATGAGCTGGGATGTGCAAAATGGAATGACCACAAATCAATAGCGGAAGGTTATTTTTTTCCGACGAAATATTTAACTTAGATGGGCCAGATGGTTATAATTATTCTCTCCATCACCTGAGGAAACAGTAGTGATTTTTAAACCGTCAATAAATCAAAAAAGGAGGTGTTATCCTTATCGTCTGGGGCTCAATTTGTTTGTGTGGCGTAATAGACTTGGTAGTCCAAGATACCAAATGACTAGGAAAACATACAAAACCTTCCTGGTATTCCCCAATATTACGAATATTTTTGGGCCAATTCCATGGATTGTTCAGCAGGAAAACGTTCCCATTCACACAGACCGAAAGGTAAAATCCCTTATTGCAAACCAAAACTTCCTCTTGAGGAAAGCAATACGGTGACGAGGAAGCGCTAATTCATGGTATCAAATTGGCCTGGAGTGAGATTTCTTTGGTGTACTTGGAATCTCTTTATAAATCCTTAAAAAGGTAGAATTTTTGAAGTTATTTTGAAGGCTGGTGGTAGCACACATTATTAAAAACCTAATGAAAACTAAAAAACATAACAAAATACAAATATTTGCATTTTATTTCCATTTATTTCATGTGCTTATAATCTAATGACCCGATTTATTTTCGCATATTCTTGACTCAATTAACAATTTGTCATAAAAGTTACATTAGCCAAATCTCTCCTTTACCCAAATTTTATATTTTGTTGTTAACAAAATAGTCCCTCATTTACCATAGTTGTTTTTTCTAATCCATCATGTTACGGGAGAAATGACAATTTTACTGCTCGAAAATGCCTGCTTCTAACCTTATGACCGGCAGTGTATATCAAATTTTTTAAATATGTATGTATGTTCAAAAATATAAAAATAATGTTTTTAGAACTTGAGCAAACAGTTAAAATTATAGTTTGGATTGGAAATCAACAATTAAAATTAACTCAAAAACGTAGGTATTTTTCAAAACTATGAAATTGTAAAATTCAATGATTGCTCAAAGCTGCACAAAGAGTCAAGTAAAGACTCTTAACTAATAAGAATTTTCAGAAACGAAGTAGGATACTAAAATGATTTAAATTATATCTAGATAAGAAAGTTTTGTTCTTTGAAAATTCCCCATAAAATGTATTGTTAAGAGATATTTTGAGTTTTAACTTACCCTTAAAATCCCGGTTTTTGGTTATTTTAAGCATTAAGGACACATTGATCCTTGCTTTGTTTTTTTTTGACAGAAAAATAAGGTTATTTTGTCGACTAGTGGTACATGTATGTATATTAAAAAATATTCAGACAGTAATTCTAAATTTCCACTGTTACCAATGAATTGAAGTATCATTTTCTATGTGAATGTTCTGCTCATGGCCGAAAAAAAAACTGTTTGGAAAAGAGTTATTAAGTGAGAAGACAATCCTCTCATAAATATTTTGGATTCTATTTCAAACTAAAAACGTTTCGGTGCCTTAATTACTCACATCCCAACCAATTCTTGATGTATCTGGAATATATCTAAGAAACTTTATAAAAGGAAAAAGGATGAAGACCACTTATTTTTTTTAAAATATCCTAATAGATTTTTGCAAAGTGCTAAAAACTGTTAGAAGTTCTAAAATAAGTCAAAAAGTACCAAATTTGTACAATGGCACAGTGTTATTAAATAAGGTCAAATGTAACCAATAATTCCAAAATTAGTAAAGCTAGTTTTAAACTACAAGTTATTCTTCAGTATAAGCCCTACGTCATGTTAAATTTAACTGTAGGTCTTTAAGTACCTTGTAAAACCCTCATGATAAAATAAAAATTGAAAAATAATTAATTTCCGAAAACAATAAATTTTACTTTCATAAAAATCAATGCCCATAAATAATCACTAGTTTGAATTGAAAATGAATACTTAAAGAAACAAATACTTCTGTATGTAAATAAAACCAATAAAATGTGTCTCCACAGCAACATAAACTACATCCTTAATTTAATTCAAACGTTAAATATACAGAAGGCTTCTTTTTTATTTGTTTTGTTAAATAGGCAGCCATTAATAAAATAAAATATAAATCCAATCAAGAAATAGAAAAATAAGTGCATAGCAATCTTAACAAGAAGATATTGCAAGTAAGAAGAAGAAAAAGAAGAAGAAATCCTTAAAACAGAAATACATTTTATTTCAACAAATTAGGAATACAAGTAGACACCATCAATTCCAATTGATCTGTGCTAACGAAGTTAATTCACTTTATCCCCAATGAATGATCCTTTCGGCTGGAAGAAGAAGTAAAAGAAGAACAAGATGAAAATTCCTTTCGTTCGTCCTTCTTCCATCGTTGAATTGCAAATAAACACACACATTTATTTCTTCGTAAAACTGTTATTCCACCACATCAACCATATCTATGAGTATACTATAATATGTATATACTGTACCGCCATCATACTGCTGAGGCACCGTTATTATACCCAAAGCCACACACACCATCCCCATCCCCATCCCCATATCCATCTTCCTTCCCTCTCAAATCATCTATCACGCAGCCAGTGCAAGACTTTTACGATGATTGGAATTGATGCTGAATAAATTGAAGTAACTGATTTACACAGGAAATCACTTTATTAAAATAAAAAGACCATGCTGTTCCTTGGAGGCGAGCTCAACACAAAAACGAAAAAATAAAATAAATCCAGGAAATCTTCTGTTTCGAAATGGGAGGTTGGCTTAAGGGTAATAGCGAACACCGAATACGACATCTATCAGAGGACAAAACGAATGATTGTCTGAAAAGGTACGAGTATATGGGTGGTGACGGTCGGTGGTGTTTGGGCTTTCAACGTTAAGATTGTGAAGCCTTCTCGCACCATGTTGTTTATGGCCCCATCAGCAATCACAGATCGAACAAAAAATTTCTATAGGTTTATGAATATGTAAGAAAAATTGAGCGATTTTTTTCCAAGTTAAGTGCGAGTAAACGATGACAAAAACAACAACAACAACAAAACGTTTTATTTGTTTCCAGACGGGCACCAGGAGCAGGACTATAAGAGGCACACGTTAACTCAAACAAACAAACAAACAAAAATACCTCTGCACAAACATTTTATTTTTAATGCAGTGCGCATTTTATGGGTGATGGTTAAGGGAGGAAAAGGGGGTAAAGTGGAATATGGGGATTGGGGAATCCTCTGCGACAAAGAAGACAAATACGTTACTCACGTCGTCGCATATGTACATTAGGGTGGAGCTTCAATACTGTTTCCTATTTTCATTGTCAAAAAACGCTCTATATCTGCCCGTAAAATAATAACATATTTCTGTTTCTTAACATTCTACCACGACTCCGAGATAAGCTTTATGGAGAAATGTACTTAATTTTTGCTGCTGACAAACTTTTGTCTACAAAAAGAAAGATAGCTTAATTTCCTGTCAAACGTATACATTTCTTACTTTTCCGTACTATAAGTCGTTCTTGAGATATTTTTAAAGGTACAATAAGCACATGACTTAAAATATTCCTTATAAATTCTATATCTAAAACCTTTTTTGTGTCCCTTGATGAGAATATCAGTTGATGAGGAAGGAATGTTTAACCTTACTGCCAATTTCTTGACAAAGGTCTAACAAAAAATAAAAACTCGATCGAATAATTCTGTATGGAACTTCATTTTTAAAATATTTATAACTCGAGCATTTTTTTACATCTAATCATATCTTTAGAACTCTTTTTAAAATCATTTTTTAATTTAAAGGAATTTTAGATCCTGGTTGAAAGGAAGGAAAATTTGCTAAATCTGTCAGTTTTAGTTGGAGAGGGAATTTATTTTAGGATTTGGATTTTATATTCTCAATTTTATTTGAAATAAAAATTGTGTGTTTCGTCTAAAATTTGTGTTATTTAAAATTATTCTTTTTTGATAAATGCCATACGTACATATGTACATATATTTGTGTTGCACTGAACATCTTACTTGAATAAAGATGAAAACAAATTTGTTTCGAGTCCTGAAATTTCTTAAATTTAAATTAGATTTTGAATTATAATATTCAAAAGTTTCAAGAAATCGTGTGTTCCGAAGATTCAACCCAAAAGATTAATATTGATAAAAGTTTAGTGTTTTTAAAAAAATATTTCTTCAAAAACGGCCGTCTTGTCTTCTGCAAACGGATATATTTACACTTTTATCTGCTGGCCATGGGAATATTGTTTTTTTTTTAATTGGATGTTACTTTTCGACATAATTTAAAAACCTCTTATAGTCATTGTCATTATAAACACTAACATGTATACTTTGATATAAAAATATAAAACATTAAAATAAAGCCCACGAAAAGTAAATAATTTAATGGGTTGGTTATGTAAATTTTACACTTTAAAAATCTGCCAGCGCCCACAACATTTTACATTATGCAGCTCCTATCTATGATTTTTTTGACAAACCGTCCATATTTATGTATTTTCTAATAATATTTTATAATTCTTCACTTAAAAATCCTTGTGGTCTTAAATTTAATCCTTAACCGGAGTTTCGGAAGTGAAAACATTGCTGAACCGAATTTTAATATCCTAGATCCCTAAATTTGAGGGCCTAATAAATCAAAGTTCTATCTCAAACTGAAATCTAAATCAGAGTTCTAGCGCTTGAAAATTCAAAGAAGAAATGAGTTAGAACACAATCGAGTTCTAATTTATCAATAAACCGAATTTTAGGGACTAGCAGCTAGGTTCTAAATTTCACTTTCGCTCGAAATGAAATTGAAATCGTTTTAAAATATAAATTCGAGTTCTGAAATTCACTTTTATTGATATGGGTTTAATTTTGTTTGCAACTCAAGGCGAAGTGTATTTTAGTGTAATTACTTACTTACTTACTTAAGGTGGCGCTACAGTTCGGGGCTGGGCCTCAACCAACAAACGTCTCCTGCCAGCTCGGTCCCTAGCTATCTGTGTTCAGTTTCGCACTCCAAGTTGGTTGAGATCTTCACCCACCTGCGTGCGCCACCTGATTTGCGGTCTTCCCTTATTGCACCGTCCGTCGGGATTGGATTTCTTAGACCTTCCAGGCTGGAGTGTTGATGTCCATTCGTTCTACATGACCCAGCGATCTAAGTCGTTGGACTTTAATTCTGTTAACTAGGTCAGTGTCACTGTACAGCCCGTTAAGTTCATCGTTATATCTTCTCCTCCATTCTCCATCTATGCAGACGGGACCTTAAATAAGCATCCTAAGACGCTCTCATCTTTCTTGGACAGGGTCCAGTCCTCAGCGCCATTTCGTGTTCTAAATTTCGATATTTGGGATGTTCAAGTGATTTGAATTCGACTAGAGTAAGTTGGTGTGATTTGCATTCGACAAATGAAAATTGTTTAAAAACAGTAGTATTTTCATTTAAGGAAGGTGAGAAGTTGTAGATTCTACTTCGTAGTTAATTAAACGGACCAAACATTTAAAATGATTTTTCAGATCGCCAAATGTCTTCTTCATAACATTTCGATTAAAACAATGTTCTTTTAAGAACTGACACAGTAAAAACTAAGGTTCGCCACCAGAGTTTTTTTTCAAACTATTTTATCGGAAACTTCTTATCACAATGCAAATAAAAATCAATAATATTTTATGTTTACTTTATTAAAAAGCACAGAACAAATCAAAATTACGAGAATTTATCCAAATTATGACAATCAACTGAATTATTTATTGACTGAAGTCATGTATGTCAGCTGCTTTAATTTCACTTAAAGTGATTTCGAAAAGTATTCTAAGTTATGAAATCGATCGAGTGGTAGAACCCTGAAAACAATTTCACTCGATTTTCAATTTAGATTCCGATTTTGTTTCACTCGATTTTGGGAACCTAGCTGTAGAACTTTGTCAAGAAATTGGCCGTTAGTTATTCAATACTAATAACTTCAAACAAAAACAAGAGCGTGAAAATGAAAAAATCACTGAAACTTCCTCCATTTTCATAACTGATACGGACAGCCAGTAAAATCGGTTACATCTTCCAAATTTATCAAAAGTTTGTAATGAATACTGCATCTCAGATCAGTCAACTGCAGCAATGGTGAGTGCGGTCTTAGAAGATATTGGCCTAGGTATTGCAATGAATATCTAAAACTAAAAAGTAAACTTTTTAGAGCCCGCAAACGATAATCTCAACTTTTCAAAACTCAAGAAACTCTTTCGAAAATTAAAAGCATTTGATCCGTTGGAAGAATTGACAAGACATTAGTTTGTGAAAAAGCAGGCAACCGTGTTCACAGAGTGACTAAAGTAATAGAACCTATTTTAATACTTACAGAACTGGATACAAAATACCTTTTTCATTTAACACCATTTTCCAGAATATGAGAAACTATATCAAATTCGATATATTTCTTCTTTTTGGACAGTAATCTAAACTCAAGAAAACCTTGCATTATCCATTATTATCCAAATCCATCCATTATTATCCAAATACTGATTATCCATCATTCTAATGATAATGACTTATCACTACAAAATTAAGTATGGGTCTACATTAGGAACTCAGTTTTGTTCGAGGTCCATTGGAAAAGTGTTGTAAAATTTAATCGATTTTCACGCAAAATATTGAGTCTGGAAAAACATTCTACATTCGCGCAGTGCGGCTAAAAAAAGAATTCCTGTACTTAACAGTACGTCCAACATTTGGCTCAAAGCTAAACTGATGAGCATTCCTAGAAGTACGGGTATTACGGTTGAATTGTTTTAGGGGAGGAATGCAACTGGCAATTATTTCAAGAGATCTTTGCTTTCTTTTCAATTCTATCCAAACTCTCAATATGTATATAGTTGGCATCATTGAGTTATTGAAGCATTAAATTTTTTAATTGGAAAATGCTTTCAAGATCAGAATTTAAAGAAGTTTTCATACGCTGCCGTTGATACTCCACATCCGAAAAACAAGGATGAGAATCTAAAAACAAATACAAAAAGCTAAGGGTACTATCATCAACGAAACAATTTATAAGGTTAGAAGTTTCAGACAAAAGATCATTTACAAAAATAAGGAAGAGCGTCGGAGACAAAACGGAGCCCCGGGGCACATAAGCGTTTATGTTGTGGATATTAGATATGAACCCGTCCAATACATCTTGAATTGAACGGTCAGGAAGGAGATTCATCAAATCCAAATGCACGCATTTTCGATAAGAGTCTTGATGCCTAACTCTATCAAATACTTTTGAAATATCAAGTGAAATAATCTTACTTTCTCCAAAACAATGTGAAGTTTTGTTTCACTGTTCGGTGAGATAAACCATGAGATCACCAATGGATCTATTGCTACGAAAGCCATACTGCTGGTCGTTAAGAAGTTTTCGTTCTCCAATATATTTCTTAAGCTAAAAATTGATCAGCGTTTCCATAATACATCAGAATTGTATCTAATAGAATGCAATGTTTTGGAAATGCAATCATAATACATTTTTTATTGAATTGAACTTAAAGACTGCATTCATAAATTTCTCCTTAAGATTGGGATATTGAACCTTCATGCATTCTTTGCATTCACTTGAAGCCTTGTCAGTGAATAAAAATACTTCAAGGAATCTAAAGAATTCAAGTGAATGCAAAGAATCCATGAAGTGTCAAAAATTGCAATCAATTGATTGCCGTCAAATAATTGGAAAAAAATTAATCCAGTCTTTTTACGGTCAAATGATTGGCGATTGCATAATGTGAAGTCATAAAAGACTGCATTCCCAAAAGATTAAATTCTTTTAAAAGTCCGACTTCTACACTGCCAGAACTGAATTTGGTTTATTATTAATTAAAAAATGATATAACATAAACTTTTCTATATTCTTGTGGTCTTTATTTAACTTATTAAAATGCAACAAAAATGGAAGCTTTTAAAACGTATGCAATATAGCATCCTTTACTTTTTCTGCATTTATTGACGCTCCACCCTAACGTACATTTGTATGTACATATTTTGTAGAACGTATAACACTATACAAATAATATACATCCCCAAGGCGTGTGTCATATACTGATTCAATATGTTATTTGCTTGTTGGAAATTTAAATCAGAGGATTTCTGTAACACTCTGTCACACATCAGGCTTACGACTTTACAATCTACATTTTTCTACAATGCCTTGTTTCTTGTTTCGTTACTTTTTCTTTTCTTTTTTTTTAGCTACATAGCTACTCGTATACAATAAAATTGAAAATGTTTTTTGGAATATATTTTATACCCGTCCCGTTACGTATATCTACTCTACATATTATGTATAGAACGGGTTGGGGAGATGGGTTAAGGGAGAGGGTGAAATGGCAAAAGTTAAATATACGTAAATACGAAAAAATTCACACTTGGTTGTGTTTGGTTCGTTTAAATCCATACAATTGATATTTTTTTTTTCTCTGCAGTCTTTTTGTCGTATAAATTGTTAAAATGTCTTAAACCTTTTCCCATTTAATTTAATGGCATTGTCGTTGACTTAAGGAATTTAAGCTCAGCAGTCATTTACGTTTTCCATTTTAAATACAAAATACTTTTATCTACAATATGTTTTCCTTATGGAAAATCAAAAGCAATTCAGAGCCGCAGCGTTGCCATATATGGGATAGGGTAGGGATATTAGCCTTTTAGAAGAAACTTCACCCTGTTTTAATAAACATTATATATTTTAAGATTTTAAGTACTTACTACAGTAATTGACTGACTGCAAGGTATTTTGCTTTTCTAAAAACGAGTCGTAGACACTTAATGATATGACCTGACCAGAGTGTTAAACAATATTATTCTGTTAGTAGACGAAGCCGTATACCGTTCATACAAATTTCTAGCCACAAAAGTTAACACTACTAAAGTCGCCATGACCACTTGTAAATTTCACGTTGATACAAATTTGTTGTTAATACTGAAAGTTTTAACATTTAGCCATTCTCTATCCAGATAATTGTATCCCATTTTCCGCACAGTGAGATCGTTGTTACGGGCGATTTCAATGTACACAATTCTTCGTGGCTGCGCTATTCTGGTCAGTCAACACCCGAAGGAAGGTATGTCGAGATTTTTGCTGAGTTAAACTACCTGACTCAGTTAGTTGACGAGCCAACTCGGATTCCTGACGTTGCAGGTCAGGCCGCCAACACTCTAGACTTGTTTCTTAACTCTGATCCTAATAAATATGCGATTAGTGATCAGACCATCGTGTCATATCTGCTAATTTCTCATGCCAAAAAAACCCCAGTTAAAGAGAAAAACCCTTCGAGAACCGTATGGCAATATGAGAAAGCCATCTGGAACGGTCACAACGACTTCTTCAGGAACTTTAACTGGTCACTATGCTTCCTCGATAGTGGCGTGGATTCCAGCGCAGATATAATTACAAACTTAATTCTTTGTGGAATGAGAAATTTTATCCAGAATAGGGTAAAATCTATCAAACCTAGGGAAAACTCATGGCTTGATTCGAGTTTTAAAGAGGTTATTAGGATCAAAGATGTAAGTTTCCGGATTAATAAAGCCAACCCAACTGAGGAAAACCGGAATAAGTTCAAAAAAGCTAGAAAGACTTGTAACGGACATATTCGACGCATTAAATTTTTGTATGCCCACAAATTACGGCAAAAAATACTACAATGTCCTAAAGGTAGTACAAAATTCTGTTCATTTGTATAAAATGTGCGCAACACTACGTCATCGTCAGTTCTTATGCTCGTTTCCAATGACACTCCTTTTGTAAGCTCGATTAATAAAGCCAATTTGCTTGCAGCACATTTTGCTGTTGATTCGATGCTGCCAATGAGTGACATGACTCCTCCTGTACTTGAAAGCGTAAACTATTCTATGGGACGAATCTTCTTTCGCACCCGTTCAGTTTACTAGAGTCCTTAAAAATCTTGACATTCACAAATCTGCTGGCCGGATAGTATCCCCGCTATTGTTCTGAAGAGGTGTTCTTCAACGCTTGCAAAACCACTGCGTTAGCTTTTCCATCTGTCCTATTCTACTACTCTCTTTCCGAGTGGATGGAAACCTGCATTTGTCTAGCCTGTACCTAAAAAAGGCGAATCCTCCTCTCCTTCTAACTATCGTCTAATTGCACTTACGTCCCTTCTTCACAAGGTCATGGAAACGCTTAAGAAATATCTTGAAGAACGGAAGCTTCTTAATGGCCGGCAGTATGGCTTTCGTTGCAATAGGTCCACTGGTGATTTTATGGCTTATCTCACTGAACAGTAGAACTTAGAACAAATCTTTACATCATTTTGGAGAAAGTAAGATTATTACCCATGGTATTTTAAAGGCATTTGATAGAGTTTGGCATCAAGCTCTCTTATCGAAAATGCGTGCATATGGTATTGATGAATCTCTTCTTTGTTGGGTTAGAAATTACCTTTCGGACAGTTCAATTCAAGTAGTATTGTAAGTGTTCAAATCTGATATCCACAAAATAAACGCTGGTGTGCCCCAGGGCTCCGTTTTGTCTCCGACACTCTTCCTAGTTTTTATAAATGATCAGTCCTAGGTATGTGCATCACAAGCCACTTGTTGTGGAGTGATCACATATGATCACAATGAAGCCAAATATCTTGGTCTGATATTAGACAAAAAATTAAGTTGGAAACCTAATATTCAGGAAAGAGTTAAAAAAGCTACAGTAGCTCTTTTCCTTTGCAAGAAAGCCATTGGAAGCAAATGGGGTTTTCAACCTCGCATAACCTATTGGCTATACACATCGGTCATCCTACCAATACTTATGTACGGGGTTGCAGTATGGTGGACTGCACTGGAGAAAGTCACATACTACGACAAACTCAGCAGCGTCCAACGCACTGCATGTCTCTGCATAAGCGTGGCATTGAGAACCACACCCTCAGCAGCGTTAGACACTCTCCTCCATCTGACACCCCTCGACATCTTCAGCAAACAAGTGGCAGCGAGTACAGCTATAAGACTCAACGCCTCATCTCAATGGACCAACAACAATGTGAGGCACTCCATCATTTTGAACCTCTTCGGTTCTATACTAAAGTTCATAGACTACACTATTCCAAAACCCCAATTTGGAAAAAACTTCCAGGTATCCACTCCATCCTGACATGAATGAGAAGACAAAAGACTCCTGGACGACAAAAGCATTCATTTTTATACAGATGGATCCAAGACATATGAGGGAGTTGGTAGTGGTGTGTACTCAGAAAAGCTTTATTTAAGTATCTCATTCCGCCTCCCTAATCATTGTTGCGTCTTCCAAGCGGAAATTTTGGCGATCAAAGAGGTCCTGGCTTAGAGAAAACGTGATATCAACTTCTGATATCCGCATCTTCTCTGACAGTCAGGCTGCTATTAAATCTCTCGACGCGACGGTATCTCAACCAAATCTCAAACGGCCCTCGATTGTCGATCGTCTCTTATGGAGATGGCGCAGCAATTTAACGTTCACCTTTGTTGGGTGCGGGGCCACAGAGACATCACAGGAAATTGTAGAGGCGATGAACTCGCTAAAAATGGAACCGAAACAGCTTTTGCGATAACAAACTCTAGGTGGCACAATTTACCAACATACGCAGCCACAAAACTCATATGGCCTTCACTGGACCTAAAGCGCTCTAAGAACTTGTTATCTCAAAGCAGACTTCATATTAGCTCCATAAAAGGTGTCCTTACGTTACGGGACACTGTTTTATAGGCAGACACGCAACTTCATCTGGGAGACTACTCTTTTGATAATCCTACTAGCTAAAAAGGATATCAAATATCTTCTTCGCTTTATTAAAAGCTCAAAATGGTTTGACTAGTAAGAAGTAATTCTCTAGATTCATGTGGTATCACAACGGGCCTTTTCTTTTGGCCTAAGTGTGTGGATTCTGTATCCGCAGCCACTTTAACCTAACCTAACCTTTCAGTTCTTGAAATTTTACGGCTGAAAACCATTTTTTTGTTAGTTTTACGATTAAAAAACATTTTCTAATAATAAAATCAACTTTAATACTACAGTACAGAATACATTTTTGAGACATATTTGAGACCAACCATAAAATGTTGCTATAGTTAAAAATCATCACTGAATTTGTTTGAAAGTTTTTTCTGACTTTATTTGTCCTAAAGACATTTCTTCAAAACAATCTTATGGACCTCAGAGAAATGTCTATACTAAGCTGTAGCATTTTTGAAGTCTTTTGAATTTTGTCCATCGTATTTGTAGCTAATTACGTATTCAAACTTTAACTTAAGTTGTTTTAACATAAATACCACCCATTTTAGCTTCTCCCCAAACCAACAAAAAGAAACTCAACTCAATTTCCACATGCATTTTAATAATTCATCCGGATAAATGAAAAGTCATGATGTTGAAGTCTTAATAAGAGGATCAAAAAGTCATCCGTAATCTTCATCCAACTGTATTCTGTTTTCTTTTTAACTTTCTTGTGCTTAGTATTAAAACTCAGTGGTTTGGTTAGGTTCAAAGAATGAGAAGAAGAAATATAAATAAGAAACCTAAAATACAAATTAAACACAATGAAGAAACAATCCTTCATTACATCAACTTGAAATACCTTTTTCTTGCAAATCCAAAATATATCCTGATAATTAAATAACATTGCAAATAGTAACTAGGTAAGGTATAGCTTCACAAGATGGTTTATATGTATACTATACAAAACGAAGAGTCTCTTGGTATATCCGAGGATATCATAGCACAAGAAATACTACCTAACTAACCTTGTTCCTTTCCTTTGGTTATCCTACCTATATGACGAAGAAGTCGACGACGAGGACGATGAAGATGACGATGACGACGACGACGTTTGCAATTTTACCACAAAAAAGGAAATCCGCCGCTGAACTTCCTTCTCTTCCTGTCACTATACCCGCGCTTCTTTAGCAAGCTGAATCTTCTTGGTATATATTGCCTTGTATCTCATTTTTTAAGAACTAGCTATATGAAAGTGTACAGAATCGAAGATGAAAGAAGTACAAAATACAAAAAGAAAAAATGAAATAGAAGAAGAAGTAGAAGTAGAAAAAATAACAGCAGTCAACTTAGAACATGACGATTATATTCCGCTAGTTTGGTCCTCATTCCTTTTAGCATGTGGCTGTGTATACATTTTGATCCTATTATACCGTAGGTCGAGGATTACACTCAAAGGAGCAAAGTCACATCCTCTGCACTACCTCCCACAACGCGAACATACTTGGTAGTAGATATAGCTCGGAATCTAATTCTGATGATGCGGAAGCGCGGCACGGGTCTACCGAGGTTGTGGGTGGTGGTTGGGTGGCAAGGAAGGGCGAAAAGTATCTATATACACTCGTAGTCTCCGTCTTTTGCATTTTATCTCCCAGATGTTCACTATTGCGATAGTCTTTTTTCCCATTCAGTCCTGATTCCAACCTACATTGCTTTTGAAATGCCCTCATTTCTTAAAGCAGGAGCAAGATAGAGAATGAGTTTAAAAAAAAGGACGAGAAAATAAAAGAAAAGTTGACATTGCTTTTCCACGTTCTTTTTTTTTAACTTCACAACTATTCACCTTTTCTTTTAAAAAAAAAAGAAAAAGGAAAAGAAAATGTCCTTCAATTGTACAGAACGACGACGATGATGATGACGACAACGATGTAGTATACTCGTATATTCGTTTTTCCTCCGACCTCATCCTATTTCTACGACACACATTCAGAAATGTGGTTTTGTGATTTCTTTTTTTAATTTTAATTAAAACCTCGAATTCGCTTTGTCGTTTCTTTTTTAAAGTCCTTTTTTGTATGCTGCATTCTTGATGGAAAAAATAATAGATTTAGCTTATCTTAGAAGCGTGTGTCCTTCTGGAGAAATTTTAGCTTTGATGCTGCGAACTGGATATCTGCATGAGACTGGCACGAGGACAACGACAACAACAACAATGACGATTTGTAACCAAAACGATTAGTATGTGATTGTCAATTATTGTTATAGCGAGGTTGTTATATAACCTTAACCTCGCTTTATAGTATGAAAAAGACATAGAATGAAATTGGGGTGGTTTTAACAGTTATTGCATTTGACATTTTGAATGAAACAACGCAACGCTCAGATTATCACTTAATTTATTTAGATGACATTTTCCAAACGCAACGTGGTCGAAAGGATCAAACAAAAAATAAAACGTTCTAAATTGATATGGTTTCAATTTGAAGGTAAAAGCTGTTAATAATAAATTTGGTCCTTAATATAACCATCTATATAAAGAGAATGAATAAGTCACATTTAAATAAAGGTATTTATTCCTGGAATACCATATTATACCTATTTTAAATTCAAAATTATTCTTCGAAAAAGTTTATAGCTTTCAAAAAAATGAATTTAGTCAACCAATTATGGAATAGGAATATTAAATACAAAAATATAAAACGTCTTCAAATGTTATAAGGTACCTTATTCTTACATTTGAAGCCTTTTAACATAAGTCAGTTCAAAAATGATTTACCTTGAAGATTTGAATAAGTTATTCCTTATTGATATCTTTGGTGACCTTTCTAAATTTTGTATTATTTGTATGAGTTTCTTCAATATCAGACTTTTAAAAATAAATTGATTATATTACACACCACTTTCTTGCAAAGAACTTGGCATATTCTTGGAGCACATTACTTTTGACGGTACATTTTTTACTCAGGTTTGTATGCAACAGAAATTTGCTCCTTGTTTAGCGGTTGCGGTTTTTTTGTTTACTAAAGTGCTATATCTTAGAAACTGCTCTTAAAATTGAGCTGCAATTCTGTCAAGTGCATGTTATTGGAGAGCTAAGTAAGTAACACCTGAGTTTGTTCTTATAAAAAGGAATTTTCGATAGAACTTGAGTTTTATTAAGAGGAAAAATTCAAATCCATTAAATTTGGCCATAAACGACATCAGACATTAAGCTGATTTTGAGCTGAATCAGTTTTCGGAATTTGAAAATTTGAACTTGAAAATGGTATACCAAAAACTGGAGAAATCAATTTTTTTCATTAAAAAAGAATTAATTGTTTCCGAAGGGAAGTATTTACGATCACACTAGTCAAAAAGATTTTTATTTGCGACAGATAGGAACTATATTCAAACTCTAGATTATAATCAAACATTACATTACGATGTTAGAGTAGTCGAAAAAAGTTGGTCCCCCGATTCCATAAAGCCCAAATAATTGGGTCAATTGACTTCAAATTTGGAAATTAAGATTTTTTGCCGATTCGCGTCAGGCGTTTTTTTTAACTTAACATAGGAAGTTATTGTAATGGGTCCGATTTGTCAAATTGAAAATTTTGACATTTCTCGATGTTTCAAGATCCCTAGAGTCGAAATAAAAGATTTTTAGAAAGATGTCTGTGCGTGCGTGTGTACGTACGTCCGTACGTTCGCGACGTTTTTTTCGACGTCCATAGCTCAAGAACCAGAAGAGATATTGACTTCAAATACATTTTGTTATACAGATAATAAGACAGAAAGATGCAGAAAGGGCTCTCAAAAAAATTGCGTGGGTGGTTTTTTTACCATAGCAGTTTTAAAAGAAGGTGAAAATTTTGGTTAAACCTAAATATCTCATGAACAAATGACGCTAGAGACGTGATACAAAATAATTATATTTTTGGAAAAAAATCAAATTAACGGGTTTTTTTATAAATCAAAAAAACTGAAAAAAAAAATTTGTCACCTCGAAAATTTTACGACTAAAATATGATTTAATCTCCAAAACAATTTTGTGCAACGAAGAATAATGTTTTTGACATCTGATAAAATTTTGAGAAAAATCGAATTGACAGTTTTTTTTACTTTTCGACTCAAATATATTTTTAAAACTTTGCGATATTGGCTTAAAACTACTTTTATCTTTCAAAAAATATTGTTGTCAATATTCAGTAAAATTTTAAGAAAAATCGAATTGACAGTTTTTTTAAAAAAAATTAAAAACCGAAAAAAAAAATTAACAAAAGTTGGGAAAAATTGATTTTCGATTTAAACATCTTTTCAAAAATTTTAGGTAATGGCTTCTAACTAGTAATTGTAACTTATAAGAAGTATTGTTTTCAACATTAGGAACAATTTTGAAATAAATCGAATTGACAGTTATTTTACAAAAAATTAAAAACCTAAACAAAAATAATTATAAAAGATGGTAAAAATTGATTTTCGACCCAAATATCTTTTCAAAACTTTGATATAATATCTTCTAACTACTTTTTACTTATAAAAAATATTGTTTTCAATATTCGATAAAATTTTGAGAAAAATCGAATTGACAGTTTTTTTTTACAAAAAAAAAACCTAAAAAAAAACAATACTAAAACTTGGTAAACATTTACTTTCGACTCAAATAGCTTTTCAAAAATTACAAATATTGGCTTCAAACTTATTATATTTCACAGAAAATATTGTTTTCGATATTCAGTAATTTTTTTATAAAAATCCAACAGTCCGTTTTTTCATAAAAAAATAAAATCTACAAAAAATAGTACGCAAATTTGTTAAAAATTGAGACAAATCGACAGACGGGATGGGAAGTTATCAGTGGGGTCGCATCCCAGCCTTTTTTTAAATTTATTTTTAGACTAAAAACATACAAATCTCTTCGTCAAAAATTGAAAATTCGAATTTTCCCAAAAACGAACCGATCGATTTTGTTTCAATTTTCTCTAATTTTTCTTTTCTTAATTTGGCTTCTTTTAACAAAAACTAAAATTTTGTATTGCTCCAGAATTATTTTGTTTTTTTTTTTTTTCAAAAAAAATTTCTCAAGAACTAATGAACCGATTTCAATATTTTTTTCTGCAGAACATCTTATACTGTCTCAATAATATTTCATGATCACAAATGTCATCGTTTTTATATTTGATTTTTAAAAAATATTAAACATTTTTTTCGAAATTCGATATCCTAAAAATGTGTCATTGTTTTTTTAACGAAATTGAAATGTTGAACATGTATTAATAAGCTCTAAATAACTGCATGCTAAAAACATTTTTAATCTTAACTTAGAACAAAAAACTAAATTTATTAATTTAAAAAAAAAACGCTCTAACGATTTTTAAATCAAAATTGTGAAAAATTAATTTGATAAAAATATTTGTGAGAAATCAAATGGCATTTAAATTTTTGAAAACAAACTTTTTTTGCTGTTACATTTTTATATCTTAAAATACAGGAAATATTTTCAAACACATTTTTTGGATACAAAAGCAAGTTCGTGCGACCCAGTCGTGCATTTTATTTAACTTGCAATCAGATGATATAAGTTTTTGTAAAGGGTAATTCTTCGTTAGATTTGATTTAAAATCTTATATGAAACACATAAGTACATTGTAATATGAACTTAAAATTTGTATTACTTATTTACTTTTAAAAAACTGATATCATGTAAATTTTGGCCACACCTACGTCTATATACGAATTTAAATTCTGAAAAACCATGGTGGAGAAGTAAAAATGTTAAAATCGTCTCGAATATAAAGTTTTTTACTTTGCAAAAATATCACCAATTTGTTTGTGAACAATTATAATAAATTTCCTAGCCTCAAAAACATCGTATTGCAAAGGGGTATACATATTTCCAAAAACCTGTTGTAATTAAGAAATAATAAGACGAAATTCAAAATTATAGACAACAAAATTAAATGGAAAAGCCTAATAACCTATTTCATATTTTTTTCAAAAATAATGCCCTTTCATAAATTTTCTCATAAGCATTTTTGGCTTCAAAGATTTGCAAGGGTTGCATTTCAAATCAAATAATTCGGTGTGAGTTTGCTGATAGTCATACCTATATTAAAAAAGAAACTGGGATGCGACGATTTGTCTTTTAAGCAAGGTTTGTAATTTTTCGTGTTTTGTTAAAAAAGTTATTAGTTAAATTATTCTAAAAAAATAAAAATTACCAACAATATTTGGCATATAGTGAAATAGTCTGATTTCAGAATCTATTTCTGTTAACGAGATTTTTAGTCGAAAAACAATTTTTACCAATTTTAGTAGCATTTCTTAAAAGTTTTTATTTCTTATATAAACAAATACAAATTGTATGAATGAAAACGGGCTGTTGGATTTTTATATCGAATGATATATGAATATCGAAAACAATATTTTATGTGAAATAAAATAAGTTTGAAGCCAATATTTGTAATTTTTGAAAAGCTATTTGAGTCGAAAGTAAATTTTTACCAAGTTTTAGTATTGTTTTTTTTTAGGTTTTTATTTTTTGTAAAAAAAACTGTCAATTCGATTTTTCTCAAAATTTCATGGAATGTTGAAAACAATATTTCTTATAAGTTAAAATTAGTTAGAAGCCATTACCTCAAAGTTTTGAAAAGATATTTGAGTCGAAAATCCATTTTTACCAACTTTTATTAATTTTTTTTTATGTTTTTTTTTTTTAAACTGTCAATTCGATTTTTCTCAAAATTTTTAAGAATATTGAAAACAATATTTCTTATAAGATAAAAAAAGTTTGAAGCCTTAATCTTAAGTTTTTGAAAAGATATTTGAGTCGAAATTCAATTTTTACCAACTATTAATAATGTTTTTTTTTAGGATTTTATTTTTTATAAAAAAACTGTGAATTCGATATTTTTCAAAATTGTATCAAATGTCAAAAACATTATTCTTCGTTGCACAAAATTGTTTTAGAGATGAAATCATATTTAAGTCGTAAAATTTTCGAGGTGACAAATTTTTTTCTCAGTTTTTTTGATTTATAAAAAAACCGTTAATTGGTTTTTTTTTTTCTAAAAATATACTTGTTTTGTATCACGTTACAATATATAATATAAAATTGAATTCAAGTCTCTAGTGTCATTAGTTCATGAGATATTTAGCGTTAACCAAAATGTTCACCTTTTTTTAAACTGCTATGGTAAAAAAACCACCCACTCAATTTTCTTGAGAGCCCTTCTGCATCTTTCTGCCTTATTATCTGTATAACAAAATTTATTTGAAGTCGATATCTCTTCTGGTTCTTGAGTTATGGACAACGAAAAAAACGTCGCGAACGTAGGGACGTACAAACGTACGTACACACGCACGCACAGACATCTTTCTAAAAATCTTTTATTTCGACTCTAGGGACCTTGAAACGTCCAGAAATATCAAATTTTCAATTCGACAAATCAGACCCATTACAATAACTTCCTATGGGAAGTTAATAAAATGTGATTAGTTGGTTGGAAAAATAGGATCTAGAAAAACCGAAGATATCAAAATACATAAAGTCCCGTTTCATAGCCAACTTTAGTTAATCGATTTTTAATGATCTACTCTTAAAATGTGTTTTAAGAAAAAGAAAGAAACAAACTTACATTTTTCATACTTCTTCACCAAACACGAACAAACAAATTGTAATTTTTTCGCTAAGATTCAAAGTTGAAAATCCGATCAATAAAAACCACTGTCTCGCTGACTTCTGCAATTAAACCAAATTTAAATGTGTCCAAGTCCATACCTTCTATTTATCTGGTGCTTTGTTTGGAAACACTCTTTTGTCAGAGTCCAAAAGGGCCTCCAACATCAAAATAAATACAACACCAAAATAGCCTTTGAATCTCCTTCAGTCTTACCATTGCATATCTCTTTTTTTCATCTTATTATAGAAGCCTCAGACTCCACATCCAAAAGGCTTATCCTTATATTTTTGTATTTTGTAAATTTAATATCTTGCTGTTGCCTGTCAATCTTCTGCTAGAGCTAAAATTAAAACAATAATAAGAGACAACAACAACAAAGAACTGCGAACTATAAAAAGGCAATCTGGACATCCATCTATTATCTTCTCAAAGACAAAACCCCCCACCATCATACCTTCGCAATTATCAAGTTAGACCTAATTTTCCTATTACACACAATGCATTAACTTAATAAATTTACAAAAAGGACATTTCTCCAAAAAAAAATAAAAACACCAAAAATTTTTCCTTGTCTAGGTACAAGGTAGTATATAATTTTCCTATTGTTGTTTTTCCTAACAAAGATGTACTCAGTCTGATAGGCCATTAATTGCTTCCCATTGTTCCCGCTCATATAACCGTTCTATCTTCCCTAAACCTACATTTCAACGAAGACCAACGCAACGCTACACAAGGAAAGAACCAAGTTCCATCAAATTCTCTCTATACAAAAGCAAAAGGTAGACATCAGAGACATAACTTTATCCATCGCCTACCATTAATAATAATATGAACAATATAAAAGATTTCAAAATTCAAAAAATAAAGTAATAATAAAAACCTTTTAGTGCGACGACAAGGACAATAATGACAACGACGAAGACGAAGCCATAGATGGCGCACTAACATATAATGCCATTTAAATCAAGGATATTACACATGACATGCACGCGGAAAAGTTTTTACTATTAAAGCATTAAAATAGCGTCAAAATATGTAAATTTTTCAAACAAAGCAAAAGAACGAAGAAAAATGAAAAACGAAGACAAGTCAGCAGATTCATTAGAAGAAGAAGAATTTCTACTTCTGAAGAAATTTTACTTCCAAAGGAGAAAGATACAATCTTCTACTAGCGTCAGACATAGTTTTTATTTTGTTGTTGTTTTCTTTTGATGTGAGGTATATTTGCGAGGATATGAGGTGAAGGGTAAGTTGCTAGAACAAAGGTATGCAGATGGATGTTAGAAATGTCCTTAGTTATGCAAGTAACTAGTTCACCATCACCACCACCTACCCACCAAACGGGGATCCTTCATATAGTTTTGCCTTTTCTCAAGTCGAAAATGACAAGGGTCTTTGTGTTAAAACAACCCCCATCTCCCTATTTTCATTCAGCACCATTCCACCCTAACCCACCCCATCATAATAATCATCGTCATGATTTTGAGGCAAAAAGCATCCTTGTACTAACTCCATGCCAAGTTTAACATCTTTTGAATTCTTTTCCAACAATACTTTTTCATAAACCTTGAATCAGAGAATGCATTGCACATGGTTTTGAGTTAGCATTGGCGTAGGTGTACTGTACATGGCGAAAGAACATTGAACATGTAGTACGAGGACTCACATTCCATAGGTATATGACTATGTATGTATATATGGAATATGGACCACCTCGCATCACGAAACCATAGAATTCCAGAATAAAGACATTACAAATTCCATTCTCCCAGGATGCTACATAGCATAAACTCCTTCTAACTATAGCAAAGCTAAAGTGTATTCTATAATACGGCTCGGGGGATGGAGAAGTTGGTGCACGGGGTTGATGATGAGGAGAGGTGTAAGGTTAGAGTTAGAAAATTCTCTTCATTTTAATAGTAAGAGGATATGATTTTTTTTCTTCGTCCTTTTTTGGAAAAAATCTCTCTCGAAATTTATGCGGTGCAATGTTTTTGGCAGAAGAATTTTAATGATGGTTCCTTTTTTTTTTCAAAACACCGCACTTTACTAAAAACCTCCCACCTCGTTCTTTTAACTTTCTTGAAGTGTTATACATATATTCCTCTTAAGCGGTTGGTACTTTTTTCTTATCGTTTTGGAATAATTTACAATACTGTTGGAAAAATTTTGTCAAACAAAGTTTTGAAAATTTATGAGAATACCTCTAATTAATGCTGTTTCATTGCATTTTTTAGAATTAATTGAGCGAAGAGTTTGAAAGCTTTTTTTTACTGACTAGAGACTCGTTGAGGTTATTTAAATGCCTTAGAAAGTACGAAAAACAATCTGAATAACTAAAAATAAATTAAAGTCTTAATTCTCTCGTTGACATTTTTTTAAGATACATTATTAGTACCCACCGGGGTACTACGTGGGTCTACGTCTACGTTTGTTTTGTTTTAGGCAATAAATTTGTTAATTATTAAAAGTAGTTAAAGCCGAACATTTTAACTCAATGATATTGGACCTTATTTAACTGAGTCCCCAAATGTTCTCCAAATTTGAAAAGATGTCAAATTTTGTTGTGATTTTTGAAAGTTTTTAAATTCGAAAAAAGTGTCGAAAGTATGAAAAATTCATCAAAGCTTTTTGTCACACGAATCAAGCATAATTTGAAAATTGCTTGTTTAATCCTAAAACGATTTAACTTGAGTTTTTTATTTCAAGTTGGTCTGTTTAGTTTACCCCATTTCGATTGAGTTTTCGAATATTGGTGAAAAATAACATTAAAAAACTCGTCTTTTCTTCGTTTGAATACATTTCACCAAAAAAAGCTATTGAGAGGCCAAATAAAGTTGTTTAGGGTGCAACCTCCAAAATATAGTAAATTCTGAAAAACAATTAGCCAATAAAATACTGAAGCTGATATCTTAATATATATAATTTTTCTGTGAGTGTGTATGTCACTGAACTTCTCTTAAACGACTGGACTGATTTTGATCAAATATTTTTTGTGTGTTCAAGGGGATCTGAGAATGGTTTAGATTCACAATTTTGTCCGCTAGGTAGACCTGTTATGCTTTTAAGAAATTTAAGCCCTCCCAATATGTGTAATGGTACAAGACTATTGATCAAAGAATTAAGAGATAATGTGATTGTAGCAACTATCATTACAGGTCCCGTGGCTGGTCAGCTCGCACATGTTCTGCGGATTCCAATGATACCAACTGATTTGCCCATATCTTTTAAAAGGTTACAGATCACTTTAAAAATATCCTTTGCCCTAACAATAAATAAATCCCAGGGACAAACTTTTTCCATAGTTGGTATCGACTTCAGGAAAGAGTGCTTTTCTTACGGGAAATTGTATGTGGCACTTTCTCGAGTAGGATCTCCTGAAAATGAATACATTTTGTTGCCACCTAGAAATACCACAGCCAACGTAGGGTACAGGGAGGCTTTAAGATAAGCATACAATTTTTTCTAATTTAGTGATTCGTGGTCGTTTTAATTAGCATGCTTATAACTTAAATATCTGTAGGTACCTAATTTTGTCTATCCGTGCGAAGCCGGGACGGGACGCTAGTTTATATCTAAAAAAGTTAAAAGTCTATATCGAGTGTTTTTTTGAGGACTTTTAATAATCACCCAAGACTTAAAAGTTGTTCCAATACAATTTGTATTATTATAATCTGGTATGGTACATTTTCCATTAAATATTTCCGTATGGTGTCAATAGTGGGGCCAGTTTTAAGGAAAATGAATTTTTCCCCAAATTGTTAACTCTTTTCTCATTTCGAAAGAATTAACGACCGTCAATGGTGTAGGTAGCGCATAAGCCGCACCAAACAGTCAATGCTTATGAATAAAGTGGTACCTAACTCATTAATGGCTTGCTACATAAACTGCAATTTTACTTATAAATAAAGCATAAAGTTATAACAGTTATTCAAACGAAGTACTTCGGTTACTGAAATAAGTTTCAAGTAAATTTCCATAAATAGGATTCTTTGCTATGGCGTTAAGGAGTAGGACACACTTAGGCCAGGTTAATGGCCTAATGATACCACATGAATCTTGTGGCTTCCTCCTAATCTCAATGAAACCACTTTAAGTCCCTTACGAAGCGTCAAAGACTTTTTATGTTAATATGATTGAGATCGTTTAGATTGTTATAGAAACATTCTCTTATAGGTAATTCTTGAGTTTTTGAGCTAGAGCAGGGCATGTACGTGTACGTACAGTTGAGGTGAAGAACTATTTTCTCATCTTTCTCATCCATACAGCTTCTGCAAAATTCATTTGAGAATACGCCTAGCCGCGAGGCGTCCTTTTCTATTAGACAGTGCTGGTTATGGCATCGATTATCGAGCAAATATGTGATCTGCTTAGAAATAGCAAACACCTTGATCGCTTTAAATCTAGTGAAGGTTTGATTTTTTTTTGTGGCCTGACACGTGGTGAAGTTATTCCACCTGATATTTGCCTTCTTCATAGCGTCTTGCATTAGCAATAGTTTACATGAAGCGATTGGTATGCAAGAATTAGGCAGACGTGGTAGAATGGGTTGTACTGTAACATTTTTGGCGAGTTTATCTCCCTTACAATTTCCTGGAATGTCTCTGTGGCCCGACACCCAGCAAAGGTGAATATTAAACTGTTATGCCATTTCCATTAGAGTTGATCGACAGTTATGGACTGTTATAGAGTTTGGAGAGACAGAGTCCAGAGAATTGATAGCGACCTGACTATCTGAGAAATTACGGATATCAGAGGTTGATATCACGTTTTCTTTAAGCCAGGACAAGACTTCTTTTATCGCCAAAATTTCCGCTTGGAACACGCTGCAATGGTTGGGAAGGGGAAATGAGAGTACACAACTCCACCAACCCCTTCTATTGTTTTTGATAGAACTATATAAAAGTGGACTGACTCGTCTTCCAGGAATGGCTTATCCTCCCAAAAACATCTGGAAAGTATAGAAATCTGGAAGTTTCTGTCGAATAACATTTGGGAGATCTTTTAGCTTTGGATGCTTTCCTGCAGATTGGTGTTAAGATGCTTTCCTTAAACCGCTATAGCAACGACATCCGCAAAGGCAATCCCTTTGAAACCCTCCGCACCCAGACCAGTTAGGATTTCATTTACCACCAGGTTCCAGAGGAGAGTTAATGAAATACAACCTTGCGGTGTCCCTCTACTAACGAATCTTCTAATAGAAGAGTTGTCCAGTTTTGGGTTAATTATTCTACTAGTCAGAATTAAATGAATTAATTTCCCAAGCGACCTCTCTACGTTGAGAAATGTTGTTGCACATGTATCCACGTTGTTAAAAGCGTCTTCGATGTTCGATGTCAAGGAAATCAACCATAGTGAACTCTTTATGATAGAGGGAGTTTTTGATACTGCGTTCTAATGTGTGTAACTCCGTTTCCACCGATTTGCCTTTACAGTAGGCATGTTAAGACATGGAATCAATACTTGCCCTTAAGTGGATACCAATCAATCTTTCTAAGGTCTTAAAAAGGAATGTTGATAAACTTATAGGTATTAGATCTTTAGGTTTGACTTGCGAGCATTTACCTTCTTTGGGTAAAAGAAAAACCTTCATGTCGGTGTAATAATATATGGACCGTTATAAACAGCTGTTAAAAATTGCCTCAAGGATTGGCGCAATTATGTGGCTTTTTGTACATAGTTCCGCTGGTATTATATCATCTCGTCCTGCAGATTGAAATAGTTCGAAGCTGTTGAGAGCCCATTGTAGCTTGTCCCTGGTGGTAAGACCTTGTGGATATGTTACATTGAAATTTGAACGAATTAGATTGTTGCGGTTAGAGAGCTACCAAGAAAGTGAGTATCCAGTAGTAAGTTCAGCTATTTTTCACTTCCAGCTTAGCTTGGCATCGCTGGATTAGTTGAAAGAATTTTTCGTAGCTTGGAGGCCTGGGAAGTATCTTCTATCGTGCATAGATTTCCTTAGAGATTCGTTCGGTAAACAATTGATAATAAATTGGAAATACTTACCGAATAGAAATGTCAACACAGTTTGACATTCGCATCTGTCAAACTATAGATAACAACCATGAAAACATCTCATACAGCTAAAAAGATGTTGTTAATAGAGAATAAACTCGGATTTATGTAAAATTGCTTTTTTTATAAAATTTGGATCAACTCTATCAATAAATTGGCAATTGACAGGAACAATTCCGATGATATGTTTTATAGATCAATTATTAATATTTTTAATGCTACTAATGGGAAAAGTCCGGGCTCTCAACTTATCAGTAGGTACCTTTTTGTATCTACTCGTATCTAATTTCATTTAAAAACGGTTGACTAGGATTGAATAAATTTAAATTAAATTTAAGAAAAATTCGATTTTCCTTAATATTTTGGCCAGCACTGTAGATAATATTGGTGCGAAGCCAAAATCAGATATAGAGTCAGGAATCGAAATGACTTTCGAAATCGTTCTGGTTTCGAATAAATGTTCTCATCCCATAATTTAAATGAAATCAAGGTTAGGTAAGGAAGGATTATAATTTACATTTATAGTTATGTATGTATGTCTATGTAGTTCTGTGCAAATTAATTAAGAAATATTCTAAATTTTCACTTTAACCAATATATACATACATAAAATGTAGGTTTAGAAATGATATACCGACATACTTATTTGCATTCAAGGATTGTGTACATTGGTTAAAAACCTATCTCATCTATGTATAGATTACCCACACTTTATCATATATGTACATAAGTATATGATATGGCCTCTGCCTCTTCCTGCATGTAGTGTTATTATTATTAAAGTATAAAGAGCAAAAAGGAGAAATAATGTCCTTTATCATTCGAATAACATGTTTGGTATGTTGTGTGCATATTATGTGTCGGGTTATAAGGTTAAACATGACATTAAACCTACTCTTTTTCTGTATGTATATGATTATATATATAGGAACTTATAATATATACAAATGTAAAGACGCATGAAATATCAGTCAGTTAGAGATAAATTTCATGGAATTATAATATATTTATGAAGGTGAATTTATATATGTACGTAAGTAGGTAGGTACCTATCATGTGGGTACACTGAAATTAGAGAATTTAAATTAAGATGGATATAGGAGTATGTGAGTAAAACGGAAGGACGATATTTGCATAATTTATAAAACATGATAATGTCCACTTTTGTATATTTATTATATAGCTACATATGTATGTATCTATATATGGGAAAGGAAAAAGAAGTATGTGGTCGTATATTATATTTTATTATCTAATTGTTGTGTAGGATATTATTTGCCACTTAAAAAGAGGGAAATATGTATTATACAAAATGGAGTTCTTTTTTGTATGTATTTGCATTAAATGCTCTTTCAAAAATGATTTTGAAAAAACGGAATGAAATTACTTTCGATAAATTAGACGAAACTCTTATCGGTTTATGAGGAATTTTAAGGCGGATAACAACAATTTATGTAATAATTGTATCTTAATATTGTCTTTTCCACAATAGAGTAAGAAGTTGATATAAATTTCATAATTTATTTAAACATACATCATGTCTTTTACTAACTAACTTAAGATGACGCTACAGTCTGGGACGCACCTGAGCCTCAGCTAACATGTATCTCTAGTCAGCTTGGTCCCTAGCTACCTCGCCAAGTTGGTTAAATTACCCTCCCACCTGCGTGCATCACCTGATTTGTAGTCATTCTCTCTTCTTCTGTCGAAGCATCCTTAAATGATGTCATCTTGCCTTGACAATCTCCAAGTCTCAGCACTATAAATGAGAACCAGGATTATAAGTGTCTTAAAGATGGGAACTTTAGATGCTCGGGAGAGGACTTTACTACTCAATTGCCTTCTAAGTTCAAAAAAGTTGAGATTCGCAAGAGTTTTTCTCCGTTTTTTTTTTTTGCAACGCTGAATTTATAGCGGTACCTATAGGAAGACAAAGTCTTTAACTACCTCAAAGTTATATAGCTGTTTATTGTGACGTTTTATTCAAGACGTTGTAGTTCAATGCATTTTCTTAATGACAGCATATACTTAGTCTTACCCTCATTGACCACTAAATCCATCTTCTCCGCTTCCGTCGCAATGCTCAAAAACTCACCACTGACATCACACGTTGATCTTCTAATTATGTCAATATCAGCGATATTTTTATCAGAGGAATTGGATGGACCGTAAGAAGATTTGGCCTTTAGTGTTGACGATTGGATTTTGCACCATTCTTCCCAGAAGAATGTTAAAGAAGTCACATGACAGTGCATCACCTTGTCTAAGTCCTTTTTTGACATCAAAAGCTTCTGTGAGATCTTTTCCTATCTTTATGGAGCAACTTTCATTCTCCATCATCATTTTACACAAACTTACAAGTCTGAAAGGGATGCCAAAACTAGACATTGCTCTGTTAAGTTCTTCTCTGTATATGAAGATACTGTTATACGCGGCTTTGAAATCGATTAGATGATGAGTATTGATTTGAAGTTCCTTGGTTTTTTCCAAGATCTGCCGCAATGTTAATATTTGTTCTATGGTAGGCTTTCCTGGTCTAAAATCACATTGATATGGACCTATTAAGTTGTTGACGAACGGCTTCATACGACAAACATTATGTCCATAGAAGACTGATGGCTCTGCAGTAAACTCAGTTCAGAAAATCTCTTTTCTTGAGGATCGGACAAACTATGCTGAGATTACACTCATCGAGCATGCTTTTTTCCAACCATATTTTGCAGGTGAGTTGGTGCAAACTCTTTACTATAAACCATTCCCTGCTGCTTTGAATAATTTGGCAGCGATACCATCATCCAGCAGCTTTGTTAGACTTCAGATTTGATACAGCTATCCTCACATCGTCGTTTTTCTACGTCGTCTACGTTAATAGTGCTACCTTCCTTCCAGCGGAATTCTATTCGTCATCATCGTTATATAATTGGGAGAAGTGGTAATTCCATATTGTCAGCATAGACTGCAATTCAACTATACGATGTTTCCGTGATTGTCTTTAAGGCATTTGGTTTGACGCTGATAACCCTGGGGTGCCAGCACGTAACTTGATACAATGGAGGATTGTCGATCGTCGATCAACTCGAAACAAATTATTTTTGACAGCACGTAATTTGAAACGAGTTCCATTGTGACTTTTACTTAAAAAAATCATTGTGAACTACAAAATGAAATGTCAAATGAGTTTTCTTTGAAATTATTTCATTCTAGTTTCAATTTTAAGTTTTTTTCGAAATGTTTTTCTTTGAATTGGAGAGTGAAATTGAAGGCGAAGAAGTGTCCTGTGCTAAAATCAAAAGAAGATATTTGAGAGATAATAGCAACCCATTCGAATTGAGTTAAAATGAGTAAATATTAAGACTATTAAGAAATATTAAGAATTCCCCTCGCTAAATCAACGTGAGAACTCATAAAATTGGTCAAAATCTCAGTCTGTTTTTTATTTATTGACATATTATTTTGTTTTTCCATTTTTCGCATACAAAAATCACTGCCGACGATAACTAATTTCTGTCGAGTGAAATATTTTGTTTCAAAGTGCTGCCTAATCTGGCGAAACAATCGAGGAAACTCGATTGAACCAAAATGTGTGCTGCCAATGCTCGATTGTATCGACTTAACTCGGTTGTATCAAGTTACGTGCTGGCACCCCTGTTTGATTCAAACCCTTATGTATTTCATTAACATTTACATAATATTTAAAAATAATTTTTTTTCGTTTCACATTTACTTAACTATTTTTTAATAATTTTAAGGCAATAGGAATTGACCTGTTTCCATGTGAAACAACGTCCTTTAGGTTAAATCTAATATTAGTATATTCAATATTTGTATGAATTAGTTTTTCCTCCAATCTTTTGAATGCAATCTTTTGCATTCACTTAAGCCCCTGAAATGTCTCACTGTAGACAAAAAGGAGATATTTCTAGGATTTTTTGCTTAGACCACTTAAACTCTAGGGCGACGATATTTTTTCATCTTCATACGGAACTTTTAATCTTAGAACTGAACATTTTTTTAATGAACTTGAAGAAATATTTAGACTTACGCCTTGTTAACATTATTCCTACAGACATTTGATAAGTTAGAGTCCCTCTGGTTAAAGAATACCTGGTTTTATAACCCTTGACTTAAAACACATTTTCTTTTTTATTTTGACGTTAACATTAACATCAACAAAGTAGCACCATATTCATTCATATGAATGTGCGAAAAATAATCAGTTCCATTACCTCTTAGATTAGATAACTTTTAACAATAAAATACTCCGTCTGGAACTCACTTTCAGCTGTCAATGTTTACTTTAACATAATGGCTAAGATATCAAATAACATTTTTACCCCTTTTATACTATTTTGAATACGAGTTTATGACACAAATTAATTTCTGTGTTTGTTTTATTGAATGATTGTTGTTCAGAGTGTTAAGCTTAAGTGTTTGAAGATAACAATTATTACAGCTTATAGTTTTTATCAATTTATTGATTTCTTTTTCTAAATTTAAACTTGGATACGTTTTTATCTATCTGATGAGGGAGAACAATATTTTAAATGATTTCTAAAAGACAAAAATACATTTTAAACCAATGAGGTTTCTAAAAATCAACGTCAGATTTGAAAGGAACAATGTTTTTTTTTATGAAAGCAATGGAAATTTGGCATCCAAAGATTCGTCATTTTTAACACCATCATTGTCACTGGCATGGTTTTTTGAAAACCTTCAGGCTCACATGGAGCACATGGGTTGCACAATGTAACTCTTTCTCTACGAATTTTTCACGAGTACTCACATTTTACTTTTGAAATAATTTTAAAATCGTTAACTTAATAAAAGTTTTGAAAGTATGTACTACTTTTGTTAATTTAAAAAATTAAAGTACGATATTATTTATTTATTACTAATATTTTTAAACATTATAATTTTGTCGATTGAATGAGGGAAACTTAAGATATTAGTTTTTAATTCAAGTACATTTAGACTACAGAGCTTAAATTTAGAAATTTATTAATTAAACGACATGATGGTGAAGTTGAGAAATAACGTTAATAATACAAATATTTGTTTTAAAATACATGATGCAGCTGCAATACTAAAAAAATCATCAACGGCTTCGTGCGTCTTTGAAAAATTTTGAAAAGCTTTTGGATATAAAATCAGTACGTATATGATGTGGTTATCAATACTTATATCTGCTTTATTTGATTGCACCTCAAACTTCAAACTGCAATTGTTTAAAATCTTTCAAAGAGTGTCAATGGATTTGTTATTTCAAAATGTATAATACTATATTTCATATGATTCCGAAAATGAAAACATTGATATCAAGCTGAACAGAAAACTGAGGTATGTCCTTAGTTTAGCATATGCACAGTTGGCACAGGGTGCGTCAGATAAATGGAAATGAAAATACAAAATTTTGAATTGAACTACGTTGAAAAAAAAAGAATATTTGTGGGTTTTTTTCTAGTTAAATGACGGCCCTAATTTTCTGCACATCTACGCAAATTTTACAGCAAGTGTTTGTAGACTTTCCCTAACATAACCATTGAATTGTAGGGAGGATGTTGACGAATTATGCTTTCAGTTTTGCCAAGTCCCACGGTTTCAAATATCCCCATACATTGGCCCTACGATTTCTGCGCTAAGCGGTATTAATTGGTTTCCAAACGTTTTGAGTAAACAATCCATGGTTTCGGCTGCTGTATGACATGTTGTTGCTGAAATTATGTAAGTCTTAGTTTTCTTCGTTGACTCTATTTTGGCCGCACATACTCGTTGATAAACTCTCTGTAGCTTAACCGTAACGTCGAAAAAATAAGGATCGATGACGCCATACGGCACTACTTCCATCCAAACGGTAACCTTCGACGAATACAATAAGTGGCTTCTTTTAATTCACGTAATGGGGCTCTCATCAAGTCGGTAAAGAAGGTTTTGTTTATTTACGTGCGTCGCCCGGCGCACCGTTCAGGTAAAAATGAGTCTCATCTTTAATAATAATCACGTCTAGTGGGGTTTCTTTAGACTCAATTTCACTATGGTGGAAAAGCAACTCTACTGCGCGATTTTTGGCAAGATCAGTCCTCCATGGTACTTCGTTTCTCTAACTCAAATAGAAGCGCTATGATTTTTTTCTCTGATGTTCCCTGTACATAGGCAGATTGCCTTCTCTAAATGTTTTTTAGATCTTTCTTTGGTCTTTTACTCTCATTCCACAAAATGAAAACAATTGTGTGTTTTTGTCACTCTTCAATCGATTTAAAATATTTTCGAAAATGCTTTTAACATTTGTTTTACTCTTAAGAGTTTTTCTGTTGATAAGGATGTTAGAAAGATTAGTTACATAGATAATAATTCCGACATAATTTTTGCTTTTTAGATTTCGGATGCGAAACTTATTTATTGACTCTTATTGATTCCTCATTAATTTCTAGCTACAGAAAGTCTTTTAAAGAGGTCTATTCTTGGTAATGAAATTTTATTGGTCAAGTATGTTAAAACATTTTTTTAATTAGTATGCGTCTTCCCAAATTGTTGAAAATTAAAATTGTTTATAGGTTTTGCGATCATTTAAGCCATACAAACTTGAATACAAATAATTAGAAATAATAAGTCTTTCTTATCATTCGCAGTCGCTAATACATTTTTAACACTGTTCAATATGTTTATATTCTATTTATAACATTTGAAAAACGCTAACCTATATCTAAAAAGAATTCCCCACCGATATCAGTGTAAAAAACTTAGCGCTATCATTCTAACTTGTATTCGCTTTCCGAGTGGCAGTCCGGTGTAAACAATTTGCTTATATTGTTATCGACTTGTAGGCACTTCTATTTCAAGTAGTTATTCCCTGTTTATCGTTCATAAAGTTGTTATCGACAATCGACATACATATATATATTCCTATACTTCAACAATATGCCGTCTGTTAGTAAATTTTTATTCGATGTTGGCAAATCAAAAAGCTTGAATTCTATTTTGGGTAAGTTTTCTAACTATTCAAATATACGTAAATTATATCTACAAATATCGAAATCTTATCTAATATACAGGGAAAAAAATATATAAAGAAAAATATATTAGATAACATTTCGACATAATAAATTAAGTGCTTTATTTCCACACCCCATAAACTAAACTGTGTTAATTAATTCTAATAGAATATAATAGACAAGTCTTGGCAGTTGATGGCATTTGGCATCGTGTAGTTGTCACAAAAATAATTCAAACTCAAGGGTCACAAAATGTCAAATTCGTCAATTAAATTCACTTCATGTCCAAGTCTATAATGTAGATATACATTACATATATTCCTCCCCTTAAATTTAATTAATTGGAAAAAATAAGGGAGATCATCCAAAAGGAAATACAACAAAAAATCTTCTTCCTTAAAAATTAAAATGAAAAAAAAACTAAAAATAATATTTTCTTGACGAATTTTTCAATGCTGTGAAGGAAACCAAAATGGTTTTCCTGCTTCTGCTACTATGGGCTTAAGGACATAATAATGGTTTAAGCCGCACAAAATACTAACAAAATAATCTACGAAATTTCATTAAAAAACCACGACGACGGATAAAAAGAAATGTTTACACGGTAGCTATGTAAATGAGGGTGGTCATCATATTGAAGACGTTTGAAAATTCTCAATCTACTTGAATCTTAGAGTATGAAAAATAATGATTCTAAAAATATACCTCAAATTTGGAATGTTTTTATTTACTTACTTACTTAAGGTGGCGCTACAGTCCTGTGTGAACTATGGCCTTACCCCACAAACTTCTTCATCTAGCTCGGTCCCTAGCTAGATGTCTCCAGTTTCGCGCTCCAAGTTGGGTGAGGTCACTTTCCACTGTGACCACCTGATCCGCGGCCTTCCTCTACTGCGCTACGGGACCGTCGCGTAGGTCACACGAAGAATTTTTCCAGCATATCAGAGGAGGCTTCTCTGATTGCATCTTAGCAATGTTGCCACTGGTTTTCGATACATTGTGTTGGCGGCAGAGAACTTCGAGAGAGGTTACTTGTAACTTGGTCGGAAAAGGATTTGGCGATCTCTTGCAATTGTAACCGTTCGACGTTGTACCTTCTCCCAGCATCTCCCTGTTTTGCCTTGGGTCTGGAAACCCGAAGTGCTACCTTGGTTACAACGAGGTAGTGATCCGAGTCGATGTTAGCTACACGGAAAGTTCGGACATCTATGTTCCTGGAAGCGTGCCTGGCTTCGATCGCAATATGGTCAAATTGTTGACGGTAGATTGATCTGGAGAACTCCAAGTTCCTTTGTGGATGTTGCCGTGTGGGAAACACGTACTGGCTACCATGACGTTTCGCCCCGCAGCAAAATCGATGAGCCTGGATCCGTTGTCGGAAGTGTTGTCGTGCAGACTGTTTTTCACGATTATTCCACCAAAGATGTCTTCCCTTCCTAGTTTGGCATTAAAATCGCCCAGGACAATTTCAATATCGTAGCTAGGACACTGCTCATACGTTTTGTCTAAGAGCTCGAAGAACATATCTTTAGTGTTGTCATCCTTTTCTGTGGGGGCGTGCGCGCATTTTAGGCTAATGTTACCGAATTTAGCCTTGATGCGGATGGTCATGAGCGCTATTAACCGAACAAATTGCGTTCAAAAGTCCATTACCGTCAGAAATTTTAGAAAAGTTAGGAAATTTATTTTTCATAAATATTATCCAGTAAGACTTTTGAAACACATGTACAACATTTAACTTTTTAAAAAATACAGTATTTATCTGGACCACCCTAATGCATATACGACCGAAAATTGGGGAGCGCTATCTATTTACAAATGATGTACTATACAAGTCTGGAATTTTTATTTTAATAGAATAAAATTTTTTTCCAAGTTTTTTTTTTATTTTTTAACGAACACCTTTCCTAATTTTGTCCATTATTTGTCCAGACAGAGTTCATTTGTATTTTAAGGGCAAAGTTGATGTCAACATTGATTTAACTTAAAAACCGTTAAGAGATTGACATTCTTGGAATTTATTTGACAACTTATACGAGAAATTGATTTAATTGTAAAAGTGGAAAAAATTTTGTTTTGTTTACTTTTTGTTGTTCATTTTGCCAAAAACAAATACCTACCTAACAAAATGAAAATAACAAGTGGGAAATTTAATTTTCTTGAAATAGTTGTTTTTTCCAATGATTTAATAATTTAATTATTATTCGTCTTTGGCTTCATAAAGAAGTTTAAATATACAATAATTTATCCCTTTTTAAAAAATATTTTTGTCGCTTTGGCACCACCAATTAGATGTTACCTGGACAAACATTTATTTTGTTTTATTAATAAAACAGGAACATGCGATGGGAATTATCTGTAAGGTAGATCGTCTAAAACGCATTCAAACTTTGTTCAGAAATCTTTTAAAGTTTTAAAAATATTCTTTGAAAACTAAGATTAATATTATGTAATATTTATTTACTTCCCATAGGCAGTTATTGTAATGGGTCCGATTTGTCAAATCGAAAATTTTGACATTTCTCGACGTTTCAAGGTCCCTAGAGTCGAAATAAAAGATTTTTAGAAAGATGTCTGTGCGTGCGTGTGTACGTACATTCGTATACGTCCGTATGTCCGTACGTTTTTTTCGTCGTCCATAGCTTAAGAACCAGAAGAGATATTGACTTCAAATAAATTTTGTTATACAGAAAATAAAGCAGAAAGATGCAGAAAGGGCTCTCAAGAAAATTGCGTGGGTGGTTTTTTTTACCATAGCAGTTTAAAAACAAGGTGAAAATTTTGGTTAACCCTAAATATCGCATGAACCAATGACGCTAGAGACTTGAATTAAATTTTATATTATATATTGTAACGTGATACAAAACAATTATATTTTTGGAAAAAAATCCAATTAACGGTTTTTTTATAAATCAAAAAAACTGAAAAAAAAATTTGTCACCTCGAAAATTTTGCGACTAAAATATGATTTCATCTCCAAAACAATTTTGTGCAACGAAGAATAATGTTTTCGACATCTGGTAAAATTTTGAGAACAATCTAATTGACGGTTATTTTTATAAAAAAAACATTACTCAAAGTTGGTAAAAATGGAATTTCGACTCAAATATCTTTCAAAACTTTGAGATATTGGCTTTAAACTACAGTGTGGTTCGCATCCCAGCCTCTTTTCTAAAATCTTTTTTGACATCAAATGCATCCATCTATCGTCATTCTGCACAAACGGATAAGTTTGACAGGGATGCCAAACCAGACATTGCTCTGTAGAGCTCTTCCCTATAGATGCTGCATAGGGGGCTTTAAAATCGATAAAGAGATGGTGGGTATCGATTTGAAGTTCCTGGGTTTTTTCCAAGATCTGCCATAGTGTGAATATTTGATCGATAGTGGACTTTCCTGTTCTGAAGACACACTGATAAGGACCTATCAGGTTGAATAGTTCGGCAGCGATGTCGTCAGCCCCAGCAGCTTTGTTTGATTTCAGTTTAGATATAGCTATCTTCACTTCGTCGAGGTTGAGTAGACGGAATTGTTGATCTGCGTCGCCTAGATTGAGTGGTTCTATCTCCCTTACAGAGGAATTCGGTTCGTCATCGCCGTTATATAATTTGGAGAAGTGGTCTTTCTATGTTCTCAACATAGACTGCGGTTCCACTACGATGTTCCCCTGATCGTCCTTACAGGCTTCAGTTCGTGGCTGGTACCCTTGGGAGGTTTTTTTTACCTTTTGGTAAAATTTACGAACCTCATTCCTGTTGTGATATCCCTCTATCTCCTCGATCGCGCGCTTCTCATGCTCTTTTTTTTTCCATCTAAGAAGCCGGTGTTCCTCTCTCCTCTTCTGCTCGTAGAGCTCGCGAGTAGCTCTGGTCCTTTTGTGCAGTGCCGTTTTGTATGCCTGTTGTTTCACTGCGTGCGCTTACCGGCATTCGTCGTCAAACCAGGGGTTTCGCTGTGGTGGCCGTGTAAAACCTAGCACTTCAGAGGCGCCTTCTATTTTAGTAGTATGGTTTGACATAAATGCAAAGAAACTCTTTATACACTCCACCTCGCTGCTACTCCAAATCCTAGAGTTTATAAGCAAAGGGGTTGCATACTTACATACCTCACTGTTAAAATGAGTTAGTCTTATTTCTGAAAATAATTCGACCTTATTTCATGTTGTCAAAGAAAAGTGCAATAAGACCAATTTTTGAAATTTGGCCTTATTTTACGGCACCGAAGGTTCAATAGATTGTGTTTATTTAATTAATTCTTTAGCTATTTTAACTTTGAAATATAATTTGGAAATTTAACGTTCGTCTACGATAGTCTCTAGAAGTCTTCTTAAAGCTTTCACATTAATCATTTCTAAAAAAAAAATCTCTTATTCAGTTTAAGATTTTTGTTGTATGTTGTTTGTTATTTAAAAATAGTTATAGTCATATTTGTGTCCAAGTTAATAAATAAAATATAACTAACTAAACAACAGTCCTAGTTTTAAAAAATCTACTTAAACAAATTCAAGAAAGTAGATTCTCTTATTTTCATAAGTGCAAAGCCAGTAGGACACGTTATTTTTCTACCGTAAGTTCTTAGCTTATCTTGAAAAATTAACAAAACACTTTTACTAGGATAGGTACGTTAAAAATATCATACCTACGTTTTGAATGATTATCCTCTTCGGTTTTCAAAAAATCATTGAAACTTTTAGATACACTTAACTTTCTTCATTTTTTCTACGTCTAGGTAAAGTTCAAGTTTACAAAATAACTCAGAGTTCTTTCTCCCATAACTCATAGTTCTTCAACAAACAAGAACAAAAGACTTTCCTTTCATAATTGTAAGCTATTAATATTCCTTGTCGGTAAAAAGAATAGGCCGTTTATCACTGGTGTATCTTATGTTCAAAGACGTACATACCTCCATCTACCTACCACATTCTATTTCCAAATAAGTCCAACTATATAAAGGTGGTATTTTTAGCTTCCTTCTGCCAGCCATATTACGTGGGTCTGGGTACCATTTTGTTAAACTCATACCTCTCATAAACCCACCTATAGGTATATACCTTTCCCAAACTCACTTGCTAACATTATTTTGATTTATCAATGGCAATATATTATATTGTTTTCGTTTTGTTCTCTATATACTCGTAACTTGTAATATTGAAACTGTATTTTATCTGATAAATCAAATAGTTTACTAATTTATCTTTTCTTATTTCTTCTCTTTTCAGGTATGTTGTGTTTGTGTGACTCTGTGCCTGTGTCTGTGTGTTTTATTGAAGCTTATTTATAACAAAGAAAAACACCATTTTGTAAGTCATATATACTAAATAAATGTTATTTGAAATCAATTTCTAATGTGATTGACATAATAAGTAATTGTAACAACAAAAAGAAAAAGAAAACAAATCATTTAATAATAAACAAGAAAATATTTCTTTTTATTATTTTTATTTTCTTTTACAATATATTCGCTTATTCTGTTACAAAAGTCCGATTGCTCAAATGTCAGTGCTAAATGACATCTATTCGCTATAATATCACAAACAATGTTGACCATCTATCAGTGCAGATGGCGACAAAAACATAAAACATATCAAATTGAATGAAAAATGAATGCCACTTACCGTTAGCTTTTCGTCCTTTTGTCATCATCAAGAGAAGAGAACTAGAAAAAGAAAAAACAACACAAACACTAAAACGAAAGAAAAAAGCAAAAGAACCACCATCAGCCAACCACAAACTACCATTTTATTGTCATTCTCACATGGGCAATGGGTATCTATCATAAAATTATCGTACTCGTAGATTGTATCAAATTGGCAGCACTGACCATGTCCTGATGTCCAATGTCCATACCCCTTGAGCACATTTCAAAAAAACTTCTTTCTTTTGTTGGTTGTTTTGTGAGTGAGTGAGTGTGTGTTTTTTTTTACGGTTCAGTGAAAAAAGATAACTCACAAAAAAGTTTTAACTATCAGGATACGAGGATAGGACATACAGGATGCCTTTTGTCCTTATGTCTTCCAAAATGACGGTACCTACCTATGCACGTATATCTATAGTTTGTGCCATTCGTTCGGTTGTGTGTGGTGTGATAGTGATGATGATGATTTCGATGACGTTCCTTCTTCTTGTCTAAAGTCCGTCCATGTCCATGTCCATGTCCATGGCATTTATGTTGTCCTTGTTCTTTTGGCCATGGCCGGGACTGGCATATTATCCTTATATATGAACGAATATGATGATGGGAAGTAGGTAGGTAGATAGTTAGATAGATGACGGTATGTGTGTCCTCATTTTCTATTTTTGCTAACGGGTCTAGGTAAGTGGAGTGCAATGGGTTAGAAAAGAACTCTACTATAAAACATAATAAAATAATGACACATTTACACACATACAGATACAAATAGCAATCGTATATAGAATATCAAAAAGGATACCTAACGAACAAAAAATGAAACGATATTCTTTTTTCTTTGTAGTTATTTTTAAAAAAAGTTATATTAAACGGGTCCTTAATAAATGTTTGCGATTGATAGTGTCATTCATCTTGAACACACATAGGGGAGATCAAAAAAGTTTGACTTCGATATTCCCCGCGTGCCCGTAGATATCCTCTTCGTCTTCGTCTTCTTCTAGGTATGACATTGTGAGTCGTCGTCCTTTTTTCAGTTTTTTCCTCACATGCGGTATATTGTCATAAAACTTAGGAGAGCAATGATGGTTAAGTTCGTGCGGGGATGATTATTGTGATATGTATAAGTTAAGGATTGAATCGGGAACAATTTAGTTTAACGCCTGGGTCTGGGTGTATTGTCAAATCAGGGACATTTTATCAACAACAACAACAACAACAGAAGCAAAAAGGACGAAATATGTATGAATTTTGATAATAGTTTGTTATGCAAGTGACATTTTCTCAGTAAATGGAGCCCAACTAAAAAGTTTTCTTTTTCTTTTTATTCTTGTTGTTGCCATCACTGATACATAATACCTTCCTACGATAACATCTCTATAGAGGAAGTTTATTTTTATATATAAATTTTTTTGACAATAAGGATAATCTTAGATTTTTGGATGAGTTTCTCTCCATATCTTTTCTGAATCCAATTTAACGAGGGATATAGGCTTTGGAATTAATTTCGTTTGTAGTTTATCACAAAAAAAAAAGGGTTAGGGTTGGTAAGAATGGTCAATTTCTAAACTATAGGTTTATGGGATAGGTATTATGACTACATTTTTCGATGACAAAAACTTGCACTTTATCTATCTAAATAAAGATAAGAAAAATAACTTTTCTCTTTTTTTCTATAATAAAATTGAAGTACCTTCATATAATGTTTTCTATGGGTATCTTAACGTAGTCATTTTCATGACATTTTTTCGAATGTTTAACGAAGGCAATCAAAAAGTAGTAACACATCAAAGAAACTACACTTCAGTTGTTTTTTGTAAGCTACATTATAGACCTAGCTGAGCTATAAGGAATAGATTTTATCGACTTTTTGGCTCGTAGTCGAAGTCATTATGCCTTATTTCGAGTGATATGAGATAACATGTGCGATGCTTACATAAACATTAAACGTATATTGGAGCTTTAAGAAATTTATAGTACTATTGACTTCAGAATAACAATCTTTTGTATGTTCTAGGTTATATCTTGTTAACAAGTTTATTAATATTTTGTTCGTTTTTTTTGGATTTTATTAACAATTTTTTATGTTTTCCAAGAACTTATAAAAAATGTAATGTAAGAGTGCTGACACTTAATAACAATTGGATGAAATTATAAAAGTATGACATTTAAGATGTCAATACATACTTAATGACATATGTGTTAGGTAGCAGAGGTCAAAAAATAACCTTCAAAAAAACAAAAATAAAAAAAAAAACAGCTTAAGCTAACAGACTTGACCTAATAAGGAAACTGGTAATTCACAATTACCTTACTAGCTTCTGAACATTCTGATTGAATTGATGTAATTAGTAAGTTAACAACTTTAAAAGCTTAATGTCCCAAAAAAAAAAGTTTTTAATGAGCATTTTCTGTATTGAAAACTCATTTTTATTTATTTTCGAAACCGGAATTTTATAATCTATGGCTTTTGCAAATTTTTACTCATAAATTGAGGAACTCTATAAACCTTTATAGTAGGACCCGGGGCATGATGATTAGCGCGTTGGACTGTCATGCCAGAGGTTTTGGAATTGATCCCCGCCTGTGCCATCTAAAGTTTTTTTCATGGTTACTGCCTCTTGCGAGGAATTGTCAAATCTTCCAAGAGTAATTCTTGTCATCAAAAGTGCTTTCTCAAATAAGCCGTTCGGATTCGGCTTTAAACTGTAGGTCCCCTCCATCCCTGACAACAGTACTCGCACACAGGGATGGTTGAGAGTTGTAAGTCACTAGGTCGTAGTTCTCAACGGACTGTTGCTCCACTTTATATATATATATGTATATAAACCTTTATGTCATATAGTCAGAAATTTTAGTAAAATGACTGTCACAATTGTCAATGTTGTGTACAAAATATTTCAGAAATGTTATTGCAAGTCATTGTCAAACGACATTTGAAATTGTTAGATGTAATTGCTTAAAACATATAATATACATTTAAAGTAGCTCCTGTGGCGTGATGGTTCCTGCCTGTGACATCTAAAATTATTCAAATTAATCAAAAACCAATAAGTGGGTTTTTGAGGACGTGTACTCCGACAGACTTAATCTATGTCTCTCATTTCGTCTTCCCAATATACTGTAGCGTGTTTTAGGAAGAACTTCTGCCTCAATAAACTCACTGACAGCCCAAAACTGTCCATCATCTTTTGAAGATATAGCGAGAGAGAGAGAGATGAACCAGGAAACTGCTAATCTGACAAAGTTTTACAAAATTAAAAAACTTTACCTCTATTGGGCAATAAATCTAACATTAGTGTAGTACCTAGAGGATTTGTAAGCTTTTGCTAATGCATGATACCATAAAGAAAGCGAACCACAGATGCTCTTATACCACCACTTGTCTGTCAACAAAATTAATTTGGCCAATGCTTTATGGTAAACGCTCTTAGCAACTCATTTCAATTGATGGATTGCGCATAAACTCCGTTATAGAAGTCCTAACAGGACACATGCTTTTCGACTTGGTACTTCTAGAAACGATTTTTGCAGAAGATGCATGGATGGATAAGAAGAGGACACAGTGTTTCACTTTCTATGATCATGCCTTGCTCTGTCACAAAGACGAGGAATCCACCTTTTACTACAATGATCCTAGTGATCTAAGAAATTCTGACATTTTTTTTTTCAAAAGCTTCATAGCTAGATCTAACTGGTTCAATGATTGAGTTAGATCCTTAGATCCATGAGGTATCACAACGGACCAACTATTGGTGTAAGTGTTTTGGTTTTCCCGTCACAAGCCATCTTAGCTATACCTAACCTATAAGAGTAATTCTTGTCATGAAAAGTACTTTCTCAAACAAGTTATTCGGATTCCCCATATAAATTGAAATGGAGGGAACCATCGGTAACTGACATTACTTGCACACTGGAATTATTGAGAGTTGTAAGTCACAAGGCTATGGTTCTATAAAAGCTGTTGGGCTACCTAATTTACGTATGTGGTTTTCTAATAGAGTATTGACAACTTTTAATTTTATTGTGAATGCACCCTTTTAATAACTGTCATTATCAATTAACATAATGAACTCAACATGTTAATCATGGAAAAATGCACGAACGACCAAAGTCCGCAAAATATAAAAAATTCAGCTGAAAATGGCAGTCAGTGACCACAATTTAAAAACCTTTATCTCCAATTTCTGGTCGTAATTCTCACCCTAGTAGACCAGGCAATAACAAGTTTAGTGCAAAAATTTGAGCCGAACGTCCGTCAACTCTACGACGTTTTCAAGAATCAGACATCACTCAGACCACAATATGGTGTATGTGACGTAAGGATGATGGTATTATATAGCAGTACTTCAGATCCCCGAGATAAGACTGTTCTACTGAATTGATTTTGTAGCCCACTGAATTAGCCAGCGATTAGCAAGAGTAATACCTTGTTTGACATTAACGCTGATGTTATTTTATCTACATCAAAAGATTTGGTAGTAGTAGTACCCGTGGCATGATGGTTAGTGCGTTGGACTGTCATGCCAGAGGTCTTGGTTTCGATCCCTGCCTATGCCATCTAAAGTTTTTTTCTCACGGGTACTGCCTCTTGCGAGGAATTGACAAATTCTCCAAGAGTAATTCTTTTCATGAAAAGTGCTTTCTCATATTACCCAATTATATTTATTTATTTATTTAAATTATTCGGTAAAGTTGCTTCCAACTTATTTTTCTATCAATGAAAATGGTGATATCAGCTTGTGATAGTGCTATCATTGCAGCGTAAGTTACTGCCAATACTTTGTCTTCAAATACGCTGGTTAAATCGGGAAGTCTGAAGGAGTTGGGAAGCTTGAGTATCTCAGAAAAGAAATCTGCTCCTACTCCAGCATCCGTTTCCGAACCGTCAGTATAAATAGATATTGAAGAATCAGTCATATGTGGAACATTGTCTACCCATTCGTTTATGTCAGGAAAGATGGTGTTAAGGGTTCTGTTGAAGTGAAGACAGGATACCTTAAAGTCTGTGATTACATTTTTCCCAATGTATTCTTGTAGAATCTGTGTGTGTCCGATGTCGTTGGTTTTCCAGCAACTGATCTGACTCAGTCATAAGCCACTATTTGCAGCTGTTGCTTTTACATATATGTTCAGAGGTAAAGGATTGAGTATTACTTCCATTTCTGCAGTAGAAGTGATCCTCATTGTTCATATAATGTCTATACATGCCATTCTCTGTACCTTTGTAAGGCTTTTTAAGTTTTTGGCTTTCTCTTAGTCATTCCAGCATACCATGCTAGCATAAGTGAGTACATTATGACTTTCTGATTCATTCTCCAGTTTCTTCTAAAGATCCTATTATATGAGTAGAATGCTATCTGAGCTCGTTTGGATCTCTCTAGTTTATTAGGGGCTTTCTAATTAAGATTACTCCTCCAATGACCAAGCTGAATTTAAATGAGATCTGTTAGCTCTTCCAGTAGGAACTATCTTATTAAAAATCGCATTTTTCTAGCCTGTTCTTGTCCAAACCATCCCCTCGCATTTCTTGTATAACATGTAAAAGTAATCCTTTTGACTGTTTTGGTACTCAAATAGGCTAATAAATAGTCAATTTTCATCCAATGACGGCGATAGTCAATAGGATAATTTTCGGTTGTCAATTTTGAGATCCGAAATTTATTTACAACTCGATGATCAATACACGACAACTGCGATAGTCAATAAAACAACTGCAGTAGTCAACGGATAACTGCATAAATCAATATGACAAGTGATTAAGTCAATATGACAAGTGATTAAGTCAATATGATAACTGTGGAGTCAATATGACAACTGTGTTTTCGATAGTCAATTTTGGTAGTCAATATGACAGCTAAAATGTCATGTTGACTACCGAAGTTGTGCTATTGACCACAATCGAAAATTGTTCTATTGACTGTCAGGAAGTCAATTTCTTAAAATAAGGTTTTCATATCTGCGGTAGTCAACTGATAACTGCGGTAGCCAGTATTACAAGTGATTAAGTCAATATGACAACTGTGGGTTTTTGAAAGTCAATTTTTGTAGTCGATATGACAACTTAAAAGTCATGTTGACTACCAAAGTTGTGCTATCGTCCACAATCGAAAATTGTTCTATCGAATATCAGGAAGTCAATTTCTTAAAATATAAAGTTGTCATATCAACTATTTGGTAGTTTATACGACAATTTGGCAAAATTTCAAATTGGCCATCGACTACTGTTTATATTAGTCCTTTTTTTCTGTGTAGGTTATCCTTAAATTTTGTTGTTGCTCTATTAAGGGATGTAATATTTCAAGAGAATATCCGGAGTTTGCTTTCCACAGTTTGTTGGTACTTTCCAGCTATCTTCTTAAATCAGACGTGATTCATAAACTTGTGGGTTAGATCATTTATTTGACTCAAAGCCCAATACTACTGCAATGTTATTTTTATTTTTTAAGTTAATACTGTCAAACATGAACTCGTCTATCCTTGAAAAAAACTGAACACTTTACAAACGGTTTATATTTTAAATTCAAGCGATTTCTTTAATTTTATTTCTTGATAACCTATGATCTGAAATGATTTCAAGACGCCTTGAAGAAATCTTAGTCACTACACCATTTTTTCAACGTGACAACTTTAAATGCTTTCTAAAGACCAAACTGTCATTGTCAAAATATTTAACAACATTTGACAAAACCACTTCACCAACAAACCGAATGTAATGCATCATTAGCCAGGTAACACGTGTAAGTAGTAATGTGGAAATGTGGTTTCAACAAGATGGTGGCACATGATGCAAAGCATGTCTAATTATTATTGATGGAAACAACATTTTAATGACGCCTTATGTTGATAAGTAGTTCTATTTCATTTGACCATACCTAAAACCTCTTGATGCAGTTTTTGGTCAACGTTATTATTCTCGTCATTAATTATTTATATCAAAGATTTCTAGAATATTTTATTTTTTCCTATCTAACATAAAGAGCCATACTTTGTTGGGCAAAGTCGTTATATTTGACTATGTACACATAATTAAGCACTAACTACTGTTAAAACATTAAAAATAAAGCCCTAAGACTTTATTTCAAATACTCCAACTTATCGAACTTGATAATAATTCATGAAATCTGCCCTGCAGTTAAAAATAAAAATCAAAAAAAAAAAAGCAAAACAAAATTCAAAAAGAATTTTCAATTAAGTGAATATACCTCTCTACCCGCACTTACCTACACCTAATTTAAGAAAGTAAAACAAAATTCATGACTTCAGGCACATAATTGAGAATTTATTTTTCTTTCCTCAGCAAAAAGAACATAAAACAAAGGAAAAATTAAAACCAAGAAAGAAAGAAGAAATAAAAAAAAACATCCAATAAATTCAAGAAAAGTTTGTAATATTTTAACTAATTACACATTTTTTCCAAGAATTTTATCCTTAAAATTTTACGATTAAACCGTCATTTTAATGACCATGAAAATGTTTGAAAAACATTTCTGTACGTTAAAGTAGAAAAGAAGGGTATACGCTATGTGCTATGTGTTTGCGTTCGCGTTCGCGTCAAACAGCTAGCGTCAGCGTCGTTCATCGTCCTACTTTTCAAAAAAAGAAAAAGCAAAAAAAACTTCATCCAGATTGATGGAGAGATTATACCTCTCTAGACCGTCCTCTACCTATCTACATTAAACTTGAGACTTGTTTTGTTTGTTGTTGCTTTTTTGGTGTGTGATTTCAATCTTCTTCAAAAACCCAAAAAGAAGTATCCAAATGGCGACCTCGTATATAGAAAGGATAGCACAGACAAAGTTTGCAAAAATAAAACACAAATAAAAACTTCCTCCTTTGCGTGACCCGAAAAATCACTCAAAAAGTGAGATTTCGAAAAACACTCCCAGAAAAAACAAACAGAGCTAGAGACAGACCTAGAGCTTGCGAGGAGCACATTTTCAGACACAAACCAATATATCTACTGTATGATAAAATCAAACAAGAAACAACTAAATTTCGATCCAAATTCCATTAGTGTGATGATATGCTGCCATGTTTTGTTCCGTTTTTCCGTTTTTTTCAATGTTTGTTCCAAATATTTTTTGTTTGCTTTTTAAAGCCATTTCCCATCCTAAAGTCGTCGGTCGGTCTTTCGGACGATAAAGAAGAGTACGACGGACTTCGGCGGTGCGGTCGAGAATCATGCAACCATTATTGATTTTTAATTTCTCGATTGCATCGGACTGAAGGCCTTGACATTTAAATGCTGTTAGTTGAAGCAAATGCATAGGTACGTTTCTACGTAGTATTTTTCTATTTTATTTTTGCTCTTTCTTCCTAATGTCTAACGTTAAGGAATTTTATTTATGCACTTCACGGAATTTCCAGTACTAACGGTAGTGCTGCAAAAGAAAGAAAACACAGCGAACACAAATAAAAACTCGTCTTCGTCTTCGTCCTCGTCCTCGTAACATCGGTGTATCCTTTGAGAATTTTGAAATAGGTTCGTGTGTTTGCTTCTTATTTTTTGAAGACGTTTTCTCTGTGGGTGCTCAAATTATTCATCATGCGTATTATTATGGAAGAAGCTTTAAAAATATAAAAATAGCAACTGACAGTTAAGTGAGAGAAGGAAGATAATTATTTGAGTGTAAATATATTCTGCAATCAGTCAAATGGGGATATATTTTACAATCCTTGGCATTTTGATATATAGACGAGTTTTTGTTATACCCCCCTTCGACTTCTACGAGGCTTTCTTTTTGGTCTTGTTCTGTTAATTTTACGTCAAATGTTGAATTTTGGAAATTGGTTAATCTAAAGCTTTTATTAGGAGCTTCAAATTCAATTTATGCCGACTGAAAAATTATTGTGAGAAGTGATACACATAAATTAGTTAATTTTAGTTATTTTTTCCAAAATTTGAATTAGAAACACAGGTTCAGTACAGTAGGCATACATTCAGTAGGCCCTAAGGTGTGTATATACTTAAGGTGTCGCTACAGTCCTGTGTGAACTAGAGTCCACCGAACAAATTGTTCATATAGCTTGGTCCCTAGCTTGATGTCTCTAGTTGCGCACTCCAAGTTGTGTGAGGTTACTTTTCACTTGTGCATGCCACCTTATGCGCGGTTTTCCTCTACTGCGCTGTACTGTGGGTGTAGATTTGAAGACTTTCCGGGCCGGATCATTGGTTTTCATGTGCTCTACGTGACCCGGCAATCACAGTCGTTGGACTTTTATTCTTCTGGTTAAGTCAAGCTCGTCATTCCATTTACTCCTCTCCTTACCTTCTGTGCATACGGGAACGGGACCGTAGATCACTCGCAGAACTTTTCTCTCGAAATGACCCAAGGTGCATACATCCACTTTTGTCATAGCCCATGTTTCTGCACCATTTAGCAGGAGTGGGATGATGAGAGTCTTATGTAGTGACAGTTTGGTTGCTCAAAAGATGTCTTTATATAACTGAATTGCTTTTTTAGCTCAAAGAAACAGCAGTTAGCAAGAATAATTCATCGTTTGATCTCAGCGCTGATGTTTTTTCTTTGTTCATAGCGAAGCCTAGGTTGACAAAGTCATTAACTACCTCAAAAATACGTCTGTCGATGATGAAGTGTTTGACAGAGACGTTGGTGTTGTAGGTCTTTTTTTTTTATGGCAGCATGGTACATTGCCGCCTCTGCCGCCTTTGCCTCAATGCTCGCAAAAGCCCCATTAACATCACGGTGAGTTCTTCCGATCTTGTCAATGTCATCAGCATAATATGCGAGTAATTAGACAGATTTTTGAAAGATAGTGCCTCTAGTGTTAACGTGGGAGTTCTATTCTTTCAAAGACGATGTTAACGAAATCGGATGATATCGCATCGCCTTGTCTTAAGCCTTTTTGACATCGAGAGGTTCTGTTAAATTGTTTCCAACCTTTATGGAGTAGCACGAATTCTCCATGGTCATGATGTACAAACGGACGAGTTTAGCAGGGATACCAAAAGTAGACATGGCTCTATACAGCTCGTCCCTGTAGATGCTGTTATATGCGGCCTTGAAATCGATGAAAAGATGGTGGGTGTCGATTTGACGTTCTTGGGTTTTTTTTTCCATTATCTGCCGTAATGAGAATATTTGATCGACTGTAGACTTTCCTGTTTTTAAAGCACACTGAAAAGGACCTTTCAGGTTTTTGACGATGGGCTTCAGAAGTTCACATATTACGGCAGAGGAGATTTTGTAAGCTATGTTTAGTAGGGTCTCCTTTTTTCAGTATTGTGCAAACAATACTGAGATTCTATTCATCGGGCATGCATATCTTACAGATAAGTTGGTGCATGCTCCCAACCAAATTATATCTAGGGGCTTTGAAGAGCTCGGCATTCAAGCCATCTGATTCGGTGGCTTTGTTATACTTCAGCTTAGATATGGCAATACGACGGGATTGTTGGCTTTTGTCTTCTTCATTGAATGGGTTATCCTGGCTGGCAGCAGAATTCGATTCGTCGTCGCCGTTATACAGTCTGCAGAAGTGGTCCTTTCATATCCTCAGATTTGATTGCTGTTTCACTATGATGTTTTCACTTTCATCATCTTTGCAGCCTTCGGATCGAGGTTTATGTATTTGTAAATTTCGTTTCACTTTGTGTCTATATGGCCTCCAAAAATACCTAGTCTAGAAACCTTATTGTTTAAAGCGGTTTTTGTTTGGTTCAAATGTACCTATTTTTGACATTGGAAGACTAAATTTTTGACACGGCCACACTCCTTAAATTTGAATAATTAGGTGTTATATTTACAAAATGTCACCCTGCACTTACAATATTTTAATTGTAGAAAACCAGTAAGCAAGGCCAGGTGCATTAAATGAACATTTTAATTATTCTATTTTCGTTAAATAAAAAGTACGTATACGCCATAGTGCACTTTCATTGTTTTATAGCTGTTTTCTGTGAGAATTAAACTGCAGCTAAATATACAAACATACATGAATTTAGTTAATGCTTTAAATCCTGTTTACTATGTTTGAATGCGTCCTGCATAATGTTCAATGGAGAAGGTTGCAACCACAACGAGGTGCAACTTGAAGTGATATCCAGGTAAAAGTACATAAATGTAAATACAGACTTCTATTATTATTGTAATAAGAAGATGTTAAGCATTGAAATATAATTCAATGATCCAACAAAGCATAAACAGATTTCAATGAAATGTAAAATTATTTGTATACTTTAGGAAAGTATACGAGTATAACATGGAAATATAGTTATATTGCATTTCATGTATGTACTTTAAATTGTATTATGAAGATAAATAAAAAGGTAGGATAGGTCCGCAGAAATGTTTACTCTGTATCAAGACTTCAAAACAGATATAAACTGATTTAACGATGCATAAATACTAAATCCGAATAGATATAGGGGCAGAGTAATAATAAAGCTGTATACTTACATGCTATATGGTTATTACTTAAGTTTACTTATGGCTTAGAAACAAGATGGCTAACGCAAATAATTTTAACCATGCAAATATAATATTAAATAAATAAATTGAAATATCTTATGTAGAATATGTGAGCAATGAAGTTAGACAGGCAGACAAGATGAAGATAAATGCGCTTTGATCTGTATTAATTTAATTTAAAGCGAACATGTTTGGTTTGTATTTAAGATTTTTAGGTAGGACTAAATAAGGGACCTGTGACAAAAAGTTAATGAGTTTTTCTTGCAAACTAATTATTTTTTTTTAAAAGCTTTAATGCTGAATTTTTGCTTATAAACTAAGATTATATAGGGTGATGAAATTTTAAGGGCGGATATGGGTTTTGAGTAAAACCCTAATTATTTGGGAAATTATTGGCATTTCTTTTTATTATGATAATATTGGTAAGGTTCAATTATGTACAGAACAAAATATCGACCAAATGGATGCCATGACTTCGGTGGCAAACCTCCATCCGATATGGTCCAAATTTTTGATGACGTTGAGGCATTATTGAGGTTCTATGCCTCTTTTTCAATATGCTGGTAATGTGCTGAATTACATCATCCTTTAGCTTTTGAATTGTTGCTGGCTTATCGACGTACACCTTTTCAAATGTCAAATCACATGATGTCAAATCATGGCGTCCAAGTGACATCTCCAATACGTGAGATAAGAAGACCATTAGATTTGTTGTAAAAGAGCCATTGCTTTGTGTGGTAAGTGGCACCGTCCTGTTGAAACCACATATCGTCCACATCCATATCTTCGAATTCGGGCCATATATAAAAAATTAATATCATCTCACTAATTTTATTAGGGAGTATTGGTTTTTCGATAATAACTTTTGGATTATCATTCGTCAAAATGCTTATTGACAAATATACCGAAATCAAAATGTGCCCCATGGTTGAAGATGATTTTCTTCAATAATTGGTCATCCACTGTTGCCATTTCTTTTCACCATTCTGATCATTGACAACGCTTGAAATGATCAAGAGGCTTTAGTTCTAGAGTCAATTGGAATTTGTAAGCGTATAAATGCAAGTCTTTGTTTAATTGTCGGGCACGACGACAGGTCGAGGTGGACGGCTCTTTAGCCACACTTTCGCGAACAGTAGCAATGTTTCTGCAGTATGAGCTGTACGAGCACACTCAGAGAACTTATTGGTAATTTAGCTCAATTTTCACGTATAATGCAACCATATGTATAGGCGTTTTCGTGACTTCTACTTTTTATTGTTACAAAACCCACAAAAATGTATTGGATATCTGACAGTACTTTATTGGTAATGAAAAGTTGTATAGGTATATCATTTCAATTCAATTCCATTCAACCAAATTCGATTACTACAAAATATTGCTTAAATACCTAAATATTGTTTGATATTGCCTACATCTTATAGAGTTTCCACCCAAATTTTATGGGAAAAGCCCAATGATTATAGTTATATTAAACATCTGGAAAGGGATTTTTTCTATATTTATAGTTGAAATACCCGAATGATTGCTTATTAATTTTTCTGTTAGTGATTCTAACTAAATTTAACTGGTAACCACCAATAATTTTTGCTAAATTTGAAATCTAAAATGAGATTATAACTATTATTATTGTTGGAATTCCCAACTGGTTTTGTACATTAACATAAAATGTTGGTATTTCACCTAAATGTATTGATAAGATACCAAAAATTATTGATTCATTGCATATAAATGATGGGATATCACCTAAAATTGTTGTTTGAATTCCCAATTTGTTTTGTAAATTTCCTTTAAATTTTGGGATTTCTCCTTAATTTGTTGATGAAATCCCAAGAAATATTGATTAAATGCCTATAATAATTGTTGATATTCCCAATTAGTTTTGAAGTGTACCTTTTTATTTTGGGATTTCACCTAAAATGATTGCTAAAATCCCAACAAATATTGATTCTTTGCATATAAATAGTGGGATTTTACCTATAATTGTTGTTGACATTCCCAATTAGTTTTGAAGAGTACCTTTTTATTTTGGGATTTCACCTTAATTTATTGCTAAAATCCCAACAAATATTGGATCGTTACATATAAATAGTGGGATTTTACCTATAATTATTGTTGAAATTCCAAACTAGTTTTGAAGATTACCTTTTTATTTTGGGATTTACCCTACATTTATTGCTGAAATTCCAACAAATATTGATTCGTTGCATATAAATAGTGGGATTTTATCTATAATTATTGTTGACATTCCCAATTAGTTTTGAAAAGTACCTTTTTATTTTGGGATTTCACCTAAATTTATTGCTGAAATCCCAACAAATATTGATCCGTTACATATAAATAGTGGGATTTTACCTATAATTATTGTTGAAATTCCAAATTAGTTTTGAAGATTACCTTTTTATTTTGGGATTTACCCTAAATTTATTGCTGAAATTCCAACAAATATTGATTCGTTGCATATAAATAGTGGGATTTTATCTATAATTATTGTTGGAACTCCAAACTGATTTTGTAGCTTACCTTTGACTTTTTTTATTTCACCTGAATTTATTGATAAAATACCAACAATTATTGATTAAATGCGTTAACAGAATAAGATATAACCTATAATTATAGTTGATATTCCCAACTAGTTTTGTAGATTATCTTTTTATCTTGGGATTTCACCTAAATGTATGGACATTATCCCAACAATTAGTGATTCATTGCATATACAGAACGGGATTTTACCTATAATTATTGTTGGGATTCTTAACTAGTTTTGTAGATTACCTTTAAAAATTTGGATTTCACCAAAATGTATTGAACAAAATCCTAATTATTTTAGATATATTGCAAATACGGACTTAGATTTAACCATAAATTGTTGTTGGAATACTCCATTGGTTCCTTAAATTACCTTTAAATCTTGGAATTTTACCTAAAAGTAATTTTAAGAAATTGTTTTGAAGATATGAATCGGAAAAATAAGATACTTGCAAAGATTAAATTATCAACAAATACTTACCCTATGAAAGCTTCAACTTTGTAAATTGCAATATTAAATCTGAAACGTTTTTGCGAAAATTCAGAAAGTCCTTACCCAAAAGAATTTAATAGTGAAATCAAAAGGTATGCGAAAATTGAATAAATATCGATAAATGATTGACCATTCTTCTGGAAGGACCAGTGAAATCTTCTTTTGTCTTACAAATAATAAAGACTTTAATTTGTTGGTACACTATATTTTAATTAAACCATAACTTTAAATTTTACAAACTTACAAGTTATTAAGCAAACAACAAAGAAAAAATATATAAGATAATTCTTATTTTTATAAAATACCTCATGTCATGAGTTATGAATAAGATTTAAACTTTATCAAGCAAATGATAAACCCTCTCATAAATGAAACTTAAATGATTTTCTTTACAAATAAGTTATTCAAACTTGACTTTTATTTGCATTTTAGAATAAAAATAATTTTAATGCTTAGGACTTACGTTAGGTCTCTTATGAGTGAATTAACTGTAGTATAATGTTTGTAGTATTAGGTGCTGAGTATGATGGTATGACTTATGAAATTTGGCGTTCAGTGCTAGTAGTGGTTCTTGAAACATCCTTCGCATTTGTATAGACTGTCATCGATAGCTAAATACGGCTCCGTGATTTCAGCTTTATTTTCCCCAACAAGGATTAAGGTAAGGTTTTTTTTGACTTGAAGTAATTTCCTTGCCTCCACCAAGTTTTCTTGAATTTGGCTCTAACACTGAAAATGTAGATTTTTTTAATTAATAAATCATAATTGTAGTGTAATTTAATGTATAAACAACTATAAATAAAAAAAATGTGAAATGATAAACTTAAATATAATGTATTTATAAGTTATAACAATCGTACCGAAACAAAATCAAAAAGGAATTAGCACTTTCAAGCTTCTTGCTGTGTTAAGACATTTTTATTCGAAATGTCAACTCAAACTCCTTAGCAATGATACACGTAATAGAAACAAAACAGTTTCTGTTAAATTGGTTTTAATTAGTTTAGTTTTCCGTGTGTTTTAAAAAATGTTTTGAGCTTTAAGCCTTCACCATGAGACAGAAATTCCTTAACTGTTCCTTTACAAACAGTTGTATGATTTTGGTTTGAACATTTTGCGTTTGATTGATCTTCTAGGACCTTTAAAAAAATAATAGAAACAAATTTAGCTTAATTGTTTTGTTAGTGGAAAATGCTCATCTTAAAGAGCAGGTATGTGGTTATTAAAAAAGATATTTAAAGCTCTCATTATGAGTAGTGAATAGATAAGTTGAATATATTTTATGGAATTTCGATTATAGTCACAGTATATTATAAATGCAACTATTTTCTAGGAAAACATTGTTTAATAAAGAGTACGAAATAATAAGTACTTACAAATTGGAGAGTTTTATCCACGTCTTCGATTCTTTTAAGGGATTTTCTCTAAAAATGTCCATTGTGCCTTATCCCTGTTATGCAAATAGGCAATATATCAAAATGTAATCGGCGCTGCCACTAAATAGAAATAATAATGTTGCACATTTTTATAAATGACTTGAAATTACAATAATAAAACAAAACTCATTTTGTTTAGCACGTAGGCACTTGAATAATTTCAAAAATTGTAGGTATTTGCTGGTTAAAATTGGAACTCACACTTACTGCGTAAAATAGTCGTATACTTCAGATGGCAATTGTTTTTGGCAACTGTCTGAAACAAAAAGAATGATGGATGAAAACCGCTGAATACAATGGCGGATAACTTTTTTCGCTTAATTTTTCTCTATTTACTTATGTAAATTATCAATATGTATAGGTAGATCATCCAAAAAATAAGGAAAATGCGTTTGTATTTTCGCAATATCGGTATCGGTGACTAACCAACCAAATGTTCACATTAAGGTGCTTTTTTTGCTATTTTTATTTTGTTTCCATGATGGAAATTTTTTGAAAATACTGAACAAAAATTTGAGTCCTTAATTTTAATATTTATTACTCGCCTACGGCATATAAGATTTGCCATTTATTCACAGAAACTTATTTTTCTTTCTTTAAATTTGCATAGCTCAGCGGCATTTTATAGTATTATCTCACTCCGCTCTAAAAGTATCCATTGTTGATAGGTATCTGGTAAAGATGTCGTGGATTATTAAGCTAATATTAAAATTAAGGGCTCAAATTTTTCTTTCCATCAAATTTTTCAAACAAAAATAGTCGCAAGAAACGCACCCTAATGTACATGCACATGCATTATGTATATATATAATATATACATGTGTACCCTGTGCGCGCACCGTTCGACACTAAATTAAAACTCCCTGGATAAAAAATAACCGCGACACAATCCAAATTGAACTAAATGCAACCATTAAAATATAAACAAATAAAGAAATCGGCAGTTTTGCACATTTTGACAAATTTAATACCATGAACAAAATTAATTAGGGAGTTTTATCTTGAGTCACAGAAAAGACGAAGCATTGTTGGCAAACAAAAAATAAAATGTTGCACGTTTTCATAAATTTAATCACCATAAGAACTTGAAATTAAATATTAATATAAAACTTACTTTTTTATGCACGAGGTACTGCAATAAATACAATAATTTAAGCTAGAATTTATGCTGTTTAAAATTTGAACACACTTTCAATTGCGTTGAATGATCTTTTCTAAGTGGATACTTGAGATGGACTGACTTTATCTTTTGGCAATTGTTTTAAGCAACTGTCTGAAACAAAAAGAATGCTGAATAAAACAGCTGAATACGATGGCGGAGGAATTTTTTTGCCGCCTTTTTTTATTTACTTATGCCAACTACCAATATGTATTGGTAAATGATCTGAAATGTTAGGGAAATGAGCATGGCACATTTTTTAACTAAGTTGTTGGAATTGCTGAATTATAAAACTAAAATATTGCTGAATAAATTGGCGATTAAACGTAACGAATATAATGGGTGAAGAGAACTCAGTCATTCTTTTTTAGGTGCTTCTAAGCGAGATAGGTAGATAATGAAAGCAAATTGAACGTTCTGTTTTGTTGATGGCGCGAAGTTTAACAACATAATGATGAGCTTACATCTCTTTTCTAGGTATGTATTTACATGTCGTCTTAACTATGCATGCAGTGCGTGCAAGTGAAATTCTAAACTCAATAACTTAAAATTAAATTTGTTCATGCTTATTGGCTAATGAAAAGATAGAATTTATTATCCAAATCTCGTGAATAGGATAAACCCATTGATGAAGCAACTGCAAATTAAGAATCGAAAATTTAAATAATATAAAAAATGATAAAACAAAATTGTATAGGTTAGGTACTTACCGAATATTAAATTATTTCTTAAAATATTTAATTAAACTTTGAAATACAACACTGTTCAGCAAAATTAAGTTTTTTCTGTCCGGCAATCAACAGTACTTTTTTAAAGGTTAAAGTTTTTATAATATACTAGCTATTTAAAAACGTTAAAGATAACCAAAAACAGTGATTTTAGTGCTTGGGTAAAACACAATAAAGTTATTTACAATAAATTGTATAATGCAAAGAGCAAAATTCTGTCTTCTAGATACAGTTTAAAGATATTCTCATTAGTTATGATATGAATTTTTTGTTTTCATGGTTTTGATAAATATATTATGATGTAAATTTGTCTATTATGAAGTGGTAGCCTTGTATAGACGACGGATTCGTTACAAAGCAAAAATGACTTAAATGATTTTGAAATTTTCTGTTGAAACCCTTGTTGAAAATGGTTCAGCGTTTTTTTTAAGATTTATGTAAGACAGGGGAAATCTAACTACTTTATGAAGATTTTTTGAAAGTTTTATGAAATACTATAAATATTGAAAATAGGGATTATAAATCTAGAAAGCCATCACGATTTTTACTAAAAAAAAAGTACTTAATAAATTATGATAGCCTTAAAAAGCCTTATGTTTTCCTTCGAATTCTTAGAAGTAATTTCTCAAAAACTTTTTTCGATAGAGTGATGAAGTCGGAATTAGGCTATGAAAATCTAGGCAAAAACCCAAACTTCATTGCCTGGAACAAAACAGTGTTGCCCAGCGTAATTGTACCTCTCAATTAACTTTTCTAAGGACGAATATCTACAACCAAATCAAACCGAAAAATACGGATTTTGGTCAATTAAAAACAAAATGAGATCATTCGCACTTTTAACTTGAAGTAAATAAAACAGGTCATTGAATAATTATCCAAATACCTTATTTTTACGTCGGGAAAACCTGATTTTATAAAAATAAATAAAACAACCAGATGACCAGGATTTTCTCAAGAAGGAATTAAAAATGAAAATAGTGCTTTTTTGTAGCTTTGAAAGCATATATTGCCTTACCATCAATATTTGAAATGCATAATTTGTTTTAACTTATCACAAGGCAATATTTTTGAGCTCAGACAAAGCCTTTTGACAGCTTATTCGGAAAAAATAAAATTTGCATTCTGAACCAATACAAATTGTTGCTGTTCTTAATGCTGTTCCGAATCTAAAGTACATTTTAGGAGAAAAAGTTTGCAAAAACATATCAATTTCAGAAATATAATTGGCATATAAAAATAATAATCTAAGCTGAATTAAGTATTTAAGGATTAATAGTTTTATTTCTCGTTTTATATAACCTCAATATTTTAGAGTTGAATAAATTCCCAAAAAAGAGATATTTTTGCTATAAAGAATGGGAAATAAAACTATACCATTTCGTATAGATAAGTTTACTCGACTTTATTGCAGTAATACCAAACCAAATAAAGGTTTTAACTTTCTGTATTGAAACTTTACCTAAATATAATGGGTGATAGTTCTTCTGTTTTAGTTTTTTCAACCAAAGGGAGCCGGTATTTTAACGAACCTAAATTTTCTAATTTTGGGTACGATCCAATAATTGTTGGGCTTTTGCCATAACATTTTAAGTATTTTCATTATTTGTATAAGAGTTTTCAACAAAATGTATTATTGAAATAGCCATCAGATACAGCTATTTTACCTATTGACTTGGAATATGCCCTTAATATTTTGGGATTGGTAAGGATTAGGTTTTTAACAAAATAATATAGATCTCTTTCCAATACATTATAGGACGGCAAGTGACACCAATTTAAGTAGGTGTCTTACCAGACGTTATTGCAATGATCGCAATGGCATTAAGGGTATTTAACTTTTTGTATTGAAACCTTTCCCAAACGTTATAGGTGAAAGCGCCGTTGTTTTAGTTTTCTTACCTATAGAAATCAGGGGTTCTTCATAACCTATATTGGCTACAAGCCAATTATGGTTGTGGTAATGCCTATACATTATAGCTATTTTCCTTGATCGTTTAAGAGTTTCCAACCATATCTATTGTTGAAATAACTATCCAATGTAGCTATTTTACCTATTGACCTGGAATATGACCTAAATATTTTCTACGATTAGAAGGGATTGGTTATGTGCACAATAATTTAGGTATTTTTCCAATACATTATGGGAAACCAAGTGAAACCAATTTCAGTAGTTGCATTAACCATATATTATTGCAATGATATCAATATGAATAGAGCTTATAAGGCTATAAAATTAGTTTTATTATCCGTAAAATAGTTTTTTGTTTAACTTTTTATTTCTATTTTCACACATTTATTTTATTGTTATCAAATATTGGCTATTTATCAACAATTATTGGTATTATATATATATTAAGCTCTATTTTAATGGGGACTTTAAAACACCAATCTGATATGTTGTGATAACTATACTTTATTGGAAGTCTTCCAAAACTACAAGCATAATTTTTTCCTATACAATGTAGGAAATTGTGCATTTTTACTAAGATCTGTTAAATACCCTACATATTTTGTTATATTTCCCATACATTACAGTGTTTTGACTCATTGCCTCACCATAATGTTTTGTAACAATGAATTATTGGAATATCACCAATAAAAGTATGGTATTTTTCTAGATTTTATTGTAATATCATCCAAATAGTATAGTATTTCCGTAGTTCGGAAATGTTCCTAACCGTATTGTTACATTAACCAATAGGTTATTGCAACTGCAACAAAATGTAAGGGAATACTTCCTACCCGAATTGCTAGTATGCCTGATTACTATAATTATTTGTGTTTTTCCAATACACATTGTTCTATTTGTAATCAAGTATAGGGGGATTATCCATTTTGCATAGGAAAACGTTGATTTTTGCTATTCCTATAAACCTAAAAAAAATAATGGAAGTTCACCTAATTTTTATAGTGATTTTTCAAATAATTATTGAAATATTACCCAAATTATTGAAAAATTGCCTATAATTTCCGTAACAATACTTTATAGGCATAGCTCCCGTTCACTTTTTTCTGAGTGCATGCACTGGTGTTTTCACATCTCCTACAGACCCGGTCTGCTCAAATTTTTGAACCATTTTTCTGATTGTACTGACATTTGGACGATAAAATTGATTAAAAGAATTTAGAAGGGCATGATATGCATTTTGATTTAAACACCCATTTTTATACTAAACCTGAATAACTTTAACACTTTGCTCGACTGTGTACCTTTCCATGGTTTAAGTTAGTCTAAAATTGAGAAATTTCAAACAAAATTTTTCCGCATTTAAAATTCACGAGCGTAGATGGAATCCTATTAAGTTTTATTAAACATAAATTATTATGATTTATTGGATATGACTAATTCGGCTTGCTCCAACATTAAATCAGCCAAGCACTGGTCCATAAAGTGAAACTATGTGACTACACTGGTCAAGAAAATTACCTGTTAACAAAACAATACTTTTTAAAAAGCTAAAATTCTCCTGAATTTGAATATCGACTTTAAATTTCAAACCACATCAGGTTTTTAAAGTATACCCCTTAAAAAATGCTTAAAACACACAAAAGTGGCAAATTTAAGACTCAACATATCCTTTGACCTTAAATTGAACAATGATTTTGCAAAACAACACATCTTTGTTGACTCGATACAGGTTAAATTGTTTAAGAATCTTACTTAGTTTATGAAAACTTGTATAAATTATGAGTTCTTATTTGACTCTTTATGAAGCTCTTAGCAAACTTTAAATCTTATACATGTGCTGATTTTGAATATATGTAATATGCTCAAAATATTCTTTTTCAGCATTTCTTAAAAATTAATTTAAAGAGCTTACACACTTACTTACTTAGGTCTTCAAACCTGCTAAGTTGTGGCCTCTACTACGCCTACGCGCCATCGTGTGCGGTTTCCGGAGATATGTTTCAGCTCCCTCCAACTCTTACCTAGTGACGCTGATTCCTTCTCGACTGTCCTGCGCCATGTTCTTCTCAATCGTCCAGCTCTTCTTCCTTCTTGTGTAATAGTATTCCACTGCATTTCTTGGTCTGCAATGCAGTCATTACATTTTCGAAGCGTATGCGTATGTCCAATCCATTGCTACTCAAACGTTCGTATAGTCTATACGTTCCTGACCTGTCCTTCTATGAAAACCTCATTGAATATTCCGTTGGGCGAGAAAATTCTTAGGATGTTTCGAAGACATCTATTCACAAAGGTTTCCAACTTCCTTGTAATGGCTGAAGTAACCTTCAAGGTGCTGCACCCATTAAGAAGCACAGATTCGACATTTCATTTCTACAGCCAGATCAGAAGTTTTTCTCCCCTTCTGATATGGCTGTTATCTACAAGACTAATATACGTCCATAGCTTGAGTATAACTCCCATATTTGGACTGGTGCTCTTGCAACTTACTAAAACCTCTTGGACAGTATTGAACGTACAGCTTTTAGATTGAGTGGTGATAATACCATCATAGAATCATTTACGTCGCTTGAACATCGCCGTAAAGTTTCTTTTCTCACCTTCTTTTACCGTTATTTTAACGGGTTATGCTCTAGAGAAATAGCCAGCTGTATTCCCCTTAAAAAGTTCAACCGTAATACTTGCGCTTCTATTAATGCTCATCAGTAGGGCAACCAAAAATATGTTAGAACATATTTTTTGTTAACATCACTATTAAAGGGAGACTTTGATAGAAATGCGTTTCATTGAAATCTTCGTCTTTTAAACGTCATCTGTTAGGGCATATTTTTGCATATTTCACTGAAAATGCATATTTTTGCATTTTTGCTTTCAAAAGGCATATTGTTGAATATTTTTACTTTTTTTTGTAAAGGCAAGCAATAAAAACAAAGCATTAATAAGAACAAAAAGACGAAACAAAAATTCAGAAAAAAATTAAAGCTCCATCCAGAGTGAAAACTTTTATAGACATAGAACCTGGACTGGAACTTCCTCCACAACCAATCATAACGCGATGGGGGACATTGCTCGAAGCGGTGAATTACTACGCCAAGCATTTTGAAAAGATTGTTCGGATTTTGATGCTTTTGACAACGAGGAAGTTGCATCAATAAAATTTGTAAAGATCTTCTTAAAAAAAAACAGAATTGAAAGCGGGTTAATTTTTTTTGACATCAATTTCAAAACTTGAATCACGTGGTTTATCGCTCAATTCCAGCACACAAATTATAAGTGATGCGGTGAAGACAATCTACAGCATTAACAGCAAGGCTGCGAAATCAGTGAAGAAAAAAATAGGAAATGTAATGGAAAAAATGCTGGCTTTGAAAAACTAAAAATAATTGCAATGGCTTTGCCAGGAGAGAAATCCATAGCAGTTGAAGACTATACAATTGCTGAAGTTTTAGCATTCAAATACGCTCCGATCACTTCTGTTGACGTTGAACGGAGCTTTTCCATGTATAAAAGTGTTTTTCGATCAAACAGACAAAGCTTCCTTTTCAAAAATTTGAGTGAAATGTTAATTATTTACTGCAACAAAAATTTGCAATAAATTTTTTTTATTGATCGCTGGCATTAAAAAATTTCTTTTATTCAAAAATGAATTTGTTTTGTTAACTTTGTTTTTTTTTTTCTTTCTTAAATAATATATGTGTGCGAAGTTGAACTATTTGTGACTAAATAAATTTTTTGATTGTTTTATTTATCTTCAAAAAGTTGGAATGAAGAAGAAGAGTTTTGATTTTTCTCTTTTTGATTGGTATTGTCCTTATTAATTAATTTTCTAAAGCAAATAACGCTTCTTATAAACATCTTTTACATTTATTGAGCATATTTTAAGGGCATATATTTGATTTTTAAGGGTATATTATAAGCGCTTAAAACTAGTTTTTTAGAACATATTTTTGGTTGCCCTACTCATCAGTATATATACTGACCAACTCGAGACCAACTTCGGTCGTACTGTTAAGTACAGAGATTCATTCTTTAGCCGTACTACGCAAATGTGGTATGCCGTAATACACAAATGTGGTATGCCTTACCACACTCTGTCTTTCCCAGTCATTGCAATATTCAGAAATTCAAAACTAATGTGCACCGACACCTCCTTTCAAAACCTCTCTCCCTTTCCTAGTGCTCACACTGTGTCTTTACATAATAACGGTAGTAATATCTCCTTGAGTGTGCGCTTATTATAAAAAAAAAAATTGAGCGAAACAGTCGTAGCTTTGTTCTTTAGCTAATAAAGTTATTCCTCCAAATTTTCGACAGCATACCGAACGCCGGTTCTGCTTTGCCGATACGGCAGATTACGTCTTGTTCGGTTCCGCCTTCGATATAGACGATACTTTCAAGGTATTACAAGCTCTCCACTTTCCACTAGTTGTGAGGAAATATTAATTATTTGAGAGGATGGTCGAATTCCGAGGCTGATCATTTTTGTTCTGCAAGAATTAATTTTTATCCCCACGATTTCTGCTTCTCTCTCCACACTTTGTTTTAATTGTTGATGGAGATCGATGATCCTACGAGAGAGTTAAGAAACATCGTCCGCGTAATCTAAGTGCTTTAAATGGGATGTCGGTGGTTTAGCGTTTCTCTTAAATTTTTGTAAAACTGGTGAAATCTGACAACGTGTTAAGATTTTTCGAAAATTTTATGAAATACTGGGAGTATTTCGACTGAATATTGAAGAATGAGGTTATAGATCTGGAAAAAAAATCACGATTTTTATTGGAAAAAAAACTACTTCATAAAGGAAAATAGCCTTAAAATACCTTATACATATACAAGTGTTAATTTTTTGAATTTTAAAACACTTGAAAAACTTGAAGATATGTAATAATTTTGAAGTTGGATTTGAATGAAGGCTATCAAAACCCATTGAAAAACTACAATTTTCAGTAACAATACCTTGTCGACGTAGTACCCGTGGCATGATGGTTAGTGGGTTAATGTGTTGGACTGTCATGCCAGAGGTCTTGGGTTCCATCCCTGCCTATGCCATCTAAAGTTTTTTTTTCACGGGTACTGCCTCTTATCAAGAATTGAAAAATTCTCCAAGAGTAATTCTTTTCATGAAAGTACTTTCTTCAAAAAGCCGTTCGGATTCGGCTTAAAACTGTAGGTCCCTCCATTCGCACACAAGAATGGTTGAGAGTTGTAAGTAACTTGGCCCTAGTTCTCAATGGACTGTTGCGCCACCCAATTTTTTAATACCTTGTCGACCAGTGTTAAGCTATGTGATATGTTAAGCCACCGTCCTGTTGAAAAGACAGCTCCTGCTTATTAGATGAACGAAAAACTCACAATTGACTGTAACTTTCTGGACTAATTATTCCACCAACCCGTAAAGCTTACCAAGCTGTCAATTTAAGTTGATGTAACGGTGTAAAATTATTATCATCACTCCAATTAACACAGTTTTATGACTTATTCATTCAACAAAAAGTGAGCTTTATTCCACTTATACATAATCCACTTAGGATCAAAGAAAATCTTGTTTTAGGCCTATTCACCGAATCTAAGAGTTTCAAGGTGATCCGGTAGCTTCAACTCTTCAAATAATATTTGCTAACAGAACATTTTGTTAACTTCTTTTCTAAAAAAGTTATGAATTTTAACTTATTTAAATAGGTTTTTCTGAGAAATTAAACTATTTTTACTGAATGAAATCTTGACTTACGTTAAAGATTTACTGCCAAAATGCCACATACTCGTAACTAACTTAAATAGTATATGGACGTCTTTGTGTTAGATTAGATTAGATTAGATAGATTTTTTATTAGAATATTATAAATACATTTTACAAATCATGTTTTTACATATATACAAAAAAAATCATTATGACATGGCATTTGCCGTCTGCCAGATTGACAATTAACATATATTATACAAATATTGTAATAAGCTTATATAATTATTTACATATGTGGATTTAAAAAAGAAGTTAGTTTTAAATTATTTTTTTTTTCTCAACTTTAAGTTTGAATTAATTTAAGTGGATTATTGTTTGATGAATCAGAAATCTTCGTTCATAATTCTAGATCTATAACATAACGCGATTTTGCAATATTTGTACAAATTGCCGACATTCATCTCATTCAGCAAGGCAACAACTTGTTCATCCGATAAGAAGTCACTTCCAAAAAAGCTCCTTCTTGTTTCCTTTAAAGTAGGGCATTTTCCAATGAAATGAATAACGTCCTCTCTTTCTCTAAGATTGCACATACTGCACTCCAATGGTAATTCGGGTCTATGTGGTATGAAATTCAGGCTTATAAGTTCGCTTCGGAGTCTAACCATTGTTGAAATCTCGTTCACACTATTTGCATCACTAAAGTAGTTTCTTTCAGCAAGATTGTGGTTCAGCCTTCTATAAATTGTTCTGAATAAGGACTCGGAAGCTTCAGCTACATAATCTTCTCTACATTTTTCATCTACTTTCGCAATCACATCATATAAGATATCCTTGCAACTTGATATGCTTCCAACGTTTAAATTGAACTCCACGTTACATCCTTCGGCGAGGAAATTCCACTCCCTGTACCAGCTATTTTGATTTTGTACTGCTTTAAGAGCTACTTTCTTGACCAGTCGGGAATCAGGCATCTTGAAAACTTTCAGTAAGTAGTCTGCTTGCAGTTTGAGGGTTTTGACGAATAGAGGTGAAAGTCCTGTCTCTAGCATAATAACATAGTTTGGTGTGTTCAGTGGCAGACGAAATACTCTTTTCACGTAGTGAGTTAGTAGTTTCTCTACTGTGGAAAACTTTTTACATCCCCAAACTTGGGCGCCGTATAAAAGAATACTCTCCGCTGCAGCTTCAAATACTTTATATTTTATACTATGTGCTATGTTGCCGTTCATAAAAACTCTTTTCCATGCTATATTTATAGCTGTTTTTGCTTTTTGCAGTTTTTCTACCAGATGCTTTTCCATGTTTAAGTTGCTCGAAAAGATGACGCCTAGGTATTTGTACTCCTTGACGCATTCAATGTCTTCTCCGTTAAACACCCACTTTTCATTCGATGCGTTTCGTCCACCTCCTCTTTTAAAAATCATCACCTTGGATTTTTGAGTGTTGACAACCAAATTCCATAAACAACAGTAATTGTAAATCTTGTTTATCATAAGTTGGAGTGTTTCTGGGGAGTAAGCAAACAAGACTATATCATCCGCGAACATCAATGCTTTAATACGCTCTCCCGCAAAGTCAACTCCTCCAGGAAGGAAATCAATTAGATCATTTATGAAGAGCGAAAAGAGGGTAGGACTCAGTGTGCATCCCTGCCTCACTCCTGACGAAGTTGCAAACCAATCCGAAAGTTCCGCTCCATTCCAAACTGCAGCCCGTGTTCCTCTGTACAACTCTTCGAGTATTAAGCCGAACTTCATCGAACATCCCAGATTGTACAATTTGTAAAATAAGGCACCTCTGTTGATCGTGTCAAAAGCTGCTTTGAAATCGATGAAAAATACATACAATTTTTTTCCCTTCATGCAAAAGCTTTCAGCAAGGCTCCTGAGGACAAAGATATTGTCGATTGTAGAGTATCCGGATCTAAAACCAGCTTGACACTCGTTTAGCACATTTTGCGTTGTAATCCACCTTGTAAGTCGTTTCTGTAACATTGTTGTGAAGATCTTATATGTTGCATTTAGAAAAGAGATTCCTCGATAGTTCGCTGCATCCATCAAGGATCCTTTTTTGTGTATCGGGAATATTACAGCATTCCTGAATTCATCTACCGGAAGATTCCCCTCAAAAACATTATTAAATAATGTTACCAGATGTTCTTTCAGTGTGGCGCTTCCGTATTTGTAGAACTCTACTGGAATACCATTTGAACCTGCCGCTTTCCCATCTTTAAGTGTCCATAAAGTTTGTTCAAGTTCATGCATACTCAATTCTGGGTCTAAAATTTCGTTCTCAAATCGAGGAACTGCATAATGCCAGTTTGCTAATGTTGTTTCGGGATTTAGTAGATCTTTGAAGTGAAGAAAGAGTGAATTTGCACACAGTTTTTTGTGTATTACTGGTTGTTTTCCATTTAATTCCCAAGCCAGTTTCCAAAAGTCCCTAGCGTTTTTACAAGACAGCAATCTGCATGCTTGTTCTTCTTCATATTTCAACTTTTTGGCTTTGCATAGCTCTTTATATTTCCTATTGGCCTCTAAGTAGTTAATCCTAACTGAGCTTTGGGAGGAACTCCGAAAATTTTTCAACCATGCAAAAGAAATCTTCCTAGCTTTTCGGCATTCTTGATCAAACCAAGGCTCATTTCCTGAATTCCATCCTTTTCCGCGAGGCTGCTGTTGTGGGTAAGATTCCTTTATGGTTTGTTCTAACATTTGAAAGTCTGGTCTTTGATGTGCTTGTAGTCTACCATCCAGTTGTTGTCTGTATGCTGAGGCTTGCGATATCTTCCAGTTAAGTCTGGGCAGTGATTCCGGGTTAATAATTTCATCATCATTTGGTTGCAAGCGCCGCCGTTGGAATGTTACAATAATGGGAAGGTGATCCGAATACGGAAATTCTTTAACTTCTAGATCTGTCACCAGTGACTCCCAGTCTTCACCTAGGATTGCATAATCAATCAACGATGATCCTTGGCCTCCAATAAATGTGAAATTACCCGAGGTGTCACTCGCACTCGTTCCATTCTGAATTCGAAGTCCAAAAGAATCGCAAAGCTCTAGGAGTTTCTTTCCTCTTGCATTACAAACAGTATCCTTTGATTGCCTACAAAAACCGTTAACAACATTCATTACTCCTGCCTCTACCCCGATTCTCGCGTTCAGGTCTCCAATAAGCATAATGTTCGTCGATCTCATTTGGCTAAGTAATTCCGTTGTTCTTTCAAAATCTTCTTCCCAATTATTACAGTTGAGGTATTGAGGAAGTATCCACAGGTGTTTGGTATTAATTTCTAAGTAAACAAACCATATATTATTGTGCATCCGAAACTCGCATTTCAAACCTTGAAGCTTTTTTTTGAAACCAAAGTAGCAACCTCCACTTGCTCTTCCACGCTCATGGGTCCGCATTGCCGGGATCCACTTAAATACAAAATCTAACAGCTTATTTTCGATAATTGAAAATTTGTTTTCAGTTACAAAAGTTTCATACAAAAATATCAAATCAAAGCTATTCACAAATTTATAAAAATCACTAAATAAGGATTTATTAAACAAACCTGATACATTGTACGATAAAATTTTAAAATATTCGTTTTCTTCGCTTAAATTACTAGATACTACAATTTTACTTGAATGGCAGACGGCTTTAGTACTAAACACTACAATTAAAACCCTCTTCGACACCACTGGGTGATGGCAGCTGTACTACATTACCGACGATGTTGACCTGTTGTGCAGTTCCTGTCAGTTGATGACTGTCACTACCAGCTGTCGCGCTAATGAATTTGTTTATTACCGCCATCCCGCCTTCTACTTCACACTTCAGAGTATTGTTATGGTCCAAGTAATAAGTTTTGTTATCAAATAAAAGTTGTTGTCCACGAATAGATACTTTGGTGTTTTTATTTTCTGCATTGATTTTTGCCTTTATTTGCATAAGAATTCGCCGTTTTTCTCGAGTAGCTCTGGTATAATCTCGGTGGATAGAAATTCCAGTATCTCTCAACTTTATGGCAGCCTTCAATATGCGTGGTACGTCGTCGCTGTGTTGCAGTTCTACGATGACATTAGCCAATCTATTGTTCCTGGAACGAATGACTTTTGTTTTTCGTATTATTGCTGGGTTGTTTTGTTGTAGAAGGTCCAAGCAAACGTTTTTGGCTTTCTCCATCACCTGTTGGTCATTTTCCATTGCCATTACGTCTTTATGTAACTTTTTTATTTTTAAGTTACTGAGTAAAATTATTATACAAACAAAACTGAAACTGAAACTCTTACAACTTTTGAACTTTCCTTGAATATCGGAATTGAAACGTTATTAATATGTCATTAAGTTTCAAATGCCAAGCCACATTTAACCTTTTTAAATCTGTAGAATCTCTCAAATACATTACAGAATCATCAATTGAAAAAGTATTTAAATGATTGCCTTAAATTCTGATTATTTAATATATCAAAATGACACCCTAAATATTTTAACGGTCTTATTTTTAAACAAGTCCTAGAAGAACATATTTTCAATTCAAACGAAACAGTTAAATACATAATGTTCTGATATAACAAAATTATGTTATACGAAAATCTTCAAACACTCTCCTTAATATATACCTACATATTTAACTAAACAATTAGAAAGGATATTTTCTTCAAAAGGCTTAAAAAGAAAAAAAAACCAGCTTAATCATTATTTTACCATTTTAAGGATTAATTTAAATGGTCCTTATTGAATGTTGGGTGTTTAAATTTAAAAAAAAAATCAGTCATAAGCACCGCCGCGCCGCCTTAAAAAGAAGGAATAAATAAGAAGTAAATAAACTCAAGAGGAAGGAATTAAAAAAGGGAACACACATTTATATACTGTACTATCTTTTGACTTACATCATATAAAAGTCGTATATATTTCGTCCTTTTTAGTCTCTTGTTTGTAGTCGTATACTCTTGAAGAATGTTTTCTTTTTCATCTTTTCTATGTTTAATTAAATTTAAATCCTTTTTTTTGTGTTCTTTCGTTTTTATTTTCTTTGTTTTGTTTAAACTTTGGTATTCGAAAGAATTTTATCTTGAATATAACTGTTAAGTAGGTACCTAAAGAAAATACGGCGAATATAAAACAAAAAATATAAGAACTTTCTTTGAACAAGAACAAAATAGAATTCTTTTTTAAATTTGTTCTTTTTTTTTGAGACGCTTCTAGATAATGGAGAAGAATTTTACTTTTGAGTTTAGTTAACCTATGCCTTTAGGTCATTTTGACAAGGAGCTTCATAGCTCAAACAAAAAGGGAAAATATTTTATATGGAAAGTAAACTCAAATAAAGTAATGGTGTTTCTTTATTTTCACATAGAAATATGTAAAATTTAAAACTCTATTTCCATTTGTCCTGAAATTTAAAGCTAATAATAGTAAAAAAACACATTTTGATACAGGTGTAGAAAAAAACAGTAAAATTTGATAGGTGTGTCACATCAAGCTCTAACTAATCCAAAAGATTTAAAAGAAACTTGGTGCATCCAGGCATTAATAAAACAAAATAACGTCCATAAAGAAGCACATAATAATATATAATATAATAAACTTTATATAATTTGGTACTGCGGGATATCATGTCACAGATAATAACTTTTATTCTTCTTAAAACTTTTTGGACTTTTATGTCCTTGAGTCTTATTTTTTTTTTCTTTATATTCGAACATAATTCTTAAATTATTATTATATTTAAGTTCTTCTTTTTATTTTATTATTTTTCTTCTTTTTTTTTTCTTCTAAAGCACACTAAATCATCGTACATTGCTGAGCGTTCAGAATTTTAATAAAGCAATTTCCTGCACCAAAAAGCCTCAATTTATTATTTCCGCCCACATATACACCTACACATGCACACACACTTACACACACAAATGGAAATATTTATAGTGTATGTACACAAAAATTCAATGTTTTATTTCATTTATTTCTTCTTTTATTTTGCTCTGTTCCACTTTATGGATATCACACACATATTGCACTTAAGTGCCAGATACCATGCAATGTCAACTGATTTCTCACACATCCTCCTCACACCCTCTTACCCAACGCCCATCATCCAGACTAAGTGTCTTCTCGAATCTCCCACTTGTTCACACATTTTAAGTTTCGGGCATTTGGCAAGGACGATATTATATGGTACTATGGTATATGACGATACCGATGACGATATGATGAGGACGAGCGAAGAAGCATGAGGACAAGGATAACACACATATCCTTCTTGAAAAGCAAAATATTTTAGCATTTAAGATTCATCGCACGTTGTAATGAAATCATTTTTAGTTTCTCTGTTCAAGTGTTTTCTATACCTACTTTTTTTATATTTTTGCAAAAATGTCGCAGTAAGGATATTTTAAGGAAACAATACATATAAAAACATCATCATGTATGAAGTTACCAATTGCTTCTAACCAAAAAGTGGCGCAAAGCCATAAAAAACGAAGTACTGGTCCCAACATATATGTATGAGTTTATACGGTACGGAACTTGGGAATTATAGGAAGAGATGAACCTTTAAGTTTTAGCTCGCGTATAGAATTACTTTTCTTCGTCTCCATTTGGTAGTAGCAGCCGCAGGGTGTCCTTGTGACTTCTGAATTGAAGTCGTCCCTTAACCAAATGGAAGACTGACTGACTATATAACTTTTGTGCAATTGCGGAATTCCATTTAGAATTTGACTTTGTTTTACACACAAGAGAGTCACGTCCCATCACAACGCATTTAATGCGCAAAACGTGAGCCTCCTTATATGCATATCTCTATATCGCTGTACCTTTTATCCCATCGTCGTCGGTCGGTCGTCTTCATCCTCTGCAAGATGAGTCCTGGATGGTTGTTTTTTTTGTATTCGTGTCCACAAAGACTTCAACGATTATGAATGATAAATTATGAAGTCAAGAAACAAAAAAAAAAAAAAACTACCCTTACTCTACCGCACTTTGTCAAGGAATTTCCACAAAAACCCTGGCAAAAATATTTTCCAATTGTTGTCGTGATCTAATTTTAAATAGATAAACCTTCTCTTATAAGTTTTATAGATGGAGAGGGGATGAGGGGGGGTGGTCTTCTTCAGCTAAGAGATAAGTAGGAAAAATGCGAATAATAAAGATGATGACAAGACACCATATAACATCTATTTTAGGGGGTGGAAGTGGGATGTTTGGACAACAGAACATGAGGGTTATGATAAAATGATATGAAAAACTAGAAGTAGGAAATTTACTTTTGAGAAGTTGATAAGTCACTTTCCCGTTATTTACACCACTCACGTCCGATAAGTTCGGAACAAATTAAAATCTGAAAATATTCTTTCGAATTCTCATCTTTCCCTCTCGTCTTTTCACATCAGTTAAGCATATATATAAGCGAGGGAAGGTATGCGGTGGAATTTAACTTAAGACCCTAACAGAAAAAAAAAAAATTATAATAATCCCATGCTGAACCTGTCCTGTTTCCTGTCCTGTCATACTTTTCTATATAAGCTGATTTTGGGTCTAGGTAAGATGAATCTTTTGTGAAAGGTTGAGGAAGTTTTACGTGTTCTATCTTCTTCTAGTTCTTTTTCTAGATCTTATATATGCTAAAGCATTTAAATGAAATTTAAAAATGTTCATAGACTTTTGATTAGATTGGAATTTGGAATAAAAAGTTTGATACGTTTTTGGTAGGATGGGGATTGGTTCTTAAATATTGTGTATTCACATAGTTTTGTGAGGTTTTACTCAAACATTGAACTTAAATAAGAAAGTACTAGAAAATTTAAGACATTTACATTTAAAAATAGTTGACTGTAATTTAACTTCGCATTTGAATGACCTTAACATTTTGAACTGTAGTAAATTAAATATTAATTTTGTTAAAGTGGATATCTCAGCTTCAAAACATTAATTGAATTTTTGTTGGGCATTCAATATCACTGCTAAACCCTAAGTACAACTGTAATAAATTTGTTTGAAATACAACTTTTTTCAAATAGACGATTTCTAAACTTTCGATTGGTTGCTGTTGTAATCGGTCCAATACGTCAATTTGGAAATTTAAAACTTCAATTAAATGCATCCGTTCAATCGGAACACCATTTTTAGTCGGCTTTATCTCAAGATGGCGTGGAGATATTGGCTTCAATTAATATTAAATTTTACAGATGATAACATGAAAATATGAAAAACCGAGATTTTAATAGCAATTAAAAAGTTAAAAATTACCAAATAAAATCCTTCTTAAAATACAACTTAATTGGTTAACCCTCTCATACATTTACATAGAATACATTTTCAAGCTGCAATTTATTATTTATTTTCTTGAGGTTTTTTTTAATGATGATTGAAGTTATTACAAAGAAATATCATTTAATTGGCACAAATGAGAAGTTTTCCATGAAACCAAATTTTGAACTACAAATTTCTGAAATTTAAATCAAAGAAATATTCAAATGAATCAAAAATACATAAATAAGAATTTAACAATGGAAAAAGTTAATAATAATTATAACGAATACAGTTAAAAGCCGTGGCGGCTAAAGCTGAGCTTATATATATTATTCTGTATATTTATTGTCCTGAAATAATCTACACTTCTACACTAATATTATAAAGAGGAAAGATTTGTATTTTTGTATGTAACGAATAAACTCAAAAAGTACTGGACCGATTTTAATAATTCTTTTTTCACTAGAAAGCTACATTATCACTGAGTAACATAGGCTATATTTAGTACTAGATTACTATGGAAATCTTTAGAAATTCCTAACAAAACTAACCGAAGTTGTAGAAAAATTAGCCATAAAATGTCTTTCATCGCATACTCTGCGAAGAGTATTAATGATTGGACAAAAAAATGTTTTCTAATTTAGTGATTCATGGTCGTTTAATTTAGCATGCTTATAAGTTATAACTTTAATATCTGAACCTATTTATGTCTACCCGTGCGAAACCGGGACGGGCCGCTAGTTGTTAAATAAATTAGTTGGCACAACAGTGCGTTTAGAACTAGGGCCTAGTGTCTTACAACGAGAAATGTTGTTAGGAATTGTGGGGACCTACTGTTTTAAGCCGAATCCGAATGGCTAATTTGAGAAAGCACTTTTCAATACAAGAATTACTCTTCGAGGATTTGATAAGCCGTGAAAAAAACATTCGATGGCACAGGCAGGGATTGAACACAAGACCTCTGGCATGGCATCAATTATTACAAAATGTATTAAACCTCTCCAACAATTTCACAGAAAACAACACAAACAAATATCAGATGGATGTTCTTCTGGTAACCAATTAGAAAGTTATGAGTAACGAAGTAAATCGAATAAAATGTATTCAAGTGGAAATATGGTTTTATTATTAAAATTTACCAATTTCAAATTTAATTAAATTTGATATCGTGAATATCTTATTCTTCATTGAGCAAGACGTTTCTTTAAACACAATATCATTTTGTTCTTATTACATACAAAAGTGTCAAAATGAAAATTGGAAATCTTTTTTTATTAAATACGTTTTCTATTAGTGTAAAAAAAAAGGATTTTATTAAAGTTCTTTGTTAAAAATAGCTTAATATATAACTAGAAATTTTCATTGTTTTAATTCCGAGAATCTATGTAGGTACATTGTACAACCATCAGGAGCATAGCTGAAAACGACATACAAAATAATTGAACTGTTTTCCTGCATCTAGTTACATTACTCGTGTTTTGTTAGAAAATCTATCCATAGTATAGTAGGACTTTACACGAATAACAAAAACAATATCCATAGTATGAATAACACCGATAAAAGTTACAGTAGAATCTTACTATGGATGGGTTTCTGACATTTATACGAGTCTCAAATGGATCTTATGTGATTTCGTTCTCAAATGTTGGTACGATTGATATTGCTTGCATTTGTATCTCGATGGCTGTGTTCGTTGAGTAGATGTGCATTTGGAATCATGTGTGTTTTCCATTGGGTAAAAAATCAATCTATTACTGTTGATATTATTTAGTTTTGTTAGTGAATATGGATTAACTGGGTTTATTTTGCAAGAGAATAGAAAAGATAATTAAGTTTTGCTATGTTTCCACCAAAGGTTTATATCAGTTTAGATTAGATAATATCTTTTTGGTGTTTCCACCGCACAAGAAGATTTAAAAATGATTAAGTTTGACAGTACTTTCTGAAATGCAAATGGTGTTTCGATGTTTCTTATGAAGTGCAAGTGAGATAGTTTGATTCGTGTTAAACAATGAAAAACTGAATAGTTCAGCCTAATATAGGAATATGCTACCTACTACATGTGCAATTTTTTTTTTTTTTTAATTTGATTAAAATAAAACTATATTTTTGAACACAAACATGCAAATAAACAGAACATAACGCATTATCTGTAAAACAACTCCTCCACACAGGTTTTTCTTCACAAATTTTGACTCGACTCCGATTCCCGACCGGAATCGAGGCGAATCAAGCTCATTTCAACTTGATTCAGGTATATAAAGAATTTAGGCGTGCTTCAAGCTCGCTTCAACACCACATGTTAATGTAGTAGTCTACGAACAAACCCCCTTCTTGAAATTTGTATTTTATGCCAAATTGTTTGATTAAAACTTTGAAATCGACTATCACATTACACATTTTCTTAATTTTGATAGTCAACTATCAAAAATCAGCTTACACGATTTCACCCCTGCTCTGAATTTCGCTATTTTTTTTGTAATTTTTTGATAAATTATTCTGACAAATATTCAGTTGTATCAACTTTCAAATATAAAAACCGGACTACTGCGGATCGTTTTTTTGGCAATTTCTCACTGTACTATATATGGAATACGAAAAAAATGCACTGTCAGCTGTCATTATCAGTTTAGCTTAAAATGGACTTTTTATCATATTAAGTTTTAAAAAGTCCACTAGATTTGTATTGTGTTTTGTGATAATGAAGAAAATTAAAAAAATACTCATAATGTGACCAAAAAAAGTTGTTCAAAGAGCTCACGAATATTCAATTTAGTCAAAACCTGTAACATTCTAAAACTTCGACATTTCAGAATTCATGGTTTTAACTTCAATGTCGTTATTAAATTAGATGCAATGGTAAATCATAGAATTAACAATTATTATAGTTGCAAAAAGTTGTGTTACATTCTAGCTTAAGTGTGACTTCTTCACAACCTACCAAGTGACTTCTGATTAAAAAAAAAAACATTTTAGAAACTAATGGGTAGATTCTGATTTATAAGCTACCATGATCATTAAACGATTTTCAAAAGCTTAAAAATTAATTTCTTTTTATATAAATTAGTAAAATATGACGAAATCCATATAACGAAGTTCAATTTTAGTTAATATATTTAGAAGAATTTTATGACTTAACTTGTCAAGTGCTTTGCTAAAGTCTGTAAAGATACAATCGACTTGAGATTGTTATTTGAATGAATCCAAACAAAAAGTAGAGTAAGTATAGGATGATAATTCGTAACTAAGTTTATAAAACCTTTTTATGGACTGACAATAAGTATAAATATACCCTAAGATCAGAGAACTTAAAACATTTTTAGGGACTCGTTGAAAAAAAGAAAAAATGGAAAAGAAACATAAGACACAATTTTTTTTCAACACAAATTGTGGTTTATTCCATGAGGACCAGGACTGAAACATTCATTTAGCTTTAAAATATTGTTATATGAATACAAAATAAAATTATAAAAAAAAAGTAGAATCACTACTGATACGGATAGAGATTTGACTCTTATTCGAGTGTCATAAGCAGTTTTCAAGGTTTTGATTTTTAGACATTAGTGCGTTTACACTTGATGGCTGTGTTTAAGTCGTATTTAAAATACAAAACACGCTAACGTCGTCATTCATATTTGATATTTCGATAGATAATTATTTTCAATTTATTTTTACTAATTTTTGATAGTGTTTTTTAAATGTGCGTTTTTCAAATGAGCTAACGTATCAGCTTTTGTCTAATATTTTTGGCATTATGCATGTTTTCGATTTCGTATTAGTCCTTCAAAACTCTGTGAGGACTACCTTCCAGAATAAAAGCTTAAAAGAATTTTGTTAAGTCTTTCGAAAAAGATACTGATACAAAATTCAAATTATACTTCTTGTTATGGGTTTTAACGTCGACCAGCATAAAATCGACTCTTGGGTTCCTTATTTTATTTTTAACTTCCCATAGGAAGTTATTGTAATGGGTCTGATTTGTCGAATTTAAAAAATTGACATTTCTCGTCGTTTCGAGGTCCCTAGATTCGAAATAAACAATTTGTAGAAAGATGTCTGTGCGTGCGTGTGTACGTACGTTCGTATGTCCGTATGTCCGTATGTCCGTACGTCCGTATGTCCGTATGTCCGTACGTCCGTATACGTCCGTACGTTCGCTACTTTTTTTTCGTCGTCCATAGCTCAAGAACCAGAAGAGCTATCAACAAATAAATTTTGTTATACAGATAATAAGGCAGAAAGATGCAGAAAAGGCTCTCAAGAAAATAGCGTGGGTGGTTTTTTTACCATAGCAGTTTAAAAAAAAGGTGACAATTTTGGTTAAACCTAAATATCTCATGAACCAATGACGCTAGAGACTTGGATTAAATTTTAAATTATATATTGTAACGTGATACAAAACATGGTTATTTTTGGAAAAAAAATCCAATTAACGTTTTTTTTTATAAATCAAAAAAACTGAGAAAAAAAAATTTGTCACCTCGAAAATTTTACGACTTAAATATGATATCATCTCAAAAACAATTTTGTGCAACGAAGAATAATGTTTTTGACATCTGATAAAATTTTGAGAAAAATCTAATTAACGGTTTTTTTTTTAAATAAAAACCTAAAAAAAACATTACGTTGGTAAAAAATTAATTTCGACTCAAATATCTTTTCAAAAACTTGAGATTAAGGCTTCAAACTTATTTTATCGTATAAGAAATATTGTTTTCAACATTCTGAAAAATGTTGAGAAAAATCGAATTGACAGTTTTTTTACTAAAAATAAAAACCTAAAAAAAAATTAATAAAATTTGGTAAAAATTGATTTTCGACTCAAATATCTTTTCAAAACTTTGAGATATTGGTTTTAAACTATTTAAATCTTTAAAAAAATATTGTTGTCAACATTCAGTAAAATTTTGAAAAAAAATCGAATAGACGTTTGTACAAAAAATTAAAAAACAAAAAAAAATTTAACAAAAGTCGGTAAACATTGATTTTCGACTCAAATATCTTTTAAAAAATTTGAGATAATGGCTTCTAACTAATTTTAACTTATAAGAAATATTGTTTTCAACATATGAAAACATTTTGAGAAAAATCGAATTGACAGTTTTTTACAAGAAATAAAAACCAAAAAAAAAACAATACCAAAACTTGGTAAACATTTACTTTCGACTCAAATATCTTTTCAAAACTTAGAGATATTGGCTTTAAACTACTTTTATCTTTCAAAGAATATTGTTGTCAACATTCAGTAAAATTTTGAGAAAAATCAAATTGACAGTTTTTTTTACAAAAAATTAAAAACCGAAAAAAAAATATAACAAAAGTTGGTAAAAATTGATTTTCGACTCAAATATCTTTTCAAAAATTTGAGATAATGGCTTATAACTAATTTTAACTTAAAGAATATATTGTTTTCAACATTAGGACAAATTTTGAGAAAAATCGAATTGGCAGTTTTTTTTACAAAAAATAAAAGCATACACAAAACAATACTAAAACTTGGTACAAATTTACTTTCGACTCAAATAGCTTTTCAAAAATTACAAATATTGACTTCAAACTTAAAAATTGATACACATAGAAAAACTTTTACGCAGGACAAATCGACAGACGGGATGGGAAGTTATTAGTGTGGGTCGCATCCCAGCCTCTTTTTTTATTATATATCTTGGTAAGCTGACTTGACTAAGTTTCTTAATTATACGATAAGCTGTATCATTGTTCGTTATTCTCAAAAAGTTAGTATTAGTTTATTAACGATAGTGCCATCTGTTGCTGCGCGAGGAACCATTTTTTTTTTTTTAATTCCTAAGTCACTTAGTCGCTTATGAATCAAATTTGTTTTAAGTCATAAATCACTAAATATAGCTTATGAATTAAATGTTTTTTGATTCATAAGTCACTTACTTATTTATGAATTAATTGTTTTAAGCCATAAATCACTAAGTAACTTATGAATTTAATGTTTTTTGATTCATAAGTCACTTACTAATTTATGAATTCATTGTTTTTAATTCAAAAGTCATCTACAAACTTTTGACTAATGATTTTTTTAATTCAAACATTCGCAAAACCTGGTTGAGAATAATGCATATTTTCTTTGAATTGAGCTTTCACAAGATTCAAAACTATGAGCTAGAAAAGAAATTTTTTACTAACCTTACTTTAACTCACTTATCTTATGGAGACTAAAAAGTTTTCGGCACAGTTGTACTTTTATTCAAAAATTGCAATTTATTCATCAATAATTTATAGAGACTTCGAATTTCGAAATAAATTATGAACAAATGGAATGGATAGAAACAATTTATACATATCGAGCACTTTTCATCTAATTACGTCTAAAACCCGAATTAGATATTTATTAGCTGACAACTGCAACATGGCTTCAAGTGGTATTAACAAAATTAAATAACTTAATTTTTCTCCCTTCGAAAATTTGGCTTACAATAAAACTTTCAAAAAAGGCAAAGCTTTTTAATCTAATGAAATCACTTAATACTTAAACATAAAAATCGATCAAGTACTGCTATTGAGAACCAATTAAGAATCATACTCAGTAATATTCCAAGGCATAAGTTCTCATTATTGAAACTTAAAATGTTCTGTACCTAAGCATTTCATAATTGCAGTTCATACAAACAAATATTTGTTTTTAAGGAATCAATAGACCTTAGCCGATTGTGGTCGAATTCAAAAAGAAGGTTGCAAAAATTTAATACTTTTCAATGAAAAGCAACCAACTATTTTTTGGTACTTTTTAAAAAACAAAAAAAAAGGAAACAAAGTGTTAAGAATGTTAAGTACACGTTTTTCAGTTAAATAACAAGAATTTAGATTATTGGCTACATAGTACTTGCCAAACTATACTCGCCCTTTTCCTCTCTCCCCTAAACTGTTTTTGATAATTAAAATGTCGTAGTCACTTGCTAGACATCAATTGCCCACGTAAAATGGCTCCAATTTTTATAAACAAAAAAGATTTAATTTTGTAATAGGTTAAAATTTTCTAAAAATTGTGTTCTATTTTTCAAATTTATTTTAAATTAAAATTAGCATTTTTTTTTGAAAAAAAAAAATATGTGCATGTACAAAAAGGAATTAATTTGTTTGGTTAATTGCATCCATCTTTCTGAATATTGAAGCTTAAAAATCACTACTCACTTTAACTCATACAAAATAGAAACCATATCAAATTTTATTAATTTCAATATAATTCACATAAAACTTAAAATTTAATTATATTTTTTGTATCTCGAATTCTAATAGTCCCATTTTTGATATGATTTTCTTTTTTTTTTGGGCATGAAATATCAAATTAAAATTAAAATTCTTTAAAAAAACAAATCCACCATTGATTAAAAATTCTATGAAACAATATGAAATTTAAACTACAAATTTAATTACGATTTCCCAGAAATATTCAAGAGTAAAAAAAAATAAATCAAAATTTCACAGAATTAATTTTTTTTTTGTTTAACAACCCTGCTCTTCTGTTCGAATCGCCCACTGACAATCCTTCTAATGACGATGACGATGTGGCTCCATATTAATGGTCATAAATTCAGAACCTTTTTTATACACAACAGATCTCTTCTTTTGGTACATAGATACATATATAAATATCTATAAAATGCACAATGCGTATAAACATCTCTAAGTCAGTCATGCTATACAAAAACTATATCTACTTTTAAGCACTTCAACTTCATGTATGGTGGTATATGGTATGTGGAGTTATTCCTTGAAAACAGGAAGGAAGTTAAGATTTTCCTTATATAAGTTATATGCCTGTGTGTGAATCTGACAGATGCATGCTGTGGGAAAATAATCACCAAGTACATCATGTGATTAGGTTAAAAAGGACAAGGACTATTATAGAAGAAAGGGATATGGATGACAGCAGAAGTATGCTTCTCAAACTTCCTTATGTACAAACAAAAAAATACTCGTAAAATAAGGATAAGGATATACACCGTCCGTATGTCCTTATTGAAATAATATTTTACAGAGCGTAAAATCTCTCTTTATGTGTTCCTGATAATTCTCTTTCATTTTCCATCTCTCTCTCTCTTTCTCTTGCTATCTCTCTGTGAATGAATTTATATAGAAATTTAATTTATCCTTCGTCTCGATGTTCTTACAATAAATTGGGGTAGCAAAATGAACAAAGCTTCCCCTGATTTCAAAATTTCTCCACTTTGTCTATATTTCAGAGAAGAATCTATGTAATCTATGATGATTTGTTTTTGGAATTTGAATGTTGGCAACATTGCTGGGGTTGGCAATTGCGCAAAGACTGAGAATGAAAACGGAGAGAGAATAATGTTAATTTGATTGGGAAAGCTTCGATTTGGAAGCTTCTGCGCATTAATTTTGTATAACAACTGTCTTGTATATGATGTGGGAAAATCTTTAAATTAAGGCCAAATGCCTCTGCATAATCATTCATCCTCATCGTCAAACCCGCCAACATACCCCACCCCCCTTCACATTTACATTCAGTAGTCATCAGTGCGCTTGTTTCTTCTCTCATATTGTGTGAACCCTAAAAACTCTCACGCGCAATTCTCGTCCTTCCTTCCTGAGTCACACTCATTCCTGTAATATGCGTAAGAATCCTGCTATATATTCTTCACTCCCTTAAACCTCAAGAAATCCCATCTATCTCGTAGTTTTACACACTGATTTCTATCAAGAATTCTTTCATATCTCTCCCTCTCTCTTTTTTTCCATCCGGAAACAAGTGTAAAAAGGATTCTCGTCGCTGAACTGTGAAATAATATAAAAACCCCGCTAGGAGTAACGAAAACTCCTACTCTCCTGTAAAAGCTTTACTCCGAAACATCGTTACATCCGCGCGTCGTGGCTGCCGTGTTGGTCCATTTAAGATCCTTCGAACGCAAAAAGGACGAATCGCAAAGAAAAACCGAACAAAAAAAAAAAATTACATCAAATTATAGCTATCATCGAGTTCCAGAGTTTTTGGGTTAGTTTAGTCTCACGAAAGGCAACAAATCGACTTGTCCCACTGACGTTGACAACGACGCACGTTAGCACCAGGACGTTGAAGTTTTTAATAAAAAGCAACAACAACAGATTTTCTGTTACAACGATAAAATCGACAAAAACACCAAGTTGTAGAAAACAAACCAACAGTAATACATAGTAGTAGCACTAGTACGGTCTACAACAACACTACGTAACGTTGTTGGTTGTTAGTTGTTGGTTGGTTTGTGGCGCTGCTATACGGAAAAGGTGGTTCTATACTTGTGCTTCTGCTTTGGCTTCGATTCGAACCAAGAGCACGACATTCGGGCCAGGATGGATTCTAGTTCAGTGCACAAAGTGCGTCAGTGCAAGTGTGGTCTTCTACTGAGAACCAACAAGCTCTTCGAAATTTTTTGAAATACATTTGCCTTCGAACCTTCATATCAAGACGGACTTCTTGGCGAGCTAGTATTAAGTGAAAGCGCCAACGGAATATGAATTTCATTGGTACGTTTTAACGTTTAAATAATTTTGTTTTTTCTTTTGATTTTTTTTTGGTTTAAAATAATTTAAAATAATTGTTTAAATTTTATAAATGTTGTATTTTTGAAATTTTTTGAAAAAACAAAAAATCAACTTTATTCAAGCCATATGGTGGGACAAGTGTTGTGTTTTTATGGGAATTTTCCTTGTTTCCAAATCTGAGTGCATTATCTGAGTATTAAAAATTTGATAAAGTTTTTGAAAGTATTTTCGAAAAATACAATTTTTAAAAAGTGATGTGAGTTTTTGAACAAATTAAATAAACATATGTTTTGGTCATTTGACAAACAATGACGGTGATGGTGATTTTTCTTGAAACGAAACGAGACGACGACGAACACGAACACGGACATCGATGACGAAACTCCGGTCGATTTGTAAAACGTGACTGATTTTAGGGATGGGTTTTTTAGGGGGTGGTGTTTTGCTTTGCTTTGCTTGGTGTTTTCAGTGTTTTCAGTGTGTGAGAAGATTGTGTTTTCCCATCAGATGTTAAGTGAAGGAAAAATATACGTTGTCTTGTATTTTCAATCGATATCCACGTGCTTTTTAGATTTCGAGTGGATGTTTGATGGGAAAATACTTGATTAATGAGTTTTTCTTTTCAAACGGAGAATAAATTTTATAATATTTATATAATTCAAAAAGATGTGAAATAAAATGAAATGATATGAAAACTCTGCCACTAGGTCATCGTTAGTAGGTCAAATATTAAAGGTCAAACCACGTGCACATTCGGTCTTCTATTTTATTTTTTTCTTTTTGTTTAAGTTTTCTTTTAAGGGGTTGAACTTGATTTTACTGCGTCTTGTGCTGGGGTTGTGTGTGTGTTTGTGTGTGTGAGTTAATAATGTATAGTAGGGGTGTGTGGAAGAACACAAATGTTTGAACTTTTAAGCATTAAATATTTATGCCGTTAAACATGGCTTCTTAAGATACTTTATAAACTTATATGTTTGTATGTATATATAATGCTTTGAGGACAATTAAATCTTTTTGTGTCTTTTCTTTAATTATTTATTTATATATAGAAAATAGAACAAGGTTAATTTCAAAAATTTAAATGGCTACACGCACAAATGTTCATGATTTTAATGAAGTCATTTTCTTAATTTCATTCACTAATTTTTAATATGAGAGTAGAAAATAATATTAAAACAATTATTAATTTAATGATGAACACTTCATTCATTTAATTACTAAATTAAAATATAAATTTTCTCATAGAATCATGAGATTTATATTCAATTTAATCAAAAATACTATTTTTTAAAAATGTATTACTCTAATTGCAAGTTAATTGGGACACATCAAATAAATCTTATTGGAGTTAATCCAAAGGCTTTAACAAAGTGATTTTATAAAGATAATCAAAATTTATTTTTCTTAAGGTATAAAATGCGTTTAAATTCCTAAATTGTTAAATGTTGTATTACATTAAATTTTATTGTGCATATTTAAGGAAAAATAAAATTGTTATTTATGTTAAAAGATTAAAGCCAGTTCAAGTTATTCAGCTCTTGATGAGTTCATAAAATTAATCCTTTAGAGACTAATGAAATAACGAATATAGCTCAATAATTAAAAATTAATGATACTAATCCAATAAATTTCAGTTCTAAGTATTAAATCTTTCGAAATACACAGAGCTGAATTTTAAAACTTAAAAGTCAAATTATTTACTTATGAAAATATAAGATTGAAATATTCAAGACGCAAATGTAAATCTTTCGAATTTTTGGCTTTATTTTCACGTTAAATATGAAACATTTTGATTTTCAACAAATATAATGTCTCTATCAAAATCAGATTTCTAAGGCCAAATTTTTAAGAAAATTGATGAGCCAATTTTTTTCCGAGTGAAATAACATTTTTGGTAAAACTACATTTACAGGAATTAAAAACCTCACATCGCAGGCTATTTGTTTCTTTTTCTAAGTATCGAAATCCAATCTCTTAAATATTATTGTATATTTTTAACTTTAAAAGAAAGTGGTGAATATATATTTTTAGTACTTATATTTTTTGAACAAGTTTTATGTTTAAAAACTAAAAATTTATCACAAAAACATTTGTGTTTTGAACACGTATATTATTTCGGTGAACACGAACTGATTTTGCTGGAATTTTTGAGATTCTTGCGAAGCTTGCAACTGAATAAACATTTCTTCTTAGATAGTTCTCCAATTTGTATTTTATTTAATTACCAATTTTAATTAAAGGAATTTTTTTTCATTTTCAAACCAATTTAAAATGTTTTTATAAGATATTTTTCATTTTCATCCAGATGCCTTTCTTATAAAACTAAAGTTATTAAAAAACCTAAAAACGGTTTTTGAACATTTTTCAAGAATTCATAAAAAGCATCAGAGATCCCACTAACATAAGTTTAAAAGAAAACAAGTACACTATTTTACTTCTCAAATTCTTAGAGACTCTTGGACATTTCCAATGAATTTTTGGCTAAACCTTATTGAAATAAACGTTTTTAAAAAGAATTGAGGATGTACAAATTAATGTATGAATTTCACACAACCCTATAAAATGCATATAAAAATACTTTTAAAAATTTGTCCACAAACAAAATTTACATCTTCGGAGTTTGAATTAATTTGACTGCATTATCAAATGACATGAGTTTAGACAAAATTTTTAAAGTGAATTATATATATTTTTTTTATGTCATTAAATAATCATTTTCTAAGAGACAAATATTAGCGAGTTCTCAAAACTGCATTATTGTTATTTTCGATTACATTTATCCATACTTTTTCATGTCAATTCGATACTATCGTCATTTCGACGATGAAAAAAAGAACAACATTTAAGTTTTGTAAATTTATGATATTTTCAATGCACGATTGAATATGCAATGGAATGAATAAACATTATCCTTGAATATTTATTTTAAAACTATAAAATAATCAATGCATAGTCAAGCAAACACACGTACAAAAAGACACGATAAAAATAAATAATTCCCAGAGCACACATGGATGATTTTTGTCATCGTTTTCTGTCTGTTTTTGGCCATTTTATTTTTATTTTTACGAAAATGGCAATAATTAAAAATCCTTGAAAAATTCTAAAAAATAAAATCAACTGAAACGTTTAATTTATTGCATTTTTTAAATACACTCTAGAAGGTGCATCACATTTTTTCTGTTGTATGAATATAAGTTCAAAAACATGTGACCGTATTTTAAATTTATAACGTGCAATTTTTAATAAATTACTAGGGCGTATACGTTATATTTTATGAGTATATTATTTGTAAAATGTCTACCACGTTTGAACATTTCAAGCTCTTAAAATATAATATTTTCTTATTCCGTTTAAATTTAAAGTAATTTAAAACAAACAATAATGAAATATTATACAAAAAAAATAATTAATAAATTAAATAAAAACAGTCCGTTGAGAACTAGGGCCTATTGACTGAACTCTCAACCATTCCTGTGTGCGAATATTGTTGTCAGGGATGAATTAATAAATCACCAATTTTAAAATCGTACGACTCAAATCATTTAAATCAAAAAATGATCTAAAAGTGTAACTGTAAGACAAGTATTATTGTATTTAATTTTACTTTCATATATTTTGTTAAAATATTGAGCATTTTTAAATTGTTTTTCGAGCTAAAGAATTCAATTTTGTTTTGAATTACATTCAAAAGTAAGATTTTGTAAGTTCCTTTTTTGAAAATAATATTAGCAATTTAATAGAAATTCAAAAATGTTAAATCTTCGGTCGACTAAAACACATCTAAACAGAGATAGTTCGTGAAAACAAAAATTATTAAACAATCCTTAATTTGGTGAATTAACTCATTAAATTTAAATATTAAAAATTCCAAATCAGAAATCGTATAATTTTAGAAAATTATTAAAAATGATAGAACACGTTTTTAATTGTTTATTCATTCAAATTTAAAGCGTTGAAAAGCTGCTAAAATTGTTTGAAATAAGCAACTTAATTCTTTACCTTAGAAACTTGCTAAAGTTGCAATGCATTTTTTTAAGTGTTACTAAACTTACATGAAGTTTTTAAAACGTTTTTAACTTTAACTTTTTCACTAACAAAATTCAATTAACGTATTTTTATAAATTTTGTTTTCAAAAATCTTTTATTAAACAAATTGGCAAAACGGAAATAACTAAAAATATTAACACCAGATCTGTTATAGATTTTTTACTTCCTATAGGAAGTTATTGTAATCGGTCCGATTTGTCGAATTGAATCTTTTCAAGGTGCCAAGAGTCTAAATAAAAGATTTATAGAGAGATATCCGCGAGTGTGTATGTACGTTCGTACGTGGGTACGTTCTTGAAGCTTTTTTCGTCGTCCTTATCTCAAGAAACAGTGGAGATATTGACTTCAAATAAATGTTGTTCTACAGATAATAATACAGAAATGTGCATTAAGGACACTTAAAGAAAATTTAGTTGGTTGTTCTTTTACCATCTCAATTTAAAACAATGAAACTTTTGGTTAACAGAAAATATCTCACGATCTAGTAACGCTAGCGACTTGATTTAAATTTAATACTATATTATATTGAGTTAAATCGAAATGATAATTTTTTTTTACAAATAAAACCATAAAAAAAATGATTTTTGACTTAAACATCTTTTTAAAAATTTCAATTTCATTTTAAAAACAATATGTTTTTTCACTATGAAGATTTGTTACTAATAGTTGATAAAAATTGATTTTCCAACCAAATCTTTTCAAAAATTTTAGATAAAAGCTTCAAACTAAGTTCATCTCATAGAAAATATTGTTTTCGACATTCAGTAAAATTTGTTTAAAAACCCAAGAGATTTTTTTTTCATAAAAATTAAAATTTACAAAAAATGGTTTGGAAAATTAGTAAAAATTGAATATTGTGAATGAATGAATGTATTGACTTTAAAATAATTTCATTTTGTGCTAAATTTTCTCAGAAAAATCCAAACTGTATTTGTTTAAATAAGAAATAAAAAACTTTCAAAAATGATACTTAAATTGTTAAAAATTGGTTTTTGACTAAAAATCTCGTTAACAAAACTGGATATTGAAATCTACGAAATTAACTATTTCATCATATGCAAAATATTGTTGCCAATTTTTATTTAATTTATAAAAAAATTCAACTGTCAACTTTTTTGACAAAACACCAAAATCTACAAAAACAAAAAAACTGCTAAGCAATGGTTTTCGACTCAAGTATTAGGAAAACAAAGGAAAATATTGACTTAAAATTATTATTCTCACACAAAATATTGTTCTGAATATTTTGTCAAAGTCTTCAGTAAGACAAATCGACAAACGGGATGCGAAGTTGTGAGTGTGGGTCGTATCCCAACCTCTTTTTAAAATTTGTTTTTAATTTAAATTTATAAAAAAAGTAGAACTAACAACTTATTAACTTCCCATAGGAAGTTATTGTAATGGGTCCGATTTGTCAAATTGAAAGTTTTGACATTTCTCGACGTTTCAAGGTCCCTAGAGTCGAAATAAAAGATTTTTAGAAAGATGTCTGTGCGTGCGTGTGTACGTACGTTCGTACGCCCGTACGTCTGTACGTTCGTGACGTTTTTTTCGTCGTCCATAGCTCAAGAACCACAAGAGATATCGACTTCAAATAAATTTTGTTATACAGATAATAAGGCATAAAGTTGCAGAAAGGGCTCTCAAGAAAATTGCGTGGGTGGTTTTTTTACCATAGCAGTTTAAAAAAAAGTTGAAAATTATGGTTAACCCTAAATATCTCATGAACCAAAAACGCTAGAGACTTGAATTAAATTTTATATAATGTACTGTAACGTGATACCAAACAAGTATATTTTTGGAAAAAAAAATCCGATTAACGGTTTTTTTATAAATCAAAAAAAATTAAAAAAAAAAAATTTGTAACCTCGAAAATTTTACGAATACAAAAAGATTTTATCTCTAACACAATTTTGTGCAACGAAAAATAACGTTTTTAACATCTAGTACAATTTTGAGAAAAATCGAATTGACAGTTTTTTTTATAAAAAATAAAAACCTAAAAAAACATTACTCAAAGTTGGTAAAAATTGAATTTCGACTCAAATATCTTTTCAAAAATTTGATTATATGGCTTCCAATGTATTTTATCTTATAAGAAATATTATTTTAAACATTCGGTAAAATTTTAAGAAAAATCGAATAGACAGTTTTTTTACAAACAATAAAAACCTAAAAAAAACAATACTAAAACTTGGTAAAAATTTACTTTCGACTCAAATAGCTTTTCAAAAATTGAAAATATTGTCTTCAAACTTTTTTATTTCATAGAAAATATTGTTTTCGATATTCAATAGTTTTTTTTATAAAAATCCAATTGTCCGTTTTCTCATAAAAAAAAAATCTACAAGAATAGTACGCAAATTTGGTAAAAATTGATGTTCGGTTCTTGATAGCTCTCAAATTAATTTCATTCATCCAATTTGTAAAAATTTAAGAAATGTTACTTAAATTGGTAAAAATTTGTTTTCGACTAAAAATCTATTTAATAAAACTAGATTTTCAAACTAAACTATTTCTTTATATGAAAAATATTGTTGGTAATTTTAAAATTTTTAAGAACAATTCAACTAACAACTTTTTTAACCCTACCCTACAAACTTTTAAGCAAGACAAATCGACAGACGGGATGGGAAGTTATCAGTGTGGGTCGCATCCCAGCCTCTTTTTTTACAAACTTTCTGTATCCAGGCGTAAATTTGTTTCAAATCTAACTTATTGCCACTTTCCCCAGCAAAAACTTATTAACTCGGTGATAGTCACTTTAGAAGGTACATTTATTGTCAATTTAAACATTTAACTCAATACAATAGAAACCTTTTATAAAAAGAGCAATCTTTGAATTTGCCAAAAACAAAAATCAAATAAAGCCTTATTTTTAGTTAATTTGTATTATAAAATTCCAAGGGTTTTATCTACCTATAAAACACATAATAAACCAAAAAGCATTATATTTAAATTGATTATTTGTGGTATTAATATTTTATTGCCACATAACTTCTCGCTCAAATGAAATCAATTATTTAAATTTGTTTATTTGAAAATTGCGGTTGATTTCAATGTATTTATAAAATTTATTTAAAATACAAAATAAATTACAAATCAATTTTATTCTACTAAAAAAAATTCCCTAATTACCATCATAGATTTTTGTGGTAAATTTAAAATCAATTGAAGTTTATTTTATGAACGATGAAAAAAATAACAAAAACAAAAACTTTACATATATGTTTAGAATTTCATCCATATTTAATTTCAAAAGGGGTTTTCTTTAGTTTAAAAAAACAGAAAAAGTTTTTCCATTTCCATTTGAAAAAAATAAAATATTTGGGTTAAAAATAATAGATATTCTTTTTTTCCGGTACATTAAACAAAAATAAATACTCTTAACATAATATATTATTATGATGGGTATTGTTGATAAAAATAGAAGAAAATAAAAAAAGAAAAACATCATCCCTTCACAAAAAAAAATAATATTCATCCCTTAAAACAAAATCAATAATTTAACCTTGTATCTTTCATCTACGAGTATGCCTATACTTTCCCAACTACCCTACATATTTATCGTTTTGCAGAAAGGGAAAGAAAAATCAATGTCTATTTTTGTCAAGTTAATAATAATATCATGTCATGTCAATGTGTAAGCTTTAGCAACAAAAAGAAAATATGGAAAAAAAAAATAAGGGTTAAAACAAAGCCATTGTGAGATTTACCTCAGCCTACAACCCTTTTTTTTTTCTATCATCACATTCAACTCAATCTAACCTCTTTAACCCCCTCCCCAAAATAGGTACTTAGTAGATATATAGAGACTTCCCTTACAGTGACATTATATATGTTTGTTTGTAGGATTTGATGTGATTCAGAGGTTTTTCTTTTTTGAACCTGTATCATGTGCTATATAGGCACTCAGATGTTGTATGTTTTTGCCTTGCTCTGATATTGAGTGTTATAAATGACAAAATTGAAAAATAAAAATTCTATTATTTTTATTTGTCGAAAAAAATCTGATAGAGATGTTTGAAGGTTTGAACCAAAAAATAAAAATTGGAATAAATAAACAAGTACCATTCATCGCACACCGGAGTGGATTGAATTGAGTACTTAAAAGTTCGGATGTGACTGACTCTTAACCTAGATTTGTGATTTTCGGATGAAAAAGATGACTTGTGTAGATTGACTTATACCTACATATATTAAGTTGAAAGGTCTATATTTTTTGTATCCATCACATTAGATACATGGATTTGTTATAAAGATAAAGAAACATTGTTAACTCAAGTGTTAAATTGAAAATATTAAAAAAACAGAACAAAAGGAAATGATGTAAGTTGAGTCTGTTTAAAAATGATTTGTTCAATGTATTAAAATTGTCCTGATAATAATTGATTAAGAATATTAACTCAACAGTATTTTGACTGTTTAATAAAGAAAATCTAGCTTTTAGATTTTCAAATCAAAAGAAGCGATAAAAAGAGCTCATGCCGAAATGCTCATTTTGGTAAATTTCAACTTTGTTATAACTTCCCTTTACTGGTATTTTTGTCTAGGTATATTTTTAAGTGATTAGATCAAAATTTAAGGTGTGTTAGATGTTGAAAAAGCTTTTGACACTGTTTGACGAAATGCACTCATTCATAAACTCATTAAAAATGAATGTCCCACCTTTTTAATACAATTTATACAAAGTTTCTTAAGCGATAGAGAATTCATAGTTTCACTTCATAGAAAAAATTAAGTGTCGAAAACTATTCCTACTGGCGTTCCTCAAGGATCAGTGTTATCTTCTAGTTAGTTCAATATTTTTATTTCTGATTTTCCAGTTTTGTAAAATTGTGAATTCTGTATGTGTGCAAATGACATTGCGATATTCTCATCCGATGAACCTCTTAATAATATTATATCCGCTTACTAAGCGAAGGTCAGTACTTAGCAAACACAATAAACTTATAATTTTTAAAGTCGTTTTTCAAGTAATACTATTATATGGATCGCCCGTATGGGGTAACTGTGCTATAATGTATATTAAAACATTGCAAATTCTTCAAAACAAAATTTAAAAAATGATGCTCAAGTTCCCCTGGCATTTCTCAACTCAAGTTTTGCACTTAGAGACAACAAACGACAAGAAAATAGAATTTCTCAGAAAATGTGTATTGAAAACTCTCTAATTAGAAACATAATTTAATAAATTGTAATCAAATAAATATAAATATAAATTTATATTTTTTTTGTGTTAGGTACTCATATATCTTGTTAATTATGTATTATTATTTATTATCTTTATGCTTGTGTATTTATAACATTTGTTTTTGTTTATTAATTAATTGATATATCAAATTATATATTCATTCTATTATCTACTTGTTTATTTCTATTTTGATCGTTAATTAATTTATGTATTTGTTTATTTATTTGTTTATTTATTTATTTGCTTATTTATTTATTAAACTATTTTTAATTTATTCATTTATACATTCATTTTTCACTGATAAAATAAATCATTGGAAATAAATTTCTATTCAATTTCTGTGATATAATTATAAACAAAATTCGAATGAAAGTTTTTCTTCTTTGCAATGTTTTCCTTCAAACTCATAAATATTAAGATATGCACATGCTGTTTAAAAACTAATTAGTATTTTTCAGTTGTAAGACACAATTTGATATCATATCTCTGTATTGTGCAACGACTTAAAAATATTGTACACTCTGTTATTATCTCTTTGCCAATAAAATAAAATATCTGTCTATCTATTTTTTTTTTTTTTTAAATATGAACAAATGTTTTTATTTAAAATACAAAACTTTATTTTATTTTTTAACAGTTTAACAAAAATATTAAATTAAAAATTTTTTTGCAAAATATCGAATCTAAAAAAACACACATTTTACCCAAGATGGGCTAAGATTTTTTGGAATGTTGAATTGACAGCTTTCTAACATAAATTTGAAACCTTACAAATTCTCAAAAATTAGAAATAATTTTTGTTTTTGGAATCGAATACTTGAGACAGTAATTTTGACGTTGGCATTGGTCGAATTGGATTATAAATACATTTCAACATTCAGATTTGTTTCCAAAACTAAAAAATATTCAAAAATGGTTAAATTTCTCCAATATTTTAATATTCTACAGGGTCATCTATTTTGCAGTTTCAAAAGTAAACGTAATTAAAATACATATAAAATATTTCTTTTTATGATATTTCTTTTTAACTTCCCATATGAAGTTATTGTAATGGGTCCGATTTGTCGAATTGAAAATTTTGACATTTCTCGACGTTTCAAGGTCCCTAGAGTCGAAATAAAAGATTTTTGGAAAGCTGTCTGTGCGTGCGTGTGTACGTACGTCCGTACGTCCATATGTCCGTACGTCCGTACGTTCGCGACGTTTTTTTCGTCGTCCATACCTCAAGAACCAGAAAAGATATCGACTGCAAATAAATTTTGTTATACAGATAATAAGGCAGAAAGATGCAGAAAGGGCTCTCAAGAAAATTTCGTCTGTGGTTATTTTACCATGGCAGTTTAAAAAAAGGTGAAAATTTTGGTTAACCCTAAATATCTTACGAACCAAAAACGCTAGAGCCTTGAATTAAATTTTATATAGTATATTGTAACGTGATACCAAACAAATATATTTTTGGAAAAAATTCAAATTAACGGATTTTTTTATAAATCAAAAAAACTGAAAAAAAAAATGTGTCACCTCGAAAAACAAATACAAAATAATTTTATCACCAAAACACTTTTCTGCAAAGAAAAATAACGTTTTCAATATCTGGTTAAGTTTTGAGAAAAATCGAGTTGACAATTTTGTTATAAAAAATAAAACATAAAAAAAACATTACTCAAAGTTGGTAAAAATTAAATTTCGACTCAAATACCTTTTAAAAAATTTGAGATTATGGCTTCCAACTTATTTTAACTTATAAGAAATATTGTTTTCAACATTCTGAAAAATGTTGAGAAAAATCGAATTGACAGTTTTTAACAAAAAATAAAAACCTAAACAAAAAAATTAATAAAATATGGTAAAAATTGATTTTCGCCTCATATATCTTTTCAAAACTTTAAAATATTGGCTTCAAACTAATTTTAACTTATACGAAATATTGTTGTCAACATTCAGTACAATTTTGGGAAAATCTAGTTGACAGGTTTTTTACAAAAAATAAAAACCTAAAAAGAAACAATACTAAAACTTGGTACAAATTTACTTACGACTCAAATTGCTTTTGAAAAATTAAAAATATTGGCTTCAAACTTATTTTATTTTTACAGAAAATATTGTTTTCGAAATTCAGTAATTTTTTTATAAAAATCCAACAGTCCATTTTTTCATAAAAAAATAAAATCTACAAAAAATAGTACGCAAATTTGGTAAAAATTGATGTTCGGTCCTTGATATCTCGTGAACAATAGAACAATATTGACTTTAAATTAATTTCATTCATCCAATTTGTATTTGTTTGTATAAGAAATAAAAACTTTTAGGAAATGCTACTAAAATTGTTAAAAATTGGTTATCGACTAAAAATCTCGTTACCAAAAAAATAGATTTTGAAATCAAACTATGTATTTCATCATAGGTATGGATTTTATTGGTAATTTTCAAATTCTTTTAAATAATTCAACTGACAACGTTTTTAACGAAACACTAAAACCTACAAACCTTTTAAGCAAGAAGAATCGACAGACGGGATGGGAAGTTATCAGTGTGGGTCACATCCCAGCCTCTTTTTTTTAAATGATATTCAACTTCCCATTTCAAGTTATTGTAGCCTGTTTGATTTATCAAATTGAAAATTTTCATATTTCTTGAAGTTCCAAGTCCTTAATTAATAATTTTTAGAAAGCTAAATGTGTTCATACGTCTCAAATTAAGTTGACCCCAAGTAACTCACGACCAATAGATTTTTTAATGAAAAGAAATAATGAAACAAATATTTCTCAGCTCAAATATTTTAAAATTTTTAAAAAGCGATTTTTCCCTCAACATAAAATTTTAATACCACCAATATTGGTTTTTAATCTTATAAAATGTTTAGAAAAACCCATTTCTTATACGAAAAATAATTTATACAAAATTGGTACGAATGAAAATTGAGAAAAATAAATGTTCGTATTTAGCGAACTTCATTAGTATTAATTTTATTAATACACAAAATTTACAAAACTAAAAGCTCTTAAAACTTTGTTTAATGTTTCAAAACATTCAACAGAAAACTGCTTAAGATTCCATTTTTGATTGAATTTCAATAAAATTATATTTGACTTTTTATAAAATAAGTTTTTTGGACATTTTTACATTTTTAAGGGCCCCAATGGAAAGTCATCGGTTTTTTAAGTGTTCTCGTAAACTATTTTATTTATTTTGATAAGATTTTGTTCGTCTTAATTCAAATCATTTAAGCATAATATATTAATAAAAGAGAATATAATATCTTAGGTTGAGAAATTTGTTTTGTTTTTTAAAATTCAATTTCTTCAAAATTGAATAAAATTATTTTTAGAATGTAAGTTTTAAATTTGTCACAATTTTTCCTCAATTTTCACTAATCATAATAACAACTCAATTAGATAAATATTAGTTTTAAACAAAACGAAGGTTCAATAATTTTCTTTTAAGATCGTTTATGTTGTTTTAGGAAACCATATCGATAAAAATCAATTTTAGTACAATTACAAGTGCCTACCTAAAGTTTACTAAAAACGTCTAGAACTATATGTGTTCTCCTGAATTCTGAATTTTTTGAGCAATTAAAACATTGATTGTAGGTTATTTTACGAAGTACATTCCAAATCTTCAATTTGCGAGGAATTTATTACATTTCCGTAGTTATTTTTTCAAAACTTCTAATTTAAAACATCGACTTATACAAATAACATATTTTAATGAATCCACCAACCTCTCTTACATATTTATTTTTTAGTTTTTATTCGACAATTTGTTTCCTAAGCCAACACAATTTCAAATCCTTAAAAAAAAAACTAACTTAATTTTTTAAAACTTTTTCTATAAAAAAAGAAAATATGAATGAACATTCATTTTAAGAGCCATCTGCTTTCAAACATGTATCACAAATGCAATATGACCTGAATTCGCACTGGGAAACAACCAAAAACGTATTCAACCGAAATATAACCTAATTGCCTCCTGGCCCTCTTCAAATGACCCAAGCCAAGCACCACCATTTACCTTCATACCTGTCATTTTAGCCACACACATACAAATATAATATCAAAATAAGAAGAATAAAATAAATCGGACCTCGTTTCTGAACTTTTCATCCTTTTTAGTTGTTGTTTTTATTTTTCTTTCTTTTTTTAAACATCAACCATCACCATCAGGATGATGGGCAGAAATAATATAAAAAAAGGATCTTATATTTTTCTATATACCTTATGTTCTGGTCATCATCAATGTCCTTCAAAAATTGTTATAGCTAACGTGTGTGTAGACATGTACATATATGTTTTGTTTATTTAGTTTTATATTCATTGAAAAGGATTTTTCATTTTTGCCATTCAATTTGTTTCAAAAGAAAAAAGATTTGATCATTCAAATAAAAATAGTATATGTACAAATATTCGTTAGGAAAAATTGTATTTATGTATAGGTACGAGTATATAAATATATTAAAAAATATAATTGGCTGTCAAAAAACCCATGAGGTTTTAGGCAATAATTTAGAATAGGTATTTTTGTGTTGTTTCTAAAGTTTAATATGGTAATTGGATGTCTAATAAAAGTTTATTTTAACACTGGAGGTCATATTCAAAAAGTGATAGGCATGCTCTATAAACATAAATCAAATATGAATTTAATATTCAAGGACTGAAAAACTTTTTTTTATAGTTTTTTTTTGACATATTTGATTAAGTGGAAACTTGCTGTTTAGTATATCAATTTATTGAAATTTAAAATGTGAAATTGTTTTCTAAAATGTATGTTCTTATGCAACGTAGACTTAGAAAAAGGATGTGGGTTTCTACCATTAAAACAGGAACGTTAATTATTTTTTAAATTCTTTTAATTTATTTTAACCGCGCTCTCTTAAGTATTTGCTGACATTTCTATCAAAGGTGTTATTTGTTCATACTTGTTATTATTTAAATTTCGCCTTAAACCATTTAAGAGAAGTGAACACGTTTTATTGCACAAACAAAATTTGAAATAAATATAATAATAACTCAATGTTTTGCATAATTGAATTTCTGATAATTCTAAAACAAAGAACATCATTAACTTAATTACAGTTTTTTTTTTTAAATTTGATCATTTGGTTTTTCAACATAATATATATGAAAAATCGAATATCACTTTAGAAAAAATTTTCAACAATTTCGTTTTTAGGTTTCCAACCATAATTTTTAGTAATCCATTTTGATAGAACCCACCCTTCACTCAACAGGAGCCACAATACCCATTGAACTTTCGACTGACAGTTTGTCAATTCACTTTGAACAACTGAATTTTCAAAGACTCAAACAATTTAAATAATACATCACCTAATGAACAGCTTTGATGTGACATCCAATTGCATTTTCTTGTTTCCAAATACCAAAAACAAAAACGTGGACGATGATTTCTTATACCAGAAAATACAAAATTTGGTCAAAACGTTTTGAAAAGTGTATACATAGGTACATGATTTAAAGAATATGTTAAGAAACAATAAACCCATTCTTAGAAAACAATTTAAAATCTACTGTTATTATTTGCAAAGCTGAGTCGATGATGACATTTATTACTTGCAATTGAATATTTTCGAAAATCAAATGAAATGCCATTCCATTTTCTGCAGACAAATTTAAAAACAAACATAAAAAAATAATCAAATTTTCGAAAGAAGGTTTTTTCCTAGAACTTATATTTCTATAATAAAAATATGTTCTCATTTTTACAACTTATAATGTACACGGAGAGAAATACATTGCGAGTATTACAATGTCAGTATGGGCGTGAACGCAATACTGTTTGGCTTAGAAGATTTCCATTGGATTGTACAGGGTGCGCCAGAGAAACTTACTTATTTGAAAAAATTCACGCGCGGTGAGTTGGGTGGGTAGAGGGGCAAGAGGGGGCGCATCTGGAGGGGGAAGTTCCCAAGTTTGTTTCTCCCTCCAGTCATTTGCCATCATGCTCTGGTCTAGAGAGCAGCGGGCCTTCGCAGTTGAGAGCTTCTTTTCTAACGGTCGCTCCTTATTTTTTTGAAGAAAACGAACGTGCAGTTACCGTGAATGGAGCTCGTTACAGGAACATGATCGAGGCATTTTTTCTTCCAAGACTCGAAGAAATGAACGTTAGGAACGTGTGGTTTCAGCAAGATGAAGCCACAGCACACACAGCACGAGACTCAATGAATTTGTTGCGACAACATTTCCCAGACCGCCTCATCTTTCTCAGAGGCGATCTCCAATGGCCGGCACGCTCTCCAGATTTGACTCCATGCGATTTCTTTTTATGGGGTTATTTGAAATCCCTGGTTTATGTCGATCGACCACGGACCATAGCACACCTCAAGAACAACATTCGCGAAGCCATTGCCAACATACCGATTGATATGCTGCGAAGAGTGGATACGAATTTCAAAAATCGACTTCATCAGTGTATGCGCAATGGGGGTCGCCATTTATCCGATGTCATTTTTAAGACCGCATACAAAAAAAATTGGGATATTGTATTCTCAAATAAAAAAAAATTTAAAACAATAACTGAAATACTTTTTTTTTTATTGACCTTTCAAATAAGTAAGTTTCTCTGGCGCACCCTGTAGTTGTAAGCATGGATGAAGTTGTAAGCATAGTTAATTTGGCCATACTGAGAATAGTAACGTCGACAAAAGTTATAGCCGATACGCCAATGCCAGTATGGGAGTCAGGCCCATACTGACTGGCGGCATGTACATTGTACAATGCTCCTAGCAGAAAAGGCAATACATTATTGTTATGTCCCTTATGCTTACACTTTTGACAGCAATCCAATAAGGGTATCGATTATCACGCCATAAATTATCGCGGGAAAAACTAGCAGCATTGCGACACCTCCGATTCAGTATGGGGCTGAAGGCAATGCTGTCTCGTGAGACGTACTATGCGCCCTATTGTTACAGGCAAAGATTGTGGTACCATACAGTATAGCACATAATCCCATACTTATAGGAGTTGTTGCAAGACAATGTAGGAATATCACCGATACTTTTTTAGTATGGGACTCCAGGCCATACTAGCATTGTCATAAATGCCATACACTTCTTTCCGTTTATTTATTTTAAACAATTCAACAAACAAAGAGTTTTCAGTTGATTTTGAAGTATTTTTCAACAATCAAAATATTTCGACTACTCGTAGTTTATACTTTTATTTAAATAAAAACTAGGACAAAGATTTTCTTATTGTTGTATTAAAAACAGTGAAATAAAATTTTAATCCTTTATTGATAACGTTGTTCGACAAAGTCACGTTTTTTTCCGAAACACTAACATAACAGTACATTTTAAAAGGATTAAGATGTCCTTAATTTGAATCTCGTATTTAAAATTTCCTATCACATTAGATTTTAAAAATACGCCCATTTAAATATGCTAAAAACATTAAAAAATGGGGCTTTGAAGGCTAATTTACAAATTAAAATATCTCTGAAAAATACATTTTATGATAATATCTTGTTACAAGATACATATGAAATCATTTTAGTATCCTATGTATTTAGTTTTTGGAAATTCTCATAAGTTATGAGTTTTTTATTTGACTCTATATAAAGTTTGGACAAACTTTGAATTTAATACTTATATAGTTTTGAAATATACGTTTTGGAAAAAAATTTTAGTGCTGATTTCGAATCCATACTTAAATTTTAGCTATTTGCTCAAGTTCTAAAAATCTCTGTTTTCAAAATTACAACAGCTTCGTTACAAGAACAAAACTTACTTTCAAACAGTTTTGCCTTTTTCTGTTGAAAACCTTTTAAGCGCAAAATGGTTTAGCATTTCTATTCAGTTTTTGTAATACAAGTGAATTCTTAAAACATTGAAAAATTTTACGAATATTATTGTGTATAAAATAATCTAAATATTTTACTCAATATTGAAGAAAGGGATTATTTGGATATGGATAGATTTTAAAAAATAATCACATATTTTATTGAAAAAAAGCTACTTCAGAAATTTAGATAGCCTCAAAAAGCCTAATATATGTATTTTTTTCGAATTTTTAAAAGTAATATCTCAAAAATTTGACGTGATACATTCATTTTAAAGTCGAATTTGAATTAAAGTAATAAAAAAAATTATAAAATGTATATAATTTTAAAGAATTATTGAATTTTAAATTAATTATATTCTTATTTTTATCTTTTCAGGTAAGCGTGTGTTACTTAATTGGGTTGAAAGAAAAATAATAGGCGTTAATTCGTCGGTAAGTTATCCAAAAAATAATAATTATCCACATCTAAGTGTATAATAGTCGACATTGATATTCGATATTTCCTCAACTTTTATATTTCACTTTTGCGTTGAATTTTGCTAATTTAAAAACTTACCTCATCGTATCTTCGAAGAAATTTAAAAAAAAAACAGATTTAGACTGAAATATAAAATATATGATTAAATTTATTTTGCAGTCGTAACCTTCCCCCAATGCCACTATCCATGAGTGGTACTTGCATCGAGGAGACCAAACAGCTTTCAGTCCTAGGTATGTGCATTACAAACCACTTGTTGTGGAGTGATCACATATTTGACATGATATGATACATGACAAATGCTGCTAAGTGTTTAGGTTTTCTCCTAAGATGCAAGAAGTTTTTTACCCCTTCTGATCTGGCTATAATCTATAAAGCCTATATTCGTCCGAAACTCGAGTACAATTCCCATATCTCGGCAGGTGCTCCTATAACCTACTTGAGTCTCCTAGACAGAATTCAAAAGAGAGCTCTAAAAATGATAGGTGACCGTTGTCTAACTGAAACTTTTGTATTTCTCGAGCAACGTCGTAAGGTTTCATGCCTGTCATTATTTTATTGCTACTTTCATAAACAATGCTCTAATGAAATAGCCAGTTGCATTCCTCCCCTCAAACAATTCAACCGTAATACCCGTTCTTCTAGGAATGCTCATCCGTTTACCCTTGAGCCCAATTTTGGACGTACTGTAAAGTAAAGAGATTCTTTCTTTAGTCGCACCACACGAATGTGGAATGCTTTACCAGACTCAATGTTTCCCACCCATTACAATGTGCAAGACATTCTGCGGTCTGTAAACTTAGTGTGAAGCTTGATATCGACGCCAAACTTTGATAATTTAAGTCTTTTGTTTTGGATCTTTAACTAACAGCAATATACAACTCGGGCTAAGATTTTGAGCATCGAATGAAGCTTTCAAATTTTGTTCCAAAACAGATTTCCACTAATAACGATCCATAACACCTTCAATAAATACCAACTTATTTCCAAATCTCTACCAACTTGTTTCCAAATCTTTAGTCTTAGAATTTTAATATTGACATCGATTATGAAACTAATGGTTTTATCATTTTAACTAAATTAGTTTTTTTCCTTAATGCTAACGACCTAAACTTTAACTGATATGATAACTATATACAAACCTTAAAAACAGATGCGTTTTAATAGCTCGTCACAGATTGTAATTAGAGAAATAGCTGCTACTTACCATGTTTTCAATTATAACATAGGAAATATTTTGAATTTTTATTATAATCCATTCTAATTTTTGTACAAAAACAAATCTAATATTCCTTCAATTATCTCCTCAAAAGCCGACTATCCTGTCATATTGTGAAATATAAAAATAAAAAAAAAACACATTTAAAATCTATATGTATGTAGGTTTGAAAAACACGCAATTTACTATTAAATTTAATTTTTTAAACAAAATGTTCCTTATCCTCATAATCTTGGTTATTTTTCTACATTTTTCCCAATTATTTTGTCTCAATTTTTGTTCATTTTTCCTTATGGTATGTATATATGTAAAACATACCTATAAAACAACCGGACGTTGTGATATTAAATTTCCGTTTACCCAAAGCCTCAGGAGGAAAAATATTTAGGAGAAAAAAAAAAACAGAGAAAAACTTCAACACCATAAGAGAGTTTTGAAAAAAAAAGAAGAAATACTTTCTAGTATAGAGATGGCTTACAGGGCTAAAAATCTGTAAATAATTGAAAATTCTATCTCTTGGGAAAGTGATTTTAGAGTCAATATCTTCCTTTCCTCGTTCTCCTAGGTACTTCTAGGTTTAGAGAAAGAAGCCAGAGCTGCTTATGGTACCAACACAACTTGTACTTGTATTTCAACTTCATATCGGATCGACTTGGCTTTGGCTTTGGCTTTGGCTCGATTCGACTCGACTCGCTCACTGGGGAAAAGTTACTTTTTCTTTATGATTCTGAAAATATATACAAAGCTAGGTCTTCAGTATATACTATATATGACGAGCATCAGAACGTTACTACATATATAGATTGGTACGATGTGTGTGTGTAGACTTTCATTTACAGGAAAATAATATCTTAATACGATTTGCTTGGTAATCTTCAATTTTATTTCCTTCCAATTACCACTGGATCTGAACATCATCCCAAAGGATGCGATGATGAAGAAGAGACATCCTTTCATAAACACACGCACTTCGTGTATAGAAACTTTATTTTTCTTTACTAAATTTACCCTTAAAGTAGAACTGCTATCAATTTCTACATCACTGTGATGGTGATGGTCCTCCTGTACTCTAGCTTCAGGTTCAGCTTTAGGTCCATATATACCATATATTATGGATGTTGGTACTGCTCAGATGTCAATTACTTTCATAATACCGTTCGATGTCTTTGATATAGTATAATTACTTTTCTTCAAACACAAGGATTTTTTTTAGTTTTTCTTTTACACCATCCTCCATCTTTTCGACGTATGATGGCTAAGGACAGGATAGTGGCATAAGTAGTGATGTTTCTATATCTTATGTAGGTATGAGGTTTATTTTATTTACACACAGTGACTGACGAGGACGATGATGAGGACGACAACTCACATCAGCCTGATGCCTTTCATAGTGATATTATAGTATCTGTGATGTCTATTATGTCCTGTCCATCCATCGGATGTCATCGGATGGTCGTTCGATCGCACCAAAGACAGGATATTTATATTGATTTTTAAACTTTTGTTTTCATATTATAAATTAATTAAAAAGTTTCCTTCGGAAATCGTAAAAGCAGACACAAGTGGACGAGCGAGCGTTCACGTCCTTCGTCCGTGTTGTCCGTTGCGTCGTCGTTTCATCGAGCATATCCATTATCCAAACTTTACCTCTGGTTTTACCTAACTTACCTAGATACTACACATTTTTATACCTAATGCTACTGTTCTATATATACATTCAAAACATAGGTAAATACACATGTATAAGGTTTAAGTTTTGTGTTATTTAGTTATATGACAAACTAATAAGGCACTCATAGATGATAGTACCCTCTGGTATCCTGTGTACCTAACGTATAATGTAAGTTTGTAGTTCTTCATTTTTTGAATTAATTAGTGAATATAAGGTTGATTATAGGTAGGTAGGTAGGTGGGTATAGGTATAAGAATAAGGTATAGGTAAATTAAATTGGCTTTATATGACAACGTGGTGTTTTTTACATCATCAGGATATGATTATTTTATTTTAAGTTATTTAGTTTAGTTACTCGGTAGATTATTTTGCAAACGGATGATTTTTCCGCAAGAAGAAAGTAGTAAGTCTTCTATAATAAATATTACATACAACAAAGAGTAGTTCTTTAAGCTTTATAAGTTAAAATTTAAGTTTGGTTTGTTAAAAGTTGGAATGGAGTTATATAGTTTTTCTATACTTTGAATTAAAAATTCTTCTTTGTGACAAATTTAAAATACAGCGAGAGAAGTTTATTAATTATTTAAAAAAATATGAGTGGACTAAAAATACACGTGTTATAGAATATTTTATTATCTAGAAGATCTGTTCTGCAAGGGTTTGCTAAAATCGCCTTTAAAGCTTTGATGAAGTTATTTTTGAATAAGTTACTTTATTATTATAGTATGCGATTATTTTTCCAAAGAGTGACGACATATACCTTAATTAGTTACTTGAAAGATTGAGCTTGTGGTCGAATTTTTATTTTTTTAATAAGTAACAACATTAATAAGATTGCGTGCATGTAAAATAGTGTGTTTCAAAACTTAATTAAGATTTGAGTTTCCCAACAGTTCAGTGTTTAAAATCATATAAACATACAAAAACTAAGAACTGATAATAAAGTAAAAATTGCTCAACTTTCCCATTTTCATTGTTTTTAAAATTCTGTTTCAAAAATGTCAAGCATTAAATTTCGTTAACAGTGAAAAGTGTTATAATTTATTGATGCTCATTTTTCTGCACAATGGTAGTCCAAAATGAAGCCATTTAAAGTTAATAACGAAGCAATAGGTCATAGTATTGAGTGAAAAATTAGATTCCGTCACTCCCTTAATTGCTCTATTTTGTCAGTTGTCACCAAAAATATGATCAATTTCAATTTCTTCAAAAATTACGGAAATTTCAAGAGTATTTGAGTGATTAATAAAAAGAATTAGAAGTAGCTAATCCATCATGAGCTGCAAAAAAGTTGATGCTATAAGCTTTTTGCAAAATATGTGGTGTTGAAAATTATAATGAAAAACCTTATTGGAAAACAAGAATGATTGTTGAATAATATCAGTTCAATTTTGATTTTTCTACTTTATTACAAATTAACACGAGTGAAACAAATTTTCTTTCTAAATTTAAACATTTCAACTGAAACAAATGACCAAAAAATGTTCTTCAGAGTTTTCCAATAAAAGGTTTCAGTTTTTTTTTATCAGAAAATGTCTGAACTTATGTTCTCTATAATTTCACGAATTCAATTTTTTAACATTTGGATTAAATTTGGAATATTAACATAAACCTTATGTTTCACGTGACCCTAGATAAAATACCTAAAGGTGTTGAATGATTTGATTACGGTGTAAATACCTCTTCTAGAAACATCATTTCTTACCATGTATCATTGTTTTTTGCTTGTGTTGCATTCAGTTCCATTGTGTTGTTTTTATAATATCTTTAACTCCAGTCAATTCATTTACCTTAACAGTAAATTTCACATACAGCTAATCCAAAACAGTGACATATTGAGGATGAATTTGACTAAATGCTACAATTCTGCTTATTAATGTAACCTCCGCGGTTAAAATGGGCTTCAACACTAAAGATGATTGTTCAGTGAAAATCCGAACATACGACGTTCATGGCGATCGACTGGTTTAAGTAACTTAACCTTAAAAGCCTTATTACCTTAATCTCTATGTCAAATAAGTTTTAATGTCATTTGTTAAATGCCTTGTTCCGAAAATCGACAAACTTATTGCTTTTCTTGAACACTACGGTCTATCACAACAATAATTTCAGTTTTTCTTGGGTGACGCAAACGATTTAATTCTGCACAATGCTTTCTTGTTTAAACAGCTCAAATGCGTCCACCAGTTACAAAAAAAAAACAATAAAATCCGTCGAGACGACTTACAAAAATTTTAGTTTGCGAAATGAGACTGAAAAGTGTTAACCACTTTTGCAGAGAATTTTTACAATTGAAATGAGTTTTTGGCACAAATATGGCCCCATTTTAAGTAATGGCGTGGTTTTTACATGTCAAATGCCAAAAGATTTCAAGTGTCAAAATTGATAGCTGATCAAATAGTGGACTATTCAAAATGAAACCTCTTAGTGGGAACACACCCTAAAACATCTTTTCACTTACAACATTTCCTCAATTTCATGGATAAAAGCCAAACTCCCACCACCCATTAATCTCATTTTCAATCAAATTCATGTCTCTGTCTTTTTGTTTTCTTAATCTTCATCCATCTTATCAATATGACTCAAAGCATATTCCTTGGATGATGCTTTATTACTTACCAATATTAAATGTTTCCCTTGTGCATATTTCAATAATAAAAACCCAAAACAAATATCTACCTTATTTTCAAAAACACACACAAAAACAAACAAATCAATTTCTTTTTGTTTTATTTTCACCTTGCCACCCTTCACATAGCATCCCATTCCATCACATCAAATCAAATCACATTACAATACACTACAAACCTTAAGTGGCTTGAGATGACTCCTACTCGGACATCCAAATGTCTCAGCGAAATCCCTCGAGTTCTTTAAATATGTATTAACAAACTCATTGCCCTCGGGACAGTGTGTATTAACGGAAATATAGAAATACAACTTTTCCAAATTCAAACTTCCATCGCCGAGCGATTCGAGAAGACCACGAATCCGATTCACAGTATCCGTATTGCCAGCTATCCAATTCCTAAGAGCTTCGTAAGTCTGTCGTTCTGCCAATATCCTTCGCACCAGATTATTCCCAATGGCTGTAGTTAATCCAAAATTAGCATTCTGCTCCCTCAGGCATCGCTCGAATTCCTCAAATCTTTCATCCGAATCACTGCTGCGCCAACTGCCGGGTGTTAAACTGCCACCCCCATCGATCATCTTCTCGGCAAAAGCCTCCCCAATCGATCCAAAGTACAATGGCTGTGGCAGCAATTCATTGTACATGGGTCCCATAAAAAATTCATACAAATCGCTCAGAGATGCCGCTGAAGAAGAAGTTGACACTCCCCCAACTGATGATGCCATCCGCAGAGCACTCCCAACCCCAGCATCCTTTATAGAATCTGTGAATTTTTGAACTTTCTCAATGTTGCGATAGAAATTCTCCTTTGTCAAATTCAAACCCCTATAATCCGCATCGAGCTCTTCGTCGCCATTCAAAGTCGTATGAATCATTTTGCCCAAGTATAATTTTGACTTCTGGTTGGCAATCTCATCGATCCAAATGGAGTCGGGAAGCAGAGACTGATAGACACTGCCAATTTCGGAAAACATGTTTGCCATTCGACGTCTATCGATTGTGGTGAATTGCACAATGTAACGGTAGAGGGGTTGAAAGTACTCCCGAACCAGGTCCAAGCAACTTGCTGTGCTCTTGTCCAGCAAATAATGTATCCAAACGTAGTTCAGGATGCGGGAGTTGGGCGTTTTTGACAGCATACCGAATACTTGCTCCAGTTTTTGCTCGTCCTCGAGGCGCACTCCATCGCTGTCCTTCAGGGGTTTGCCCAACACGCGACGGAAGTAAACATCCCAGTCCGTGTTGTCAAACCTCGCCTTGAACTCGCTATAGGTCATGGAGGTGGACACTCCGTTCCCAGCCTCACCCACAACCTCTCGTCGGTATCCTTCGAGTCCAGCGAAGTCCAGAGCTTTCAGCCGTGCTTCGCCGGGACTCATTCCGAAGTTCTGCAGCAGTTGCTCCGCCAAATGGGTGTTCTTTCGCAGAGAGTACCTCACGTCTGAATTAGCCTTCAGCTCCACCGTCCTGCGGTTGCTTTTTATCTCCACGCGATGGCTGAAGAAATAGTCCACGCCGATGTCGTGAAACGCCACCACAATGTTCATCCACGACAATGGCACTCGATTCCTACTGACACCACTCCCCTCTATCAACGGCCAACCATGGGTGTGGTGGTACAGATGGGATTTCTTCAAATGTTCCAGAGTGCGGCCATTTCGACACGATTCGTAAAATTTTTTAACCATCAATTCAGAATCCATGAGCTGGTCCTCGTTGTCGACATTTTGAATAAACTTTTCAAATATCTCCTCCTCGCTGGGGCGCTGAACAAATTGGGTCGAATTTCGTTGTTTGTTGCAAATGAAGCCATGGAAGTCTTCACATGGGGATTTGCTATCGTCCACACTGGCCAGCAATTGCCGAACAAACTGAGCGGTGGCTTCTTCTATTGTCGAATTCCAAGCTACATCGGTGGTGGGGGTAGCGTTTGCGATGCTTCTACGACCGCAAAATGCCAACACACAAAGAATACCAAATGAGAAAAGTCCAATTTGACTGCCAAATGTCCCGAAACACATGTTACCGCACACGACTATCGAAAAAGTTTTGGTTGGGGGGTTTTTTAAAGGTTTTTTTTTCTAATTTTATCTCCACGGTTTTTAATTCAAAAACCCGAAACGGTCACGGACAGAAAACGAAGCGACAACAAATTGCAGAAGACAACTTGAGGTGGTGAGAATTTGTGTACCTCTTGCTGTTGCGAAACTTTTTAATTATTCAAAACAAAAATTCACATAGGTAGGTGGCGCTGCTGGTACCCATCAGCGATTTGGGTTTGGTTTTAAAAACGTTTTAATGTCATTTGTTTTTTCTTTTTCACTTGGGTTTTTTTGGGGTTTTCTTCTTTATTTTTCAAAACAAAAACATGTGGTTAACACTGAGACAGAATACAAAAAGTTTTCAAATTGCAGAAGACACCGTTGTTGTGCACACAATAACCCAACCCAACCAAACCAAACCGAAGCGAAAGTCAAATATAGATTAATAGGCGACAGATAATTCTGTTCTTCCCCGACTAGGTTAGGTATTTGTACAAGTCGAGTCTAAGGGTGGAAAAAAAAGCAAAACAAACATTTCAAATGGCTGAGTTTCCATTTGGTGATTGTTTGCTCTTATTTTGGTTCTATATAAAGAACAGATAGAACGAAGATAGGCAGAGGTGACATGGGTCAAATCGGGGCTGAAAATAGAAATGGAAAGCTGAACTTTTTTCTTCTCTTGAAAAAAAAAGAAAGAAGCGAGTGAAATGAATTGTAAGTTATATTTTTTAATTTATGGTTTTTTTTTGACGACGGGAAAAAGGTATTTTTTACTGTTGGTGCTTAAATTATTGAATTCGGTACCACAGCGACGCACGTGAAGCAGGATGATGAACATGAAATTCGACCCATCACCAACATGAAGGTTATTCTCTCTTGAGCAAAAATTTCTTACTTCCATAGGATGGTCAAGTGTCATGTTCCATATTCCTGGAGCGCCTGAAGGCTTACTGACCTTTAACGAAAAAAGGGAGTTTCAAACTTTTCTAATGAATAATTTTGAAAATATTAGTCTGGTTAAATGGGGCTTGAATAAATTAAAAAACGTGTAAATGAAAAGTGTTGGATGTCTTTCATGGAAAAAATATTAAACGAACATTGAGAAAATTGATAGACGCTTGAATGAAATTCTAAAAAATCTTTTACTTTCACGAATCTCATAAACTGCATAAAATATATTTTTGCTTCAGAAGAAAAACTAAAACCAAAACTAAAAACATTTTTACGTTTTATGTACTTAAAATTTCTGATTTTATGAAGAATGCTGATTATTTGCTTAATTTTTAAACTCATTAACCATTGTTAGTTTTAGCTCTTGGTTTATAAGGAGAAGACGTTGAATAATTTCTTTTAACCCGAGTTTAAAAATTGGAATTTTGTGTGAATTGGCCGTTAAAGTTCTAGTGAAATTAATTTAAGAAAATACTTGTTGTGTTAAAACAACGTACGTCAAAGTTCACCCATGCCAAATTAAATCGTGTCATTCTTAGTGTATGAATATTGAATCAAGTCTAGACTAGTCAGCTTGAGTCGGCATAAAAGCATAATATCTTTGAAAAATATAATTATAATAATTTTTTAAACAAAAAAATTACGTTTAAAAAAACAAAACATCTACTTTTGACAGTTAAAAGAAGCAAAATTCGTCGGTTAATCAATTTTTAAGACTTAAATTACGCTCTTCGACAATTTAATTTCGACTTCAAAAATAATGGATCACGTCAGGTTTTTATTATATTCCTTTTTAAAATTCGGAAAAAACATGTAGGGATATGAGGTTTTTGAGGCTATAAACATTTTTATGAAGTAGTTTTTTTCAATAAAATCCGTGATATTTTTAAAAATCTTTAATCCTTTTCCTTAATATTGAATTGCAATATTTATAATATTTCATAAAGTTTTTGAAAAATCTCCATAAGTTTATAGATTCTACTGATCTTACAAATATCAGAGAACAAACTCTAAACCATTTCTTCTAAAACGGTTTTTAACAGAAAAAGGCAAAACGATTTGAAAGAAAGTTTTGTTTAAGTAACGAATAAAAAGTTTGTGAAATATATTAAAATAATATAAAAATAATGTTAAAAACGGGTTGGTAGCAAAAACTTTTCTCTTTAGAAAAACAATTTCTTCTAAGAAAAATGTTTGACTTGATTTTTTGTTTTTAGTAATTTAGAAAAATTATTACAAAGAAATTGTTTGAACAAAGAAATGCAAAGTTATTTGCAATGCTTTTCAATTTATCTTATCCCCATTTTCTGATATAAAACATAAATCTGATACTTAGCTAATTTCAATATAAGTTATTAATGATATTTAAAATTATGTATACTGTACGAATAAATCAACTAAGCCAAAAAATTACTTTTTAATTCTAACTTACTTAAAGTCACTTTATTGAAATGTCAAATTATCTTGCGAAAAAGTATATTTTTGTACTTAAACGTGTTTGAAGAATCTGTCTATAGGTTGGATAATGAATTTGATGGTAACAATGAGGTTACCCCCCAAAAACACAAGTCAAGAACTCAAAGAAACAATTGACGACAGTGTGATATGATCTCAAAAACAATTCGTTGAAACCGAGCAACCAAAAAATTAATCATAATGGACTTTTAGAAGCAGGCCTGTCATCTCAACATTGCCAAGCACCAACATTTCAGAACGATGTTCTGAATTGGCCAAAATCAAGACTAAAATCGCCAAGATTCAGTATTACACTCTTTTCAGAACATAGAAACAAATATTAACCTACATGGTTAGGTTAGGTTAGGTTATAGTGGCTGTCCAAGATGGAAACGGACACACTTAGGCCAGTTTAATGGCCCATTGTGATACCACATGAATCTTGAGGCTTCCTCCTAAGCTCAATGGAACCAGTTTGAGTCCCTTACGAAACGTGAGAGGCTGATTATGCTTATATGATTTAGATCGTTAAAGAAGAATTCTCCTAGGTATTTCTTGCGTTTTCGAGCCAGAGCAGGGCATGTGCAGAGAAGATGAAAAACTGTTTCTTCCTCTTCCTCGTCCATACAGCTTCCGCAAAAGTCATTTGCGATCTGATTAGAGATAGCAAGCACCTTGAACGTTTTAAATCCAGTGTTGGCCAGATGTTTTTTGTGACTTGCACTTGACACGTGGTGATGTTGTCCCACCTGGTGCCTGCCCTCCTCACAGAATCTTGCATTAGCAACAGTTTACAAGTAGCGATTGGTATGCCAGTACGTGCCAAACGTGGTAGGATGGGCTGCACTATACCATTACTGCCGAGTTCACCTGGAATCTCTCTATGGCCCGGCACCCAGCAAAGGTGAATATTAAACTGTTGTGACATCTCCATTAGAGATGATCGACAGTTATGGACTGTTATAGAGTTTGTAGAGACAGAGTCCAGAGATTTGATAGCGGCCTGGCTATCTGAGAAAATACGGATATCAGATGTTGATATCATGATTTCTTTAAGCCAGGATAACTTCCTTTATCGCCAAAAGTTCCGCCTGGAACACGCTACAATGATTAGGAAGGCGGAATGAGAGACTTAATTTCAGTCGTTCAGAGTACACACCTCCACCAACCCCTTCTTTTATTTTTGACCCATCTGTATAAAAATGGATTGACTCATCCTCCAAGAATGTCCTATCCACCCAAAAAGATCTAGGAGGTATAGATATCTGGAAATTTCTGTCAAATTGCAGTTGGGGATGGTGTAGTCTGTGTGCTTTGGAATTGATTCTAAATACCTAAGAATTATGGAGTGGCCAATGTTGTTATTAGTCCACTGCGACGAAGCTTTGAGGTGAATAGCAGAGCTTGCAGCTCTAAAAGAAAAAATTCCGTGTTTGCCTTCACATTTATCTGTGTCTCCAAAGTGTTTTGTATCCTGCAGCTTTTGAAAACATGACATCATATTATCAAAATTCGATCTTAAACCATAATTTACCCGGGGACTGAATTTTGATGTGAGTTCCGTCAATCACTCCAATATTGTTTTGGGAAATTTTATACAATCGTTTTAAATTCTAGGAATTCCTTTCAACACCTTCAACTGACATTCATTCTACCAAAGCCAGATAAAGAGATAGTTTGCAGTCGCAAAAAAACGCAAATCAACCAAAAGCTGTTAAAAGGAGCGATGTAAAGGAAAGCGATAAAGGAATTGTTCCTAGAAAGGAAGTTTAATTTAATTAAATCAAAAAGTAAACGTCGAGGACTTCTACGTTATCTTGCATTAAGTCCAATAATTCAAAATCCATTTCTTTGAAAATATACAGTATTTCCCTTTTTCACAATTCCTGATAGATAATTCAAATAATATTAATAAAATTATGTCTAACATACACAAATATTCTATAAGGAACTTTTTCTATCACATAAGTTATGTTTCCTTAACGAAATTTATGTTTGAGTTTACGTTCGTATCAGCAAGCGGGTCTTAATATACTTCCACTCCTGCTAAACATATATTTAACTCTTCAAGAAACCTTCAAAAATTACTTACCAAAATTTAAATTCTTCATTAATTTTTGTGACTAACAAGTTAATTACTTTCTTACTAAATAAAAGATAGAAATCAAAAACTACGAAATTGTTCACATTTTAGATTCAGATTTCTTAAAAACATGATTTACGGGGTATCCCTTTGTTAAATTGAATTTTTAGAGGCTCACTTTGGTGTATTCTCAAATGACTTTTGCAGAAACTGTATCTACAAGGAAGGAAAAGAAACAGTTCTCCACTATTCTGTAAGGCCTACCTAGGAGAAATCTTCTACAACGACCTAAACAATCTCAAGCACACAAACATTATTAGTCTCTTAAGTTTTATAAAGAACTCCAATTGGATTCACTTAGATCAGAAGAAGGCTGGAAAATTCTTGTTATATCACAATAGGCCAAAACAGGCCTAAGTGTGTCTTCCTACATCGCGTAAAGCCGCTTCAATCTTACCTAACATAGGAATAAAGAAAGTATTTTTGTTAGTTTTAAATTCACAATTATACTCATGGACTCAATTTAATCTAGTAAAATTGTCAACTAATGATATGAATTAAGATTATACTCATGAGGAGATAACCCAAGAAATGTTTTAAAAACAATACAAAAATGACCCATAATGCTTAGACATAGACATCTTCTAAAAACGATAAGAATTTAAAAAATAATCATAAATAGGTTCGTTTAATATAATGTACATAAGAATAAAAAAGAATGGTCGACAAATCATATTCAAATTATTACAACTTTGTAGTTGAAGGCGAAATAAGTTTCTTTAAACATTTTTTGTTTCATGAAAACATTTTTCCAATTTTGAATTTATTTTTTAGAAGAAGTTTTGATACATTCATACTCGCTACAAATATGTTCATAGTGGGTGCCCGCCCACTGCCCATGTGATATGATAACGAAATTTACGCAGCATATGGATGATAATAATTAGTGTTTTCTATGTTTTACAAGAAGAATTGTTTGGCCTCGTTTTGTGATGAATTCAAAAGGTCAGTGTGATCTAAAGTTCACGGATTTGAGTGATGCGAGTTTTTAATCAAACCTCACTCAAGGACTTTTATACATACAAATGTGATGTACATATAAGAAAGAATGACTTGATGATGAATTTCCAACTTTTAATTAAAACATTTTTAATCAATGGTTGAACATGAATATTAAACATGAAAATCACTACCAGAGTTTCATGTAAGTTTTGTTTTACAGACATTTTAACTATGATTTACATGATTTTGGTTTTAAATTAAGATATTTCAAGTACGAAAGTCAACTTAGCATTACAAAAAGGATATTTTTGTTAACTCCACAATATCTTTTGAAGTATAAGAAATATGCGCTTAAGAATGATGTGTGATTTTGGTGTTATATTGATATAAGTTATTGAAACAAGTTCCAAATCAAAAACTTTTCAAGAGAACTTGATTCTAACTTAGGATGTGTTCATTAAATCATCATCATCATTATTACTTCTATCTTTAGAAGATACAATCTGTCTGTAATTATCCTCTAAAACTTTTATCTCAACAAAATTCAAGCAAATTACAAAAACCGAAAAGAAAAGAAAAATACAAAAACAAAAACAACACAATTGTAAGATGAAATCTTTTGCAAATAAGTTCATTAAAACTTTGTCCACTTAAGACACCACTCACTGGAACAGACAGACAGACAGGACAGACAGACAGATAGACAACTAGGCAAGCAGGCAGACAAACAAACAAACAGATAGACAATTTGCAACCATTTCAGGACGAATAAACAACAACAACAACAAAAACACCAACGAACTTTATTCCTCACACCCATTTAAAAAAAAGGAGATATATGGGTGAAATTATGTCCAAATATAACGTAGTTACAGTTACAAGGTGTTCTTAATACATAGGTACCTACTTTTTCTTAGTAATTTTGTATTTTTTCTTATTTCTTGAGACAAGACTCGCTTCGCTATCGCTCGTTTAAAATCCGGAAATATTATGACTTTTCTGTCGCCTGTCATCAGAATAAAAATAAAATCTCTAAGAATTCATGAAATCAGAACAAGTAGAAGTAGAATCCATCTTGCTTTAAGTTTTGTTTTCTTTCCTTTTTCCTCCCTTTTTTTTCTCTTTCTTTCACACATACACAGTGGATGTAAAAGTGGACTTCAAAACTTTAAGCTGCTTGAAGCAAGAGTTTATAAATAAATATAAAACAAAATGTTAAGGACCCTTTTGAATGTTTCTTTTTTTTTCATGTTTATTTTTGTAGTTGGGTAAAAATATTATTTAAGATTTAAGCAGGCACATACTTCACTAGGTCGCATGTAATTGCTGTTTATTTTAGGGAGAAAATAAAAAAAAAAAAAAAACATTTGTATAAACTTATTGAAGTTAAAAATTATTTAAAGCTTTAAAATTGTCAAATTTGAAACCTCTTTGTAACTCAACTAAGATAATATAAGCTGTTAGCTCTTATTCCTGTGCTCTTTCTCAATTTCAATTATTCGGTATTTCTTAGTTTAGCTTGAGCCTTTTAGTGCCTGTGGCGTGATGGTTAGTGTGTAGGACTGTCATGCCAAACGTCTTGGGTTTAATCCCTGCCTGTGACACCTAAAGTTTTTTACGGCTACTGCCTTTTGCGTGGAATTGGCAGATACTTCAAGAGTAATGAAAAGTGCTTTCTCAAATTAGCCGTTCAGATTCAGCATAAAAACTGTAGGTCCCCTCTATCCCTGACCTGACTCGCACACAGGAATGGCTGAGATTTGTAAGTCACTAGGTTCTAGTTCTTAACGGCCTTAAAGCAAAATAGTAGTTTAAGGCTTTTGAAGTTTGTTTCAGTTGACAGAATCAAAAGGGTGTCCCACATAAAGGATACTATTTGAAGACGCAATAAAATAAATATAGTTCTTTTTTTACAAGTTTATAAGGGCAAATGTTCAACACACCTTCATGCAAGCAACTTCCTCAGCTGACTTCGTAGTAGAGCATACTTCCAGTTTAATTTCCCAAGACCTTACTAACAATTTTGGGCTGTAGCACTTGGATTGCTTTGAAGATATTGAATTAAAGTGCAAGAATCATTTCGGATTATTTGTTCTTTACTGTTCTACAGAAAAACTTGAGAGGAATTAAATTGCAACTTCGAGATTAAAAATTGACATCGCGAAGACGTCTGATGTAGAAACCAATTTGGAAATTTGGCTAGCACCTCATTTTGTATGAACTAGAGGTTGCCCAAATCCATTCCTTCAATATCAATTTGAAAAAAATGGCTCTGCAACTTCCGAAACGTTATTGCCATGTACCATTTTTTAGGAAAAGGGCATTTTTTAATGCAACTGTCATTCTCTGTGTGCGAAAATTCAGAGCTCCAAATGCCATCAAAGAATATGATTTCTGCACCAAAAACCAAACTGTGAAGCCACAACGAAGCGGATAGTTATGCGTCTTCAATTGCTTATAATCAATTAGAACATTTGTTAAAACATTCTTCTATTGATTTTACAAACAAAATTATTACAATATTTTATAATAGTGGACTTAACTAAGTATCCTAAGGGGATTGACGGTTACTCGAATACAAATTTTCGTTGTCAATATAAAACATCAAAAATTCTATTTCTGCTTATAAAAAATGCCATGACATTTTAACTAAAATTTCGTCCTGATTATCCAAATTTTATGAATCAGTAACGTGCCTTTAGAATAATAATCATCTAGACTCTAACACAAACTCATAGGTATTATACATATTTTTCACGTTTCACTTATTGTGAATTGAAAAGAAAACGTAAACTATTTAAGCCTTTATATGTATGTATATAAAGGTACAAAACAGTGTACCTTTATACATACTTTACTATAGCTAAGTATATGTTATGTATATAGATAAGGTTCCTTCTTTTCCTATGTTCACTCCTAAAAATAGAATCCTTGTGTAAAAATATACCTACATAAGATATAGATATACAGGAAATAAACCTGGAGGATATTCCATCAAGCCGATGTATAAACCATACTATACATGAAAAATGTTGGCTAAGAAGGCATAAATACTTCATCCATCCATTCATCCGTCATACTCATAGCTTTTTGTTGTTTGAACAGCATCATAACCACAATTTTACACTCCTCTCTTGTCCCACCTAACCATCATCACTCCTTCGCTCCAACCTACTTCCTTATATTTGCTGCATTGAATTTATAGTTTGGTGTGCTATAGTGTGGTTTTTGAAAACAGAAAAATAAAAACTTTGACTTGAAAAATAATTTAAAAAATAAAACTTAAAATACAAAAATAAGAAAATAATAATATGCATAATAAAAAGTGTTCAACTTGAATTAGGTTTCCTTCAGGATTTTCTGTTTCGCGTTCGTTTTTTCGATTGAGTATGCTGCGCTATAGCCTCCCGACTAGCCTGCTCTACTCCTTTTTCTCTCCCCCTCACACACTCATCACAAAAAGTTAGAAGAAATCCTTTTAAAAGTTGAAAAAAAAAAGAATAATGAAAAAGTTTGCAATTTATTTGATATTTTACTTTAAAAAAATAAGGAACGAAAATGAGAAAAAAAAGTAAGCGCTGAAAGAATAATGCCTTTGGAAAGTATCGAGAATGAAATAAAGTTTTTTTTTCCTTTTTCTTCATCTTTTCTCAAAAAGCAACTTTTTTATACCCTCAAACAGAGTATCAAACGTTAAAAAAATAAAAGAAAAATTATTTTATATAATTAATCGTATTGAGAGGTTTTTTTTAAAGGCTATGGAATTAAAAAACAATGTTAAGGTATAAAGAGAGTAGGGGTTGGTTATAGTATGCTTAACCTCTTTCTCCTTTAACCCCAATTAGCCCCGTTTTTAAGCTTATAAATAGATTTTTAGCTTGAATAAATAATATTTTATGTTTTATGTATGTATGTATGTATGTACGTACCTAATTAAATTTTGTAAATTATGAAAAAGTAATAGTATCTACCTGTTATACTTATGGAAGTGTCGAAAAAAAAATTAAAATCAAACTGAGAGAAGTTTTAGAAGAGGTTAACCAGGTTTTTAAGTTTGTTATATATTTTTGTGTGCTGATGTTTCAATAATTACTGACAAATTTTGTGTAAATCACTTGAAATCCAGACATTTTTTGATTGAATAAACGTAAAATACAAAAATCTATTATTTTATAGAAAAATTGACATTACTTAAGGGGTTATTACCACACTTAGTTGTTTTAAAATATCAATGAATTATCTAGGTCTTTCTTTTGTTAATTGTATTGAACCAACTCACTTTTTCCCTAACTGTGTACCATCTACCATTGATGTATGTATTTCTTATTAGTGATCAAAAATTAGTTAAATGTTACATTCAGTTATCCATCCCTGTCTTTTCCAATTATGACCTTGTTTTCACAATCCTTGACTTAAATTTTGAAAAATTCTAAAAATTCCTTCCAATAATGTGACTTTTGTAACATCAATGTCAATCTTTTACTTAACGATTGTTTATCAATAGATTTGTACTCAATCAATAGTATAGTACAGCGAACTTCAATTTTCAAACTGAGAATTTTACATCAGCGATTGATTATCTTTTTAATAAACATTGTCAATTGAAAACTCACTTTATAAAATCACAGAGTTTCAATTGTTTTCTCTTGATATAATAATAACAGTCGTTGGAGACGTTTTGGTTGTCCAGAGTTTCAACTATCACGTAATCTTGTTACGAGATTGAAAAAATCTGCGAAATAAAATTTTTATATAAACAATTTTAACTCAAATCAGTCCTCAAAGTTTTTTTTGGAAAGAAGTTAAGAACATTGGCTAAAGAAAAGATGTCCAAGTTTGTGATGACGACAATGATTTGGAGGATATGAATCGTAAATTGTCTACTTCCTAAACCCAATTAAGTTTAATGTCCTCTAGAATTGCAAAGAACGATAGTACCTATAGACTAATTTTCTTTAAGTGCGGTAGATGAGTATCAAGTAGGAAAAGCAATTTTTTTTTTATAAAATCGAAATGCACTGGACTTGACAATATTTATCCTGTTTTTATTAAAATTCTCCTGCCTTTTCTACTTCCTCACATAACTCACATCTTCAACACAATTATAATGTACTTTTCATATCACACTTCTTGGAAATGTCCATTATTCCAAAACGAGGAATAAAAAAGGAGTACAGACCCATATCTACGAGGTCTTCCTTTTTATCTAAGGCTTTTGAAAGTCCTATAAGAAACCAATTAAAATACTAGGGACCTTGAAACGTCGAGAAATGTCAAAATTTTCAATTTGACAAATCGGACCCATTACAATAACTTCCTATGGGAAGTTAATACATCAAAGACAAACAGCTTTAGACTCCGGTCTGGACATAGTTTTGTTTCAGCTTTGCTTAATGTGTCTGATGACATTAAACAGGCTTTAGACAAAAAAAAGTACTAGGTACTGTGATTAACTTACTTGACTTTTCTAAACTTTTCTATGATAAACTGACTACTTATTACATACAACTAAAAACCTTATTTATTCATATTTGACCAATTGTATGTAAACCGTATCTTGTAATGGTAAACTGTCTTCATTCCTTCCTGTTCATACTGGGTTCCTCAAGAATCAATTCCTGGGCCTCTACTGTTTTCGTTGTTAAATAATGATCTGCCTTTCGATTTGTCCTTCCTTTTATATTAGCTTTCTTGAGAGCATGATTACCGTACCGATGCAATAGCTAAAATGAACATTGGTCTACAATATATATAGAATTGGTCGACCCGCAACGGGCTTAAACTTAATCTGTTATTAGATCCATTCTACCTACTAGAACTAAATTAAAGTTGGTTAAGTCACTCGTTCTGCCAATAGTTACGCATGAGTGCGAGCTGTTTGCAGACCTTGGCTTTCATTCAGCTCAGAAATTAAAGGTAGCGCTTAATGCCACTGCTCGATTTGTTTTTAATCTGCGTAGATTTGATCATGTGTCGTCTTAGGGTCGTCAACTCTTTAGCTGTAACATGGAAGTTTCCTTCAAGTATCGGTGTTGTATCTTACTTTTCAATTTAGTTGTTTAAAAGACTCCAAGTTATCTATCTAATAGATTAAATTATTGTTTCTCAAGTCGTTTGATCTCATTGCACCCGGCCACCCATACGTGTTTGACATCGCGCAGGCAATTTTTTGTTCATGCTGTTAGACTTAGGAATAATCTTGTGGATGCAAAAAGAATCTCTCTACTTGAGATGTCCAAAAATTCAGCTTAAGCTTATTGTAACTTAAAAATTTCTACTATATAACTACATTTTCTTTGCAGCGATCGATTTGCTGAACCCAGTGTTTGATAAATTCTTCGAATTTATCTCTAGTTTTATATTGGGATGTAAGGTATTCTAAAAACTATAGAAAATCCATTGTGATACCTTGAAATTATGATCTTATAACTGTAGGGAAGTAATGTTATGGAATTTATCAACAAGTTTTTAAAATATATCTTTAAGGAGATTTTAAAAACAGTCTATAATACGGTATTTTTAAGGCTAAGTAAAAAAAAAAAACAAAAAGTGCTTTGATAATTTTGAAAATTACTCTTGAAACTTTATTTTCAATCAACTTGATCTTGATCTTGATACAAAGACACGACTTTGACTGACAATTTTTGCAGAATCTGCATGTAAAAGAAAGAAATAGTTCCTTTCTCTAGATTCATGGAGTATCACAATGGGCACAATGGATTTTTATTCTTCTATTCCTGTAAGTCACTTTTACCTAACCTTACCTAAACGACTATCGACCCAAGTGTTCAATAAGTTGACTATTATGTCTATTATGTGGCTTGTGGTATCGCCTATTGAAACGATATTTTATTATTGACTAGTCAATGCATAACCATAAAAATAGCAAACCATAGATGAGCAGACCATCCATATTCTACAACCACTTGTCGGTAATCTAAACTAATTTGGCTAATGTTTGATTCTAAACGCTCTAAGCTACTCATTAAGGTTGGTATATTGCACACTATCTCACTAGGCATGCTTTTTGACTTGAAGCTTCTCCAAACGATTTTCGCAGAAGCTCCATGTTCATATCTTCCATTTCACAAAAACAAAGACTCCACCTTGGAAATCCTAGTGATCTCAAAAAGAGTGTTTGTCTCTGATATCACAACGGACCAACTATTGATCTACTTGTGTTAGATTTCCCGTCAACAGTCACCTTAACCTAACCTAGTCCATGCAATTGACAGAAAAAAAAGTTCCAAAATGTTTTTGTAATGATTCAATTGAATGTCTCTAATTTTATCAATAAACAAAAGCGGTCCAATGACATTACCTTCCTGCACACCACATCTTACAATTTTTGTATGTTCATATGTTCTTGAAATTGTGTTTCTTGACGGTTTTTATCTGATAAAAAATTTAATGCGATGGAAAAGTAATCCAAAGTGCAAATACCTTAGTTTAAAAACCATCAAGAAATGGAGTTACAGTTGTTTAGTTCCAAAAATCGGAAATACTGAATTTGTTTAAAATTACGTTTCATAATTGTGTAGCATATTTCTTAAAGTTACGGTTCACCTGAACTCGTAGTGTTTTCTGCAATCCTGTAGAACAGATAACAGATGGTCTTAAGAAATTTGCCTTCATGAAAATAAAGATTCACATAGGAAAAATGTATATTTTAAGGGTTCTGAAATTACAAGACCAAACCAAAAGATAATTTAAATACAGACAAATATTAATCCCTACAGCCACAATAAAAAAGAAGAAAATATAAAAATAAACAGGAACCAAATAGTATCTTTCAAAAAAAAAAAAAAAAAATGTACCAAAAAAAGAGAAACAGACAAATTTTAGTTCGTTATCCTTGGACCATTAAATCCAATTATCTTCCATTTTAAATAAAAAAAAATATGAAACATTATGCCTACCTCCCTACCATCAAAAATAGGATGTTATGTCCTTTTCATTTTCTTATATTCATGTAAATAGATATTTTGTTTTAATATTATTTTGGGTTTGGTTTTTATTTTTGGTTAATGGACATGAACATGAACAACATAGACACAATTTTTAAGTTCAAAGGATATTTTCCTACATCTTGTATTTCTACCTACATACACACCTATTGCCCATAACTACTACTTTCGAAGAAATAACAAGGAACACAAAGTATGTTAAATTCTATTTCAGAAAACATCAAAGTATAAAAATATACATATATTCTGGCAATTATGGATTTTTGTTCTCTTTTGAATTCTTTAGGTTGTTTTCTGAACGAAAGGTTATTATTTAGGTCGGAATAATAATTAAGCTGAAGACTAAGGATTAGATTTGTTTTGTTTCTTATTGAACAGGGCTGTCGAAGTGAATTTAAGAGGGAGTTGATTTGAAGCACAAATTATAAATTATAAAAAAGTACATACGTGGTTTCAAAATGTTGATTAACACGAAACAAAATCTTAACAGTCTTACGGACAATTTCTTGACGAAGTTCTAAAATAAATTAAAAATTCGATTTAGTAATTTTCTCATTTTAAAAATATTGTGAACTCGAGCATTTCTTCACATCTAAACATATCTGAAGAAATCGGTTTAAAATCATTTTTTTAGTTCTAGGAATTTTACTTTTCAGTGGAATGTGTTCTAATGTGTTTTTCTACTATTTTTGTAGCACCCCTAAGCTAATTCTGACTCAAAATTCTAAAATTTTACGAACAAAATTGAAAACATCTGTCAGTTTTCGTTATAGAAGACATTTATTTTAGGAATTGGTTTTGATCAGTGTTGTTCCTCTACGTGTCGACTTTAATTGTCTACATTTTAACGTAGACAATCGGTCGACAATGTCGACAATGTCGATAATGTAGACAATGTGTCGACAATGTAGACAATCACTTAAATGTGTTTTTAAATAGGAATTTAATCAATGGACACGGTATAGTGTTTAGTCAAATTCTGGCGCCACAAACTTTTTACAGGAAACCACCCACTCAGGAAAATTTGAACCCATGAGTTAGAAAATAAGGGAACCCTAAATGACTGATTCACCCACTAACTAGCATATATCTTATTTCATAAATGTAAAAATAGTGTATAAATACGGTATAAATTTAAAAAAATGGTACTATTTATGTTTATTTTTGTAAAAAATTGATCCCATAGTTAAAATTTAATAGCAACAAAAAATAAAAAAAAAAGAACAATTATTTAACGGACAATAAATTATTAATTGTCTTCAGAAATGAAAAGTAAACTTTGTGGTGTTGCCAAACTTTTACATTTATGAATTCGGCCATTATCAAATTTATGGACCACTTTCTGTTATTTTCAAAACATTTAATTTCTTACAACGGTACGTCTTGTGGTGAAAACTTTCATAGAATTATGATTTATGAATTAGAATTATATGAGGCTATTCCGATTGCTGCAAAATATTCAAATTTGGTAGAGCTGTAAATCTTAAAGTGAATAGAAAGGTACAAACTGAAATGTTGTTGCTTGGCATCCGCCCACTTTCTTAAAATCGTTATCAATTAAATCACCAGTAAGTTGGAAGAAATGAATTTAACCATCTGACCTTACTTTTAGGAAAACGCAAAAAACTGAATAACTTCTATATTTGACTCCTCTCAGATTTTTGACATGAATAAAATAAAGCTGTCGATGTTTTGAGTTGCATGAGATAATTTTGTTATTTCTATAGGTTCGTAGTAGCTTGATGTACCGTGTTTCATTTGGATTTTTCTCCTTCAAAATAAAAATTTAAATTACAAACAGCCCTATTCTGCTACACGTTCACATGAATGTTTGTATTCTGCTGCATAAAAGAAATTGCTTGAAAATGCTTATAAATTGATAGCGAAATAAAATTTAAACAATTAGATTGCCTTTAGAAATCCAATAATAAATCTTGTTAAAGTTTTGCATTCAAAGGATGCAAGATTTCAAGAAATATTTTGAAGTAAAAGTAACGAATCATTCACGTGAATCGAAAGATTCGAACGAATTGTATAGCAGAATAGGCCTGAAAATAAAGTTGACTGCAAAAAGTTTTTATTTTTCTAATATAAAGCTTAAGCTATAAAAAATAGATAAAATTAATAAAGAAATATATCAAATTTTATACTTACATACGTAACTGCATCTGTTAAATCTACGAAAGAAAGAGAAACCACTTTGAAAACAGAAATGTAGGTGATTTTAAAAAGCATAAGTTGGAAGAAGAAAATAAAACCGGGAATTATTTCCCTATTCCAACTAATGCTTTTTAAAACCACTTCAAGCTATTTCTGTTAGCTAAATGAATTTCTTGGACTTAACAGATTCGTCTTCCTACAGAGATGACATTTTCCATTACAATTTAATATAAGGAAACTTTGGAACTTATTGCCTTTTTCATTTAAAAAGAGTTCTTGGGACTTCTGTAGGATTATGAAATAAGAACGGTAGAATGGTAGGTATAAGTGCATTTATCTACAAAATAAAAATCGAATATTTAAGGTCTTCCGGGCGGGCGTGGTACCCGCCAAATTTATTGGAATCGTTATGAAATGTGAAGCACTTCCGTTTCCTGTAGAAAAATGAAATTTGGTAGAGTGATATGATATGAAGTTCATATACATATGTAGTATAAAGGTACGAAATGAAAACTGGAAATTTTCCATTCAGGGCGAGTGGTACCTACTAAGGTACTTTGACGTTGGATGACGACCTTTTTAAAACCTGACCAGTAAACCAGTGAACTAAGAAGGTTTGGTTTTTGGTTATCATTACAAATATCTAACATAATTCAAAAGTTTTTCGATATCTTTATAAACAAAGAACTAGGTAGGTACGCGTTTAGATTTAGAACAAATGATTTTTTACGACTATCTTGTTGTTAGACATATCTTTTTCTTTTAGTATTTTTTTTTTAACTTTTTTGTTTTTGGTTCGATAGGAAGGTACATTTTAGTAGGATAAATTATGAATTATGATGGTTTTGCGAATTGTCTACATTGTTGACAAATTTATGTCGACAATTGTGAATTGTCTACATTGAATTGTCTACATGTAGACAATCATGTAGTCTACATTTATAGTCTACATGGCACAACACTGGTTTTGATATTCTCACTTTTGTTGGAAATAGAAATTATGTTTTCATATTTTATTGGATTTCGTTTAAGATTAGTGTTTTTTTTTTAATTTTTCAACAAAATTGGTTTCGATTTGAATTATTCTACTTTTTCTTGAAAACTCGAAATATTAATTTAGATTTTAACTCCTGCAATTTATAGAATTTCATATGATTCATGCAATTTAAATGATAGAAATTACGAGTATTAATTTGAAATGTTTTACGAAATCGTGTGTTAAGTAGATTCAGCCAAAACATTATTGTCAATGTTAAGTGTTTTTAAATATTCCGTCACATGCACATAATGTTAACGGACATCTTGCCTTCTATAAACAAATGTATCTACAGTTTTATCTAGTCATATTGTTAATTGGAATTTTGACTATTTTAGATTAGATGTCCTTTCTCGATATAGTTTAAAAAACTCATGGTCATTATAAGGGCTAAAATATGTAAAACTAAAATAAAGCTCACGAAAAGTCAATAGTTAAATAGGTCTTAATGCATATGTAACTTACATTTTAAGAAACTGGCAGCGTCCACAACATTTTACATTATGCAGTTAATATTTATGAATTTTTGACAAACCATCCATATGTTTACATATTTTCTTAAAATATTTATTAATTTCACATTAAATGTCCTTGTGGTCAAGAATTTAATCCAAAACTGGAATGAATCTAAAAATTAGGACTTTGGAAGAATAAAAAAAGTTGCTGAACCAAGTCCTAATATCTTTGACCCCTAATTGGGGGTTTATATTAAATCGAAGTTCTATCTTAGGCTGAGATTTAAATCAGAGTTCTAACACATGAGAACTTGATGAGGAAATGAGTTGGAGATCAATGGAATTGTAATTTATCAATAAACCGAGTTTTAGACATTAGAACTTTGTCAAGCAATTGGCCGTTAAACTTTAAAAATGGGAAACCAGTTGTGATTTTTGTTGGTTAAAACGGAAAAAAGCGGTTCTCAAAAGTGTTAATTTCGAAAGATGTCATTGTAACTTAACATGGGTTAAAATCTGTGTTAAGACAGAAAAATACGTTACTAAATTTTCAGATTTCTGTTTTCTAATTTTGGAGAATTTTAAGTTCAATGGATTAAGATTTTCAACAACTTCTATGTGTGTAAAATTTAAAACATTTATTGAAAGACCCTACATTTTTGCATCCAGCTCTTCAACGACACAATGTCAAGACATAGTTCTACAATATTGTTTATATTTATCTGGTGTTTTTATGAAAGAAATATTTATGAAATCAATTTAATCTTGTAACAATCAAGGGGGAGACAATATAATATTATTTTAAAAGTAGTCTATCCGATTAGTCCAATTTTTACTGCTTTTTCCATTAAATCTGGCCCTATGGCATCAATGGTGGCTTGAATTCTTCAAGAATTGTTGGTTTATCGGCACAAGTCAATATTTTAACAAAGCCCGATAAAAAGTAGTCAAGATGCGTTAAATCAAACGAACGAGGGTGCCAGTCAAGAAGAACACTTCTTGACTTAAAATTGTCACCAAATTGATTTTTCAATAATTTGAAAAATAAGCACTCGATATAACAAGTTTTACCTTATTTTTGAAACCGAATGTCTTCGATGTTAAAGTGATTAATTCTTGAAACTGATTTTATATCAGTCAGCATGTCTGGGTAGTTGTCACCATTCATCGTAAATAAAGTTCCGTATTCATTCCACAAGGAATAAACCGCACCAAGCACTCAACTTAAATGGGGTTATTGGTGGTTTTGCTAAAAACTTGAAGATTGTCTTCGGTCCAAATTCGGCAGTTTTACTTATTGAGGAAGCCATTTACCAATAAATGATCTTCATCCCCAAGCGGCGTTAAACGAACGGAGTAATCTAAGCAGGATTATCTTCTATCAAATTTGATTTCATTAATTCGTCTTTGAACAATTCATGATGAATTGTTAAACTTTACTGAGCAGAAATGACAACACAGTATGGAGTCATAAGCAAGAACCATAACAAAACTTTTCATTCACTCAAAAAAAGAACACCCTCTTTTAAATAAAAATCAATAAAAACACAATCGACAGCTCTGGATGGTAGTGGCAATGGCAACCACAACTTTTCTCTTAAAAATCTGCCTAATACCTTAATAACGTCCTCAGTTTTGCTGCATTCATAATTCATAAAATACTCGTATGCGCTATATTCTCATGATGCGTGTGAATGCAAAATAAGAGACTTTATAAAACTAGGTTAGATATGGCGGCCTCATTAGTATCCTTATAGGTAGGTTAGGTACATATAAAAAGGAGTTACAGTCGACTCCCTCTAAGTCGAACTCCCTCTAAGTCGAATTTCCCTCTAACTCGAATTGTTTCGCCATATTTTTGCATTCCCCTCAATTTTCCATACAAAAACCATCCTCTAAGTCGAAATCCCTCTAAGTCGAAATTCCCTCTAACTCGAATAAATTCTTTAGATTCTTGGACTATTTCCAATCCCTTTAAGTCGAATGTCTCTTTTGCAAAAAAAAAATAACCCTCGCGCAACTTGTACTGTATTTCTTTATTCATATGTTATATAGGTATAAAAATGAAGCACACACACGCATGTCGCATACTCTGCTTCTTTATCGCGTCGTTTACCTACACCCTTACCCTAAACATATTCATATTGCATCTACCTTAAAAAATATTCCATGAACAAAATGCAAGGCAACAAGAAACAACAAAATTTACTTAAGTTGAACACGTGTGCAAGCTTTTGTTGTTGGTCGAAACAGTTCGTGTTTAGTTTAAAGATCGTGGAATGATATGTATCTGTGAAATTCTCTGGCTTCAGTGTGTAAGTGCATTGGAAATCTGTTTAAAAAATTGTAGCGTAGTGACGTACCAGTTAGACTCCAGCTATTTGGCAAATGTTTGGATTATGCTTGTGTGTGGTTCTATTCCAATTGGAACTCGGTTAACAGTTATTCTTATTCTTAGGTACGAAATTAAAATAAGCAAATTGATTCATGTTCAACAGAGCTGCTGTAGTTGTATTCTGAGCAGGCTGGTAGTTTGACGCGTTATGTTACATGGTAGGTAATTAACAGAAAGGATTTTTGGTACATTTTTTTAAACAGATTTGCTATCAGCTTAGATACCTACGTTCATATATACGTTAAGTTGCAACAGAAAATTATAACACAAAATTTAACTTTTGAAGGACTTCATTGTTAGGTTTGTAGGTAATGCATTCTTCATGAGAGGGAGTTTCTTATTTCTTACAAATGATAACCAGCTTTTCAGATAAATTATGGCCAAAAGAAAATTGCATACACTAGATCTTGCCACGAAGATTCGCTTGATTGAAGAAATTGAGAAGGGACATCAAAAGAAAAAGAAAATTGCTGAAGATTTTGGCATTCCCAACAGTACACTATCATCGATATGGGCTGAAAGAGAAAAATTAAGGATTCGGCATGGTTGTGCTAATATCAAGGGTCAGGTTAAGCGGCACAAAGTTTGTGAGTATGAAAGTGTTGACAAAGCTGTTTTCAAATGGTTCGAAAGTATGCGGGGCAATTCATTACCAGTTAGCGGTCCAATCTTAAAAAAACAAGCGCTGGAATATGCAGGCAGCTTAGGTTTTCCTAATTTCAAGGCAAACGATGGTTGGCTGACCAGATTTAAAAGCAGACATAGTATCCTTGGGAAAGTTTTGTCTGGTGAAAGTGCTTCTGTTGATAAGACTAAGGTCGATGAATGGAAACAACAGATCCCAGAGGTTGCCAGAGGATTCAAACCGGATGACATTTTCAATGTTGATGAAACGGGACTATTTTTCAAATGTTTGCCGACACGTACCTTGGCTTTTAAAGGAGAAAAATGTTTTGGAGGGAAACACAGTAAAGAAAGAGTGACATGCCTTGTGGGATCCAACATGACTGGATCGGAAAAGCTTAAGCTTTTAATAATCGGAAAGAGCAAAAATCCTCGCTGTTTTAATAAAATTAAATCTTTGCCGGTTGATTATGTAGCCAACCAACGTTCTTGGATGACGGCAGATCTTTTCACGAATTGGCTTTTGCAGCTAGATGCAAAGTTTGGAAGATCAAAGCGCAAGGTTTTGTTTATCATCGATAACTGCCCGGCTCACCCAAAACAAGTTAAGGACAAATTAAAATTTATAAAACTTGAGTATTTTCCACCTAACATGACCTCAATAGTGCAACCGATGGACATGGGTATAATCCAAAATTTAAAAGTTCACTATAAACGCCGTATTTTAACCACCATCTTAAAGGTTTGGGAAACTAAAAAAGAGGACTATAAAATAACTCTGCTCGATTGTGTACGCGAAGTTTCGAGGGCGTGGATACAGGATGTAACTCCGTTGACAATAGAGAATTGTTTCAAAAAAGCCGGCTTCAGGGACGATACATGGGATGATGAAGATGATGTTCCACTTAACCAACTCATATGTGTAACCGACGACACAAATCAAATCGAGAGGATCTGGAACAGGCTAACTGAAGCTGATTACAATAATGAAGGCTTGAATTGGAGGGATTATGTGGAAGTCGATGACGGTATTGTGGCCACAGAAATACCTGAACGCGAATCAATTCTGGAATCAGTAATCATAAATCATGCTTCTGCTGCTAACGATGATGATAGTGGAGCTGAAGATGAAGAAGTCGAATTCGAAACAATAAATATTGAAGTGCCAGAAAAGAATGAAATCGATAATGCAATTGGAACATTGCAATCTGCGATTGAAATGACAGAAAATGTACCGGATGAGGTTCAACACTGCCTTTTCAAAATAGAGTCATTTTTTAAACGAGTGAACACTCCAGCCACTTTGATGCATCAATCAAAAATTACAAATTTTTTTAATTAATTTTGTTGAAACAGTAATTTGACAAGGTATAAGAATGAATTAATGTGCCATAAAGCTAGAAGCTTCTGTTTATTTATTTAATTTATCTATTTATTTTTTGTTATCTTTTTTATATTCAATAAATGCTTTTAAGCAAAAAAAAATATTAATCTCTCTAACTCGAATTTTTCAAAAACTCCCTCTAACTCGAACTAGTTTTGACATCCCATGAAAATTCGACTTAGAGGGAGTCGACTGTAGTTTGTTTGATTGTTGGATGGTTGGTTGGTTGGTTTTGGTTTTGCTTTATGGCACAGTTTGCTAGTTTTATAAGCAATTGTAGAAATAAAGAGGCACAGTACAATAAGCACAAAGTCGCATTTTAACGCTCATTTAAATGCTCGTCATTCATCGCACACACATTAATATATTCGTACAACAACAAACGCAATGCAACGGTTTGTAGTGCATACAATTTACAATAATATCGTGATGTGTGAACGAGCCGGAAAATATAGTTTTTTTTTTATTTCTACGTCTTTTCTTGTGCGGTTATTTTACTCAAAGGAACTATACTCGAATTTATATGTGCCTAGGTAAAAAATGTTCGAGGGGTTGAATTTTCGAGTGCTGATGCATTTAAATAGGGTGGAAAACAATTTTATTATTGGGGAGCGAAGAAATGAAAAAAAAAATCGATTTTATCCATCCTCTCTTTTCCTTTTGCAAAAATACATAACAACAAAAAATACGAAAAACAAGGCCTAAAATTTCACCAAGCGAAAGAAAATTCACAAAAGGATAAAGCTGAACAAAATAAAAATATATACTTCAGCTATAGCTGCAGCTATATAACTACAGCACCTGGGCTTTATACCTGAATGCATGAAGAAAGCTCAAGGTTGTCCCCTACAAACAACATTTGCTATATAAATGCTAATTTGTTGCTGTAGAAAAATCGGTATAGGTTAAGGGAATGTGTATGTGGACTGTTGGAAAATTACGTAACTAAAACCCTTACCGTCGTCGTCGTCGTCCGTCACTCTCTTCGTGTTATTGTCAGATCAATGTCAGAAAAGCTGTATTTCCTTAGAAAGTTAGCCTGGTGTATGTGAAAACTGCATGCAAGTAAATTCTATACGTTGCCAAAGTTTTCGCGAACTTGCGTTCTTGGTCGTCCAAAACATCATAGTGCTGTTTTGGAAGAAAACTACTTAGACCAGAGAAAGGTATAAAATCACTTGTGGCAATGCCCAGAGGGTAGAATTGTTTCGTGTGCATGACATGAAAATAATGTAAGGTGTTTACTTAAATTAAAAGATGTTTAAAAAAAAGTTTCGTAGGAACTTGAGGCACTTTTGGGACATGTTTGCTTCTAAGTGATTTTTGATGTATGTAATAACGAAGCTACAAAAACATTTTGTCTCATAAAACGGTAAAGTTTAATGTTGAATATTTTAAGGAGTATTAATTAAGAAACTTCATAAAAGTTTTATATCTTCGGAGACTTGAAGTTCTACCAGTAGTTCTTCTAAAATGATTTGATATAAAAAACAAACACGTGAATTTAATGAAATTATTTTACTATGAATCCAAACAATCTCGAAATCCATCATAATCAATCGGAAACTTTTACGAGTTCCGTAAAACCGTATCACCAAATCCGTTCCTAATGCAAAATTAAATGAGATTTTCAACTACGAACTATTTAGTACTAGTTTCGTGGTTCGTAAAAGTTTCCTATTACGATAAAATTCGTGATATGACTGAATATTAAAATCCATAACGGAAAGAAATATTTCCTTTAATTTTCTTCAATAAAATCAATTTTTCTTTATTGTGTCGACATTCAATAGAAGACTATAATAATTGATGCTGTAAGTTTCATTTGAAATCCAAAAAATACTTCAAATTATTGTAATAAGGATTTCAAATTTTTTCTTGACTCGTGGTTTTAAAAAACTGTTGTTATAATCGAGGTTATATAGTTTAGGTGTGAAAAATCAGCAAATAAAATATACGATGTTTAGATTACTAATCACATACGTCAAACAAATTATCAGCCAATTTGACAACTGTAATGATTCGGTAGAAGTTCCGATTTTTTAGAATTTAAATACCAGGAAATTTGAATTTAATTTTTCTTGGAATTCGGATAGAGGTAGATATTTGTACATTCAAGTTGGCACTACCTCTGTCACTTACATATACCCCAAGTAACATGTCAAAATATTGATTTTCAATTCTTTTTATAAAGTGAACGTTGAACTTCTGCACTCGTGATTCGTAATCACTTCGCCAACCCATCCCCGTACCTGGCATAGTAGCTGTATGTGACTTCTTGCTATTTGCTTAACTTAAGAAACTGTCCCGTTGGCACCGTTTTGAATTGATAGGAGAGACAAACGAAAACGAAAAAGAAAGTGAAGGCTATTCCAGAAGAGGGCGTGATACCAAACAAGTATATTTTCGGAAAAAAATCCAATTAACGGTTTTTTATAAATCAAAAAAACAGAAAAAAAAATATTTGTCACCTCGAAAATAATAATAAAAAATGATTTTATCTCCAAAACAATTTTGTGCAACGAAGAATAATGTTTTTAACATCTGGTAAAATTTTGAGAAAAATCGAATTGACAGATTTTTTATAAAAAATAAAAACCTAAAAAAACATTACTCAAAGTTGATAAAAATTGAATTTAGACTTAAATATCTTTTCTAAAATTTGAGATTATGGCTTTTTAATCTTATAAGAAATATTGTTTTCAACATTTGGTAAAATTTTGAGAAAAATCGAAATGACAGTTTTTTTTACAAAAAATTAAAAACCTAAAAAAAATTAACAAAAGTTGGTAGAAATTGATTTTTCACTTAAATATCTTTTCAAGACCTTGAGATATTGGTTTCAAAGTAATTTTATCTCATAAGAAATATTGTTTTGAACATTCGATAAAATATTAAAAAAATCAAACTTACAGTTTCTTAACAAAAAATAAATACCTTAAAAAAGCATTGCTAAAAAAAAAATATTTTCGACTGAAATAACTTTTTTAAAATTAAAAACATTGGCTTCAAACTAATTTTATTATCAGAAAATATAATTTTCGATATTCAGTAAATTTTTTATTAAAATCCATAAGCCATTTTTTTTCATAAAAAAAATAAAATGTACAAAAAATAGTACAAATTTGGTAAAAAATGATGTTCGGTTCTCGATATCTCGTGAAAAATAGAAGGTATTGGCTTTAAATTCATTTCATTCATCCAATTTGTATTTGTTTATTTAAGAAATATAAATTTTTAAGAAATGCTAGATACTAAAATTGGTAAGAATTGGTTTTCGCCTAAAAATCTCTTGTTAACAAAAACTGATTTTGAAATCAAACTATTTCATTATATGCAAAATATTGTTGGTAATTTTTAAGAAACAAAATAAGAAACCCAACAAACTTTTAAGAAAGACAAATCGACAGACGGGATGGGAAGTTATCAGTGTGAGTCGCATCCCAGCCCCTTTTTTATTTCGTGTACCCGTGGCTTGATAGTAAGTGCGTAGGACTGTCAAGTTAGAGGTCATGGGTTCAATCCCTGTTTGTGCCACCTAAAGTTTTTTCAAGGGTACTGCCTCTTGAGAGGAATTGACAAATTCTCCAGAAGTAATTCTTGCCATAAAAAGTGCTTTCTCAAATTGGCCATTTGGGTACGTAATAAAAACTGTATGTCCCTTCTATTCCTGAAATGACTTACACACAGGAATAGTTGAGAGTTATAAGTTATTAGTCTTTTGTTCTCTATGGAATGTTGCACCATCTAATTTATTTATTGAAGCATACAGAAACGATTTCAATCAATTCCTGATATCAACAGTTTTTCGACATACATTTTTGGATAAAGTTCTGTCTTGCTAGAAAAAAATAAGGAAACACAATTCTCATTTATTATCTTTTAAATTTAAAATTTGTATTCAAAAAAAAATAATATTTTAAGCATTTTACTTATTTAAAAAGTAAAAGTGTAAGTTGTAAATTTTTGCCTAACTAATAAAGGTAAAGTAAAGCAGTTTCTCGATTCGTAACAGTCAATTTATGTGACAAAATATGGAGATCTTAGACTCCAACGGAATTAAGCTTCCAAGAACTTAAAGTTTGTGGGTGAAAGAACCTGAAAGATCTAAGTAAAACAATAAGAAATTATGGTAACTATATGGTAATTGTTTCTAATTACTGGAAAATGGTTATTCCTCAATTTAAATCGTCAATTTTCGAAATGATATCAAGATTTACATCGAATTTTGTATTTTAAATAGTTTTATTTTTGTCGTGTTAAGCGCAATCATTATTTAGATAAATAGTATGAAATAGAAAACTTACTAACTTACAGAAGAATTGTTTGTACATATTTTTGTTATTTATTTAACCTAATATTTTATTTAAGTTTCAGAAAACGACCTTCTCCCAACAAAAGTATTAAATAACATTAAAAACATCTAAGATAATACTCTTAAATAGAACCCACTTATCCAGAAAACAACAATCTTTTCAATCCTCTTGCTGACAAAAACTAAAATCCCATCAAACTTACTACGAATATTGTTACTAAAAGTCCAGTTAGTGATGAAATTAGGTGACAATTTAAACATCAAATACAAACTCAATTCAAAATATCTCTTCCATAACTATTTAGAAACATATTTAGTCAATTTTACCATGAGTCCACACTTTATCCGCAATATTCACTATGCACAGGACATTTGCAGAGGATTGGCTGAAGTGCAATAATTGCAAACCAATTAGCTTTCACTCAAAGTTTTGTTATATTTTGTCCTATATAGAAACTGAATCCCGCACATCCGCACCGTGTCATGTCAGCTTGTATATTCTATACCTGAAGTCCTTTTACCTGGTTTCACATCCAACATAGGTTAGGTACAATCAATGGATATATGCCACTCTTCTCTGTATAACAACGATGACAGTTAAATTTTTTGTTTTTACTTACTATAACACACTTATCTACACTATAACAACAAGAACAACAACTACATACACAAAATAATAACAAGAGGAAACACGAAGGATGTACAACGTTGTATCCTGTTTGAACTGAACACAACAACAACAACAACACAACAGCCATGTTTCATGCCCGTATTTTGAAAGTTTAGGTGCCATTGGTGGTGTATAATAGTAATGGTTACAGTCAAAGTTTCACCGGTTATAACACCACTTATAATGATTATGATAAAGGTTGTTTTAGCAGGATGAACAAATTTTAGTCACACTATTTTTAATGAAGATAAAGAGTTTATCACCACGGGGTATTTTTATATTTTCTATAGTTCTAATCTAAATTGCAGATGTTGTTTTTTTTTTTGGAGTGTTGATGGTGTTTTGAAAAAGGATAAACCTGATAAACCTGATAAACCATACAATATTCAACTGGATAGTATGTTGAATTCAAGCTTTTTACACACATGTACATTTGTTACTAATAAATCTATTTGGTATACAAAAAGGAAATAAGAATTAAAAATTTAATGTGTCGAATAAAAAAATTGGAAAATAAAAAAGTACGTATACGCCAAAGTGTACAAAAAAAATTAAACTGATTTTTGTATTATTATTTTATACTTATAAAAAAGTGAATAGCAGTTAAACTTTAAGTTTTATTTTCATCTACATATTGTTATATTGGGTCAATAAGTGGTTTCTTTTTAATATTTTTAAAATTAACTATATTTTTAAATAAATCAATGGATTGGAACATTAACATTGGAAAACAATATCAGCCAAATGTCACCCACGTCTAAGGTTGCGATGCCATATCCTGTTCATTCAATTTTCTAGAACCAATTCGCACATTTGCTGCTCTATAACTTCGTGATGTCAATCTGTAAAGTTTATCATTGACTGCAGTACTCTTCTTTATATAGCACGGTCCGTAAAGTTTTTTTGGAAAGTTACGACTATTTCCTTTCTCATTTTTTTGAAAAAAAAAAAAAACATAATCCACAACAATATCTTTCTTTTTCGGTCATAAAATCGGGAGCGCAATCCATTTACCTTATTTGCGGTTCAAGTAAACTACTAGCCCCTACACTTGAGGATGAAGAAGCTCTGCATACAAGTTGAAAATAAGCCTCATCACTCAAGATGATTTTTCGATAAAAATCCAGATAATTTTGATGCATTTCAAGGACCCAATCAGCTAAAAATCGATATAGGTGTCGATATTTAACTGTGTTTTTATTTTAACTGAACTTTTAGAGCCTTAAACCTGTGTCGGTACGCAAAGTTACGGTGTAGCGTCGTTTTTGAAAATGCTTAGTTCCAAAGATCAGACTAAAATATCAAAAGTCTCAGTTGTTCTTGAACGACGTTCGGTTTTAATTCATCTTTAATTTGCTACCAATTTCAATATTGCTAACCCAGATGGTAACGTAAGTTAACCCAAAGTGGTTTTGTTTTCCGAACTTCGACTGATAAATTTCAAAATATTGTTAAACCGTCTATCCTTCCATCAGCGTCAAAATGAATATCTGTCCAAATATTGGGTGGTTCGAAATGAAAACTCTTATGAGAAAAACCTTTATTTTTCAAAAAAGCTGATAAATACTGCTTGCTAGTTCATCAGGCTAAGTTCAACTTATAAAGTGCAATACAGGAAACTTAAATCGTTTATAAGATTAATTGTGTTCTTTCTAACCATTTCCCGCTTTTTCTTTAACAAATTATCAATATTATGACAGTCAATTATCTATTGATAGTTGATCAACACAGGTTTATCCATTTTTCGGTTTCAAAAGCAAATGTAAATAAAACTCATATAAAATATATTTTGTCATGAACATGATATTTCTTTTTTATTATAAAGTTTGAACATTGACGTTATGTGTGAAATTGTTGCAAGCATCGATTCTTTTGAGGTAATTTTTGACCAGTTTCTGTGACACATATTGGGCGGTAACTCAGCCATTACTTGACGAATGTTGGTTTTTAAGTGCTCAAGAGTTAAAGGGTTTATCCGCATACACACGGTCTTCCGCATAGCCACACAAAAAAAGTATAGCGATTTCAAATCGCTTTTTCTTGGTGGCCAGTTGATATCGCCAATACAATAAATTACGCGGCAGGAAATGTCTCTTGCAATAGAGCCATATTTGCTCGATTTGTGTGGCAGGTGGCATGGTCTTGTTGTAACTACATATTTTTCAAGCCGTATTTTTTCAATATCAGGCAAAAAAAAGTCGGTTATTATATGACCCTTACACTCCGAATTGACGGTGACAGTCTTTCCATCGTCATAGTCGGAGACGTAAGGTCCAAAAACACCTCCGGACCAAAGAGCGCACACACAGTGACTTTTTGTGGATGTAATTGCTTTCCATTAATTACTTGAAGATTCTTAGAACCCCAAATATGACAATTTTGTTTATTAACATGCCCACCCACTGAGAAAATGTGCTTCGTCGCTGAAGAAAATTTTGTTCGAAAAATCACCGTCCACCGCCTGATGTTCGCTTGAACCCATTCGACGTATCTACGACTCACGTTCTGAATGGTCAGCCGGCTTCACTTGTTGTATGAGCTGGAATTTATTTGTATGTAGGTGTAGATCCAAATGCCAAATACGCCATTGCGTGCCGTAAGACAGTCCTTATTCCTGAGAACGACGAGGAATCTGCTCATTCAGGTCTTCGGCAACACCATAATCTCCTCTTAAAGCACGATATGTGGCTGAGGCAGAATCACCATTTCTGTAGTAGGTTTCACCAATTTTTATGCATTGTGCGATAGTTAAGCGATAAATATTTGTAAATGTAAGACTTTCAACTGAAAAAAAAATTAGTTTGACAGATGTTAAATTCCAGCCTTTTACTTTTGAAACCGAAAATTGGATAACCCGTTATCAAACCTTAATATTTATTTACCTAATTGATATTATTTTGGTGATTGAGAATGTTTTGCACTGAAAAAAAAAAGTTGTCATATTAACAATCGTCGATAGTCAACTTGAAATTTGGCCAAATTGTCGTATTTACTATCAAAATAGTCAATATGACAACCTTATTTTAAAAAATTGACTACCTGATAGTCAGTAGAACAATTTTCAATTGTCAATTTTGGGTAGTCAATATGACAACAAAATTAGTCAATAGAACAACTTCGGTAGTCAATATGACAATTGGGTTGTTGTCGTATTGACTAACGCAGTTGTCGTATTGACTACCAAAACAGACTATCGAGGATTGTTATATTTACTACCCGGTAGTCAAATTAGATTTCGATTTTCAACAAAAGTTGTCATATTGACTACAGCAGTTGTCCTATTGACTACCGCAGTTGTCATACTGACAACCGCAGTTGTCATATTGACTACCGCAGTTGTCATATTGACTACCGCAATTGTCATATTAACTACAGCAGTTGTCATATTGACTACCGCAGTTGTCGTATTGACTACCACAGTTGTCATACTGACAACCGCAGTTGTCATATTGACTACCGCAGTTGTCATATTAGTCAATATGACAACCGGAATATGACAAGAACTTTATTGATTCTTGAATTCATGATTGTTTTATTTTATGCTATTTCATTTTGAGAAGCTTGATTATTTTCCAAATTAAGATTTTTATAGAACATAAGATCCTTCTCTAACTTAATAATAACAAAACTGATATTGTTTTCTATTGTCAACTTAAATTGATTAAAGACTAAATTCATGTAAAATACAAAATGTTTCGACTTAAACAAAGTTATATTAACCATAAACATTTAAATTTTTATAAGTTCAGGGATTAATTTGACTTTTAATTCAAATTTATTTATTCCTTTGTTCAAAATTAATCTACAGTACTGTACATTTCCTTAGTCGCAAATCGTGTATTATTTAATTTTCTCTGAACAAGTACATCTTTGATATTATTTTCTTTTTTTTTCAAAATTAAAGGAGAGAAAAAGAATACTTTTGTGAATGTAAATGTTTTATTATTTTTGTTTTGTTTCGTTCGTTAAATTATACATTTCAAGAGAAAATGGTCAAGTTGTTTCTATATAATTAAACATAACGACTGTGTAAAACTTCCAGACATTTAATTTAATTTAATGATTCAAAGACTCTCGCTACTTACTACATATATACAAACTAGGCAACGCCAAATCCCTCCTGCACTCGCAATCCCCTCCCCATTTGGCTTTTCTTTCTTGTGCTTTTTTTATTTGTGTGTTCCCCTAATTTTAACTGATGTCCTTTTCACGAAAACGAATGTTTTTATTTCACTTTTGAACTTAATTAAAGTAAACATTGATCAAGTTAAAAAGAAGAAGCTGAACAAGTAGATGAAGATAAATTTTTCACTTTGAAGTTATTCGGCCATGAAATTGTTGCCAAGCACAAAAATATATATATACATATCTACATTCGTACATACAACGTTTTTTGATGTCAAACGCACATTACAAAGGACATTTCTTCATTTTCTAGTCGTTATTTTCTATAGAACTTGAGTCAGTTCAGAATACTACCTGGTGTCTGACAGGTGGAGCACAAGGACTTCACGTCTTGTGTTGGTTGTGTGTTGATTGTGTATAAACGTCAAATGACAAAAGGACTTCAAAAGAAATTGAATTGAAAAAATCCAGTCGAGTCAATTTTGTATTTTTCATTTTGTTGTCTCATTGCGGACACAGGACATGGATACGAGATAGGACTTTACTGTCGACAACGACGACAAGCGGGAACGGCAGACAACATTGTTCTACTTTATATTATTTATCTGTGCTAAATTCTTCCCCTGATGCGATAGTATTTCCCCCTGCCTAGTAAATTGATTACACCCCAGGGGGCATTCCTTTATAGGTTGGTTGACAAATTGTATACCTTTAACATATCGCTCCTCCTCGTTGACGAGCAGGAGCTGGCAATATAGACTCGAGTATATAAAGTTGGGTGACACAAAGCTATTCAAGTGCTTTGTTAGTAATTTATCTGATTTGTTGGTAAAAAATTCTTCTGTACTGTGTAATAAGTGGGCAACACTTAACTAAAAGAGGAGGAAGATGGTGAGCCTTCGATTAACTTGATTCTGATGGCAATGACACACTAAAGTAGGTGGTTTATTGATGGGGTGTGACGTGTTAAATTTTATTTTTTAACTTGTGTTTTTGTGTAGTAGAAGAAAATAACAACTTCAAAGTTGTATATAACAAAGTGTCCTTGAATTTTTCTGATTGATTAAGCATGACTTGTAGGGTGTACAGCAAAGAAGACGTGTTCAATTGTTTTATAGGTAATAGGTAGGATTATGTACAATAAAGCCTCTGTTTTTATAAAATACAAAAAAAAACTCTCAAGGCGTGAATTATAGACATATTAAGTTCTGGAAGTTCCCCTTTGCACGTTGACGAAATTGAGTGTTTTAAATGTGTTACAAAATGTAGAACAAATACAAATCAAGAACAGGGAGTACGATGGAAATGAAGAAATAAGCAAAGTTAGACATAGTGGGAGACATAAAATTGATACTGGCTTCAAGTTGAAAATTTCAGTCTTGTTAATGAAATAGCATATTATGTTCCTCTCATTCAACAATTCCGTTATACTAGCACCTCAAGGAATGCCAATCAGTATGCACTCGAGGTCAACTTTGGTCGTAATATCAATTACAGATATTAGTTCTTTTAACGTACAATGCGAATGTGAAATATTCTAAGACACAATAAATAGATCCCTTTAAATTCTCTCTTCCTTTAATAATTCTCACATTTTGTATTTGCATAAAAAAGAGTCATAAGAATTATTTAAAATTCTTGATGTGTGGTTTCAAAACAATCTAATATCAAGTTTTTTAGCTTTTTATGAAAATGTGAAATATTTTAAGACACATTTAACACCAAATATCCTTTTACATCTTCTCTTCCATTCCTATTTCTCATATTTTGTATATGCATAAAAGAGTTCTAAAAATAATTTGACATTCTTGATGTGTGGCTTCAAAAAAATCTACTATCAAGTTCATATATACGTTCTTCAGCCTTTTATGCGAATGTGAAATATTTTAAGACACATTTAACACCAACAGATCCTTTTACATCTTCTCTTCCTTTTCTAATTATCACATTTTGTATTTGCATAAAAAGAGTTTTACAAATAATTTAACATTCTTAATGTGTGGCTTGAAAACAAATCTACTGTCAAGTACAGATATTCGTTCTCTAGCCTTTCATGTGAATGTGAAACACTTTAAGATGCATTTTATACCAACAGATCCTTTTAAATCTTCTCTTCTTTTTCTAATTCTCACATTTTGTATTTGCATAAAAAGGGTCCTAAAAATCATTTAAAATTCTTAATGTGGGGCTTGAAAAAATTCTAATATCAAGTTCAGATATTTGTTCTTTAGCCTTTTATACGAATGTGAAATATTGTAAGACACATTTAACACATTAAAGAACCTGTAACATATTTTCCTTCTTCCCTAAGTCTCATATTTTGTAATTGCATAAAAAGGCTTCTAAAAATCATTGAACATTCTTGATGTGCGGCTTGAAAAAAAATCTCCACAGTTGATATTTCTACACAAATTGATCCCAAGAGTAGAAAGAAATGTTTGAAAATGCAACGAAAAGCATGAGCCGTTGTTGTGCTGTTCAAGTGATGTACAAATTTCACTAAGAGTGTACTGGTGCTAAGCATGTCCAAAGGGGAAATTATTTTAAGCTCATTTGAATTAGATAGAAACAAATCTCAATTCAAAACGAAATCAAATTTCAATGAGAACATTTTGTGTTCCTATCAAGCTACGCTACATAAAATGTCTGTTTTGTGGCAGACTTCAAAACCTTGAAAATAATGCCAAATATAAACGAAAATTAGTTTGTATCCTCAAATAGTTTTCCTGTACTTCCACTTAAAATATATTCATCAGTATATATTGTAACTAGCGACCCGCCCCGGCTTCGCACGGGTGCAATGCTGATATACTAAATACGCTACAGAAAAACTGTGAACGTTGTTTATAAAAAAACATAGCGGCCCGCTCCGGCTTTGCACGGGTTTAAAATATGTAACTCACTGAAAAAATGATAAAATCAATCCAGTAGATTTGATTTATTCATTTACTGGCCGTAGCCCGCACGCGTTTTTGGAGTACTTAAAACAATTCCCCTTTCCTTATCTTTGGAATATCTTTTATACACAATATTTTCACTTTTTTTTACATTTTTACTTTTTTTTTACATTTTTACAATTTTTTAACATTTTTACTTTTTTTTACATTTTTACTTTTTTTTACATTTTTACCTATTTATTTTACAACAATAATTAATATATTACAGAATATCTTTATATACAACGTTCACAGCTTTCTTGTTATTTTGATAAATCTCGTAGGATTCAGCCTGCGTTTGCAATGTAAGCGGAAAAAATGTAATTATTTGCGACATCACATTAGAAACCTCAAAAATAACAGTATTTGTCCACTATTTAATGGATGATATTATACATAAAAACCTTCCTCATGAGTTACTCTATCTATTAAAAAAAACCGCATCAAAATCCGTTGCGTAGTTTTAAAGATTTAAGCGTTCATAGGGACATACAACATGACACATGACAGAAAAAGCGACTTTGTTTTATACTATGTAGTGAAGTGATAAACACACCCTTAGGTGTAATAAACTTGTTGGGTTTGAATTCGTTACTTAAAATACAAAACAACAACTTAACTTAAAAAAAAACTCTTTAAAAGCTTGAAAAGTCACAATATAATTATTTTCTTCCTAGGCAATTCCAGATAGCCCCCAGATGGCATGATAATCTCTCTTTTTAAACTTTACTAATAAAAGTTACAAAAAAGTAACTACTTTTTGCAACCATTAGGTAACTTAACAACCATCATCCTGAAACTGAAAAAGTTAATGTTCCATGTCAAGCCAATCATACCATCATCATCTACATCTCTTTCTTTTTGTGTGTCTATGTCTACAAAGTCCAAATGAACAATTTCAAAACTCTCCAATTAACAGAAAAACCTTTTGAACTCTCTTGGGTTATATGATTGTGTTTATAGTTAGTTACTCGTAGATAATAATATAAAGTCTTAACCTTATATTTTTTTTGCCATCAAGAAACGGAAACCGTTACCTATGACTTTTTGGGATTCAGAAAACTAACTTAATTTCATCAAATCAAGACTCACATACAGCTATATCTATAGTTTCATGGTTTTTGGAGAAAAGGTGAACCATGATGGTCGGCATGATATAATGTAATAATCAAAAACCTTAGAAAATTTTCAACTTGAGTCTTATTTGAGAACTTTGAACTTGGTCTATAGGACGAGTATTGGTTTCATGCGAATCAAAATTTATTTCTAGGGAGAACTTTTCAAATTTTAGGAGTATTTTTCGGTACACTTTTTGGTGACCTTGCTGCTGAGATTGTACATGAGTACTTCACAGCATCAATACTTCGGTATGTCAATACGTCAGTACGTCAATAAGTCAGTACGCATCTTTCAGTTGATCTAGAACCTAAACTGATAGACAGATTTGTTTCAAAATTGGTAAAAAGATGTTTTATGTGATTTTCCAGGTTTTGAGATTACAATGTTATAACTCCCTTGTACTATTAATTTTGTTGCAAGCAATACTGTACCTAATGTTTTAATAGCATAGTGGCCATACTAGTCCATAGGTCGCTACCTTTAACTTAGTTGAGTTATAAGAACAAGTTCATGCGATTCAATCGTTGCATTAACACAATAAACATATTCCGTTCGTACAAAACAAAGTTTGTTAAAGTTTATTTTTTCCTAGTTTCTATTCCAGTTCACCGAAATCGAAAGATGCAAAATCTCAAATATTTGGGGTTAAAATTTAATTAAAAACTTATACCCTTATATAATATTGTAAAACTTTCTAGAAAGGAATAAGAGAAAAAAGTACGCAAAAGAAGAAGACTTAACTGACAATTATGTCAAAGTTCAAAATGTTCAAAGATCGAGAGTGAAAGAGGACAGGAAGTTTGAGGGAAGAAGAAAAAGGCTAAAGAGCTGATGTATGTAGGTAGTTAAGTGGATAATAGAATTATTTGGGAAGCACTACTCACTACTGATGATGATGATGATGTTCTTTGCTAGCTGACTTGACTATATCTGAATGGGTGTATCCGCAAATTTGATTTGTGGCCTTATATTTATTTGTGGTGCAATGGCTGAGGAGGTATAAAATATTGGATCCCAAAGGTCGTATACATATACGAGAGCAAGTAATTATATTGGTTTTGACTTGCCGTCAAGATACTTTCCCAGGCTACCTCTAAGGTACCTGTAATGGCCATCAAAAAGTTTCATGGAAAACTTCATCTGGAGGGGTTTTATTATTCCATATTTTAGTTTTAGTTTTATATTCAATCGAGGACGAACAAGGATAATTTATTGATTGTTTGTGTGTTTTTTTTTTCTTTTTTTGTTTACAGGCGCAGTTGGTGGAGACAGTGAAGGTGGTGATGGAGATGACAAAGAGAAGGCAGAGGAAGAGGAGAGGGAGCGTCAAGAGGCCATCCGAGAGGCTGAAGAACGCCGAAAAGAGAAGCATCGTAAATTGGAAGAGGAGCGAGAAAAAATGAGACAGGATATTCGTGATAAGGTAAGTTTATTTTTGAAAAAAACATATTTTATTTCTATATACAATTTTGAAATGGAACATTCATGTCTTTTGTGATGAGGTTTTCTCTTAAGATTCCTAGATTGTAGCCTTTATTCAAAACTAATTAATAACACTTATAGTTGAATTTCACATTTACACTACATTTAGGTCGATGGCTTTCGAATTGTCACTGTTTATAGAATTATTAATTCTTTTGTCGTAAAGTGAGGACACTAATATGACTAATGGATGATGGTCACGAAAGAAATGATAAATTAATACTTCATTCTATAATTGCTATATGATATGTTAACTTATGAGGGTGTAAATATGAATCTGGGAGTTCATTTTGATGATGATGAAATCAAATGAAATGAAAAATGTTACTAGTCGGCATAGAACCATAAATAAATACTTCAGTTTATTAAACAAAGCTGCACGCAATAAAAATCCCAGTATCAAATTCCACCCTACGATATTTTTGTAAGGAACAATTTTCACAATACTCACTTTATTTGGTTATTCGAAAATATGTCCACAAGTCCACTGTGATATTATGTAATGTTAAATCGAGTAAAAAAGGAATGCTATTAGCAATAGAACAGGATAAAACTCAAAGGGCCTACGGTTGCATCTCCATATCGTTTGTATGCAATTTTACATTATCAATTCGGGCTGACGGTACAGTCCAATGTTCTAATATTGTGAAAAATGTAAAACAAAGACAAATTATTATTGTTAAATAAAATCACATACTACTACTACTACTACTACATTACCAATCTGCACATTTGCGAAAAAAATTAATCGATATCCTTTATCTTTAAGACCTTGAATTGAACATTAACTGTGGAACATTGGCTTCAAATAAAAAAGGCTTTTCAGAAGACATTTTTCCTTTTTTCGACCCAAATCATTACAATATTGCTTAATAACTTACCAACTGAGGTGACAAGGGTGCTTATCAATGGCTTGAATTCTTGTGCTAACTGAACTTCTAAATGCAAAATACTGTGTAATTTCGCTTTGGAATGTCTACGGTAGCACTATTGTTAGTTTTACACACGGTTTCGGTTCTGCACATTACCAATTTGTCCCAACAGCTCAAAGTTTTTCACTAGTTTCATTATAGCCGGTAGAGCAGGATAGTCCGCCATCTAACGTTTTTTTTTTTCAACTAGTGCTTATTTCGTCAATGTCTGATTTGACAAATAATTAGTTTTATCCTTCCGCTATGGTTGTGTATACGCTTGACCAACGCTTAGAGAAGATGCCGATTTTGCCAAAAAAATCATCTTTTCAAATGACGCTCATTTTGATCTTGGCGGGTATGTAAACAAGCAAAATTGTCAAATTTGGGGCACAGAAAACCCGCACGCATACATTGAAAAGCCGACACACTAAAAACGAGTCACTGTTTGGTGCGGATTTTGTTCTAGAGGCATAATTGGGCCATTTTTTTTTCGAAAATGAGCAAGGAGTTATCGGGCCATGTTGAACGAATTTTTGTTCACAAAAATTGAAGAGTAGGATATTGGAAACATTTGGTTTCAACAGGACGGCGGCGCTACGTACCACACAGCTGAAGCTACGCTCGATGTTATTTGGCGGACCCTTATATTCTATTTAAGCACCCGGCAATGAATATTGAATTCACTCCCCAAACATGACGATATTTCTCAATAACTTGGTTTCTAAGATGACAATATGGTGTTCATTACTGAAAATGATTTTTCGATTGTGACCGATAGGCTTGAGCTCTTACCCTATCTTAACTTCAAAATGCAAAATTTCTTGTAATTTAATTTTTGGACTTCATAAGCAGCAAAATTCGTATTTGTACTTATGTACCGTACACGTTTTCGATTCTTATCACTAATTTGTCCCAACAGCCCGAAGAATTGTTAATTTTGAGAACTGTGACTGCAAAATACTAACGATTTGTGTAGTGAAATTTCACTATTTCAATTCGTTGTTGGAGTGTTTAATTTGTAGTAATAGAGTAGTTTTTACTTCTCAAATGTCAAAAGATAACAGCTTCAAAAGCTTGGGTTTTCTTTAAGTTTCTTTAACACTTTAACTTTTCACACAGAAAAAAAAATATGTTCGGAAATTTGTATCTGTACAGTCGTTCATGGTCTCAAAGATAGCAAGTAAATTCTTTTCAAGCTGTCGCCTATAAATATTGCGTTCAATTCCCTAAATCGTGTAAAAGGTGTGGACAGTTTTTGGCGCCCTAATGTTTGAAATTTATTATTTTTATTATATGTTTTTCCCTTAATGAAGTTGAGTCTTACCACTGACTGATTCGGTATTTGCTGATCTGAATAACACTCTCTTTTCTTGATACGACGACAAAGCTTTGACAGAAAACTCTTTTAAAAGTAAATTAAACAAACAACATTCTGACTTCATAATAAATTATGAAATGCTTTATCATTTTTTAAGTCGTCCGAAGTTCTGTGTACCTAAAATACTATTTAAATATTCTACAATTCAAATGCTCACATTCATTCGTTACCTATAATAAATATGTTTACTTTGCTATACTCGTAGAATTGCGTGTTTTTAGGTTTTTTCTTCATTTATTTGTGTGAATTCAAATCTGTCACGTGATGTCTTCTAGCCTCTGCCTTTGCTGCTACCACAAAAATAAAATACTTAAATTAGTAGTTCAAGTTCTTCCTGCCATTCTTAACAATATTAATAAAATAAAAAAAAAAAATAAACATAGAAACTTTACTAACAACTATGTGATAGCGAGGAGTAAATAACACCCTTTGCTTCTTATAACACCCAAAGTTTTACCCTTCCTAACACTTCAGTTTCAGTACAGTTCTATTTTTTTCTGTTCATAGGTCCTATACTCCAACTCAACTCAATACCAATCCCATTTAACATTTAAAGAGAAATTTGTTTTGTTTTTTTTTGTTAGAGTCATGCTATTTGGCAATAAATCATGATGGAGTTCGTGTTAAGGATATATGGTACCTATAAACTCTGTAAGGGTGGGTTGGGGGTAGTCGAGAGAGTAGGTTCTATTTTTAGGAGGTCAAATAAATTCTTGTTCAGAGTTTAGTATATCTGTGGGATAGAACAGGGTATCTTAATAAAGTTTTTTTTATTTTTATCAATAGCGTAATGTCATGGTGTTTATTTTCACGGTGGTAAGGTTATATAAGGAGCCTTATCACACAAATTAGACATAATAAATTTCGAATTAGGAAATTCTCCAAACTTTACTCAGGAAGGAAAAGATTGATGAACTGTGTGTAATATTTTTACAAAAAAAATCAACGATAAATAATAAACAGAAACTTAGAAGCCTGATTTCATTCTTACCTTATCATTAATTGAAAGTCTTGAAAAATCATCTAGACTAGACTTTCACATTGCATTAAAATCTTATTTATAAACACAAGCCTAAAAAAAGGCTTCCGAAGAAATTATATAAGAATTAAAGCCATCTAGTAATTTTCATCATCTTATTGAAATTCTCATTCTTCAAGGCTTTCTAAATTCAAACCAATAACAAAATGTATTATATTGCCACAATATTAGTTCATTTCTTCATCTGACAAGGAAAATAACTGAAATTTCTAAATAAACATTTTAATATTATCACACTTGATATTTCAAAGGCGTTTGATAAAGTTTGGCATCAAGCTCTTTTATCCGTTAATTTGGTATTGCTAAATCTTTTCCTTGTTGCTTTAGAAATTATCTTTTAAACCGTTCAATGCAAGATCTGTTATTTCCAAAACAAACTCTGGTGTACCCCAGGCTCCATTTAAGCTCCGACACTCTTCCTTATTTGTATAAATGAACTTTTGTTCGAAACTCAGATGACAGTACCCTCTTCTACCAACACCAGCATAATGATAAGCGCATTAAATTCTGATCTTGATAGCATTGTACAATGTGGAATCAAAAACCATGAAGAATTTAATGCTTCAAGAACTCAGTAAGCCCTCCCCAAATGCGACCAATAATGGAGGGAACTTGCAATTAGAAGACTAAACACCCATTTCTTGTGGAGTGATCACATATTTAACATCGCCAAAAATACTGCTAAATGTTTAGGTTTTTTCCGACGATGCAACAAATTTGTTACCCCTTTAATCTAGATATATTTTACACGGCTTTTATTCGTCCAAAACTCGAGTACTTAAGTCTTTTGGACAGAATTGAAAAAAAGAGCTCTAAAAATGATAGGCGATCGTTCTCTTACTGAAACATTGACTGCTCTTGAATACTGCCGCAAAATCTTATGACTTTTATTGTTTTGTATAAACAATACTCTAGTGAAATATTCAGTTGCATTCCTCCCCTCAAACAATTCACACAAACAAACAAGTACGGTTATTACACTTCTAAGAATGCTCATTACTTTACCTTTAAGCCCAATTCCAGACGTACTGTCAAATTCAATTCAGGGATTCTTTTTAGCCGCACAACACAAATGTGAAATGTTTTTCCTGCCTCAATATTCCTCGTTCGTTTCAATGTGCAGACTTTCAAAACCAATGTGTATCGGTATCTCCTGTCTTATCTTATTCTCCCTTCCTAATTCCTCGCACTTGGCTTAGTCATCATAAGGATAGTCAGAAAAAAGATAAATTAAATGGAGTACCTCAAGGGTCCATTCAGAGCTCACTTATATTAACAATTTCATTGATAATTGCCAACAAACTTTATTTTCCCAGAAATGTTTTTATCTACAGTCATTGTTCTTATACAAATAAGTTTCCTTCATTTCTTCATAATTACGGTTCAAATACAAAGAAGCCCAATTGTAACGTCAGTTTTTTGTCTATAATTCAAAGTGACAGTTTATAAATTGAAAGATTGCCAACTAAAAGAAATTGTTTGACATTTCAATTTTTTGTACCAATATCACTTTATAACTCTTTAATCGGTCTGAATATTCGGAGAAGTCTAAGGCTACAATTTATTTTGTACAAATTAACGTCTTGGACAGTAAATCAAGATTTCGACAGAAAGAACCAAAAAAGAAATTTGAAAATCGCATTTATTTAAACTACTACGTTTAAGAATCTAAAATTTTACTTTTACCACAAATCAAAATACATTTACCTTTCATTTTTGATTAGTGTCAAATATTGACAGATGTCCTACTATTTCCATACTGATTTCGGTAGATTTGAGTGAAATTTGTGACAAATAAAATAATCAGAATTTATGGTAGTTCCAGAATATTTCGAATGATAAAATTTAATGGAAGCTTTTAAGCAAGTAATTCAATCAATCAAATTATTACTATGACATCAGTAATTTTACAATTTGTCATTCTCAATGTCACTTGTAAATATTAATAAAATAGAAATCTCTCTAAATGTTACGATTTCTTTTGGGACAAATTTATACATACAAACATACATACAACTTTTGGTTATGCAAATTTAATTTAAGTTAAATACAAACTTTCTATTTTGTATTCTTTTAGGAAAACTGACATTAAGAAATAAGAAAGAAAGACATTAAGTGATGAAGATGATGTGTCATTTCATTGTCTAGAGAGAAAGTTTTATTTTTTTAATATAAATTGTCAAACTTATATTTCTTTATGAATCTAAATTATTTTCAACTCGACTAAGGATACATAAATTAAAATTTAAAAAAGAAACAAAATTTAACGAAGAAAAAGGATATCTACATAATGTCCATGTTAAGTGACTTCATTTTATTTTTTTCAAGTGACATAGAAAAATAAAGCTAAGCAAAACAGAAGCTTTGCCTTTTGCCAATTTTAATAGTGTTGACAAAGTGTTTTCCTGAAGATTACCTGTGTTTATACGAGGTATACATCATAAGGACAACACAGCATAGTGTGTGTTTAAACTACTTTTTTTTAACGTTTCCATTAGAGTGGACACTGAACAGGACATATTGCATAAACCATTAACCAAGAGAAACGATGTAGAAGACGAAAAAAGTAAAATAAAGGACTTAAAAAAAAGTAGAGGTAGAAAGGACCATAAATAAAGAGGAGAGCTGTGTTATGTATGTATTTGCATCATGACCCAAATTTGCTAAGAATTAGGGTTAACATTGTTGTTGTTATTTTTTCAAGTGAATAGACTCTCTTGAAAGTCCTTTTTTTTTAAGTTTCTTTTTTACGAGTTCGCGTGTAAAGTGTCATGGCTCTCAGTCACCTAATGATGTATAACTCTAAAGGGAAAAATAATAATCCGGAAGTTGACTTTTAGAACTTTAAAACAAAGAAAATTAAATCCTTTGCTTTTAAAATTGGGGTGTATCAAAATTGACGCAGAATTTAAGTTTGTCACCAGCTTTAAAAATCATTTTGAAAGAAATGACAGTTTGAGTTAGTTAAAATTTAACGTTATACTTTCTTCGAAGCTGATACTGAAAATTATTGAATTATCTCTTGCTTTTTTTGCAAGAAACATTTCCTGGCCGCGTAATTTTTCGTCGTGGCGATATCAACAGGTCACCAAGATCACGAAATTTGACACCACTGGACTTTTTTTTGTCGGGCTACGCAAAAGATCGTATTTTTACAGGTAAACCTTCAGCTCTTGAGCACTTAAAAACTAACATTTGTCAAGTTATGGCTGAGATACCGCCCAATAAGTGTTAAAAAGTTGTTGAAAATTACCTCAAAAGAATCGATGCTTGCACCAATTCGCGTAGTGGTCATTTAAATGATGTAGTGTTTGGCACATAATATCAACATTCAAACTTTATAATACAAAATAAATATCATAAAAAAATATACATATTTTATATGTGTTTTATTTACGATTACTTTTGAAACCGAAAAATGGATAACCCGTTACTGGCAAATCGATGATATCACAAGTTTATGAAGTTTTATGAAATTTGATTTAACTCATATTTATGCAGAAAAGATATTTAAACAGTGACTGCGAAGTTTTTACCATTTTTGAAGTGAATTTTAAGAATTTCATTGCGATGTTGGAGCATGTATTGTATTTTGTTCAAGTTTCAAGAGAGACAGCTCACCAAATAACGAGCTTTTGAAAAAAAACTTCTTATTGGAAAACTCTATAGAAAAATACACCAAAAAATGAAAGCAATACAAAATGTTCACAAACAAAAACATACTGTTTAGATACTAGATTTTTACGTTAATAGAAACAAGAAACAACACCTTAAATCAATATATTTTACACTTGGGAAATTTCAAAAGAAATTCTATTGAACATTTTGTTTATCATCATCACCTGGAGCTTAAATCACTGCTTCCATTTATATAAAGGTTCCTCCATTCCTATCTTCATTTTATATTATTCTGAGCAAAATTTACACTTATTTAGAAGACAAAATGAAATTTCTAGACATCTGCTATGGCTCTCTGTCCCTAGATTACTTTATGAAACCTTATATAGACAAGTCCTGGTAGTGTGTACCACTACCTATCTATACCTATGTATATAAATTTATCACTGATGCCAATAATATGGTACCTCAAAGGCTTTTCACTTAATTACCTTAAATAATTCAACCACCTCCCTTCCCTAAAATAAATGTTCTCCCCTAAATAAAAAGAAAGATTAATTTTAATACCACCTCGATTTTACTTAATGTTGTTGTTGTTTTTGTTGTCTACCTTTTTTGAAGGTAAAATTTCGTAGATTTATTGAAGTCGCCATTAATTTAGTGTAAATTAAGAGTCACCTTTTTGTCAAGGATTTATTGAAAATAAAATAAAGCCGTTATGGTAAAAATAATATAAATTTAAATGTTATTTTTTGTGTGGAGATTTTAATACGCGCCGCGCGCCGGCCGCCCGAAGGCTTTGATGTGATTGGCATTTTAATTTTGTTCCTAAATTAACTCGATTTTATTTGAAGGTCCTTTCGACATACAATTATTAAATAAACGATTTAACTGGAATTTGTAAAAATTCCGTTGTAGATGAATAGTTAATGTGTTAAAGTGTAAAATTATGTTTCATTTGATTTGTATATCCATCAATCATGCCCGAATGACTAAACGGATTCTGATGCAATTTGGCAGAAAATTCGATTAAGTTTGAAAATATATTGTGGCATTGGAACTTCCTCAAAATAAAAAACTAATTGTGCTTATTCATAATAAAATAGTAGCTATAGTAATCAGTGTTATTTATTTTATTTACTTTTTTATTTTTAATGTGTTTAAATACATTTTAGTGCATTAAAATATTATATAAGAAAAATAAGCTAGAAATATCATCGATTCTGTATCGTCCTTATGGGGAGTCAAATTGACTCTAGTAGGGAGTCCGTTTTTATATGCGACTCCCTAACGGAGTCAGATTGATTCCTGTGAGGTAATTCAACATAAAAATATTTTTAAAAAATCATAAAATTTAACTGTATTTAGTAGTTAGTGCTTCAAAGTGGAAATTTTATTATTATAACCATATTAAAGTGCTTCAGTGTTTTTTGTTGTAAATAATAATATGAATATTTTTAAATTAGTTTTATTTAAATTACATTCATAGACAATGGTAAATCATATTAATCTTTGTGTTTTATTATTAAATTAAGTTATTAAATGATTAAATATTATTTTTTTTAATGTTGGAAGAAAATATGCCGTAAAATATTTGTATAATAAAACTTTTTCAATTCATATACCAGATTTTTGCCTCCAAATTTTTAAAACAAAAAACTAATTCCGAGGAAGCAGACTTCTTATTAAATAAGATTACACAACTCTGATGATAGAAACAGAACCCAACCAGGAGCCTATTTCATAAACATTGTGACAGGTGACAGCTGATAATTTGTTTATTTACAACTTGGCAATTGGCAAAATCTGTTCCAAAAACAATACAAAATTCCATTTGTTAACCCTCCCTATATTAGAGGAATCCCTTTAAAGTTCCCAGAGCTTAGTATCTCTTTTCTTGCAAAAAAGCTATTGGTAATAAATAGGTGCACTGGATACCCTACTCTACCTTACAGCTCTTGATATATTTAGCAAACAAATTGCTGCACGCTCTGCTATTAGCCTCAAAGCTTCGTCGCAGTGGGTTAACAACAACATTGGCCACTCCGAAATTCTTAAGTATTTAGAATCAATTCCGAAGCACACAGACTACACCATCCCCTATATGCAATTCGACAGAAAATTCCAGATTTCTATAAATTCCACATTCTCGTCCATTTGTATACAGATTGCTCAAAAACAAAAGAAGGGGTTGGTGTAGGTGTGTATTTTGAAGGACTGAAATTAAGTCTCTTATTCCGCCCTCAAAATAATTGTAGCGTGTTGCAGGCGGAACTTTTGGCGATTAAAGAAGTATTGTCCTGGCTTAAAGAAAACGTGATATCAACATCTGATATCCGTATTTTCTCAGATAGTTAGACCGCTATCAAATCTCTGGACTCTGTTTCTACAAACTGTGTAATAGTCCATAACTGTCGATCATCTCTAATGGAAATGGCACAACAGTTTAACATTCGCCTTTGCTGGGTGCCGGGCAATAGAGACATTCCAGTTAACTGTAAGGCAATGAACTCGCAAGGAACGGTACAGTACAACCCTACTTGCTACTTGTATACTACTTATTGCTAATGCAGGACGCTATGAAGAAGGCAAACATCACCACGTGTCAGGTCACAAAAAACATCTGATGTACAAGATCGCATTTAAGCTCCATTATCGGTGTCATAACTGGGCACTGTCTTATAGAATAGCACGCCACGTAGCTAGACGTATTCTCAAATGACTTTCACAAAAGCTTCCTCTATGGATGAGGAAGAGGAGGAAACAGTTCTTCAACTCCTCTATACATAACCTGCTCTAGCTCAAAATAGCAATAATTACCTTTGGACAGTTCTTCTATAACGATCTAAACGATCTCAATCATATTAACATAATCAGTCTTTCACGTTTCGTAATGGACTCAAAGTGGTTTTATTGAGCTTAGAAGAAAGGCTCAAGATTCATGTGGTATCACAATAGGCCATTAAACTGGCCTAAGTGTGTCCTACTCCATCACGGACAGCCACTTTAACCTAACCAAACCTAACCTAACAGGAAAACACCCGAAAATTTTCATCTTCTCGTTTCATAAAGAAATTTTCATGACAATTAATTCTCAAGTATTTTTCCACAATTTTCAGGAATTTTCCCAAAATATTTTATAAAATAAAGATTTATCAGAAAAATTTGAGAAATTTGTATGAAATAGGGCACAAGTAATAGAAAACCAACCTGCTGAGAAAATAGAAGGGTTTAATACTTGGAAAATGGTCACAAAAATGAGAGCGGCAAACATTAAGGAATCAAAAACTTTTCAACAAAGTTTAAATGTAGGAGTATTCTAAAATTAAAAACAATATCCTTTTACAATAGTACTTTTAGAATTATTAACACCCATAAGAAAACACCAGATCACTTAAGGCACTACTCAATCGAAGAAATCTTATTTCCTTTTCTGATAATAAACCAAATACTCAAGTTTCTAAAAGAGGAAAATTAAGAACCTAATCCAGTTCTGGAAAAGGATCAAACCAATTCTCAGCCACAAAACCAATTATTTATTTTTTTTAAATTCTTTGTGTATTTCAATTTTTTTCTAAACAAAATAGTAGACGGACAAAACTAACTTCAAAAGCCTCGAAAACTGTGTTTTGATTTTTTTTTTAATTACGTATTTTAATGTTCTTTCTATCTAAAAATAATTAAGTTGGCTTTTATTAATATAAAACAGAAGTAGCGCACTTTTTTTCAGAGTTCTTGAGAATTAAAAGAAAAATGTATAAAAAAAATAAAAGTCGTAGAATCTTCAAAGCAAAAATATCATTTTTTTGAGGTTTTTGAAGACTCATTGAAGAATAAACCACTATTTAATGATTAACACGGCTTTAACCTTTACCTAATCGCTTCATATAATAACAATGTTTTATAAAAAGTTGCTTTTCTTCAAAAAGTTACTTTTTTTATGGAAATAAAAAATACGCATACGCCACAGTTAACCTTCCGCGAAATAAATATAGTTTTTGTATATTTTAAATAGTTTTACAATGTAGGACACTTTCAAAACTGAACCATTCATAAAACACTATAATTAAAATTACAGAACTTTTCAAGGTAAAATCAGTCAAAAAATGCAAACAAAATTGACGTATTTCAAAAATATTTAGGGGAAAGCTTTCAGCAGCCTTCAGTAAATAACAGCTTACATAATATGAAGATCTTAGAACCTAAAATTTATCTATACCCTATATACTCATAAAAACCCACCAGTAAGATGAACTTTAACAATTTCTTACCCTTGTTTTTCTATATACTTACACTGATGTCTGTCAAGTTCGTTCAATGAAATTATAAATCCTTCTTATTTTCCTGTGTTAAACTTACATTCCATTAAAACATCCTTCAACCAGTAATCCGCTTTGTCTATCAGATTCAAAATGTCTTACACATGGTAACGCTTGTTTAATATGTCTGTTAGCTTGAGTGCCTGCTTCAACTGCCTGCCAGCCTCTTTCTGTATCTTGAAATAAAGTTTTTCGTATATGGTAACTTATTTCTCTTCCTTTTGCCTTCTTCTCTTGTTTTAAGAAAAACGTTTAACTTTTTTTTTGTAAATCCTTTTTGAGTCCTTTTGGGCATTTTTTGCATTAAAAAAGATCAAACTGACTTAATTATTGAAGACTTAAGACCTATTGTATATACCTACCTACCTAACTATACCTATTTTGTGTGAGCCTTTATTTAAATAAGTTCAACAAAATAAGGGTTGATTCTGTGTGGGGAATGAGGAAGAAAATACTCTATTTTATTTTGTTTACTATTATATTTTCTTCTTTTTATGTGAGCTTAAAATAACAACCAAAAAACATTTAGTAATCATAAAACATAGTAGGATGTGTACATACAAATGTACGTACATACGTAGACGTACTCACAAAATAAAACAAAAAAGGATTTCATTGATTTATGATTATTATCCCAACCCCAAAAAGGATATAATGTGATATACATACATGAAAATAAATGTCATAAGGGTTTCATTTATGGAACATTAAAAATGTACACATGTTTGCTTGTCACGCGTATGAGAAATAAAATCCCAAAAAACAATAATCTGTATTTTGCATGATTGCATAAAAAGTACTTTAATGATTAAAGAATATAATGGAGATAAAATTGGTTGTTTTGGATTTGAAAATAGAACTCTAAAGTAAATTTTCGGAAAAAAGCATGAAATCTTTATTTGAATAGACATGAGCTTTAACATAGCCTCACAAAATATAGTCTAAAGGCGTTAAATCGCACGATCTAGGCGGCCAATTGACCGGTCCCGAACGTGAAATAAAATATTCACAGAACTTGCCTCTCAATTAGTCCATTGTTGCGCGTGCTGTGTGGCATGTTGCACCTTCTTGTTGAAACCACATGTCATGAAAGTCAAGCTCTTGCATTTTGGGCAAAACAAAAGTTGGATATGATCTTACGGTAGCACTCACCATTCACAATTACGTTACGATTCTTATCATTTTTGAAGAAGTACGGTCCAATGATGCCACCAGCCCAAAAACCGCACCAAACTGTGACTTTTTGTGGATGCATTGGTTTGGTAGTTCTTGCAATGCTTTTGGCTGATATTCACTCCAAAATCGACAATTCTGCTTATTTGCGCACCCATTGAGCCAAAAAGAGCTTCGTCACTCGCTGGAAGAAGCGCGCGATGAACTTTCTTAACAGAGCACGCATTTTGATAATAAAATTCAAATATTTGCAAGCGTTTTTTATTTGTAAGACGATTCATGGTTAAATAATAGACCCAATTGAAGATGTTTGACAGTGAAACAAAACACAAAACGTGCGTCAGCTTATCAAAACAGTGTTGCCAAAAAGATAATAGCTAAAAAATCAAAATTTATTAAGGAAACTTTCGATTGATTGATTGATTTGTAGTATCCGTGGCATGATGGTTAGTGAGCTGAACTGTCATGCCATTGGTCTGGGGTTCGATCCTTGCCTATGCCATCTAAAGTATTTTTCACTACTCGCACACAGGAATGTTTGAAAGTTGTAAGTCACTAGGCCCTAGTTCTCAACGGACTGTTGCGCCACCCACTCTTCGATTGAAATTTAGCTTCGAAAATTTCATTGCCAAAATAGATCAAACTTCAGTTACAAGAAAAAGTTCAGGAGTTTGTTTTTGAACATTAATACTCTAAGTACCATTATTTTTCAAATACTTCGTAGAAATACGAAATGCAAAAGTACTCGAGCAGTAGTTTTCCCAAGTACGTGAGAGATACATTCTTTGAAACAAAGAAGTACATACAATGAACAGATAAATATCTCAAGTAGTGTCTAAACACTTAAGAAGCTTATAATTTTTACTTATGCAATTATAATAGGTTTTCTAATAACAGCTTGCTTTGAAATACACTGCTATTTGGAAAATTGTTACTTTTTAACGTTATCTTTTTACATTTAATAGTAAAAATATTCTAGTAAAAAAGTGGGTACTTGAGATATGTAACTTATGTGGTGTAAATTCTTTACAATTCAGATTACAGCAAAAACTTGATGAGTTCTACTTTAACTACAAATAAAGTAATAATAGCCAAGCTTTCTTCAATTCCCAAGCTTTTCGAAAGTATTGTCTACTACTCTCTATATTTTCATTGTAAACCTTTTTTTCTTCCAAACAACATGGCTTCTTAAAAGGCAGATCCATAATAGGTAATCTTACTGAATTTTTCTGCAAAACTTCAAACGAATAAGAGAAAGGGAATGAATTGGACGTAATCACTAAAGACTTTAGTAAAGCCTTTGATAAAATCAATCACCAAATTATTTATCTTAAACTTTAAGCAACTGATTTCCAACAATTTTTTGTTTCATGGTAAAGGTTCTCAATCTCCGATCCCAATTATGCAAACTCGAAGAGTCCCTCAAGAGAGCCACCTTAGTCCTTTGTTATTTGTCTCAACAATTTGTTATTTGTCTTAACTATCAACGACGTTATTAATGTCATTGATAATTCAACTGTCTCTGTTTACACTGATGACATGAAGATAACAAAGGTTATTTAAACTTCATCTGATGCTATCTTACTCCATAATGATCTTCTTAGAACTCAATGTTGTAAGCGATCACATCGTCCCTACTGAACTTACCGTCTGCACAATGTTACCATATTCATTCTGTCTGTTCTATTCTTGACCTAGAAGTTATTTGCGACAATCAGTTAAATTTTCAAGCCCATTTTGAATATACTATTAACAAGGTCAACTCACCGCTTGGCTTCATCAAACGATGGTCTAAGGAATTCTCGAAGTTTTTTGTGACTTAATCTCTATGCACTATGTTAGATCTCTACTTGAATACGCTAGTCAGGTCTGGTCTCTACATCAGAACTCTCACTCTGAAAGAATTGAATCTGTACAATCTGTAGATTTCTTCGATTTTGCACTCCGAGGTCTTCTTTTTGGTTATATTCTTACCACCTTATGAAGATCGTTTAAAACTTATTTATGTGCAAACCCTCTAAAAACGCCGGCCGCAAAGTCACTGGTATTCTCTTTTTACAATAGCTTTTAACAGGTACCGTAGACTCAGCATTTCTTCTAGAGAAGATTTCTAGTTCTACTATCCCAAGGAACGTCGAACAGGCCCCTCTCTTTCGATTTCCTCATCACCAAACAAATTGTGGCCTTTTTGAACCTATCACAAGAATTCAGCGCTTAGCTAACAACGTGCATACCACCTTTTGACTTCGATATCAGTTCTTCCTTCCTTCCTTCCTTCCTCAACAATCTCTACAACTCGTTCTAAGCTTTTTTTAAAGTTTTTTGTTCATTAACAACTTATGTGTGTGCTTTTTGGCCCAAGCCTATAGATTTAAGTCTTACTTCAAGCCCTTTTTTGTTATTAGCTTGCATTAAGCTTAAATAAATAAATTTTGTAATTTTTTTTAATGGCGTTTACTATAAATTTTTAACTTACTAATTCCTAACCAACTTTGTCCCGAAAATAAACTAGTTCCTTGCAGTCTTCCAAAAGAAAATATTCTTGTATGAATGCAATCTTAAATGATTTGAATGAATTCATAAAGTCTTAAATGATTGCTATCAATTAACTTAATTCAAACAGTTATAGGAAATTATTAAAATCTTTTTTATGAAGATATTACTTATAAACATATCACTTTAAAAATTAATCGATAGGCAAGTCACAAAATACTAGCTAAAAGAACCAATTCTATTCTTCAAGATTCAGAAATGTGCTCCATCAATAGACACTTTAAAATGGTTGAAGTCCACTTAGAACTTCGCAATCTATTTGTTTCAAAACAAATTTCCAAAATTTGAAATCCTTGTTTTTTGTTGTTAAACGATTAATAATGAATTGTCAAACCTTACTGAATAGAAATATTAACACAGTTTGACATTCTAAACTGTGAAACCATAGACAACACAACTATTAAAACTTCTCAAGTAGCTAAGAAAACACAAGCTATGCTTTTCGGTCAAAGTAGTTTTTGCTTTTTTTAGGAACTGTCAAAATTCATTCGAACTTTAAATTGCTTCTTGAAACCAGTCCAAATTGTAGACCTCTTCCCGTGCTATTTTAAATTCTATTGTCTTAGAATTTCAAAGTTTTTTGAAACCATTTAAAAGGATGTACCTAATACTTTAAGCAAGTTTTTAAGTTTTGTTTGAGTTAAAAGAAACCTAAAAACCTTGAAACGTACAACATTTCATAAGACTCCCACTAACCTAATTCACTTATTTGAATGCTCTGAAACTTACCAGAAGGGGGACCAGTAGTGTCAAAATGTCAAAAATTATGAATCAGCTAACTCAAAGAATCATGTGACGATAATAATAAATTATCCTTAAGTTAAGAGATCTTTCTTTCTGCATCTTCTATAAGTGAGCTGCTTTTGCTTTAAAGCGTTTTTAAGCATATTTGTTCCTTACACATACATAAACTCGTACAAAAATCTTAACCTTTAAGCAATTCAAAAAGCTCACGTATACAAAATGATTGTGTACCAAAGCCTGGTGTGTAGGCAGTCGTACCATATATAATATTTAATAAGGATAATCAAATTTCGTTTTGAGTGATCCACTCGAGGGGTGATGTTAAGGACAACATCTTCAAAACATATACTTATACCAGTTCAAGGCGTGTTCTATAACTCAGCCTACTCCTTTGTGAGTGGCGAGAAAACGGAATATAGGAATCATTTTTTATTTAAAGTTTTTCTTTCTGTTTTTTTTTTTTTTAGCCCAGGGGGATGAATGAAAAACAAATTTTTCTCTGTGAGCAAAGGTATTTTCGAGGCATCAGAAGCAGTGAGGAAATATAAGTAAAAATATCCCAGGGCATTATGTTGTTCTTAGGCATACGTAATATCTCAAGGATATTGATCTTTAGTGCGGTGGTGATGGTGACGGCAGGACATCCAGAAAGCATCAGCATCTGTTAGATGCGGGTTGGTGTTTTAAGGTGAACCAAATGATTCTCTGTTTTATTATTAACATTTTAGCTCAGTGTATTTGCGTGAACCGTCATCAGGACTGCCGTCAAACGAGAACCACGGGACCGCCATCACCGTTAACACTGTTGCGTGGCGTCCGTCGCTCTGCCATCAAAAACAACAAAGATAGACGCCCCCAAGTGGTTGAACGCAATGTTTTGAAAGAATGAAACTTTGTATGTTTTTTGAAAGCAACTTGATGATAAATAATGACTATGTTTATTTTCCAAAAGTTTATGTCAAGGTTGGTGTATAGGTGAGGTGAGTAGGCTCACATTCTTTTGAAAATCTTTTGGAGAAAATGTGTACTTTTTGATATTTTTGATGAAGTTTTAAATTTAAAGAAGATTTATTGTTATCATGTTTTATTTACATTTTTACAGTATCTGTACTTCTTTTAGGTCCTTTTTGTGTTGTTTTTGAAAAATCATGGTGGGCGTCACGGATATACTTTTAAAATCTTTCCATTCAGAGTTATTTCTACATAAATAATAAATACAGACAGATTAAGGATAATGTTCTTTTTGAGCTGAATCATCTAAATTAGTTAGGCGACATTGTTTTTGGATACAAGATGACGACGAACAACTAGTGACGTGTTCCAAATATATGAAGTTGTTAAAGTTGACACAATACAAATGTTCAAATGTGTTTCCAGAAGAAAATAACACCCCTATGTGACATATTAGGGATAACATAGCTTTCTACTTTGGTAATTTTTAAACCTATTCTTTTCAATGTACATTGTTGAATTATTGTGCTTTCAATTAAAATGGATTCGAAATAAATGAAATGCTTGGTGTAAATCGAGATTTTTGAATCCTTGCGTGTTAATGTTAAATCCCCATTAAGTTAAACTAAGAAATAAGGAACAACCATATCTTATGGAATTGAGTGGCGTATGGGGAATATTTTAGTAACCGATTTTGTCCATTTTTTAGTTATTTGAAGACTTTTCAGTATTTAGAATGAAGATCAAATTTAAACGGTCGTATTATGGAACACAACGTCGGTCGGTTGTTCCAGTGGATGACTCAGCTTACTTTGCATTAGAGTATTCTGTCACTTCAGTTTTCCAAGGCCTTATTGATGGTTTTTTGATATAGCTCACGAATTGTTTATATAACATCATCCCTTCACTGTTCAACATAAAAACACACGTCTAAAAAGATCACACCTCAAAAGTGTCACCACTCTACAATCCACACCAAATTTTTGTTCTCTGTCGGTTCATTGTTTTGTTTGAAAATATCGTTTGTCAACTTTTGGAGTGGTCTAATTCAATCTGCTTTAAGGCCTCAGCTGCACAATGACAATGAAGTGGGTGATCGTGCCCCATTATGTACCAAGTCAATTTGGCATTGACAATAATCTTTGTGAAGAATTCTGCTCTGTTTCGGATGTAAAATATTGAGCTCTTGAGATTAATGGCGAGTTGATTTTCGAAGATTGATCCACATTCCCGCCTGTGGGTACCCTTTATCTACCAGAACCAAGGGGGTTGTCTACTAGAGTGCCAGTTTCACGGACGTAGTTCTTCATTGCTTCATTTCTGCCGAAATTTCTACACATCAGAACTTTCTTTGGAAATAAGTTTTCTGTACTTTACAGAGTTGCCTAAACTTACATCGTTCCGCAGAGGTACTGACTGTTGTTAAAATTTTGAGCGGAAAACAGCTGTCATTGTCAAAATAACTTAATGATGTCTGTTCATACATTATAATAAGGACCACATTTTCCGTGATAATTTTGTTAACAATCAGCAGTTAAAAAAAAGACACATGGAGATTTTATCATATTAAGTCGATCTCAATACTTCTTTGAAAATAATTGTCGTAGCCCTAGCAAGAATACGAAAGCTGAAAAAAACGAATTTGTCTTAAGTGCATTGAAGATTAAACAGTTGAAAGCTTGTTAACACCTATTCAACAGTTGAAGAATCCCTTAACCGATGATATTTAATAAAACGGAGTACTTTGGTTAGTCCTTGAGTGGCAATATTCACCTTGTAAATTACTTGATTCTGAAGAATTCGTTAGTGCAAATATTTTCTATCAACTTATCAATTATCTTTTTTCTCTAAAAATATCTTTTTCCTGGAATTAAAAACCAGAATTCACATAAAACTAAAACAGTCTTATTGAACAACTAAAAGTTACACCTACATTTTGTACAAACACAAACTTTTAGTTTCAAAAAAACAAACATTTATCAGGAATCCATTCTTTAAGTCTTTTATGTTAGAAAAACAAGATTAACATAATAGTAAAATAGTAAAAGAGTAAAATAAACTGAATTTTAAACCTTAACAAATCTAAGCTCATAGTCAATTTTATGACCGAAGATACATATACATATATTTATTTACCCAATCCATTTCTACAAATTCTGAATAATTTATCCCAACACCAGCAACACCAACAACAACAATAAAGAATAAATCGAATCAAATAGAATAGAATTTGCGATTCCCTCGTCCGCTTTTAATTTAATAAACGACTTTTCAATCCCCATCGAACATCGATGTGTACACAGAAAAAGAAATAAAACTCTCTCTTCTCTAACTTAATCATCCCAATAAACCCCAACAAAGTCAAAGTAAATAATAAAAAAAAAAAAAAAAAAATGAAAAATAAAATCCCTTCGGTTGCCAAGACCAACACATCAACTGACGAACTATCAAGCACTCCAGAGACGACACAAAATCCAACAAAAAGAAAACTTCACCCTTAAGAAACTATAAAATCATCCTTTTCCCATTCAATTTAAGTTTATCCTTTAGTCAAGCAAAAGCTGACAAAAAATAAAAATCACCAACGAGACGAAGCACCAACAGCAGCAGTTACCCGCACAGTCAATCGATTGCGCCATGAAAAATATCCTTTTTTGAGCAATTCCTGGCAACAACAACAACTACTCCAAAATAGATCCTGGAGTTCAATGAAATCGCTCTTCAAAGTTTTTATTTCATTTTTTCATTTTTATTCTTATAACCCATCCGTTCCGAGGAGAGAAAGCTCATCAATAATTCCACTTCATTCAAGTTTAATAGTAGTAGTAAACCATAAACTACAATATAATGCTGCAAAGCACATCTGCACGCAAAATAAAAAATAAGCAAACTCAAAAAACTGCAAAATAAAATCCTTCAATTCTTCACAAAAAGGATGAAAAATTCATGAAAGAATAAATATTGTTCGTTGGTCTTCTATTTACACATCCATTCATCAATATGTCAATAATCAATCATCAATCAGTTAATTTCTCGTATATTGTGATAGAAATTTCCCTAATTTTTATTTTTGTTTGCCTTCGATTTAATTTTAGTATAACATCAAGAAGAAGGAAGAAATTGTAGAGCAAATGCCGCAGGAAGAACCAAATCCTTTAATGCGGAAAAAGAAAACGCCTGAAGAATTGGCTGCCGAAGCCGAACAGGAAGAGTTAGATGACTTTACAAGTAAGTTTTAATCTATAAGTTTTTAATTCTTTTTTTTTTGTATTTTTGTGTGCCTATGTCGGTTCTTCGATCAACTATTTTTACTTTTACTAAAAGCAACAATAATCTACTACTATATACACATATATGTGCACATACTTTTTGGTGTTACTATCTTCTACTACAACTACTTATTGTAAAATTTTCAATCAAGTACAGTCATAATTTATGCAATACATATAAGAAAATAAAGAAACAAAAATACAATCTTTTATATTTAATGTAACAAAAATACAAAATTATAATAAATTAATTTTTCTTTATTGGAATTTCTATAACAAATAAAATCACGATTATATTAACGACTTTTTACGAATCCTTTCATTCCTTCAATATATTTGACATTTAATTTTTGTGAACGCTCGCTAAAGTGAACTATTAAACATACAAACTATTCCAAATAGTGTTTTCAATATAGGATTCAGGGGGGGTCATGATCTCCCCTGGGTGATCATTTTATTTTTAATTCTCTTGAATTCAAAACTTATCATATTGCGTTAAAGGATATGACCCCTTATATTTGTACATATTTTACTGCTTTAAACTTTGTGGCTAAAAATACTATTTTTAATTGAGGACTATAACATAATTTAAATATGAATTCCAGCCCTATTCCAATCGCTAAGCAAAAATTCATTAACTTTTGACCAATTAAGTATAGAAGTGGGTTGTATAAGTAAAGATTTCGTTTAAAATTTTTGTAGTAATTTACCGATATTCACTAAAAAGCGGTTTGCTAACTAACTAGAAACTAACAACTAAAATATTTGTGTTAACACATTTTAGAATTTAGAAAATCTTTAGTAATGCTTCAAGTATTTTCTCTTTTATGACAAAAAAAAACAAATATTCAAGCTTTGAATCTCTCGTGAACTGAAGTGAAAAGAGATTCTGCAACGTGTAATTTGTGAGTGCATCACTAAAGTTTGTTCCCAACTTATTTAGTTAGCTGAATTTGTTTTTATTAAATTTTTAAAAAAATTTTGTCCTTAAATTCAAGTACCAAACATTTTTCTCTTAACAATTTTAAAGTTTTGTTGATATTTTTATTTTTACAAGATTCATGCAAAACAGTAATATTTTAGAATTTGTCTTCTAGCATCAGCTTCAATCTACAAGTAAGCAGATTGAAGCTGATGCTAATAATAGACTCCTGAAAATTGAGTACGAAAAACTACGTCAGAAAAATGCCAGAAAATTCTTCATAACAGATTCTGTGTTATTTTCGTACTAAAAAAGATCACATTTTTCTGGCAAACTTTCTCAATTTCTGGGTTCTTGCATCTATATTTTTAGAAATATGAACAAGAACAGAATATTTTATCTTTGGAAAAAAGCTACGTTTCAACACAATTTCTAACATTTCTGCGTAAAATGCACCTAAAATCCTCTAAACTATTGTCTTAACTATTAAAAATGGCATATTTAGAATTCTGCAGGAATCTTGGAATGCTTTTATATGTAAGGAGTCGTCCAAATTAAATAGTTAGACCATATCTAACTGGACAATCTAATAATTAAAGTTATCACTTTAGCCCTTTAAATTATTTGTTGATCAAAAAAAATCTGATCCGAAGAAATGTTAACTTTTATTAGAGACTAGCAGCCCGTCCCGGCTTCGCACGGGTAGACATAAATAGGTACAGATATTTAAGTTATGAGCATGCTAATTAAAACGACCATGAATCACTAAATTAGAAAAAAATTGTATGCTTTAAGCCTCCCTCTACACTACGTTGGCTGTCGTATTTGAAGGTAGCAACAAAACGTATTGATTTTCAGGAGATCCTACTCGAGAAAGTGCCACATACAATTGCCCGTGGGAAAAGCACTCTTTCCTTAAGTCGATACCAACTATGGAAAAAGTTTGTTCTTGGGATTTATTCATTGTTAGGGCAAAGGATATTTTCAAAGGGAACTGTAACCTTTTAAAAGATATGGGCAAACCAGTTGGTATCATCGGAATCCGCGGAACATGTGCGAGCTGACCGGCCGCTGGACTCGTAATGATAGTTGCTACAATCACATTATCTCTTAATTCTTTGATCAATAGCCTTGTATTCTATAATATTGTCGAACATTTTTTTGTCCTATCATTAATACTCCTCGCAGCGTATGCGATGAAAGACATTTTATGGCTAATTTTTGTACACCTTAAATTGGTTTTAATAGGAATTTCTAAAGATTTCTATAGTATTCTAGTACTATATATAGCCTATGTTACTGTGATAATGTAGCTTTCTAATAAAAAAAGAATTATTAAAATCGGTAAAGTACTTTTTGAGTTTATTCGTTACATACAAAAATACAAATCTTTCCTCTTTATAATATTAGTGTAGATAATTGTTATTGGATACCCTTTTAAACTTCCCTCCATAAAAAGTAAACAAACTCGAAAAAGTGAAAATACTTGCTTTTGATTACTTAATTGTAATTGTTAGTTATTGAGCTCACAGTTAAGATTTGGTAAGAAATAAAACAATTTACGAAGGATTAAGAATATTTTATGATTAATATCACATTTGTTTTACTATTAAGCAACAAAACTCGAAGCCTATGTACTCCTAGAAGACCAAGAAATAGTGAGAACAATATCAAGACTCTACTCGAAATTGAAATATCAATGTTTGAGAAATCAATGAAGGTTGACATGTCCTAATTCGATCTCATTTCTTACTTTTATCTCTTGAATAAAATACTATTTGTCTTCGTCTTTTCAAGAAAATAGAAGAATTTCTCCTTTCTATCAGCTTTTTGTGTTGATATTCAGCATCCAAAGCAAGGCATATATTATTGAGGCTGCTTATGTGTTCTATGCTGATAAATCATAATGAAACAAATTTTGTTTTGTATAAGAATAAAACAATGTTCTTTAGCTTTTAATTTGAATCAAAATTTCACTTCTTCACAACTTTCTGGCAACTTCGCTCGTCTGGCCTAACAGTAGAGCATTCTGTCATTTTCCAAGACTTTGTTCATAGCTTCGGGCTGTAGCTCACAGATTGCTAAGTAATGTTGACCTTAAGTCTTTGAATAGTATATCAGTTCTTCACGCTTTCCCACGAAAAAAAAATCTAAAGAAATTAAAGCTCAGCATTGAATTGGCGAATTGATATCCAAGAGTTTTGAAAATACGATTTTGAAAATGTTGCTTACCGTACTGCATGAACCAGAGGTCGTTTTGAACATTGTTGAACAAAACGTTGTCTCCAGTATCATTTCTACAGAAAAGTTGTCACTTTCTGTGAACGCATTGATATCTCGACCATAACACACAAGTTTTCTGAGATCGAAAGAAATTAAAACTTATAAGCGAATATTTTAAGATCTGGGGTGGAATCGGCTAAGGTGATTGTTGATTGTTGACAGCCAAAATAATCGAATTTGATCGGCGTAGTGCGTAAGGTGATAGTCAAATTGAAACCTAAAAAGCTGTCGCTAGAAAAATTTGATAGTCGTTTTCCTACAAACATGTCGTTTCTGAGTAGAGCTACCAGACGCTTACAAAAAACGAATGGACAATTTTTTCAGTTACCTTTTTTAGGTACAAAAACACATTCCTGTCACCGACAAACCTTATGACATTCGAAAAAAGCAAGAGAAGTAAGAATTTTATTCAAACAGAGCCAATTTCATACTTTTTTTTAGATATTTTATAGGAATCAATTTAAAATTTCACCAAGGCAACAATGAATTTTGACAATTTGAATCCGAAATTGTTCAATAGAATTGAATTGAGTTGAATCATCTTACACAGACGGAATGAAAATGATAGTCAATTTTATTATCAAAAAAATGATAGTCAACTATCACCTTCGCCAATTCCACCCCTGTGTGCAGAGCTGCTAAGATCAAAAACAGAAGTTTCATTTCTGTCAAGACTTTTTTTTTTCAAAACACACACTATTGAGACTGAACAGAACTCATAATAAGTTTGCAATATTTTTCGACTCACTTCGTTCCGCGCAATGATGATACTTATTTTCTCATGAAAAGTGCTTGCTCAAAAATTAACTGTTCAAATTCGCCATAGTCCTCTTCATCCATGATATTACTCGCACACAGGAATGGTTGCAAGTTGTAAACCTCTGGCTTTGATTCTTCACTTATAGCCGCCACCAAATGTCAAAATTTGTGTACCTTTTGTATGAAAACTAAGGTCTTAGCCTACTTAAAAAAAACACTAATTTGCCAAATAATTACTCCAAAAGTCGTTAAAAAATGTCAGTAGAAAAAAAGCTAGTGGATTAAAGAAATGTTAATTCCTAAAAATGCCTATTTTGTTAATGTCCTTACTTCATTCAATGGGTTTTCCATCCATCAAGTCCTTGGAAAAAAAATACTTGTTTTCAAATCAAGGCCTTTCTTCATTGAATTGTATATTTCCAAGATTTCAATTAAGAATTTACAAAAATAAAAAATGAATGTCTAAAATATTATTGTGAATTTTTTTTTGTTTTTTAATCTATGTATATTTTCTTATAATAAAAATATTAAAATATGACTGTACTTGAAATATGAATTTGACTTTTCCCTCTCAATGAAAGTCAAACTCAAGTTATTTGAAAAGCATTCTGCAAATGGAAATAAAATAAATAATGACAATCTTAAAAGCCATCCATTAAAAATACGGTCGTCGTTCGAAGTATATAAAAGAATTATTATAATCATCATCTATATAAGACGAAATAAAAGAATATAAACTAAATCCACGCGCACTTAAATAAATTATATTGTATAACGGTATATGTATATGTATGTATATCCAGCGACAATTTTTTTTTTTTTAAATAAATATAAAACGATAAGAAGCTTCGTGCAATAAAGCAAAACAAAATCTGAAGGATGGCTAAATGTATCTATGTTTCCGCAGTCTCTTCAAAATCAAAACAAAAAATCTATCTTCTACTTCTATCTTCATATCTATCTATTTAATGTTTTTTTTTTTTGTATCTGTGTGTGACTCTATAAATGTATCTTCGCAAATCTATGTAGTGCTATTGTGAATCTTTGAAATAAAATCTATCTATCTACTATCTAATGTATCTATCTATCTATTGGATTCATTTTCTCTACAATAACAAAAAGAATCTTTAAGTATTTTTTTATTATATATTTTTAATTAACGAAATCCGATACCGATTTTGAAATATACACAATCTTTTTTCTGTTTCATTTTGATTTTATATGAATGTATTTTTTATTGTGTGTGATAGAGAGCAAATTAAAAGTCATCATCATCATCTTCATTGGGTTGGGATATATCTCACAACGACGACGACTGATGATAATGATAGGTTCACTCATCCTTTGGTCCTTAATTTAATCTGAAAGAGATTTAGTTTTTGAGGAAATTTTCAATGATTTATTGAAGCAAGTAATTATATAGCAATTAAATCATTGAATTTATATCTTCTATATTTTATCCAATACCCAAGTGACAATATAAATTGGGTAAATTTCCTGATGAAGGTTGGTATAGGTACTCCGCTTTGCCTTACTCTCTCTCTCTAAAATCATCATCATCACCTCTGCTCTGGTGCTTCAAATTACGGAATGACATAATATTGAATTTCAAAAAGGACTTGAAATTGAAAGCAATTTATTATTCACAGAGAATCTAAAGTAGAACTTTATGGTTGTAAGTCAATTGTGTAAATTAATAGACAGAGATAGACAAAGTTTTGGCTATATCCTTAGCACTTTGATCCTAAATAGGATCCAAAACAACGAGAGAAAATAGAATTTTATGTTAATTATTCTTAGATTTAAATCAAAAAGTATATTCAGCAGTTCTGAATTTAAATTATCCATATATCCATAGGATTATCCGCATAGGATATGAGAGAAGGGATTCGTTTTCATGTGATTGGGAATTGCGTATATTCTGCTGTGTTGATGCTTAATAAAATATCTACTGTATATTAATTGTTCATTTTATCTTCTTTTTTTTAAATTTTGTTAAAATATAAAATTAAATACATTACCTCAGGAGATTTATACACAAAAAATTACCAAAAATTATACCAAGCGGAAATTTGCATATTTTAAAAATAAAATTTACAATGTAATACATCCAATCCAATGTTTTTGTGTGGGGGTTTTTATTTTGAAGAACATGCATTAGATTTATTCAAGTATATTTAATTTTGAGAAATATTCTGTATTTTAATAAATTGTTTGCATATTTATAGATTAAAATAAAGATTTCATAAATATTTACATCTTCTGTAAATCTGTTACACAATCTAGCTAGTGAAAGAAGGAAGAGGGTTTCGGAAAAATTATAATTTGAATTTGAAGATGTTTTTAAATCAGACACACAGTATATTTAGAACAGGTTAAGGTTTTAGTTGAGTATATTTTATTTGGAAACATGAATATAATTAAGAATTAATTGTGATGTTTTTGACCAACAGCTGCACAATTTTTATTCAACATGTTACCATTTTGTAATACTGTTTTTACCATTTTTATTAATTGTTTTTTGCGAGCAATTTGCCAATCCTCTAAGAGTAATTCCTGTCATGAAAAGTGCTTTCTTAAACTAGTCGATTGGTTTCGGTATTAAAACTGTAGGTCCCCTATATCCCTAAAATGACTCGCACACAGGAATGGTTGAGAGTTGTATATAACTCACTAGGCTCTTGTTCTTCGCGGACTATTTCCGCACCTTATTTATTTATTTTAGATAGATACTCGGCTATTTCTGTGACAGAAATATATAGCTACATAAGCTCTCTACTGATTTTGAGTATAAATTTAGTGAATTTATTATAAACAAACCTTTGAACTACTTCAGTATTTTAACAGTCCTCTAAACCAAATTTGGATATATTATGTACCTATTTGTTACTTTTAAGAAGAAAAACAATTTATTTTTAATTTAATTTTAAAAAAATTAAAAACTATTTGAAAATTATTGATCTGATTATCACAAAATAATACTTTTTTTTTATTTATTTATTTAATCTACAAGCAATATTACAGTTTACCCATAAACGCAATCCAAAGCCAAATTAAAAAGTAAATAAATGAAGTACATAAATTTTAAATTTATTACGATTAACATTTGAAAAATCAATATTCTTGACAAAGTTTTATTGCTGCCATAATTTGTGGTGTGAGTTTTTTTTAGAAAAACAAGGCTCTAGCTCTCATAGACCTAGCGGTAACATAGATTGGTATTGATTCAAAAAGCGATGGACATTTGATATGGTAGCATAGTAAATCTCTAACAAGCATTATACTATTAATTTTTCTTTTTGATTCTAAAGACTTTATTCTAACTAATTGGCACCTAGCCTAATAGCTAGAACTAAAGTTCCAACCAATTTTTTTTTTAAATATATATTTCGTGAATCGTCTTTGAATTTTCTCAATCCAACCAGAATGAATTTTTTAAATAATACTCCAAATAACATCCGCGTATTCCAAAATTGATTTGACAAGAGATGTAAGCAAAGATAAAAATACGAAAGGATCTCTAAAATCATTTCCATTACGTTTTATAAAACCTTCTAACGAATTGGTCTTAGGAACCAAATAATCAAAATGACTTTTAAACGACAGTTGGGAATCAAGAATAACTCCTAAGCTTTTAATAATTGAAACCCTGTATAAAGCTACTGTATCAATTGCATAATTGAATAAGAAAATGTGAGATTTCCTTGAAAAAGAGATCTTTTGATCACTTTTTGATATTCAACTTGAGGCTATTGGTGTGACACTAATTTGATAGGGAATCAATGTCAGATTGCATAAGTTGACAATCATCCAAACTCGAAGCTTTTAAAACTATTTTTAGATCGCGTATAATAAGCATTCACAGTATATATAAAGATCAAGACAATATCATTAACGAACATTATAAAAAGGAACGGACCCAGGTGGTTACCTTGGGGGACACCTGATGTACACTGAATTTTCTTTGAGTATGTATCTTTCATTTTAATTTGTTTAACTTATTGCAAAATAAATATGATGAAGATGATAACCAACGAAGAAAGTGAGAAAGAAAACCAAAAATATCAAGTTTTTTCAGAAGTTTAGAAGTTCATAGAATCAGAGGCCTGGTGAGCCATGCTGTACTTCAGTTAAATATTAACTTTGGAAGAATCAAATAAATTTAGTCTCAGATATGTTAGCTAATAAAAAGCGAATAAGTGCATGGTTTTTAGTCAATTGAGTTTTTCGCTAAAATAAGTAAGACGTTGACGGACAAAATCTTGAATAATAAAAAATGTTTAACTTTTTAAATGCTTAAAAATTGTGAAGTTGTAATTTTTGAAAGTAGCGTGGTAACCTTTTAATCAAAATTCTGCTAAAAATACGAAATTCCATAGAAAATATGAAAAGAAAAAATATTTGTTTGGTTTTTGGTTAACATTTCTAAAAGCTCATAAAAATCGTCTTGAAATGGACTTCTAAAAAGTATCTTCCTCGTTCGGGTCAAAGCAAGACAGTTGCAGAGCAAATGGTTGGTCTTGTTGGTTCCTACAACTAAGACAGTGGGTATTGAATGAAATGCCCAAATTTAATTCATGATCTCTTATAGTCCAATGTCTGCAACATATTTTAGTGATTCTTGCTCTTGCTATTTTGTGCTTTGGTTTGCATGAAAGTGCCAATTCTTCAAATAACACAGAAAAGAAAAATTGAGAAAATATTACCTATCAGATCCAATAAGAGGAATTTTAAGCCTTTCTGCAAGTGAGTTAGTAAAGGCCGATCCTCCTTTGTCCTTTTTGTCAGCTATTTTTCTTAATGAGCGCGTTTTAGTACCATTTGTTATTCTAAAAACAGAGTGTGAATATTTGAAAAGGAAGAGAGCATTTGAAAGGAGCTGCCACCGCCAATTGGTTTTGAATTTCTGAATTTTACAATAACAAAGAAAGACAGAGTATACATTCTAGTAGTACGGCAAAAGAACAAATCTATGTACTTTGTAGCTTAAAAGTATACCGATGAGCATTTTGGGAGCCCTGGGACCATAATAAGCTTAATCTGGAGGTTATTGTTCAAACCTGATTGTTTGGCTTGCCGTTAATCAGTCCAAAACCCGTTTTTAGAATTCGCTAAAACAAAAAACATTATGGAAACATATTTCTGTCCAATTCTGGTTGAATTTGGGTACAGTTTGATTACTTGGAATCTCCAAATTCCAACATCTCCAAATTCGACATCACCAAAGAGTTTTCAAATTAATTACTGAGCTTTAACTTCTTGTGCCAATTCTACATTGTCTTGCCTTTAAATAACCTAAATGCCAGTAATAAATAAAACGTTAAGAGTAAATAAATAATTCTCTTATCTTATGTATAGAAGATTGAAAGCATTCCTTAATAATAAATTATTTAAGGATTTAAATTTTAATTTCAAAAACACATTTCACTTGGAGCTTAATAATTATTCTCTTAAGCCAAAACATTACTACCTATGTATACATAGGCTATCTAAAGATGTACCTACATATATATACGTAGCTATTACATATATTTGCCAAAAGGTTTAATTCTAATTTGTCTATGTCCAAATTTCCCCCTTAGTATAATAATTTAAAACGCATAATCTGAGTTTTGTTAAATCCTTATTAATTGCCACCACTTTAACAACATAACTTGGTTTATCAAAAGGACAATTTACTCTTTGGGACTATACATTCATATACCTACAAAGGTATACCTAGATATAAAACGCATATAATATAATTACTTAACTCTCGTACTGCTTTAAGTTTGTTTTTGATGATTTTAAGTAGAAGTGAGGGGTCGAGGGGCTGGTGTTGGAAACTCTCTTTGATGTCTTGGAATTAATATCCTTGCAGAAGCGGTTGTGAATTTATATTACTCAATTGATTTAGATTAAGATATGAGTTTAAATTTATTTATGTAGCTTAGAAATCAACGACATTTATTGCTGTGAATATGGTCACCCCATTGCTGATGTAACGAGAGGGTACTTCCTCTTTTGTCGTTAAATTTTCACGGTTTTAATTTTATTTTAACATGCAAAAGGTACACGACGACGACTCTTGTCTAAGCGGAATTTTCCCACTTCGATCAATACAAAATGGCAAGAGAAAGTCTCAAAACGGTTTTCTTGATTTTCTGTAATTTGGAAAAACGTTAACGTCATTTTAAATGGGTTAAAAATGATTAGGACCGAATTTAACTACTTTTTGATACCGAATAATCACGTCACTACTTTAAAAAGCACCTCTGAGAGGGTTTGGCTAAAGTGCAAACGCGGTTCAGTTGACCTCCCCCCTAAAAGGACGACGACATTAATGAAACATTTGTATGAGAAAAAATAAATAAAATAAAAAGGGTAACCGTACCGTGTACCCGGTGTGGTGTTTGCTTTATTTTTTTAATTTTAAATAGGACACTTTAAGGGTGGCAATATACATTATTCACCTTTTCATGACCCAGTACCTATGTACCTAGTCGTTCGTTGTTTGGTTAATTAAAGAGAAAAATACCATAAGGACATTTACTAGGTATTCACAAAGAAACGCTATATTAAGCCTTCCGGGGCTTACCTTCAATTGCTAGAAACTTTTTTTCCTACCAACTTGGAACACATAGTAAATATATGAACGAAGGTATATAATTTTCGTTTTCGTAGTCGTGTCGTTTAAAAAACTTAATGTTCATTGCGAAATATGTGATTTAATATTCATTTGTTTAATAAAGTATTCATTTGTTCTGGGTAGAAGTTTTTCTTTTTTTAATTTTTATCATTTAACGAGCGATTCGTAATGAAGGGGCAATTAGTAATAAATAAATATAATTTTGTTTTTAACTTAAAATTGGGTCAACCCGGATGTTGCTCTGCCATTACGAGGCCTATACACAGAGCACATATTACATAATAATTTATTTGCCGAACTGATGGCTTAATTAAGGGTCTTTTGCATATTAGTGGGCAATGGCGATATAATGACCAGAATTTAATGTCGATTACGAGTGATATAATTTTTCTCCTTTTTTAACCAACATATAAATATTTTCGAAAATTACTTGGGAAAAGAGGAGATTAAAGAAATGATTAATGCAAATTACATGTTCTGTAAATTCTCTATGAGTAGGTTTACATTTTTGTCGCTTTTTTACGGACGACATAATTTTAAATTTAATCATGATATTTCAAAAGAAATTTTCATATGCATGATTGAAATTATTTGTAACAGTTTGAATGAAATAAATTTTCCTTATTAATGGGAGAGGATTTCATTTTTAATTATTTTCAAGACTTCAAACTGTCGACTTTCCTGATTAAATTCGTTGGTAAAGTTAAATTTGATGCAATTAAAAAAAAAATATTTCACTCTCTTTTTTAAGAACATTACGTTGTTAATATAAAGATAGACTTATATGACCAAAACTTCCGTAAAAGTCTATCTTACATAACATATTGTGCTTATAGCATTTGCTAATTTTCGACACATGAAGCAGTTTACTAGCTTTTTAAAACTTCTTAACTTTTGCTAATTACTAAAATACCAATTAATGCCTTTCATTGAAAACCGTTCTTTGTCAAATTGGTCAAAATTGATATGAACTTGTACAAAATTAAACTAGTTGAATGGAACTGAACAAAAATATTTTTTACAACTAATATTCCAAGAACAATAAATATTATATTGCAATACAAATTTTTTGTATTCAATGAAGAATAATAATAAGAAATTGAGGTATCGATTAAAAAAATTTTTTTTTTTGATAAAAAATATTGTAATATTAACAGTTTTCCGACAAAAACAAAATTCGTACAAATTGATTTTGGACTTGATCTTGAGAATAAATTATAACATCGACTTCAAGTTTATAACATTTTATAGAAAACACTGTGTTTTATATTTGTCAATTATTTTACAAGCTTCAATTTACTTACTTATTTAAGTTAGTTCTACTGTCCTGTGTGAACTAGAGCCTCACCCAACAAACTTCTCCACCTAGCTCGGTCCCTCCATTTGCACACTCCAAGTTGGGTGAGGTCACTTTCCACTTGTGCTCGTCACCTGATCCGCGGTCATCCTCTACTGTGATTTGCTATGGGCATGGACTCGAGGACTTTTTGGGTTTGAGCATTGGTTTCCATGCGCTCTTCGTGACCCAGCCATCTCAGTCGTTGGACATTTATCCTTTTGGCTAAGTCTATTTCGCTGTACAGCCAGTACCACCTTCACCTTCTAAGCATACGGGACCATAGATTACGTGAATTCATTTTCTTTTGAAACGTCCCCAGGTGTTTTATCCGCTTTTGTCATAGTCCATGCTTCTACACCATATAACAGGACGGGGATGATGAGGGTCTAATTAAGCGACACTTTGATCTCAGCACTGGTATTGTTGTCTGTGTTCATAGCGGACCCTAGGTAGACAAAGTCCATTACTGCCTCAAAGTTACGCTTGTCGACTATAACGTTTTGACCTATACGTCGGTGTTGTAGGACCTTACTTGATGACAACATGTCATCAATGCTCGCAAAAGCCCCATTGACATCATACTGAGCTCTTCCGAATATGTCAATGTCATAAGCATATGCCAGTAATTGGACAGACTTTAGAAAGATATTGTTGGTGCATGCTCCTAATCAAATTATCTCCAGCTGCTTTGAAAAGCTCGGCATTCTTTAGCACCATTTGGCGATCTTTATTTTTTATATAAGACGAGAAGAAGGTATTGTTGGCTTTCGTCGTATATATTGAATGGACAGCGGAATTCGGTTCGTCTTCGCCGTTATACAGTCTGCAGAAGTGGTCCTTCCATATCACCATATCCACTTTCGTCTTTGCAGCCTGCGATTCGAGGTTTATGTACTTGTGAATTTCGTTTCACCTGATCATAAAACTTTCGAACTTCATTTCTGCTTTTGAACCTCTCAACGTCTTCGACTGCACGCTTCTCATGCTCTCTCTTTTTCCTTTTGATAAGTCGGTGTTCCTCTCTCCACTTCTGCTCATAGAGCTCGTGAGCAGCTCTCGTCAACAAACCAGGGTTTTCTTGTTGGTGGCAGTAGGGCCGGATTTAGAGGTCCAGAGGCCTTGGGGCAATAATGGAGCCGAGGCCCCCTCGCCCCAAATTATTTTCAAAATAAAGTAAACCATTTTTTTTCACTCGAGTTTTTCAATAAATAATTTAATGTGAAACCAAAGTAGATTTCTTTAGTATTGAACAAACACATACAAACATATATACATAAATATAAACGGAAAAAAGAATTATCTGAAATTAAATTTAAGGGTTAACGAACGGAACCTTTTGAGCTTTTTTCGCCGAAAAATCGTTCATAATTTCGTTGAAATCCAGTTCTCGGAGTAAATCGCTTTCAATGCTCAAGAGAGAAAGCTTAGATAGACGGTTTTGTCCCATCGTGGTTCGAAGCCTATTTTTTATAATTTTCATTATTGAAAATGAGCGCTCTCGACTGCAATTTGTTACCATCAAAACCAAATACATTCTCAATGCAATTTCGAGGTTTGGGAATGTAGCTCTGGAATTTTGATTTTCGAGAATTTGGTAGTAAAATAGTTCCGGCGATTGATCTTATCCATAGTCCTTTTCCTTTTTGTATGAGTCAATCAGAGACACAAATTGAACCAACTCATTACCAAGACTAGGCTCTTAATCATCCGGATACACTTTCACCAATGCCTCTGCTGCAGCGTGCAAATTTTCAGCATCCATCTTCTCGATGTGATTCAGGAATTCAAATCTCGAACGTACAGCTTCATAGGCATGCAATATTTCAGTAAGAGAAACGGATAGCTGGTCAATCACTGGGATGAAGGCGGATACTTTGTATTTTTTCTTGGGTGACAGATTTCCGTCTTGTGCTTTCCCGTAATCGAGCGGATTCAACCTCACATTTCTCGTTCTGGTGCGGATGCGTGATTGTACATATTCATCAGTATGGGAAATTTTTTTGGCTGCTTCCTCGTATTTATCAAAATCATTTCGTTTGGATTCCACGAATGATTTCAATGATTCTAGTGCACGCATTGCCGGTTCAAGAATCATTTTCGGGTCTTGCAACATCTTGTTTGTAGCGTTGAATCGCTCCAAGATATCGTTCCAAAATGTTGCAAACAAAGCGGTTTCGAGACCACTCATCTTCTGTAGAAAATGTACATATCAAAGGAAAAGATGTTTACTAGTTGGAATTTGAAACAAAAATTTTCCGAAGTCTCTATTGTGGGGGCCCTCCGTTTGTGGAGGCCAAGGAGCTTCCGCCCGGTTGCCCTCCCCTCAATCCGGCCGTGGGTGGCGGTGGCATTTTAGAGGTAGCTTCTCTTAGTGCATCTTGGCAATGTTGCCAATAGGTCTCGATACATTGTGTTGGCGGCAGAGAACTTCGAAAGAGATTACTTGTTACTTGGTTGGAGAAATATATGACGATGCCTGGCGATTGTAGCTGTTCGAGGTTGTTACTTCTACCAGCATCTCCCTTTTTTGCTATGGGTCTAGAAACCCGAAGTGCTACCTTGGCTACAACAAATTGACACTTTAATACTATGTACTAATCAAATTTGATTTTCGACTCAATCATCTTGAGAACTAATGAAATTATGGACTTACTAAAACAAATGAGTAATGTTTTTGAGGTTTTAGTTTGAAATATTTTTTTTGTAAGACTTATTTAAGAAAATAACCCATTAAAGAATATTTTGCTACTTGGAAAATTGAATGCTAGAATTTTTGGTATAGTTTAAATAATTTGCGAATTTAAGACCAAAACGATTTTTGTTTTTTGCAAAGGTTTTTAAATACTGCTATTTCGAAGTTTTAAAATGGGTACAAATTTGATCAACAACAAACAATTGACAAACTAAATATTTTCTTAACAAGAAATTAATAAGAAGTTGATATTTATTGTATCATACCTTATTTTAACATTCAAAAAACTATTTAAGATCTGAATGCAGGACAGAAATGCCAGTAAATGTTTAAACAATTTTGATAATAAGTTTTAATAAACATGACAACCAAAGCCGTACCTATAATAATGATGATGATGATGAATTAATTGTTTTTCTTTACCAACAAAAAATATTAATTAGCAACTCTTTCACACACAAACAAAATGAAAAAGAAAAAAAATATGTTTTAAATAGGTAAATTGACTATTTTTCCCTTTTTCTTTCTACATAAATAAATATACTTTTACTTTGAGTTGTTTTTATTAAAAAAAAAAAACATATCACAGAAAGAAAGAAAAAAAAAATAATAAAATCCAATTAATAATATAATCAAAATGTAAAAAGCAAAGAAAATTATAAACGAAAATATGCAGAAAAATTAACAGAATCATAAATATTTTCTTTGCTTTTCAATTTCAATCAATTTTATGTTTTTAAAAGTCTTCAACTAAAAGAAAAAAAAACTAAAAAATAAATGAACATTTCAAATCACTCCTTCAACCCTCCTTCTTCCTTTGTATAGTTTTCCTTTAAATGCTCAATTAATTTTCACTTTTCACAATTTTTCTTTTCTTTTTATACTTTAATTTTAGAAATTTGTTCTTCACAATTGCATTTGCATTTTATTTTAAACTTTTTCTGTTTTCTTATTTCGCACTCTATATTTTCTTATTTTTTCACATCTTTTTCCAATTTCATGTCATTAAATGTGTGCTATTGAATAGAAAATGCTTTTTCCCTCTTAAAAAACTATCCTTCATTTACTAAGGTTTGGAATCACAAGTTCTATGATTTTTATACGTGTGATAAAATATATTTCTACTTTTATAAATAAATACAAAAATAATATATTTAACTATAAATTTCCAACAATGCAAACGAACACTTATTTTAGCTCTAGTGGAAATTTTGAGCTATGGACTTTAAATAAGACATAGATAAATAAAATAAATAGAACTTGGGGCCTTCTGCTAAAAAGATGCTTCCAAAAATTCATGGATAAAGTGTTCAACAGTAACAGCTTATTAAATTCTTCCTGTATTAGACTTTAGTCGTTACCCACCGTCAATATGCATACCAAACATGGTTCTTTTTCCTTGTCTTCAAAAATTCCAGAAAGGATACTTTGTCTTCTGGACTACCAGTGACTTTCTCCAATATCAAAATATGATATGTACATGTACAATAATAGGTCTTAATCGTAATAGTTCCGATCAAGTTGTTTTTTGCAAGTCATCAGAAAGTTCTCAATACAAAAACTTAGAAGACTTTTCCACCATAGATCTGCTAATAAAGACAGTCCATTTTCTAGTCTATTCAGCCAATGTTGTTGAGGTTTCAATAACTGAATTCTTAAAAAAACATTATTAATGATCCCAGCTTATTTGTAAAGAAGAAGGTTTATAATTAATACTTGAAAACGATATCATCAAAATGGTATAGCAGCACCATAACTTTTTTCGTGAAAGAGACCTTATCTTTCGAAAATCACGCTATTAAAACTTTTCTTGCTAAATTTATTCGTTGATTTTATGTCAAAATCACACCAGAAGCCAAAAACCCGTATCAAAAACTTATACTTAGCGAATAATGGGACTTTTCGACACTTATTTTTGGATTTTCCGATATATAAATATCTAGCTTATTAGTTTAGCCTCTGAGGTAAAACTGGACCTTATCACTGAAAATGATTGTTCGAATAAAATCAGGATAGGTAAATTGCCCAATTAGGTAAGTTGGGAAGTTGCTGATTTAAACTAACTCTTACGAGCCTCTAGACCCAAGTCTTGTTTTATAAACAGTGACCTCAAAATTTTCACCAATCTTGTTGTGATATTTAACAGTTTCAAAAAGTTGGTAAAATGGGTTTAGCTCTATTCTTAAAAATTTTAACTAGATAAATGTCAAAAAGATGACAGTTTCAAAAGTGAAAATTGCTATTCAAAATGAAACCTTTATTGAAAAACCATCAAGCCAACTTCCAGCTAAGGTTTGGACCAGTTTACTTCTCGGGCTAGGATTTTGATTTTGCTACTTTAACGCTATTTTGTGCAGATTCTTCAGAAAGTCCCGCTATTCATTTTAGATTACCAGATAAATTTATTTACGGTCTTGTCCTTTTTTAAAGGTTTAAAATTTCAGAGAGCAATCGAAATATGCTCTAAAAAATTAAAATTTTATAAAGTACAGAAAAAGTTTGCACAACAACCGTTTTCCTTAAAGATCAGAACACATCTAAGAGATTTCAAAACAAAGTAAATTTGTTCATAATAGGTACTTTTTTTCAAATCCCACGATAAAAATTCTAAAGCTTGTGATCCAACCTAAGTGTATACTATATATCTTAACTAGTATAAATATATGGTATAATTTAAAAAAAAAAAAAACAAACATACAACTTTTTAATATAAAATAAAAATATTAAAATTTTAAAACTATTGTAGTTTATCCTACAATAACACGCTTATTTATTGCTGTTTCCATTACTCAATTTCTTTTTACAGAACTGAAAAATCAAATAGAAACGCAAGTAAATGAGCTAAAAACTCAAATAGAGGGAAAATGTGTCATGCAGTGATATGTCATCATAATAAAAAATATTATTTAAAAAAAAAAAGAAAAAAAAATACAAAAAAATATTAACAAACAAAAATATTACCAAAAAAAATTCAAATCCACACATATATATATATATTTATTTAACAAAACAAATTTCCCCAAAAAAAAATACCATATAAATATATATATACAAAACAAAAACCATATATACATGTATTATAAAAGAATTAAACTGCAGAATTAAATTTGAAAAATTATAAGGAACAATAGATGAAAAAATAAAATTAACGAAATTCAAAAAACCAAAAAATTAATAAAAAATTAAATCAGAGTTCATGAAGCACTACAAAATCAACCAAAATTCAAACAGAAGAGCTAACATACAAAATTATTCAAAAGCCCAAATTTTAAACCCTAAAATTTCTACCATAGCTGCCAATCGTCAAAATTTAAAACAAAGAGTCTAACTACATTGTTAAAAAAAACAAAGTTTAAAAACTCAACAAATTGGAAGTATTTACATAATTCGAAAACAAAAACAAAACTTAAAAAGGGCAAAAACGGGTTGAATCATTTGGCCGACATTTCATTTAGTAAATTCGTCAACAATATTATAAACCTACTCTTTCCACATCATCATTCAATCACACACATATTTTCCTCTCTTAACTTTTAACTCCTACGGAATAATAAGCGCATTGGAACAGAATCGATTTAAAAACAAAAATTCAACTTATATACCCAAAAAAAAGTTTTTAAAATTAGCGATGTAGCAAACCAAGTGTAACGAAAAATAAAATTAAATAAATACAAACAACCAAAAAACAAAAATAAAAACATAGACATTTAGCCAAGCAATTCCAAACTTAAACCAAAAACCAAAAAATAAATACCAAAGCAACCACCAACCACTAAATCTACAGAAAATTATTGTTCCGTATTTTGTTACTATAGAGAATATATAATTAAATATATTTCTTTCATCCCCCAAAATATATATAAAAATAGAAGAAGAACGTAACTAAAATGTAAGTATAAAATTTATTATTGTACTAACTTAAATAAAATATATAAATTTAATTTATTTTTATTTTGCATTATTTTTTAAATTTTTAGTTAAATTTAAAAAAAATATATATGAACATGTAATATAATAAAACATCACATAATTACATTTTGATATTCCTTTTTTCTTTTGTTTTTTAAAAGTTATATAAACAAATTTCATACACTCAGCAGTTTTTTGTTTAGAACTTTTAAAATACATAATGTACCATCAAAAATACTCTTAAAAATATAAACCTAGAATAATTAAATACACATTGTAGGAAAATAGTTTAGATGATATAGAAAAAGTAGGTACAATTCAAGCGAATTTAGGCAATTTTTTAGATTTGTAGGAATTCCTTGTTAAACAAGATTAAAGCGTATTTGTGATAAACAAAAACAAAAACAAAACTAAATACCAAATAAAACATTGCAAGTAACCAATTTGACCACAAACTGCACACTTTTTTAATTTTTAATCAACTTTAAATCAGAATATCTACGATATTCAACTAGTAATCCACATCAATTTTATAAATACTCATATATTTATAACATTCAAATATTGAAAACAAAATGACTGTGATAGTTTCAATTTGTTTATCAATTCAAAATAGAAGAATTTTTCTGGGAACTATAGTTTTTATTCAAAATCGAATAAAAATGCAGTCTAAAATATCAAATTCTATAATAACTAACGATTTAGTTAGAAATAAACAGATATAAAATAGTTTAGGTACAGGAATCTTTTTAGAGCTTCATTTCGACATGAGTTTAAATTTCTAATCGTATATCAACTAGGGATGGAATCGGCTAAGGTGATTGTTGAGAAATGACAGTCAAAATAATCGAATTTGATCTATTTATGTAAGGTGATAGTCAAATTGATACTTAAAAAGCTGTCACAACAAAAATTTGATAGTCATTTTCCAACAAATATGTCGGTTCTGAAAAGAGCTACCAGACGTTTACACAAACGAAAGGAAAATTTTCTTAGTTGCCTTTTTTCGTTAAAAAAAAAAAAAATTCTAAAACATTCTTGTCACGGACACAGCTTACGACACTAAAAAAAAACACGAGATAAGTAAGAATGTTATTAAAAGACAGCCAATTTGATACTTTTATTTCGATATTTTTATAGGAATTATTTTAATATTTCACCATAGCAACAATTAATTGTGACAATTCTATTCTGAAATTGTTCAATCGTATTGAATTGAGTTGAATCATCTTACACAGACGGAAAAGTCGGTGATAGTCAATTTAACTATCATAAATATGATTATCAATATTATCACCTTAGCCGATTCCACCCCAGAATTTGATGGATATTCTAAAATGTTTAAGTTTGAAATCAGAAAAAAACGCAAATCAAATGTTTATCGTATTTCTTAAAATTATTAAATAATAAATAAATACAAAACAATAAATTGAACTAGAGCTTTTTTGTTAAAGGTTTAACTGAAAAACTCCATTGATACGTTTACGGATTAGTATAATTTCAAAACTCTTCTATTCCACTTGTTTTTTATATGAGGGTAAGCTTGAAAGTATTCATTAATTTAAGAAGTGACATTTTTTGTTCAAACTAAACTATTTTACTCAGTCTTTTACTTTGAATCCCATACGAAACAATTTTTGCAACAAAATTCTTCTTTTTTTATGTATACAAAAATCAAAGCAGCCGATTTAAATACTCATGTCATGAAAGCAAGGAATGATTTAATTTTTCACAGTTAAAAATTGTCTGTTTCTTAACGCTTAAAAACTCGATTTAATATGACCACTTTTTTAACACGTCCACTCAGCAACACATTATCTTACAATCTCCGACTACTTCGGGGGAATATTTCTTGTCTAAAAAAATCAAGTGTAATGGTATTTCCTGATTTTAGATACTAACATCTTAAACACCAGACGTGATGGAATGATTTTAAAATCAATTTTGAATTAATGCCATCAACAAATCTAGTGTAGTTAAAATTATATGGCTATAAAGTATGTGTGGCGGTAGATTTATATTGTCAAATTTAAATTTGAAAAAAACTATTCGATAAATTGTTTAATTTGAAATATTAAACTACAGACTAATAATGCGGAAATTTCAATTTTTGAACATTATGTCATCGAAATGTTTACTGTCGAGTTGCATGCACTGTTCAAAACGGAGCCTCGTATCTTGTTTTGGGTTCACTAGTGTTCAGGGATCGTTGTATAAACTCTGAGGTAGCCCCATACCAAAAAAAAATCATTGGGGTTAATTTTTGGGGAACTCGGTGTCCACGGGATGTCCCCAAAGCGACTGATTAAATTTTGAGGGAAAGCTTCCCCAAGCAAATTCATCGAATCTCTAGCCGTACGTGCGGTCTTACCATCTTGTTGGAACCACGTGTGCGATGTAAACGATTTTATGAGCTTGCAGGTTTGGCAAACAAAAAACCGTTATCATTCGCCCGTAATTGTCACTACTTAATATTATATTTGTCGCCTTGCCCCAAGCATTCTGGAAAAAAAGTGGTCCAATAATCCCATGCGTGGACAAGGCGCACCAAACAGTTACTCGAGGCAATGCAATGGTCTTGGGTGTTTCAGTCGAGGGTTATGGGTATTTAGAGCCCAGTAACGACAGTTTTGTTTATTACCGTGTCCGTTTAAATAAAATCGCTCCAAAAAATGGGATTCACAGTACGAAAACACTCCAATATCGTCTCCCAAAAATTTGTGCATGAAACAAAATCACTTTCTTTGAGTTTTTGAACGATTTGAATTTGGAATGGATGAAATTTTAAATAATGTTTTTAAATTTCATGAATAATCGCTCTTGGAAGTCCCAGCGAGGCTGCCCTTTTCCCTATAGAAAGTCGTGGATTTTCACATAAACTCTCTTTAACCACTTCAATGTTTTTAGGAATCCTTGAAGATCGACTGGGCCCTAGCCGAAACAGTTGCGCGGAACCTCTTCACCTCTCGAACGATTGAAATTCACACTCAACCCATTCTCTATTCGTCGTTTACCGAAGTGTGAAAAAAACTGTCGATGCGCAGTAACATACGAATCGTTACTCTTGAAAAAAAGTATTAAAAAACATAAATCTGCCACTAGACACCCTGTAGATCAAAGAGATATCTTCATTTGTACAGTAAGTTGCATTACGAAATTCCATAAAAAAACCGAAGAAAGTATTGAAATTGAAGATCTTTATTTACTTGTATTAGACTACAAATAACTTTCCCTTATAAGTTCATAATATTAGAAGGATTTGAACTAAAAATAGTTATTTGGCTTTTTTTTCGTTTTACTCAAAATTTCGAAAAGTGGAAAAGAAGAGTTTTGAAATTATGCCCCACATGTGTTCTTAAAAAGTTGTTACTTGTGAAGAGCTGAACAAAACAATTTTCTAGAAACTTCAATGAGAAATTTTGAGAACAGCAAATTCGAATAAGTTTTTCATAATATCAAAAACTTTGGGATTCATACATTCTTTCAGGTGTCATAAGATCCCTTAACTTTCGACATTTTCAATTGAAGATCTATCTCTCACCTACGATCACCATTTGAAAGATTTGGTATGGCATTTTTTGTTCTCATATAAGATGCAATCAACTACCACATAAGATGGACAGCAAAAGATTGATAGTTTACACCAAATATTCAGCATGATCTCAATTTGAATTTTTAAAACAAATATGATACCTGTTTTAAAACCAATAAATTATTGGTACTTAAAACCTTAGTCCAGGGAATCAGTGGATAAAGAAACAATATTCTGTAAGATGTATGAAGAAATAATAAATATCAGAACATTTGTAGCGCCCAGCAATGAATAACTCATTTTATAGATCTAATAGAAGAGATGAAAATTAAATTCCGGAATCCAATAGTTGGAACAGAGTTATTCTATTTTTAGAATTACTTTTACCGTCAAACTAGGTATTAGGTTGTTATTTTTGAAAAATTAGTTTTGTCTTGAAAACCTCTTAAGAATGAAACAAACTGAGAAAATGTCTCTATAAGTTTTTGTTTTAATTCAAGGGTGTCAAGTGAATCTTAAAATCCAAAAGCATTTCAAGGATACGAAATTTCTCCTTCTCATTTCGAAAATGTGTCTTTTCTCACCAACATAGAAAACATATTTTGTTTTGCCATTATACACAGTTAAAAAACAATAGACATTACTAACTTTTTCTAATTGCAGAGCCTTCTTTACATAGATTGATTAATATTGATCATAAAGCCACAACAATTACAACTTTCCGTAGGAGATTATTGTAATTTGTTTCATAGATAGACGACAAAATGTTATTATTTCTATTCTATTTGTCCAAAAACCATATTGCCCAAACTAAAAATTTCATAGCGACCAAAACAATTTTACGATATGGGCAACATTAAAAAACCTTTGGGCGTTAAAACTTTTTTAAGTTTTATGAAATCCCAAATAAAAAGAAGAAAATGCCACAAAGCCTAAAACCAATTGTCCAAATCGTTCATTTGCTGCAATATCGTCATAACTAAAAACACTCGATTTTTCAGGAACTGAATTTAAAATTTTGAAGCGATGGCATTTTTGTGTGATTCACCAAAAACAAAAGAATATTTACCTTATGGCATATTAATATGTGGATAATTAAATAAAATAATTTTCTGGTTCAATGATTTCTCTAAAAAATTTTTTTTCTAAATTATTAACTCCAAAATGATTTTTGAGTTATGACGATATTGCAGCAAATGAGCAAAATAAATTTTAAGGTATCATAACGCCCAAAATACTAATGATGTCATGTGTTTCAACATTTGGGCTTCGGACAAAATATGTGTTTATTATGGGCACTGCGACATTTTGAGTTTTTAATTTTATCGTCCAAACATTAAACGAAAAAAATGTCAAATCACCCAAAAACTAGGAAGATCAAGAAAGAGTACTAAAAACTTTATTTCACTTTTAGAAAGTTGAATAAGGCTAATTTTCAAAGTGAAATAAAACGAAATTGTTTGCTTGCTAACACAGTGCTAGCACACAGCATTATGGTGTTAATACAGTAAAATATTATTTTCACTAAAATGAAAAATGCTGTTCATTGAAAAATTTACCTAATTTAACAAACAAAAAAAAAATGTTTGGACATCATGAATTGAAAGTTCGTTTGGGTAACATGTGGCTTTGTTTGGAATTTTTGACGTTTAATTTGTGATATTTTTTACGACGTTTCTCTTTATGAGCTTTATGAGCTTTATGCCATTTTATGACTTGGGTTAAATGTCGTTGGGTGATAAGACAAAAGAAATAGTAGAAACCATAATCGTCGTAATGCCCAACATAAATTTCAGAAAGCCCAACCCCTATGCTAAAAAATCCTAGTTCAAAATTCTTTTGGGAAAAACCACAACTAACAATTTTGGTCTCTCTTTTATATTAAATTAATTTGAGCTTTACGATATTCACGCGTTTTGGAATTGTTAGCGCTTTTTTTTAACTTTTTAAGCTTCGATACCAATTTTGGACTTCATGACAATTTAAGAATTTGGGCATTTTAGATTTGGTTTTAATCAAAATGAAAAGAAGAGCCAACATATTTGCAGTATTTTTACTTCAATATAAAAATGAGGTAATCATTCATAGAAAAGATTTAAATAATCTTAATTTTCCAAAATTAAAATGTAACGCAAATCTTAAACGTTGAAGTATTGTTTTTTTTCCGTAAGTGTCCACTGAATCCATAGACTATGTTAGGTATTAAAAATGTCTGCCACGATATTTTCAAATGCCTACAATGTTCTTATTGTGCATTGAAGAAGTACTTTCTTCCTCTTCATTATAAAGTGTACGACTTTGTATTCAAAAATCCTATGTGCTGTATTTTGTGGCATTTTAAACTATGATTTTGAGACCATATTTAAAAAACGTATCTCTGCAAGTTAAGAAACTTAAAATTGGAATAAGAATCCTATATTCTTTTTTAAATGTATAAAAGTGTTAGTCTATACTTGTTATCTAATCAGGTTAAACAATTGAACTCAGTCACTAGAAATCAAGTAAATAGTAACAAAAAATTCTGCTGGATTCTAAAAAAATATATAAACGAATGCATCGAATGAGAATTTACTAGAATAGCTTTAGTTGCATTGAAATTTTCACAATAAAATATAATACAAAAAATAAACAAAATGAAATAGTAATACAAAAATATTGACATAAGAACAACATTATTTTCTTTTTTTGTTCAAAAATCTATCAATCTCTCCAAACAACAAACTGTAAATAAAACAGATACAAATATTTAATTTATAAATTTAAAAATGCTTGTTTATAAATATGAAAAATAATGTTCATCTTGTGAATATATTATTATTCTACTCGTATATCGTAATTTTGTTTTTTTTTTTAAACTTTTCTTTTATGATGCATGCAATGCTTTTTTTAAATTAAACTATACATATATTTCTATAAGCACTTATTTTTAAAAAGCCTTAAACTTCTTACAATACACCAAAAATACTTATATACATTTCAATGTCTTCTTTTTTTCCTTTTCTTGTTGTTTAGCTGGAGTATATATTTATAAATTATAACTCAAATATATATAAAACAAAAGTTATGCTAACAATATCTATATAACTAAAAATATAAGCGCTTTTCTTCCTATCTTCTATATATTCAAATGCATCCTAATATTATATATATATATATACATAAGTATTATGTGTGTGTATCTTCTATCTGTTAACTTGACAACAACTTCATAAATAAAAACAAAACTTAAAATGAAATCTAATAAGAAATTAAAATCCAACCAACAACAACAACATCACTTAACTTTTAATCATCAAACATAAAACAGTACAGAACATCACCATAATCTTATATTATTATAAATTATTATTACCACCATGACAACCAACTACAACTACAGTAACAGTTTATATTATATTATATTTATGTATATGTATATCTCAAGCAGTAAAAAAAATAAATAATTTAAAAAATTTAATAAAAATAAATTTCTAAACATTCCTTCGTCGTATATTCGTATACACCTTTAAAAAAACAAAGAACAAACTTCTCTTGTATTGTGTTTTAAGAAATAGCAACAATAAAATAATAATTAACAAAACAAAAAGAAAAACATTTTAATCAACAAAATAAATTGAAAAACAGAAAATAATTCTTAAAATAAAAACAAACAAATATATATGTGTGCCAGTTAATTTATTTAAAAGAAATAATTCTTAACTTTTGTTAAATATTTCCTTCTCGGTTTTTGTTCCATAATTCTTTAGTGAAATTTTAAAATATTATTAAAATGTTTTTTTTTTTTTTTTTTTTTTTTAATTTTCTTTGCTATATAAATTCAATTAAAAAGAAAAGTTAGAACAATTTGTTAAAAATATTAGATTTATAAGGAAATTTGTTAAATTTGTAGATTAAAATAAAACAATAAAACGTAAATCACTTTGTCATGTTTTTAGTATGAATAAGATCAATACGATGAATAATCATTATGAATATAATGAATTTTATATTAAACAAAAATTCAATGAGTATAGTTATAGTGTCTTGAATTGAATTTTTTCAAGACAACACCGTAAAACCCTAATCAGTATTTCGTTTTTGTTTTCGTTGTATTCATGGCCTACAAGAACTATCAGAACTTAGAAGAGGAGGATGAGTAGGATATAAGTAAAGTATAGATGTATTACAAAAAAAGTACTTTTTTTTTAAATGATAAAGACCAGTTTTCACAACCTTAGTTAAGGAATAGTTAATCAAGTTTAAAATTAAATGTTATTAACCCCTATAATTAGAACTATACAAATTAAAAAACTTTAGTATAATAGATTATTTAAATGTTATGACAACATTAAAAGTGCTTACATTCCCTAACAAAATATAATCAAAGGCCTGTTTTTACAGACCTTAGCTAACCCAAAGTTTGAACATCGTTAAATGAAGCTGACTAGGAAAAAACTATTAGAAATTCACAGTAAGGCATAAAAATAATTTGATATACTATCTTCAATAGTTCTGACGTTTTCTTGAAATATCGTAAGTCACAATTTTGCAGATACGTATAAGACCGAGTTCGATTTGTAGAATCTATGTATGTCAGTCTTAGGAGAACTTCGTCAAAAGTGATTTGAAAAATGTTGACAAAAACTTAAGTCTCAGGTTTAGCTTTTCATAAAAAAATACATTAAGTCCTAACTTTGCATAAAAGTATAAGACCGAGTTCGATGTGTAGAATCTATGTATGTCAGTCTTAGGAGAACTTCGTCAAAAGTCATTTAAAAAATGTTGACAAAAACTTAAATCTGAGGTTTAGCTTTTCATAAACAAATACATTAAGTCCTAACTTTGCATAAAAGTATAAGACCGAGTTCGATTTGTAGAATGTGTAGGAGAACTTCGTCAACATTTATTTGACAAATGTTGGCAAAAAGTTAAGTCTGAGGTTTAGTTTTTCAGCCTTATAACCATTTGACAGTTTGAAATGATTTTGTCACTGTCTTTGAGATGTTCTTCACATGAGAGATTTGTCAGTTTGGAATAAAGTTTAATCCAGTCTAAGTCATATCCAGGGACTACAGCAGAAAATTTGCTAATTCAATTTAAGTGACTTATTCGTAACTAGAAATTGTTGAAAGTACTGGTTTACCAGTTTGAGTAAACCATGGTCTTTTATGATGTTACTTAAGTCAATGTGTAGACAAAAGGCAGGTTTGTCAATATTGGTTATAAGTAGAGCAAAATCTAACTCATATAATATTGTTAGTTAACTGTGGTTTAACTAAACCAAGACTTAAGATATTTTATCTCTTGTCAAAGTTCGCTTTTCAGTGCCAGATTGAAGTTAAACCCAATGTAAGTAATACAAAATGTTGCTAATGATCTGTGGGTTAACTTTCTAGTTAGATGCTGGTTTATTAGTGTTGGATTAACTTTTAACCCAACCTGACTCTAAACGAAACAAAATTCTAAGTTAAATGTGGACTAAATTAACCAAGGCTTTAGAAATGTTATCCTTACTTACGGCTAAAATTACTCTTAAAGGTAAAGCTTTTCTAGAATTTAGATAGTCAACTCTAGGTTAACTAGGTTTAAGATATTTTATCTTTAGTCACTTATAAGAACAGATTTGTCTAAATTCGAGATTAAAGTAAAACCTAGATTAACACTAAACATTTCTAACTGTGGATTAACTAAATTGAGGCTTTTGATGAACTAAGCATGAATTATCAGGAGATTAAACGAACTTATTAGTAAGATAATTTGATAATCCAAGGCCTTACAACACAAATAATTATGACTTACAGTCACATATAAAATATAAAGCACGATGGTTCAACTAAGGTCTGATGCACACATTTAAGAATAAAGACCTATAAAATATTAAGAAAATGTTTGAACTAAAATGTTTGAAATAAAGCAATTTAGTAAATTTCCCAAAATTTAATCAATCTATATTCTAAGTAGGCTGTGAACTAAATAAATAGTTAAAATTCAGCTATAAACTAAAAATTAATAACTATAGAACTATAAATGGTTCATACAATACATACACATAACATACTTTGGAAAGGAACTAAGCTATAATATTTATGTAGTTTTTAAGGTGCTCTTCTAGGTTTTGATGATGATGATGATTAAAGTTCACCCCAAAAAGTAGGCAACGATGAATGAATTTATGTGTTAAAAATAAATTACCAAACATTTATAAATGTTTTTTAAGCATTTCCTTCTTAGCTAGTTCACATTGTATTTTGCTTATGCATTAAAAATTAAAAAGTAAAACCCCAGACCTTATATGTATTAAAAACAAAAAAACAAAAAGTACATGTTAAAGCAATTTTATGAAAATAAGAAATTTATTAATTGTATTGTATAAATTTATATTGCTTGTTAAATATTTCTAATAAATTAAATTAAATTTAACAAAAAAAAAAAAGAAATTGTTAAATTAAAACTCACGTTATTAGAAAAAAAAACAAAATATTTTATTGTTTGATTTGCATTTTTTCTAATTTTTTATTTACTTTATGTTTTATATTAATTTAATTTCACAAAGCTAAAAAACAAACAAAATTTACAAATTCGTACCAAAAGGGGTATGTATGTCAGTGGCGTCTTAACTGGAGGTGATCTTAACAATATTGAATGTTCTAAACTTACAACATCTATTGGACTAAAAATTCAAAGGTTTCTTCAGTAAATCAACAACATCCATGCCAGCAAATAAATAAATTATTTGTTTTTTATTTTTCAAATTATTTAAACAAAAATGCATAATATATTTTTTAAGTTTTGTAGGATATTATAAATTCATACGTATATATTATTTATAAAATAAAAACATAAATAGGGACATGAAAACTAAAACAAATTCTAATTAAAAAAACACAACAAACATTGTAAACATTAAATTAAAACAAAAATGAAAATATATACAATACATTACAGACTACAACTATTGATGAATATTTTAAATGAAAAACAAATTAAAAATAAAAATTATATTATATACACAATAAAAGTGATGAAAAACAAAACAAAAAAAATGATAAATGTTAAATAAATTAATTATTGTTACTTTGAGAAAAACCAATACAAAAATGACAAAAAACCAGAAATAATTTTAAAACTAAATATAAATAAATTTAATAAAAAAAATCAACAACAAAAAAACTTGAAAATAAAACAAATAAACTTAAAAAAAAAACAATAAAACAAAAAAAGAAACTCTTTGTTTTTCTCTTTCTTCTTCATTTTTGGAATGTGTTTGTGTTTTATTTATTTTATGTTTTTTAGCATAAAATATTTAAATTTCAAAAACACACACTATATATCAACTTTTAAACTGTTTTAAGAGAAAAATATAGTTTTTTTATAAACAAAATCTCTAAAAAAAAAACTGTCATCTCTGCTGCTTTTGGTGTTTTAATTTTATAAATATTTTTTTTTCTTTGTGTAAAAAATCTGATTCTTTGGAATTTATTTGTCTTTTTCTCTATAAATCTCTCTCTCTCTCTTTCTATCTATCTCATCTCTCTGGAATTTAATAATATGTTACTTGACTTTGAAACACGACAATAAATACACTGCATTTATCTTTCAACATTTTATTAAAAAAAAAAAAACAATAATAATACTAAAAATTCTATAATATACTTTTCTGATATGACGTATTTTTAATATAAATATCGTGATGAATATTTTGTGCATAATTTAAAAAAATGCATTGTCGTTATTTTTGCTCGATTGTATTTTTGCTTTTTAGATGTGGATATTAATTGATTATAATATTGAGTATTCGCTTTTGGAAAGTATAATACAAGCTAAAGTAAGTATGGAAAGCAGTTGGAAGTTTTTGAAAAATGCTTCAAGGATACGTTTATCGCAAGTTAAATAATACATATTTCTTCAAAATTTAAAAATTTTGTAATAGTTTTAATTGTGTACTTTTTAGGACTTTTTTTTTAAACGTTAAAACTATTAAGTTTGGATTTTTAGGGAATTTGTGATCTTTTTGTTAGCCGTATTAGTAATCCACTTTAAGGATTCTGCTGCCTTTTTTAGTTTTTGGTTATTTGAGCACTAATGGACTAATTTTTTTAGCCATGACATTAGCTGCCTATACGGAACCCCACCATGCTATTCTTTTGAGTTAATTTGAAGACACGTTTTTGCCTATTTTGGCTTATATTTAACCATAACTTACGGGAAAAGTAGAGATTAGTGATTCGTTTTTTAGCCGTACTAGGAGAATGTGGAATACATTACCACACTGAGTCACACCTGTCATTGAAATGTTCAAGAATTTAAAACCAATGTACAACATGTGCTCTTATCTGCCCAAATCATGGTCTTCAATCGCCTGCCAAAATTGAAGCATACAGCATTTTCAAATGCTACGAACATAGCCGCCCCCCAGGAATTCGACTGAGAAATTGTGCACAAGCCTTACAACATCAATAACATCTTAACCTTAAATAACTCACCAAAAAGTCAAAACTACCAGATTTGACGCAAGTACAATTTCCGAAAACATCGTTCGAAATAAAAGTATTGTGGACTTCTGCATTTATTTTGAAGTGGAAAATTGAAGTTTTCAAGACTTCTTGGCACACCCAAAGACATAACCTTATCATGAAGGTTCCGTTCAGGATACCTATGTAATATTAACTATCAATAGGTTAAATCGCGGCCATACAAGCTTTCATGGTATTTTGCTGTTAGAAATCCATCTACAAAATAAAACATGCAAGCGTATCCTTTATTTATATTGATAACACTGTTCACCAAAATGTATTTTCTATACTTCCCACAAATCAAACAATACTTTCCAAAAAGTTTAAGTTGTCACGTCAGGTTTCTAAAAAATTTCTCTTTTAAAATGTCAACACAAAAAACCAAAACGATGTTTCTTAGTTTTAAGACACATAGAATATTATTAGTTTTGGGATAACTCTTGAGTCATTGAACTATTTTTTTAATGTTTTTAAAAATATGTTTCAGAGTTAATTTTTGGTAACGATTTTGAATAATTTTATTTTAGCTATCTGGTCAATTTTAGAATATACACGTTTTTAACATTTCTTAAAAATATTTTGTATTCGATTTTGGATTTTTCCTCAAGCTTAATGTAGAACCAGACAAAAAATAAAATATTGAAACTAAATATTGCAGTAATTGATTATAGATTTAAAAATCATCACTATGTTATTGGGAAAATGAAAGTACTTCATATATTTACATAACCTCAAAAAACCTTTTGTGAAGGTTTTTCGTATTTTATTAGATTATATCCCAAAAATCTGACATATTAAATTAACCCTTCAGAAAACTATATTATGACTGCAAGTTACACAACCCTATCGATAAGTGTGAAGCATAGATAGGAGCCACATTTCAAGATTCCTATAACACTGGCCATTAAAATTACTTTTATTTTCTGTTGCATAAACAAAAGAATAATGTTTAAAAGAATTGAAATGTCCTAAATTCAAATCTCGCCTTTATATTAATCTATCACATCAGGTTTTTAGAATATGCCTCTTTAAAAATGTTAAAAACAACCCAAAGCGAGGTTTTTAAGCTTAAATAATAACACAAAATATCATTTAACAATGAATTGTATAATTATTTTCAAAAGTACAAATCTTACTCTATTAGATAAGGTTTAAACCATTTTAGAATCTTACTTAGTTTCTGAAAATTCTCATTAGTTATGAGCCTTTATTTGAATCTATATGAAGTTTCGAGAAAAACTTGAATTTCATATTTAAATATAGTTTTGAATGCAAACTTAAGTTTTAACTATTTGCTCAAGTTTTAAAAATACCCGTTACCAACATTATTTTTATATTTTTCAATATATTTCAAAAACTTGATATTATAAAATTGTTTAGACAACAGATTAGTTACAATAACAAAACTTACTTACAAACCGTTTTGCCTTTTAGGTACTGTTGAAAATCAGTTTAGCAAAAGTGGTCTAGCGTTCTTTTTAAATTTTTGTTAGATTAGTAAAATCTATGAACTTGTGAAAATTTGTCGAAATTTTTATGAAATAGGTACTATAAATATTGCAACTGAATGTTGAAGAAAAGGATTATAGAATTGGAAAAGCATCACGGATTTTATTGAAAAAAGCCACTATCTATATAAATTTAGATAGCCTCAAAAAGCCTTATATACTTGTTTTTTGGTTGATATCTCAAAAACCTGACGTGATACATTAATTTTGAAGTCGGATTTGAATTAAGGCCGTCAAAACCGCAAACCGCAATTTAAATGCCAGTGTAAACTACCAACATAATTGAAATTAAAAAGAGAATTTATAGAAAAACTCTACCCATTTCAAAATTAATATTTTCAATTTGTATTGGTATTTTTTTATATGATTCCAAAATTTCACCAGGTTCAGAAATTAGGTAATTTGTCTTAAATTAATACTTCAGATTTAGATTGTTCTTTAAAGTGACAATACGTGATTCAACATAAATGTTCGAAAAGTCAAAAGGTAAGTAACACTTTTTATTTTTATTCATTTTTAATTTAAATAATAATTACTTACGAAAACACACACACCTCAAAATACAAACAATACCAACACATTTGTTTTTTAAATTTTTGTATTATTCCATCAAAATATTTTATTAAATTTATTTGTTTTCCTTTTATTTACATACCTACTACAAAATAAACCAAATTATATTTTTTATTAAAATAATTCAAAATTATATTTCAGCCAAAAAATGTTTTCACTTATAACACTACTACTACTACTTTATCCCAAAATTCAATATTGGAATCCGGTTTCACCGCAGTTCTCTGACAGTTCCAATTCAATAATAATTAACAACAATAACAACAACAACAATAATTAAATTAATCTGCAACATTTCCAAAAATACACAACAAAACATCATAATATAAAATATATATATTATTAAATCATATTACAATTTTCATCTTAATAACTTAACATCATAAACTTATAATAATTTAATTTTAATTATTTAAAAAAAATTGAAAAAATAACGCAATAAATAAGCAATCAAGGATAAAAATGCAGTTCTTTAAGTGAAATTTATTTTTTTAATTTATTAAATTTTCTTTTAAATTTAAATAAATATAGGTCTTATAAACATTCACAAATAAATAATATTTATAATGTTGTTTTACTAAGAAAATAAAAAAAATAAAAATAAAATTAAAATGCCTTTGAAAAAAAAACTTAAGATAAACTGCAAATATATTAAATAAAAAATTAGTTAAAAAAAAAAGTTATTAATAATAATTTATATGTGTATGTGGTTAGTAAAAGTTATTTAAACCAAAAAATAAAAAAACAAAACTTCATAATAAAATTAAGTGTTTATTGTGAAATCAGGAAATCATTTCTTTCTTTATTTTTTTAAGAAGGGTTTATTAACGTTGTCTGGATAATATTTCAGTGTAAGAAAAATTTTAAATTGTTCGTACTGTGTTCGTTCTTAAAATTCATCAAAAACAAAAAGAAGTATTATTTATTTCAAGGAAATTAATATCTTAAAGATATATTCTTTATTTAAAATTAAATTTTTATAAAATCCTACAAATCTTATTTTTATTCCAAAAAAATATAAGCAATGTTTTTTTGTCTCCACTTCCTATTTCAAATTAAAAAATAAATAATAAATTATTTAAAAGCTTATTCCGTTTTTACTTGTTCATAAAAATTACAATTTCCGGTTGAATATCATTAAAATATTAATTTCCATTGAATAACTCTTTACAATAAAAAAAAATAAAATCTTATCGTAAAAATATTAACAAAAATATATTAAAAAAAAAAAAAGAATTTCAAATTTTCCATAAATACTTAATAGTAAAGGCAAAACGATTAAATAAAACGGATAATTCATGATACAACGACTCTAGTACATTTATATACCTTTCATATTATAATTAGCAGATAGGATAATTGAAAAATAAAATTTTTATTAAAACCAAAAAAAGATACATTTCTTCTAAATTTCAATTTTTTAGTTTCCATTTTATTTCGTTCACAACAATTTTTTCGTTTATATTAATTAAAATTTAAACAAAAAGAAAAATAATAAAAAACAAAATATGGTAGAAAGAACTTATTTTAGAATACAAAAATATATACATAAATATAAATTTAAAATAAAAAGTATTGAATATATATATATATACATTTTTAAACTGGAAATACCTAAATGGTCTATATAAAAAAAAAAGCTTAAATAGTGACCGACTGAAATTATTGTTAAAAAGAAAATTTTAATTTTTGTGAGTTGTTTATTGATGTAATCAATTTATATAACAGTATATAATAATATTATTACCATTTATATTTATTGAACTTGTGAAAGTTAAAAAAGAAAATAACATTAAACAAAAGTTAAATTCCAGACTTCTTATATAAACAGAATAAAAATAAAATAAAAATAATAAATATTAAAAAATAATTCATATTGTTGTTTCTTAATAAATTAAAAAAAAAAAATATATTTTATTTTATAATTTCAATATTTTTCAAATCATACTATCGCTGTCTAGATCTAGATATTATTATTATATTGTTCAGTTATTAAATAGAGTTTAGAAAAATGTTGAATATATAACAACAACACACTTACGGAAAACTGCTGAGTTATTATTTATGTTACACTTTTCTGGTGTAATGTCCAGCGATAAAGTAAATAATAATAAATAATAAAAAAAACAAAATGTAATATTATTATATATATATATACTATACACATTTACATAAACATTCATAAAAAAAATATATATAAAACAAATTTATATACGTCTAAGATGTATATAGACATATTATATATATATTAATATCTATATATATATATACAAACGATATATATAAAATAAAAGAACCTTTTGAATAATGAAATTTATTATTTCAAAATTCATAACTTAAGAGATTAGACGCATATTAATAAAAAACAAAATATAAAATGATTATATATTAACGAAAAATAAAAATGTTAATAACAAAACAAAAATAAAATAAAAAGAAGCATTGATTTAAAAAGTGAATTAATTTATGTAGTTTAATACACAAGTTTAAATGTGTATTACTGTTGACATATATATTATAAAAAGAAACAAAAAGAAAAGACATTGAAAACAAATAACGAATAAAATTGCATATAATGAATTGACAAAGAACTTGAAATGGTTTTTATTTAAAAAGGGTTTTTAAAGATTGAAATTTCGAGGGTAAGCTATTTGGAGTTGCAGCAAGGGAAGTAAGATCACCTTTTTTTATAATTAGTGACCACTAAAAGGGTTTTGTATACCTTTAATACGCCGAAGACACACAGCCCTATTATGGTTATCAAATATCAACACGATATTTGATAATAGTTGATAATTATGAACAAAATTAATGAATCGGTATTATGGTGATCAATTATCAATATTTTTGATAAATAGTGAATAAAACGATCTATGTATATTGTGAATAGCTTTATTGATAAACTCGGTATTACGGCTATCAAACATATTGATACCCATCAAATATTCTATCAGCTACAAAATCTTCGTTGACAAATGTATCAAATATTCGTAAATGGTAAAGAATTGTAATTTAAATACGATTTATAAAAGTTTTTTTTGTAGTTTTTATTGAATATACAAATTGAAGAACGAAATACCTTCACTAGAATTGTTGTTTGAAGGCAATTGTACTGAGGAACGAAGGTTTATCGTGCAAGCTAAAATAAACAGTATTACGAGATGCTTCAAACCCACTGGACAAATTATAAATTCATGAATTAAAATAAGCAAATTAAACTTGGTATTACGGCTGGCAAAAATTATGCCACAAATTCTTCGTTGATAAATATGCATGTACCATCAACTGAGCGCTCAGAGATTTATGCATAAATGCCTTTTGCAACCTCAGGATTTTCCTCCATTAGTTCCACAAGCCTTTCTATTTGTTTTCTGTTGCTAACTATTCTACTCCTAAATAAACAAAATATTATTAAGAAAAAAGAGAAATTTATTTAATGAAAACAACTTACATTATTCCTCCGAAATTATTTATAGACCAAAACACAAGAACTCAACACAAATGACAAACGTCAAACACCAAACAAAACCCATTCACAATCGTATATTGATTAGTATTCACAATGGGTTAAAAATTATCATTTGATACTCATAATACCAAATTATCAATAAATTGATAGAAGTTATCAGTTATCAAATAATTGATAGTTGATAGCCATAATAGGGCTGACAGTGTGAGCATTAGGAAAAGAGGGAAGGGTTGGATATTAGGTGTCGGTGTACATTTATTTTGAATTCCTGAACATTGCAATGATAGGGAAAGATATAGCGTGGCAAAGCATTCCACCTTCGCGTAGTACGGCTAAAAAACGAATCTCTGTACTTCATAGTACGGCCGAAGTTGGGCTCAAGGGTAAACTGATGGGCATTCCTAGAAGCGCAAGTATTTAGGTTAAATTGTTTAAGTGGAGGAATGCAACTGGCTATTTCACTAGAGCATAGTCCGTTAAAATAACCGTAAAAAAGCGTAAGACAAGAAACCAATGATTTTTAAAGCTCTTCTTTGAATACTGTCCAAGAGGCTTAAATAAGTTACTGGAGCACCAGTTTAGATATGAGAGTTATACGAGCATTCAAGTTTCGGATGAATGTAGGTTTTGTAGATTGTAGCCAGATCAGACGGAGAAAAAACTTCTTACATCTTGCGGCATTTTTGGCGACATCGCGTATGTGATCGCTCCACAAAAGATGGTTGCTGAAAAAATATTCAGCTCAGTTCTGCATTTAACTTTTACTCAAAATGAATTATTATTATTGCCTTTAAAGATTTATGAAGACTTCTACCAAATGTACTTGAAAACTTTTAGAGAATTATCAATTTTGTGAATTAAAAACCACTTTAGTTCTTTGAGTACTCTAGCAATTGTACGAGTTCAAAAAAATATTCGCTTACGCTTACAAGTACAGGACGCGAAACGTCACTCAATCGCAGCATCGAATTAACAGCAAACTTTGCTGCAAGCAAATTGACTTTATCGATCGAGATTATAGAGGAATTGTCATTGAAAACAAGCGTAGGAATCGATAATAACGTAGAGTTACGTGTAGTTTTCACAAAAGACCAAACATTTTTACTTATTTTGAGACATTGAAGTATTTTTTGCTGTAATTTCTGGTCATGTAAAAATTTGATTTGTCGAATATAACCTTTACATATCTTTCTACCTTGTTTAAATTTCTCCCGTTTTCCTCAGTTTTCGGAAACTTACACTTTGAGTTCTCATTGCGTTTTCTAGATTTTACCCTATTCGGAATAAAATGTATCATTTTACAAAGAATAAATTTGGAATGATATGTGCACTGGAGTCTACGTCTCTAGGAAGCATAGTGACCAGTTTAAGTTTAGAAAGAAGTCGTTGTGGTTGTCCCAGTTGGCTTTCTCATATTTCCAAATGTATTGTGAATGTGCGCATCGGTGCCGTGAAATAAAGCCAAGTGAAATATGACCAACTTTTAAAAATTGCACTGCACAAAAGGAAAATAGTGCCACTTTTCAGAAGTAGGTCGTTCTGCACTTGGATGAAGTGAAATAAGGCCACATTATTTTGGGAAATAAGACCAACTTATGTCTTCGGTGAGTATAAACGGCTTGGGCATACTATTGGATCTGGGGGTAGTTGCGTATACAAACTTTCTATTGTATTTATCACAAAACACACTGTTGAAAGTCAATTAAAACCAATTTGCTGCTGGAAATTGGCTTTACTGCACTTTACAAAAATGAAATAAGGCAAATTCTTGAAAGTTGCAATTTTCATCAGGCTTTATTTCACTGCACCGCGTGCGCGTCTCATCAACGTTTGTTTTCTTTTTTTTTTCGAAGAAGAAGAAGAAAAACGTGCAAAGAAAATTATGTAGAACATCAATAAAATTGAAAACAAAATGATTTCAACTGAACTTATTTTTGACGAAGATGAAGAATGATTCTGTTTTTCCTTAAAGAAAGCACAAAAATGTTAAAACCTTTGGGATCGATTAGATCAATCCATTCTTCTAACTTACAGCTAACTTTTCCCACTTTTTCTAAGCTACAGCTTTAGAACAAAATCTTTGGGCAAGTTAAACGTTCTCTCTCATTAGCTGAACCAATCTGCACATTTTTTTTTTAATTTTTAACCGCTTTGTTATTTTTAAAATTTTTGATTGAAATTGAAGAAAATGCCGATTTTTAGGAAATATGCACAAAAGAGAAAAAATATTGATAACTGACAGTCCCAATGACTATTAATAAAATTGATTGAAAAATAATTAATCATCGATCTATCGCTCTACCGTCCAAACGAATTTCTTCTTGCGAGAAATTAGAAAATCAAATTTGCATGAAGTACTTCTTAGATAAGCTAAGAAAGTTTGTTTTATGCACAATTTTTGATGTGAATTCCGGGACTAAATAGTTAGAGTGATACAAGAATTCTTAAAAAAAAATGAAGAAAATTCTGACCACGAGGATTAAGTGACAGATATATTGTAATGTCTAGACCTACATATACAATTACTCAGTTAAATGTTGCACAAGCCCTTCAATGAGCAAGCTCTATCGAAAACAACAGTTTATGAGTATTAAAAATGTTCGAAGAGGGTCGGGAAAGCGTTCAAGATTGGAAACGACAATCGACATAATCTGATGAGCTACAAGTTAACAAAATCAAAGAAAACTAACTAACAATTGGTGCCAAAAACGCTAAATTTTGGTACTCGTAATTATTAAACATTTCGGAGGAAAAATTATTCATCAGCAAAAGATACCAAATGCATAATTTCATACAACGATTTATGAAAACCAAATGAAACATTTATGTTTTATCGATAAAAATAACATATTTCGAATTTGAAAAGCTGTTATAGTGCAGGAATTACAGTTATATCAAGGTGTTAAGTTACTTCATAATTCAAGGAAAATCAAAAACTCTTTATATCCTCACCCATAGGTCATAGGTGAACAATTTAAAAATGTCTAGAATTCAGCATTACAACTTATTACCAACAACTACATCTAAAAACGACGAGAAGACTTAACAATATTTTAAACCTAGGATGAATTTGGAGAAAGCCAGCCACAGGTTTTAGCAATCAGAAGGAACTATCATTACCATAGTCTTGCGATAATATTTTACGAAAAAGACATCGAAAGGCACTCAAAAGCTAAATAAATAGGTTTGATATTCTTTCTGTCAAAAAACGTTTCTTATAAAATTCCGATTGTTTTGTTGGTTGTATGGCAACTGTCCCTCGCAACTCTTTATAGCTTGGTAGCACAATCCATTTGGTTACATCACTCTGAATAAGTAAACGCTAATCACACTTCCAGTTCAAAAACCATACCAACCAAAGACTCGTTTTACAATCAACCTTAGATTTTCGAAGCTCCAAATTCAACAATTCTACATCACTAAAGATGATTTTTCTGGGAAAATTCGACCGGCTAGAGTTCATAAACTGAATTTTAAAAGCCTTCAGAACCAAGTCCTTTTGCGAAATACGGTGTAAGGTAATTTATGGAATGCCTTTTTATAAAGAAAGTCGAAGATCCGACAACCATTGGTTTCCATCCACACTTACGGGCTACAGCAACTATACAATCTCATATCTTTTTGAGCGACACGCGCAGTCTCGATCTCGAGTCATCACTAATTCGTCCTAATAGCTGGAGTCTTTAGACCAGTTTGACTAGGCTGAAAAGGAACATCACGATGACTCAAAAGTTCTTCAATTTTGAAAACTGAGAGAGTTCACTATTTTTGTAGTGCATTTTAACAACTTCAATGCTATGTTGAAACCTGTATCGTTTCATTTTTAGTAAAGAGTTCTTTCTCCTTAAAAGATGTTTGTTTCCGAAGTGAAAAATGCCCAAATAGCGGGCTATTCAAATGAAAATCCTTATCGGAGATTGACTCAAATCGATATGAGCAAACTTTTGAAACAAATAGACATTTAAAAAATAAAAAGGTTTAATACATAATTTTGGAACGTATAGTAAACAATTTAATTTTTATTTAATGAACAAAAACAGTTACTTTACAATTATTTTAGTGAATAAAAGTAAGTTTCCTATATTCAAAGAAATTGCTTATTGTTATAAAGGTCTGATTTCAATCCAGATGAATGTAACCATTAATAAAATTGTGATACACTGCCACTCTATAATGAAGCAGTTTTCGATTGATTTTTGTGTTTCGCAATTATTTTCTTTGAAAAATTTTTCAAACCCTTTTAATTTATCGTAAGTTACAAATAGGTTTGTATTGCTGTTATAAATAATAGATTTATTTAGAATCTGTTGATGAACAGATTCTCATTTTTAGTATTTCAGTTAATTAGTCAGTAAAATTGACAGCAGCGGAAATTAGTGAAACATTTTTAATCCTACTTTTGTTGTAATGAAAATTAAAGTTCATCTTTCATTGGTTTAAATTTGGGTGTCGAACAAAATCTTTAAAGTCAAAAAAGTTACTAATTTGAACAAAAAAAGTGACTTGTTGGTAGCTTTTAGAAGAACGATTGATTATTGTTAATTAAATAACACCCATCATTCGATGGCATTAGTAATATTTATTGCATTAATTATTCGCATCCTCTTTTACCACTTATTTCCATCCATACCTAGTACAGCTACCTATACATTCTTTTCATTTCTATGTAGGGTATAGGTAAGTTTATAAGTGTGTACAGTACATTCCATATCCTTCAGGAACCTTCACATTCCACTTCAAATTGAATTCCCTCTCTGGTTAATTTATCGAATAAATTGTGTCTTTCCCGATAGAAATAAGTTCTAGGTACTTATGTATTCTGGTATCGTCCTTGAATCGATTTTCATTCTTAATGATCTCAATAAAATATACATACGCACATACAATAATGCATTAAATTATCAGGTTGAAAATAGTACAGAAATAGGCAAGTTGGTAGGTATGTTCAATGTTCAATGTTCATTCGTTCTGTTCATTTTACTCGTAACCATAGGTCCTGCCTGAGTTAGAGAATACTGACATAGACACGCAACAATGCGCGTTTCCTTTTAAAAAAGATTTATTCGTTTTGATCAAATTTAGGTCAGCAGTACCTACGTTCTGCACACAACAACATAATATACCTACCACGCAGAACAGCATCGACGAACAAAGGCGGAACGCGCGATTATTTCTAATTTATTCAGTACGCGTTATTTCAATACAATTACGGTTTCCTATAATAAACAATTGTGGTTTGTCTAATACAAGCTATAGTACATGTACTGCATATACAATATATACAGTCTTTTTAAACCTTATTCCTAAAACATAAGTTTTATAATTGGTATTCAGTTAGCTTCTGTAACGGCGAGCCGATGACAGGAAATTCTATAAATATTGGACTGTCTCACAAATGTGACCAACGCACTGTAACGGACGAAACGTCAATGACCCAACCCATGTCAAAGGACCGCACACATTATCAAATCTGGTTAAATAAATTATTTTGCAAAGTGCTTTTAATTTAAACAAAAAGGAAAAAACAGTAACAAAAAATCGAGAGACAAAAGGGTTCAGAAATAATGTATTAGGGCTAATCGAATCAGAGTATCTATAGGGGTATTTGCAGAGTTTTGTTCTGATTTTCAGTTTGAATTAACTTTGCGACAGAATTAAATATTTAAAACTGGTTAAACAAAACAGGGTTTTGAAATTTTAGCATTTAATTGAACCATCGAAAGGTAACAAAGCTAATAATTAGGACTCAAGTATCTTTTATGCACTTGCGAAGGCGATAATTTAAAAGCTGTGAGACTGATTTACATTAATAGCTTCAATGAACCGCATTTTAAGGGACTCAACTTAGTTAAACACAATATAGAATAGACAATTCTTAAACTAAAGCTAAGTTTTGATCAAGCAAAACTGAAGTTTTATTTTAAGAGTTAACTTAACGCGGTTAACGCGGTAGAATGCTGTCTCCAGATTAGCATAGAAGAAAACTTAATAGTTGCTAATTAACATTTTCTCCAGGATATTTATATCACAGAGCCATCTGGCGACTGGGAGAATTTTAGTATAATTATTCTGATGTGAACTGAACCGATCCATCGATTCTCTCGTTTTCGTATTGATGATCGAATTGTAGTCCATTGCATATCCTGAGTATCTTCCTCTCGAATGCTTGGAGTTTTTCCACAGCACTCTTCAAAATGTTAATGGAGTCATCTGTAAAGAGAAGATTCTCACACTCGGTTGGCACAGGATGTCAGATTTCTTTAAGCTGTATAGCATGGATCCGTACTTTGATCCCTCAGTAACACAGGCCTTGATATATCTCACTGTTGATTTGTCAATTTCCACAAAGAATTTCCTGGAAGAAAGAAAAAAAATACTGAGTCGGAGCTTATGGATGAGGGCTACCATTCATACGTTGCCGAATGCTTTCTCGACATCCAGAAAACACCCAACTGTTGTTGGTCACTATTGAGTTCTGCAGTGACGTCGGAATATAACTTCAATAGTGGTTGCAGTGTGGAATATCGTTCACAGAATCCAAACTGCATGTCGGGAATGTTGTTGTGCGCTCGCTGCAATAGTTCTTGAGTTTACTAAGGCCCCTTTCACACCAAACGAATCCGAATCAATCAGAATCACTCCGAATCAAGTTGAATCTGATTGACCAAGATTCGGCTTAAAGCGCTCCGTTTAAATGTGAAGGGATTCTTTTCCCGCCTTCAGACCGGACGAATCTGGTTCAATCAGGTTTGATTCAAGGTCGCACTTAATTCAACCTGTCGGATTCTTCGCCCGGTCAGTCTTGAATCAACAACCATACGAGAGAGAGAGCAGCTAAAAGAAGGAAAACAAAAAGAAGATGAAAGGATTTTTATAGATTCAGGTTGATTCAGCTGGTGTGAAAGAGTGGAAATGACGAATCAGATTCAACTTGATTCGGAGTGATTCTGATTGATTTGGATTCGTTTGGTGTGAAAGGGGCCTAAGGATTACTTCTTCCAGAATCTTGTTGATCATCTTGTTGAATCATTTTCAAAATAAACATTTGTTTTATATTTTTGTTTGAACGGTGAATTTGCACTCAGTCTTAAGGCAGTGAGAGCTCGTCAAATAGTAGTAAACTTCGTTCTCGGTGATTCTCATTAATTGGTGTAACTAATACATACACTAGTAGTAGTTATTAGTGGAGTTTTATGATTCTGAAATTCGTGACTTTGAGAAAAAAGTTTTTTTGATAAATTATTACGTACCTAACGGATACTTATGGCTGGACATTTTATTTGCAGAAAAGCATATTATTTTCCTCAACGTTTACGTTTGCATTATTCTAATGAAGTTGAAATAATTGGATTTGTTGGGCAGGTTATTCAAGCAGATAGGTTTGTGTTGTTGTAATCCTTCGGTGCACCAAAATTGAAGCTTTCTTAAAATGTTTATTAAAAGATTGATTTAAAAAAATATCATACAAAGATTTTAACACCGTCTATGATACTGAATAACAGACATTATCGTATGGTCCAGAGGTTTCAGACTTGATGCTCGAATATGAAGAAACTGCAACTTAAAAACACGTTTAGAAACTACAGGCAGTATTCATAATGGAGTTTTACTTATAGGCACAGGTTTTTCCTTGTCCTTCCTTTATAATGTCAAAGTGTCATTCATAATGTTCCGTAAAGGGTGAATGGACAAATATAATCAAAATTACTTTCAATTTTTGCAAGACTATGTAAACTTAGAAATCAAGACTTTGCTAAATCTTTACGAATATAGCCCAAAGAGTTATTCCCCAAATACCTAACCTAACCCTATACTCTCCTATTCACTACCCCGCATTTTATCATCAAAAATATTCAAAACTCATTGGACTTTGGTTGCCCACAGCAGCTGTCCATCAAATTGGTTTAGTCAAAGAATGTTGCCATGGTTAACCAAAATCATCGAAAGTATGAAAATTTATAAAGTATATACGAGTATTTATATGAAAAGCTGATTTTATAAACACATCCAGCAGCTGCTGGCTTCTGGGCTGGGCGCTGCGCTGCGACGGACGGCCGGCGGCGTTGGGGTGAATTTGATTCGAACTGACTGCCCTCGCTGTGCACAGCGAACAACATCCAAAACCATGCTCCGCAGTCCGCAGAAGATATAAACGGTCCATCACCCTTAGTGGCCACCGATGATGGGGTGAGTATAATATGTACCTATAAAGCAAGACCCGGAATCACCTCGGTGTATATGAAGCTGTGAGGCTGATGGAAGGGTAGCTATATATTCCGTATATTCAAGCATGAAGGTAATGGGTATGAACAATTTATGCTCCAATTACTATGCTAATCGGATAAAGTTTAAATTCAGGTAAAAGGAATTTGACAGAATCTGGTGTTCTGCTTCGTTCTGTTCAATCATTTTGTTTTTGTTCTTCTTTTAATTTAAAAGGGATATGGATTTAATTCATATTATAACCTATTTATTTGAATTAAAATACTGAAGGGTTTTATTCATATATTTTTCATTTGTGAATTTTCATCATGATTAGGTTTGTGTTAGGTATATGAGGGTTGATGCATGTGGATGAAGTGCGATGGCGATGGGATTCTGATAGATTTTGGTGCTATTTATAATTTTAAATTATTAATCTATATTTATAGCTATGGGGACCGGGACTTACCAGATGCCAAATTTTAGAGATGACTTTAATATTTGAGTGAAAATAGTTCTTTATTACCCTTACCCTCAAAAATGTATGTATTACGGTATTAAGAGTCAAGATTAATATTGAAGCTACAAACTGGTTAAAAAGGTCTATGCAATCTCTTATTACAAAAGGAAATTTTTGTGAAAATATTGTAAGATCGTCTTCAAACAACAATGGAGTAAGTGACGAATGTCGAGTTTGAAGAAGTATAGCTTAAGCCGCTGGGCCCTGGGTACCAAATCGATAGCCCTGCATATATTTCGTTTTGCAATATAGCAAAAATATTGTCGAAATACATTTTATAGCATTATAATCTGAAATTTCGTAGCACTTATTTTTTAAACATTTTTTCTGGCATATTTCTAAGCTGCTTCATAGGTATTCACATTGTTCGTTCAATCAGTCCAAATCGTCACTAATTTTTTCAATAATTTCGGACATATGGCGTAAATGGTTTGAATATAGCCTTTCAATACTTCAAGAGGAGGCGACTTAACAGGACCACTTCTGGAAATCTGGAGTCAAAATAATTGATTTTGAAGCAGGCTGAATGACATTGACTCAACAATTACTCTCGCCTAGTCTTGTTTTAGTCTCATCTAAGTCGAAAAATGAAGTGTTAAGATGGAAACCCTACAGTCAAAATTCACAATAAAAAAAAGAGGCTGGGATGCGACCCACACTGATAACTTCCCATCCCGTCTATCATTTTGTCTAAATGTATCAATTTTTTCCAAATTTGCGTACTATTTTTGGTAGATTCTATTTTCTTATGAAAAAACGGACTTTTGGATTTTTATAAAAAAAATTACTGAATATCGAAAACAACATTTTCTGTGAAATAAAATAAGTTTGAAGCCAATATTTGTAATTTTTGAAAAGCTATTTGAGTCGAAAGTAAATGTTTACCAAGTTTTAGTATTGTTTTTTTTTAGGCTTTTATTTTTTGTAAAAAAAACTGTCAATTCAATTTTTCTCAAAATTTTATCGAATGTTGAAAACAATATTTCTTATAAGTAAAAATTGGTTAGAAGGCAATACTTAAAATTTTTGAAAATAAATTTGAGTCGAAAATCAATTTTTACCAACTTTTGTTAATTTTTTTTAGGTTTTTAATTTTTTGTACAAAAACTGTCAATTCGATTTTTTTCAAAATTTTACTGAATGTTGAAAACAATATTTTTTTAAAGGTAAAAGCAGTTTAAAGCCAATATCTCAAAGTTTTGAAAAGATATTTTAGTCAAAAATCAATTTTTACCACCTTTTACAAATTTTTTTTTTAGGTTTTTATTTTTTATAAAAAAAACTGTCAATTTGATTTTTCTCAAAATTGTTCCTAATGTTAAAAACAATATTTTTTATAAGTTACAATTAGTTAGAAGCCATTACTTCAAATTTTTGAAAAGATATTTAAGTCGAAAATCAATTTTTACAAACTTTTGTTAATTTTTTTTTCGGTTTTTAATTTTTTATAAAAAAAAACTGTCAATTCGATTTTTTTCAAAATTTTACGGAATGTTGAAAACAATATTTCTCAAAAGATAAAATAAGTTTGAAGCCTTCATCTCAAGTTTTTAAAAAGATATTTGAGTCGAAACTAAATGTTTCCCAACTTTGAGTAATGTTTTTTTTATATTTTTAATTTTTTTATAAAAATACTGTCAATTAGATTTTTCTCAAAATTGTATCAGATGTCAAACACATTATTATTCGTTGCACAAAATTGTTTTGGAGATAAAATCATGTTTTGGTCGTAAAGTTTTCGAGGTGACAATTTTTTTTTCAGTTTTTTGGATTTATAAAAAAAACCGATAATTGGATTTTTTTTCCAAAAATATATTTGTTTTGTATTACGTTACAATATATAATATAAAATTTAATTCAAGTCTCTAGCAACATTGGTTCATGAGATATTTAGGGTTAACCAAAATGTTCATTTTTTTTTAAACTGCTATGGTTTTTTACCACCCACGCAATTTTCTTGAGAGCCCTTTCTGCATCTTTCTGCCTTAATATCTGTATAACAAAATTTATTTGAAGTCGATATCTCTTCTGGTTCTTGAACTATGGAAGACGAAAAAAACGTCGCAAACGTACGGACATACGGACATACGGACGTACGAACGTACGTACACACGCACGCACAGACATCTTTCTAAAAATCTTTTATTTCGACTCTAGGGACCTTGAAACGTCGATAAATGTCAAAATTTTCAATTTGACAAATTGGACCCATTACAATAACTTCCTATGGGAAGTTAATTAATATGATTTAAATTCGTTCCACTGTTAAAGTTGTTTTGTAATAGGCCAATCCTTCCATTAAAGCCATAAACAAGTTCTCGCAGCTTATCGTAATCTTAAATTGAAATAAATCGGAACGAGGCAAAAACGGCTGTCTTTAATTGATATTTCAAAACTTCGCGATTTGTCTATGTTTTTAAACTTAACTAACATATCTTTCAGAGACTTCTATACCCGAAAAGTTCACCTCCACTTCCCCTACTAAATACATTAGTTTTTACAGCTGATATGAATTCTATTTCATAGTTCATAAAAATGTTCTTAAAATTAGATTCATCATAGTTTATAATAAAACACACTAAACAGATGCTTTTCAAAAATCATTCTTGGTGTTCCGAGCCCCAAATGTAAAATGTAATAATACCGCCTAGATTCCAAGGTAAAAACGGGACCCATCACTGACGATGAGTTTTTACTGAGAATGGGGATTATTTTGAAGCATTTCAAGACCCAATCATCGAAGATATGATGTTACTGATGATCGAACGGTTCGAGCTCTTTTGTTAATTGAACATTTAAAACCAAAGGACCTATGTATGTCTGTAGGCAAAATACTTTTGTACCGTTTGTGGGATGATTGCATTTTATTCCAAAAATCGACGAGAAATCGTCACTTATATACGGGCCACGTAGGCAATATTCTCAGCTGTTCTTCAGCGACGCACATAGTTTCTATTTTTTTTCTTGTCTTACGAAACTCTCAAATTTGTCCACTGGTTTTACTATTTCTGTTAACTTAATGTTCTTTAATTTTGCTAACAGTTTCTAAAAAATATTCAACGCATATAATTAGTGAATTTTAACAATTTAAAGAATATATCGTTTTATTGAAACTTACAATTGGAAAATAAAACTTGTTTTCTCCAATATTTCAGCATTTAATTCAACTAATCCCAAATATTGGTCCATCTTATCGGAATATAGAAAAATATTTGTTGTTTTTAATTCATTTTCAGAACTATCCCTACCTTAACAATAGTTCACATACTTGTATAATGAACACAATTATATGTACATAGTTTGACTTTGTTCAACTGGTCTCGGTCTACACTACTAATTTTGATGTTTAACAATAAAACCATTTTAAGTGACGATAAACTAAATTTCAACTACTTTACATCGTTAATGGTTCAATTATATAAACAGCACTCAATTATCAATAAATTACGTGTTTTCGATAGTCCCTATCACATTTTCTAGAAATGGTAAGGCATTTGACGCAATTCTTCCTTCGAAGATAACTGCAATTTAATCTTTCAAAAGACTAATTCTACCGGAACTCATTTCCATTGCCCAAACCTTGATAAAAGCAAAAGTCCTAAAGTGCTTACATCCCTTCAAAATTCAAAAGAAACACAATCTGGCCAAAATCATCCCATTATGATGCTTCATATACCTTCAAAGAAACAGAATAAACCATCAGCCAACATCAAATAACCGAGTGTGCCAGCCGCACCACACCGTTCCTGCCAAAATCAGCGAACAAGCGAACAAGGCAGGTATATCAAACATTTCATTTGATAAGCCAATTCCAAAAAGATGCGGTAAACGAATGTAGGTACGCATTTCACATTCATTTATCGTTATCGTTTATGTTGTGTGTGCTAACAGAACAGAACAGAACAGAAAAGTACCAATTTCAGAATTTCGGTGCGGTACGGGTACTGATTTCGTATCTTTGTCCGATATACGAGTAAATGCATCCACGGAACGAAATTAATTACTTACCAACAAAGAATTCCGTGCACCAAATACACACAATAATACTATCTAGCTGGGCTAATGCTTGGCTATCGCATAGCTTACACTGCACCAGAAGCTCCAAAGTGTATTGTCCTTGAATAGGACACAATAGTTTGATATATATGTAGGTATTGTAGGTTCCGAATACAAATAGGAGCTGAACAGGGAATGGGAGGAGAATGATGGCTCATCCATTTTCCTGGTTTTAATTATTTGATTGGAATTTTCAGATACTTTGTTTTCCATCCGAGTATTTGTATATGTGGAAATGTTTGTGATCTTTTCCAGTTGTTTTTGGGAATTAAAAACACTCCGCATCAATTGAACTAAGTTGACAAGTTTCTTGAAAAGTTTTGAATGCCATATTATATTTTAATGAACTTCAATCTTCTTTGTTCCGAAAAAGACACCATGTACACAATGTTTCAAGAGTTTTCCACACTTAAAATTTAACTAAAAATACAACGACTTAACCTTAAGATAAAGGACAAAAAGATTAAAATTAAATTCGTAGAATGACAATCTCTGACAGCACAATTTATGACCCTAATCAATAGCTCCAGAATGTCCCCTTTGGATATACAATTCTTTTTTTTCATATCGACGTTTGGGCATGCAGATCTCGAATTTTTCGTCTCTGCTCTCGTTTTGTGGGTGAATTCAACCAAAATGGATAAAATATGTTCCTCGGATGATTGAGCGAAGGATTTTCAATTCGATTTTTGTTTTTTCCTTTTTTTCAACAAAGGTATCTACGTAAATAAACTGAATCCTGAATCCCGACAATCTTCTCGTAAAGGTAAACGAAAATTTTATATTTTCCTTTGCGCATCAACATACAAATATATGCATGTCATGCTATAGATACGAGTAAATACAACAACAACAAGAATGTAGCTATCGAAATATTTTTTAATTGCAACCACCAGCTATATGAGCTATGCAATGGGCGTTAGTGGGTGTTTTTTTGGGGCTTCATTCTGACTTTAATTTTCAGTTCTTTTTTGTTTTGTTGGTCATTGATAGTTTCATTATTTGTTTGTGAGAATTAAGGAATTACTGTGGAATTCAATTATAAATATTTAACGGATGACGGAAACAGAAAAAAGATACACATGAATGTATGTATGTGTATTGGAATGATTTTATTTGATTAAATTTTAACATCTATTACAACACAGCAAAAGACATATTGGTATGAGTTACAACCAACTAAATGATAATTAATAAAATATGACTTACAAAAATAATGCTTTTAATAAAAACAATACATGAATGTGTATTGGTTTCATGAAAGAAGGCAAATTGAGACTTCAATAACAAAGTTATAATATTTGTTGTTACTGATTTTTAGTAGTGATAAAAACGAATTAATTTTAATAACTGATTAATTCCAGAAAAAGTTCTGGAAACGTTAGAAAGCTTAAAAAGATTAAAAAAAAAATTAATAAATATAATATAGATAATCAACTTTCAACAAAAAATTTAGGACAGTATTCAGTTGAAATCTGAATTATTTTTACGTGCTATCAACCTTAAATTACTGGAAAACTTCTCTGTTAAAATAATTAAATTTATATATTAAAACAATGTTAATTTATGTTTTTGTGTGATATAACTAATTTCTTACAACATTTTCTAGAAGACATTAAGACTTTTGTTTGAAGGTTTTTATTTTTTGTCAAACAAAAAAAATTCAGTCGGATTTTTTCTAATTTTGCCAAACTTGAGCAATAATTTAACAATTTGTAGTCGGTTTTAATATTTCATAAAAATACTGATTTAACTTTTTCAAAAACACCAGTCTTCGTGGAATAAGGTTATATTCCAAAAAAAAAAATATTCTGGAAGTAATGTTATTTGCTTTTTGTTTAACTTATTGTTAGTTTTTTTTTTTACTTGTAAAGCTTCTGTATAATGAAATAATGTGAACAATACAATTCAATTAAAGTGTATAGCTTTATTTGTTTTAAAAGACTCACAGACATATTTTTAAAAATGATAGGTTAATACCCTAAGGGACCTTAATATGTCGAGAAATAACTCCCAACGGAAAGTTCAAATAAAGAAAAAAGAGTTTCTTAAAATAGGTTCACCATCTTCTATTCTTGTTGGCTCGTATTTAATTGCTTTGTCATTGGCTTGACTTGCAACATGGTATATAATTAGTAAGTTCGTTGAGTTTGATAGAAAACCATGTGCATCTAGAAATAAGAATGCCTCAGAATCCAGTTTCTAATGTATTTAAGAAATACCCAGGGTTATAATAAAATAATAAACCCGATATTTATTCGTGAGTCTCACTTAAGCATCTTGCACATGAGCAACGAACTGCGAACTGCGAACTGTGGATGTTCGCATATTTTGACTTTTCTTTCACATGAGCTTTTATTTCTATTCGCAGGTAGCGACGAATTGTCAACCCTTTTCTCCATATTTTCCTCAGCCATCATCTTTCACACAAAAACAAAACAAGAGTGGTATAATTTTGAGGTTAAGTTGAGCGCGAACAATTTATTCGTTGCAGTGTGGATGGTATGTGGAACGCGAATAGAGTTTGACAGTTCGCAGCAACCACACTGCGATTCGTTACTACCAAATTGTTTTTACAAAATTCTCTTGTTTTAGAGAACAAAATGCAATTTTTATTATCCTAATATTAGTGTCAATTGGTTTCTTATAATTTAAATGTGTTTTTGTGTGGAATTGACTTTTTGAAATGTGTAAAATCACATTTGTTCGTCCATTCGCAGTTCGCAGTTCGTTGCTTATGTGCAAGGCACTTTACACCTCATGATCCTGATCTGGCATAGAGAAATATATTTACCAAGAGAACCGACTTATGGGGTTGCCAGTTAGCGTAAGCATGTGTTAGTTGTCCCGTGCATTTCTTATGGGAAATTCCAGATTCTGTGTAGTTCTTATGGGCTCTTGGGCTCAGTATGCACAATTAGGGGGAAAACAATGTTAGGTGAACTCAGCCGTTCAAAAAATAGATCAGTTGAATTCGAAAATTGAAAAATGAATGCAATATTTTAAGAAAAATGAATTTTGCAACTTCTTTTCAGTGAAAACTGTGCTTAAAATAATATTGGACTGCTTTTAGCATACAAATTCTATGATTTTTATAAAAAGTTTCGCTAAAAACAGAAAAAATCATGCAGAAAGTATAAGCGCGCCCTAGAATTGCAATGAGAACGTGGTCCAATTTGAGTTCGGCTCAGTTTTGACATATTAACAACGAGGTGAGAATTTTGACACCTAAACAAAATGTAAACAAAACAAAATTCGTTGCCAGTAAATCGAAAATATTAATTTATTTAAATAAAAATATAGATATAGTAAATTTGCACTTAATTTAATCCTCAGATAAAGAAGAAACCAAGGAGAATGTTGAAACAGAAGAAGTGGAATTCCCCGAGAAGGAAAGCCACCAACTGCAACGCCAACATATCTATTCTGTAGCGGAAAATCATCAGCCACGGAGGGGTACAAATTCAAGGTAAGTGCGTTCGTCCGATCCATTTTAAACTCAAATTATATGAACATTCTTTTGTTGTTTTAGTTGAAATTACACGTGACGACAAGATTTTGTTCCCAGCAATCATATCGCTCTATTCCGATAGGTTCTTATGTCCTCAATTTTTTACCCGACTGTAGGAAAAAGAAGTGCCGATTACAGCAAAGGGATCGATATTGCAGAATACTGGAAAGCTTCGCGATGAAACCGATCTGACATGCTTTATTCATCGAGAAGGATATACAATTATACATGTCGAAAATGTGGCTATGAAGTTGAATAGCCAAGCCAATTATATCAAATAGAAGCTGGATCAATTGAAGCATTTGATAGCAATAGCACAGGCACGTCATGTTTCATAATCTGTGCAATGCAAAGCAGTTCTTTCAGCCAGCGACCGACAGGCGAAGGATTGCATTGTACAGACAAGCCCTTCCTCATGATGTGAGTATTGGGCAATCGTTGATTTATTAACTTTCCATGGGAAGTTATTGTAATGGGTCCGATTTGTCAAATTGAAAATTTTGACATTTCTCGAAGTTTCAAGGTCCCTAGATTCGAAACAAAAGATTTTTAGCAAGATGTCTGTGCGTGCGTGTGTACGTACGTCCGTACGTCCGTCCGTACGTCCGTATGTCCGTACGTCCGTACGTTCGCGACGTTTTTTTCGTCGTCCATAGCTCAAGAACCAGAAGAGATATCGACTTCAAATAAATTTTGTTATACAGATAATATGGCAGAAAGATGCAGAAAGGGCTCTCAAGAAAATTGCGTGGGTGGTAAAAAACCATAGCAGTTTAAAAAAAAGGTGAAAATTTTGGTTAAACCTAAATATCTCATGAACCAATGATGCTAGAGACTTGAATTAAATTTTATGTTATATAATGTAACGTGATACAAAACAAGTATATTTTTGGAAACAAATCCAATTAACAGTTTTTTTATAAATAAAAAAAAAACTGAAAAAAAAAATTTCTCACCTTGAAAATTTTACGACTAAAATATGATTTCATCTCCAAAACAATTTTGTCCAACGAAGAATAATGTTTTTGATATCTGATAAAATTTTGAGAAAAATCAAACTGACAGTTTTTTTTATAAAAAATAAAAACCTAAAAAAACATTACTAAAAGTTGGTAAAAATTGAATTTCGACTCAAATATCTTTTCAAAACTTTGACATATTGGCTTTAAACTACTTTTATATTTTAAAAAATATTGTTGTCAACATTCAGTAAAATTAAAAAAAAAATTGAATTGACAGTTTTTATACAAAAAATTAAAAACCGAAAAAAAAATTAACAAAAGTTAGTAAAAATTGATTTTCGACTCAAATTATCTTTTCAAAAAACTGAGATAATGGCTACTTACTAATTTTAGCTTATAAGAAATATTGTTTTCAACATTAGGAAAAATTTTGAGGAAAATCGAATTGACAGTTTTTGTACAAAAAATAAAAAACTAAAAAAAACAACACTAAAACTTGGCAAAAATTTACTTTCGACTCAAATGGCTTTTCAAAAATTAAAAATATTGGCTTCAAACTTATTTTATTTCACAGAAAATATTGTTTTCCATATCCAGTAATTTTTTTAAAAAAATCCAACAGTCCATTTTTTTCATAAAAAATAAAATCTACAAAAAAATATAAAGACAAACTTTTAAGCAAGACAAATCGACAGACGGGATGGGAAGTTATCAGTGTGGGTCGCATCCCAGCCTCTTTTTTACATATACAATATACCGAAAATTGACCAACTGCTCTGTTTTACTATATTCAAAGTATGATGAGGTTATGCTTAAGTCTACCGATAAAATTTTTCAGAAATTTGCAGACGAATATCTTTCTTTTAAATGTTTGACGAATTCTTGGATGTAGCTGGTAAGAATATTTTTATAAATAATAAAATAGGAACTATCTTAATTTTGTCTCTTTTTAATTGTAGGCCCTGGAATTTAATTTAAATGCCTTTCAATTCATTAATGATATATTGCTGTCGATGCCCTCAACATATTCAAACTCAAATCTACAATATCTTGCTCCAATATTCCGTTTACAAATGTTTACTATTTACTATTACGAATTTGTAGTCTTAAGATTATAACATCAAGTTCTTGTAATATATTGAAAAAAATACAAAAATAATGTTGAAAATGGGTATTTCTTAGTTTGGGCACATGTGGCTAAAATCGGAGTTCGGATTCGTAATCAACATCAAAAATTAAACGAACTCTATAAAACCATAAGAGAATTAAAATCAAGTTTTTTTTCAAAACTTTAGGTAGAGTCAAATAAGAAATGATTTAAACTGTAGTTAAAAGCAAAGATATGTACTTTGCAAAATTATCTTGCAATTTAAAGTTAAGGGATACGTCATGTTTTACCGTTTTTGGTTGTCCTTACAATTTATAAATCCCACGGGCCCGGGATTTTCTAGGGGCCCGTAAAATTGAAAGCAATGAGAATATCTATACTATTATATAAAAGCGAAACAATTTTAAAGTTTGTAACGCACGATCTCAGAAAGTAGTCAACCGATTTATTTGAAATATATTTTATTATTTTCTTTATTGTTATGAGAGTGTTTATGGCTTTAAGTTTTGTGCATTAATTATTTGTCAAACTTAAATATTATTAATTTTACATTTTTTGTCCATTTTTTTCATTAGTTGACTTATACAACCACTCATATCTTAAAACCTATACAATAATCGACAAAGATTAGCATTGCTTCATAAAGTCAATATTGTTGCGCAAATTTTAAACCTAAAATCACTTCTAAGTTAAACATACAACCTGAGAAATAAATAAAAACAAATTATAAAATTATAAACTTTTTGAATTTATTTTATCCAGGAAATTAGATTCCATCACAATCGCGAGGTCGCTGCTTTGTTTCATTTCATTATCATTCCAACATTTTTAATTTTCTTTTCTTACCATGCTCTTTCTCTCCTAATATGTGTTCCATTTAAAAGTTACGTTTTTTCTCTCACCTACCTACCTACATGGCTACATATTCAATTTTTCTGTATTGTAAAGTTCATCAACTAACCTACACAAACACATTATTTTTTTGTTTCTCTAATTCTATCGTCACATCGCTGAGCAGTGTGGGCTCTTTTTTTTAAGTTACTATGGAATGGACATTTAAATAACTACAGTGCCGTGCACATGAAATGCCGTTTTATCTAAAGAAAAATTAGATCTTTTTTATTTTTCTGGTTCGAGGAAGTGAATAGATTATAATTCTTCCAATTTAAAAATAAAAAAAGTTCTATTATAATAGCTTGAATTAACAATTTTGTATCACTTCCTCGAACAATAAAACTGAAATTAAGTTAAAATTTTCTTTACAAATAACTCGAAAAAGGTACTTACAATGACGTCGATAAAAAGAGCACACAAATGTGGGTAGGTTAAGTCAGTTGCACTGCACTGAACATGAGCAGATGAATAAAAAAATGTGTCTATGGATATTTACACACGTATGAGAACATTAAAAACACAAATTTGTTTTTTTTTTACCGCAAACTATATTTTTCGGTTGCAAAAAAACGTCTCTAGGCATGAATAAAAGAAAGAAAAGAAGAAAATAGACAAAAATTTCGTTCTGTTTTCAACTAAAAAATTGAAATGGTTTTGTTTGTTTTCACGTGCGGCTTGGCCTTTAAGCCTAGTACATACTTCCTCGTGAAGTGAACGTTCGCCAGTGGAGAAAGTGAACTTTTGAAATTGCTCACTAGTACACACTTGTGAATACACGTTGTGAACATTTGTATTCTATTTCATATAAATGCATTTTAACTTTTTTTTTAAAACCACACGCAAAGCAGCCACAAACTTTAAATGAGGAATCAGTATCAGTATTCAGTACAAATTGAAAACTTTCCTTTTTTTGTAACCAAATGTCAAAGCTTCACCAACAGTTCCCGTACATTTTGCACGTGAATTGCCAGTGAACGAAAACTCTCCACTTTGTTCTCCACTCAGCTTCACGAGCACGTTCACGGGTGAACCAAAAACCGAAATTTGTATGGGTTCACGAGATGGTTCACAAGTATGTACTAGGCTTTACTACGTAATATTTTAGTCAAGTTTTTATTCTAAAGTGTTAATTTCGGTAAGGAAGTGTTTATTTTTTTTTTTTTATTAAATAGGAGTACATAACAAGCTTAAATTCGTTCTTTTTCTTTCATCGCATAGAAATATAAAATGGGTAAAAGAAAGGCTAACATCGGAAGAAAATCCATAAGCACAAAAAGAATGTGTTGGTTGCAATTTGCGAAGCAACGCGAGCACGGGTCGGCTAGTACTATATAAAATTTAATTGAAGTCGCTAGCGTTATTGGTTGTGAGATATTTTGGGTCAAAAATAAACCACCGACGCAATTTTTTTGATAGTCCTTTATTCATCTTTTTGTATCATTATCTGCATAACACAATTTTTTTGAAGTCGATACTAGCCGTACGAACGTATGTAAGTACACATGCACGCATGGACATCTCTCTAAAAATCTTGTATTTAGATTCTATGGACCTTGAAAGGTCGAGAAATTTCCAAAATTCATTTTGACAAATCAGACCGATTACAATGACTTCCTATATGGAAAGTTAAAAATTACCTAAACATAAAGTCGTTGACAGAAGTAAAAACATTTCTAAACCGAGTTCTAATTTCTTAGGCCCCCAAATTTGAGAGTCAAATAAATCATAGTTCTATATCATATGTACATAAATCAGAGTTGTAACGTTTGACAAATAGAAATGAGTAAGAAGAAATAGAAATGAGTTAGAACTCAATCAAGTTTTGATGTTTCGATAAACCGAAATGTATGCACATAATTAATCAATAATTAGCACAAATTACTTTTTTGTATATAATTGGGTTGTTGGGTGTTTATTTTAATTTTAATAAAATTTTAGTAACGTTGGATTATTTTTTTAATTCAAAGCCAAAGGTAATACAAAATTCAATACACACTAAATCCTAAAACAAAGTTTATTGAAATAAAAGTCCTTGCTTTTTGGTATAATCTTTCACCACACGTAAAGTTTTAAAAGGCTAACAAAAAAGAAAAAAAAAGTGCCAACATTATCATAAGGATTTCCTCAGGATACGTAAGAACACTGTTAAAAATTGTAAGCGAAATGAAAAATTAAAAAAAGAACAAAACGAAATACAAAATAAGTGTCCCTCTACATTGGTGGAATAATTAAAAAACTAAAAGTCCTTGATACAAAAATTCAACCAGTCACATATAACTAAACCCTATAGCTATATATCCTATACCAACCACATCGGAAATTCCTCATTTTATTGTAAAATAATTCCGTTAAGAAAATCTCCTTACTTTTGCAGACAGTTTTGCATTTGCACGAAGTGCACCGCCAACCGCCCTTCCATACCACCCTTCCAGGTATAAGAAAACTAAAGAACCCAACTATAACGTTTTTTGAATCTTAATTTCCAACACAGAATAAAACAAAATTAAAACTATGACGATGAATTTTTTAGAGCTGAGAAGAGTAAGAAAAATAATACTCGTATAAAACTAAAGAAAAAAGCAAAAAAAGAAAATAGGATCCGTTGAAAGGAGGAAGTAAAAGAACCGTTAAGAAATTTTTGTACCAGGATTTCCTCAAAAGTCACGTTCTATTGTCTTGGGTCGACCTCTAATTGCTTTTTCACTGCAAGGATTACAATTAGGCTCTACCGTCAGTCAGTGATGCCAGCCAGCCAGCCAAGAAAGAGTGCGAGTGGTTTAGGGTTTAGAAGGGGCAAAGAGAGGGTTTGGTATTTGGTATAGTGCGGTCTGTGCGGTAATGTTGACGGTTTGGTGTAGCGTTATAAAGAAAGTTTTATAGACTTCAGTTTACGCCAACACCTCACCATCACCATACCTTCGCTGCTAAGACTGTCTTCGTTGTCATCGTCATCATTGCTGAAGTCCTTGGAGGGCATCATTATTCACCTAGCGTCAGTCAAAAGGTAGGTAAGTTGACATAATCCTTGCCACAGGTTGTTAGGGCTGCTATCGTGTTGTAGTGTTATCTTCTATATAGGGCTTGGGTACTCAACCAACAACAAAAATCTTTACATTTTTGTATAAATTTGTTTTTTTAGCGATCTAATTAGTGCAAATGTAAGAACATCTCTCTTTGAAATTCATGTTGCAGAAACAGGATATTTCATTTGGGTTTTGCTTTGCTGTGGAAGTGAAAATAGAACGATTTTAATTTTAATTATGTTGATAGATGATAGTTGAATAGAAATATAAAATTCCAACTTGCATATGTAAATACTTTCTTAGCTGTAAGCTAGCAAACGATATTGAGTCGTTTTCCATGTCCTAATGAACCATGAGATTTCGTTAAATGGCTTACTATGAAAAGGAATAGCAATGATCTACAAAAATGATGTCGTCCTGTCAAAATGACTTATTGTAGTTTAACTTTTCATACAAATTTTTGAATGTGTGTTCTGAGATAAAGGGGAAACTTCATAGAAATTTATATTTCTATAGTTTCAGGTGTTATTAACTTCCCATAGGGAGTTATTGTAATCGGTCCGATTTGTCGAATTGAAAATTTTGACATTTCTCGACGTTTCAAGGTCCCTATAGTCGAAATAAAAGATTTTTAGAAAGATGTCTGTGCGTGCGTGTGTACGTACGTTCGTACGTCCGTACGTCCGTTATGTACAGATAATAATGCAGAAAAGACTCAAAAAACTTTCGTGGGTGGTTTTCTTACCATAGCAATTTAAAAATTAAGCTGGGACCCACACTGATAACTTCCCATCCCGTCTGTCGATTTGTCTTGCTTAAAAGTTTGTCTATATGCATAAATTTTTACCAAATTTGCGTACTATTTTTTGTAGATTTTATTTTTTTGTGAAAAAACGGACTGTTGTATTTTTATAAAAAAAATTACTGAATATTAAAAACAATATTTTCTGTGAAATAAAATAAGTTTGAAGCCAATATTTATAATTTTTGAAAAGCTATTAGAGTCGAAAGTAAATTTTTACCAAGTTTTAGTATTGTTTTTTTTAGGTTTTTATTTTTTGTAAAAAAAACTGTCAATTCGATTTTTCTCAAAATTGTATCGAATGTTGAAAACAATATTTCTTATAAGTTAAAATTAGTTAGAAGCCATTATCTCAAACCTTTGAAAAGATATTTGAGTCGAAAATCAATTTTTACCAACTTTTGTTAAATTTTTTTTTCGGTTTTTAATTTTTTGTAAAAAAAACTGTCTATAAAATTTTTTTCAACATTTTTAAGAATGTTGAAAACAATATTTCTTATAAGATAAAATAAGTTTGAAGCCACAATCTCAAGTTTTTGAAAAGATATTTGAGTCGAAATTCAATTTTTACCAACTTTGAGTAATGTTTTTTTTAGTTTTTTTTTTTTTTTAAACTGACAATTAGATTTTTCTCAAAATTTTACCACATGTCAAAATCATTATTCTTCGTTGCACAAAATTGTCTTGGAGATGAAATCATATTTTAGTCGTAAAATTTTCGAGGTGACAAATTTTTTGTTTCAGTTTTTTTGATTTATTAAAAAAACCGTTAATTGGATTTTTCCAGAAATATAATTGTTTTGTATCACGTAACAATATATAATAGAAAATTTAATTCAAGTCTCTAGGGGCATTATTTCATGAGATATTTAGGGTTAACCAAAATGTTCACCTTTTTTTTAAACTGCTATGGTAAAAAAACCACCCACGCAATTTTCTTGAGAGCCCTTTCTGCATCTTTCTGCCTTATTATCTGTATAACAAAATGTATTTAAAGTCGATATCTCTTCTGGTTCTTGAGCTATGGACAACGAAAAAAAACGTCGCGAACGTACGGACGTACGAACGTACGTACACACGCACGCAAAGACATCTTTCTAAATATCTTTTATGTAGACGGTTTGTCACCTCGAAAATTTTACGAACAAAAAATGATTTTATCTCAAAATATAAAAAAAAAACAATTTTTTGCAACGAAGAATAATGTTTTTAACATCTGGTAATTTTGTTTATAAAAAATAAAAACCTTTAAAAAAAACACTACTCAAAAATGGTAGAAATTGATTTTCGACTAAAACATCTTTTCAAAGATTTAATATTATGGCTTCTAACTATTTTTATATTATAAGCAATATTGTTTTCAACATTCGCAAAAATTTTAAGAAAAATCGAATTGACAGTATTTCTTACAAAAAAATAAAAACCTAACAAAAAAAATAATAAAAGTTGGTAAAAAAAGATTTTCGACTCAAACATCTTTTCAAAACTTTGAGATATTGGCTATTAACTAATTTTATCTTTTAAAAAATATTAGTAAAATTTTGAGAAAAATCTAATTGACATTTTTTTTACAAACAATAAAAACATAAACAAAAATTAATAAAATCTGGTAAAAATTGATTTTCGACTCAAATATCTTTTTAAAAATTAAAAATATTTGGCTTCAAACTTTTTTTATCTCACAGAAAATAGTGTTTTTGACATTCAGTAATTTTTTTATAAAAATCCAATAGTCAGTATTTTCATATAAAAATAAAATCTACAAAAAAATAGTACACAAATTTGGTAAAAATTGATGTTCGGTTCGATATCTCGTGATTCGTGAACAATAAAAGATATTGACTTCAAATTAATTTCATTCATCCAATTTGTATTTGCTTATATAAGAAATAAAACGCTACTAAAAGTTTTTAATTTTTAGTTTTCGACTAAAAATAAATTTTGAAATCAAACTATTTCATCATTTAAGCAAAATATTGTTGGTAATTAATTTTTTTTTTTTAAATATTTCAACTGACAACTTTTTTAACAAAACACTAAAACCTATAAACCTTTTTAGCAAGACAAGAATTGTTTGAAGGATTGCATGAAATTGGCTATTTCCATGAACATAACATGGCGCTGTTCAAGCGATATAAAAGTTTTGGTTATAGTTCTATCACTAATCATTTCAAACCAGTTTTATATTTGTTTTTAAAAACATGAATTTATTTATGTACAATTTTATTTTACTTACTTTAGGTTTTTGGTTCAATGCTTTTTTAAAAACAATTAAAAAAAGGTGTCTTACAATCAGAAATGTAGTTTTTGAAATTTGTTCCAATTTTATTTTTATAGATAAAAATTATAGGTTAAGACTTTTAAGGAGTGTGTGCAAATATTCCGGCAATCTTTTTTCGGATCAAGTTTATTTTATTTTTGCGGTATTTGTGTACAATTTTCAAAAACAAAAAATACTTTTTCAAAAAGTTGTTCTTTTTTAAACTTAAAAATATATTTTCTTGGAGTTCTTTCATACAATTTTGTTTCCCCCTTTTTCAAAAATACAAAAGTATTTTGAAGTATTTTTTGAAGGTTTATATTTTGTATATATGTAACTACAAATCTGTCAATTAGATTTTCTGCGTAAGACTTGTATCACAGTTTGAAAAAACTAGCAAGAGTTTGTTTGAACGGTTGCTGGCAATATTTTTTTTTAGAGTTGGTCTTTTTGACAGCTGTCACTTGAAATATGCACATTTTGATTTAAACCGAACAACGTTTTCAAATCGTGAACATTTACTATTTACATAATAGTTCGGTCCACGCGACGCGACGCATCGCTCAGTATAGAGTCGGTAATTCGAGCAACCATGAATTGGTTTTGCACCCTGTTTATTCTATTGGATAGTGCTTATTCTGTGTCGATCTATTCAATGGAACATTTTGTGAAAGGACCTTAGTTCTTAGGATTATAAAATTCGAATTGGGCAAAAACGAGATGGCCACCGATCCCGATTTTCACAAAAAGATTTTGTTCAGCGATGTTGAATGTGCAGAAGTGAGTGAAAAGTGCCAGAGGTCTTGGGTTTAGTTCATGCCTGTGCCATTTTAAGTTTTTTTTGGGTACTGTCCCTTGCGAATAATTGACAAATCCTCGAAGAGTAATTTTTGTCAAGAAAAGTGATTTCTCAAATTGGCCTTTCGGATTCGGCATATAAACTGCAGGTCCCCTCCATTTCTGAAATGACTCCCAAACAGGTATGGTTGAGAGTTGTAAGTCACTAAACTCTGGTTCTGAGGCGCCACCTAATTTTTTTTTGAGTACGTTAATAAACAAAATTCTCATGTTTTGAGTGATCATAATCCACAAGCTATTGTTGAGATGCTGATGTATCCTCAAAAAGTTACTATTTCGTGTGGTCTATCGGCCGAACAAATGAAGCGTTCAGATGAAGAAGGGGTTAAGTGACATTAGTGAAGTTTTGAGATATAAGAGTTCAAAGTTTCTTGATTAGAACTTTTTTTGGGCTTACAACTGAAACTTTCTAATAAGGAAGAAAAATAAAACACATAACAATCTTTTAAAATATAAGGACTTCATTTAATAAAAATAGCTTTAAGATACATTTTGTTGATAACATTGCTCAAAAAGTGCAGTTAACTCCTTCTTCCACACATTTTTTTTTTTATTTATTTCAAAGGAATAACAAAGGGGTTAAGTGACATTTTTAGTTCTTCTTTTTTGTTTTGTTTTCTGCTAAGTCTGAAGATTCTGATAGAGCTTTTTCATAGAACCATTGATGCTCAAGTGGAATAAACTGTTCTTTTAAATTTTGCATCTTCATCATAACATTCTTTGTAGGAATATGAGCCGTATTTAGTAACACGTATCCATTTGACACTGTCCCTAAAGTTGATTTTGTCGTTGAAAATGTTTTTTGTTACGTTGCGGACGGAAATGGTTTTCCATATTAACAACAATAGTATTTTTCTTACTAGCGCTTCTAATGATTTCCCTGTTTCGTTTTTCCTCAACTCCTTCTCAATTCTTCCAAAATCTCGATCACTATCCAAGTAAGTGTGACCAACTTCCGGAAACTTATGGTCGATGACATCGAAAGAGCCAAGTAAAATGAGAACTTGATTTAGACAGATTAAAAACTCCGATGCGCAAGTGAACACAAAAATGAAAACAGTAGGTACCTGCAGCTGCAAGTCAAAAGGGTCCACAAAAATAGAAACTATACTAGTAACGGTACTTAATTAATTCGCTTTTAACTTTAAAATCAGAGCAGAAGAAGAATAGACAAAAAAGGAATGTAAGAAACGTTATTTCTAGTAGATACACATTTAACTCCGTCACTCTCAAAACAAATTTTTTTATCATAAATTATTTGCATTAAGGTGGTAAATGTGCATTTAACTCCTTCATGCCAAAAATCATTTTCTTTTTTTATTTCTCTCAGTAGCATGAAGGGGGCATTTGTAGGTATTTAACTCCTTCATGCAAACAAAAATGTTTTCAATTTGGATTTTTCAGTGCGTAAAGGGGTTAAGTGATTTCAACTCCTTCTTCTACTAATATCTTGCACTTTTGTGATGCATTTACCTCCTTTACACCATTTTTTGTATGGCTTTATTGGAAACTAGAGATCGTAGAAAGACGCAAATCACACAGAAATTTAAGTTTTCATTTACCTTCTTCGTTGGTGAAAAAAACCAGAAAAATTCAAAAATGTCACTTACCCCCTTCTTCATTTGAACGCTTCATCATTAGTCCATATTTCTTCAAAAATTAAGACGGCCATTATGTTACAGCAAACGTTTACCTCTTAAGAGCCAAGATAAATGACTTTTTCTTGTCTGAATTAGAGGGTGTTGACGTTGACGAACTTTGGTTCCAACAAGTCGGTGCTACATGTTATACAACCAACGAAACAATCAATTTATTGAAGGGAACTTTTGCGTATCTTCTCGCGTTGACTCTTGTGTGGCTAAGTGAAGTCACTTGTCTACGCGGATAAGACCGAAGAGACTGAAGCTTTGGAAGAGAATATTTGGTTTATTATTTCTTACCCCAATTGCTGAAATAAGTTGTCGAAAATTGAGCATATCAACTGAAATTTATTCGAGCTAGCTGCAGCGATGCCACTTGCTCGAAATCACTTTTAAAACATATTGGCAAACCCTTAAAAACGTATAACATTAAATTATATGCGTTTTATTTGGTCTTGAAACCCGCCCGTCTAAAAAAACACGCTTTATTAGTTGATTCACTTTATAAGTTCAAAGAAATTCTGTACTGACTTCATGATGTTTATAATTAATTTAAATTGACTCCGATAAAATTAATAACTCGTAAGATATTTGAGGTCAGCCACATTTTTATTTTTTTCTTAAATGCTATTTAAAAACAAACATCCATGGATTTAGAATCTTTTAACCTTGAAACCAATTTCAATATAACGGCTTATCCATATTGCGGTTTCAAAAGTATAGAGCTGGAATTCGACATCTGTCAAACTAAGTTGTTAAACCATATTTTTTTTCAATTGAAAGTCTGACATTTACGAAAATGGATCGCTTAACTATCGCACAACGCACACAAATTGTTAAAACCTACAAAAATGGTGATTCAGCCACAGCCACATATCGTACTTTAAGAGGAGATTATAGTTTACATATTCGTCCAACTATGGAAGCAATATGCAAAATTGTGAAGAAATTTGAAGATTGGTTACAGATATTGTATTGAAAATATCGCTGCTGTAAGTGAAAGTGTTGCCGAAGATCCGAATGTGTCGATTCTTCGTCGTTCTCAGAAATAAGGACTGTTATACAGCACATTATGGCGTATTTTGCATTTGGATCTACACCTATATCCATACAAAGTCCAGCTCACACAACAACTGAAGTCAGCTGACCATCCACAACATCGTAGACTAGTCGAAAAGTATGTGGTTTCAACAAGACGGTGCCACATGCCATACAACTCAAGCGAATATGGCTTTATTGCAAGAGACATTTCCTGGCCACATAGTTCCTCGTAGTGGCAATATCAACTGGCCAACAAGATCATGCGATTTGACAGTGCAGGACTTTTTTTGTGGATCTAGGCGAAAGGCCGTGTTTATGCAGATAAACTTTTAACTTTTAATCACTTAAAAACCAACATTCGTCAGGTTATGGCTGAGAAACCACCCAATATGTTTCAAAAAATGGTCGAAAATTACCTCAAAACAATTCAAAATGTATTTGAATGAACAAACCATTTCTTTCCATATAAATATGTTTCCTGGTATTGCATATGTTTTGGCACGAGTTAATTCTTATGTTATAAGCGGTCATACGATGAGCTAAGCCAGTTGGCGAAACATGTGGAATGTTTTTGTGAGTGATGTGAACGCAGCCTCTGCGTTCCTCTGGGACACCTCATATTGGAAACGAAAACTCATCCCAAGAAAAATGTAGCACTGATCAATGTTATTGAAGGTCAAAGATTTGTGGTATCAACATTGTTCCGGATTAACCTATTATAATTAATTGATTTCATTTTTTTTTTTGTTAATGTTGTTTAATCGAATTTAATTCTTTAAACTTAAAACTGTTATACAAAGTAACAATTAACTTGATATTTTTTCTACAACCAATTATTTCCTCACTGTTCTTTGCAGACTTTATAATTGTTAAATTCTCTTATGTACTGTTATTTATGCACGCACCGGTAATATATGTACTCTTGTTAATATAAAGTTTTTGATAACGGCAGTAACTAGCTGCATAAACTTTTTGGAGTGACTCATTCACTTGGATATATAGGTCATCAGAGAGGTAACATTTAAGGTCTTAAATTGTGTGGTGGTGCATAGAATCAAATTTGTTTCTATAAATGACTGTGAATAAATAATTATATTCTTTATTGCAAACTTTTGGGTGTTAAAGCTTTTGTTCGCATTAATCTGAGACAAACATATTTTAATATAGTTTTCGTATTTTTAATGTAACTTTATTAAATTTAAGTAAAACTGAAAACAAAATTTATTTTGAATAACTTTACTTGGATAAAAAAAAAATATTTTCCTTTAACTATTTTAGTTGACTTGTGAAATTGAACATTAGTGTCAAAATATGCTATTTTTAAGTCTACTAGCAACAACTAATATTAAATTTATCGATACAACTATTAGACAAACAATTTTATGTCTTCCCCAAAAACATTTTTCATTCATAAGTAAAATTAGTTATTTTCTTTTTTTCAAAAATCTGAACGTTTAATTCTGTGTACAGAAACTCAAACAAATTTAACCTAAAAAAAAAACAAGAACAAGCTATTAAAAATTATTCTTTGTTTTAAACACCTAATTAAGTTTTGTCTCAGGTACGTAGGTATTTCATTTATTAAAAAGTTAATCTTCTGCTGACAACTGAATTCCCTTAAGTATTAAAATCAACAACCTTATTTTCCTTTTTGATCTAAAATCAAGAACAATTTTTGTGTTTTATTTTTCTTTCTCTCGTTGATAATTAAATCAACAACAAAATGGTTTGGTTTGTGCTTTCTCTTATATGTACTCTCTGTGTACTGTACAAGGACATATTTACCATATTATGTACGAAGGCAAAACCCCCAAAAATTTCTCATTAACAGGAAGGATATTCCAACGTACGTTCGTAAACATCAGAACGCTCATATGCACGAAGCTATCACACGTTTATAATTATTTTCGTTAATGACAACATGTTCATTAAATTTCTAAAGCACTCATATTAAGTGTGCAATACTCGTACTTGGATATCACGGGGTTCTGTTTGTTTTAAGAGGATGAAAGTGTAACTTCACAACTCAAATATTCTAATTGCATTTTATATAGCAATGTAGAGTAGAGGAGCATTTAAGGTCGTAATACTATACGTTTATACGCAATTCGAATAGGTTTAGAGAGACAAGATTTCTAAAAGCAATGAAGTTGAAATTATTTTAAATGGTATCTTGAATGAGAGTAAAATTCTATTGTCATATGTACTAGATACATTGTAAATACATATTTTATTAAGTGATATTATGAGAATTTATCAGTCAGTAAAATGATAAATGTAATTGTTTTACTAAAACACAATAATTGTATGATTAGCTACTTAGGAGCAAGTCGAAGAAAGTTGCTTAAATCAAATTCAATATTTTGACTTGAGAGTGAGAAAAGTGCCGATTTTCTTTAAATACCTAAATAATTTCATATTTCAGTTCGTGAAAAATATAGTTGCCTCAGTGGTTCTAGCAATCAAATTTTAATATTTATTGAAAATATGCAAAATGATAGCTGAAGGTCAAAATAATTAATTTATAAAATTTTATGATATTACCCTGAGTAGCTTGTCCAAAGTAGTCCGAAATCCTTCAGTTGCATTTTGTAAATGTACATTACAGGTGGGTGGGGGGAAGGGGGTATACAACTATGAGCATACGAAATATTTATTTTGGTACAATATAAGCATATGACAAAATTATTCTAGAGTTGTTGTTAATTTTACGTTTAATGAAATCAAAACGAGGAAAAATCGTTCTAAGAGAAATATGTAATATCGCAACATAATAAACAACCTATTGTTAAGGGTTTAGCAATTTACTAGTTAGCAATTTGCTAAATATTTACCAATTTACTAAAGGACTCCAAAACTTTATCGCTGAAACACAAACACGCTTCAGCTTCGGCTTCGGCTTCGCCTGACGTTTACGAGTTCAGCCATAGGAATTCAATGCATGCTATCACAATGAAGCTTTGACCTCACGTTTCATTTGACAATTGTAAGGAAATAACGTAATGTTACGTAATGTGACTCCAAACTGAAGCTCTAGTTCAAATTTGCTGAACATTTGCTTTGTCTGATACCTCAACAGTTTTGAAAAAGTCAACAAACAAAATACATTTGCTTTTGTAGGGATTCCCATTGGTTATTATAGGCTGTGTAAGCTACTTCCACGATAAATTTAATTTTTTCGATTTCAAAAGTCATATTTTTTTTTATTTTGAGAAAAATAACAGCTGCTAATGACAGCCGTGCCATTTTAGAAATGTCATATTGGAAGTGTCATTCAAAGCAACCTCGAAGCAGGCCCAACGTAACGCAGACGAAGCCAAAGCTGAAGCGTGTTTGTGTTTCAGCCTTTAAACCTTTCTTTTCGTTTTGCTAACTGGTAAATTTCGAATTGCATTTTATTAAAAAACGAGCATACAAACATGTCTAAAAAGTGACAGTTAGTGAAAATAAACAAAGCAAATACACTTAAACGGACCTATTAATTGGAAATCCCAACTGCTAACTGGGCCATTCCATCCACTGCTCTTATAAGGATAATTGTATAGATGTCATATGGATTTAGCAAATTACTAAAAGTTAAAGTAACGATTCCGTGATTTTAACATTAGCAAATTGTTAAGAGAAAGTATGATGTTAAAATCGCTTAAAATTAGGTAAATCATCTTTTAGGATTAGTAAATTGCTTAAAACGACTTTAACATTTTACTAAATCGTTTAAAATTTTGCACCAAAAATGTTCATAAAACTTGGAACATAAGTTTTAATATTTTATATTAAATAATAATCAAAATTGTCTTGAAAAATATGTGACGTAAAAGATTGTTTGTTTTTGAGCGGAAGAGACAAAGATTTAATTGTAACCATCAGAACCTCCTTTGTTTGTTTGTTTGTTTTTTTTTTTTTTAATAAAAACTATTGAGCAAAAAGATATACACATATTTGATTTTGTTTTAAGAACATTGAATGATGCTAAACTTTTATAAGGTTCAAGTTTTTACTTCCCATAGGGCCATAGGAAGTTATTGTAATGGGTCCGATTTATCAAATTGAAAGTTTTGACATTTCTCGACGTTTCAAGGTCCCTAGAGTCGAAATAAATTTTTTTTAGAGAGATGTCTGTGCGTGCGTGTGTACGTACGTTCGTACGTCGGTACGTTCTCGAATTTTTTTTCGTCTTCCATAGCTCAAGATACAGTAAAGATATCGGCATCAAATAAATTTGTTTATACAGATAATAAGGCAGAAAGATGCAGAAAGGACTCTCAACAAAATTGAGTGGGTGGTTTTTTTACCATAGCAATTTAAAAAAAGGTGAACATTTTAGTTAACCCTAAATATCTCACGAACCAATGACGCTAGAGACTTAAACTAAATTTTATATTATATATTGTAACGTGGTTACAAAAAATATATTTTTGGAAAAAATTCCAATTAACGTTTTTTTTATAAATCAAAAAAACTGAAAAAAATATTTGTCACCTCTAAAATTTTACGAACAAAAATTTTTGATTTTATCTCCAAAACAATTTTGTGCAACGAAGAATAACGTTTTTAACATCTGGTAAAATTTTAAGAAAAATCGAATTGAAGTTTTTTTATACAAAATAAAAACCTAAAAAAAAAACATGAATCAAAGTTGGCAAGAATTGATTTTCGACTCAAATATCTTTTCAAAAACTTGAGATTATGGCTTGCAACTAATTTTGTCTTATAAGAACTATTGTTTTTAACATTTGGAACAACTTTGAGCAAAAAATGAAAACCTAAATAAGAAATTAATACAATTTGGAAAAAATATATTTTCGACTCAAATATCTTTTCAAAACTACTTTTATCTTTTAAAAAATATTGTTGTCAACATTCAGTAAAATTTTGAGAAAAATCGAATTGACAGTTTTTTTTTAAATAAAAACCTAAAAAAACCTAAAAACTTGGTAAAAATTTACTTTCGACTCAAATATCTATTCAAAAAAATTAAAAAATTGTCTTCAAACTTATTTCATCTCACAGAAAATATTGTTTTCGACATACAGTAATTGTTTATAAAAATCCAACAGTTTTTTTCATAAAAAATTAAAACCTACTAAAAATAGTGCGCAAAATTGGTAAACATAGATGTTCGGTTCTCGATATCTCGTAAACAATAGAAGATATTGACTCCAAATTAATTTCATTCGTTCAATTTGTATTGGTTTATAGAAGAAATAATTTTTTTTAAGAAATCCCACTAAAATTGGTAAAAATCGGTTTTCGAATAAAAATCTCGTTAATCAAAACAGATTTTGAAATCAAACTGTTTTTTCAGCCTCTTTTTTCAATTTTGTAAAGAGCGCCGTGAATATCAATTCTCAAATAATGCGTTTTACATACAAGCAAACAAACTGTCTCAATAGATAAAAGCATAGGGTTCTAAAAGGCACCAATGGAAAGTTATTTGTTTGAAAAGGATAGCTAACCTTACCTGATAGTTTCATGTCTTATTCGGTTCTCATACTGTGGCGAGAGTCCTAAAAGATTTTAACATACATAAATCTGATGTTCTGGATGGTATCCCCGCTTTTAATTTGAAGAGTTCTTCTTCCACGCTACCAAAGCCGATGCGTTAGCTTTTTCATCTGTCCTATTTTAGTCTTCTCTGCTCATTCCAAGCTGTTCGAAAACAGCATTTGCTCAGCCTACCCACATAAAAGGCGAATTTTCTTCTTCCTCATATTATTTATCTATTGAACTAACGTCTATTCTTACCAAGTTCGTAGAAACGCTGAAAGCTTCTTAATAATCGGCAGTATAGCTTTTACGGTAGTAGGTCTACTGATGAACTCATAGTTCATCTCACCGGACAGAGGAACAAATCCTTACATCGTTTTGGAAAAGTTAAGATTATTGCATTTGATATTTCAAAGGCATTTGATAAAGTCTTGACCTCCTTTAGAAAATGCATTCTCTTAGTATCTCCGATCCTCTTGCTCATTTTATTAAATGATCTTCTGTCTGCAACTTCTAATACAAATTAATTGTTTCGCTGACGCGACGATACGACATACACTTAGCTTTTCATATTGGTAACCAGACTCAAATGTCACATCCCTCTTTTTCGGATCTGACCTGCAACTGAAACGACAAAATATGATAAGCTCATTTATGTAATTCCGACCTAAAGAGCTTTTTTCAATGGGGAATAAGAAACTACCTGCAATTTAATGCTTCAAAACCAAAAGCTGTCTTGTAAAATTAAAGTGAGATATAGCTTCCTTGCCACTATCTATGAGGGGCACTTGCATCAACGAAACTGAACATCTTAATACTCTGGATCTGTGCATCAGAAACCACCTCTTGTGGAACATCACACAGGCGATGCAGCTAAAAACGGCGCATGATGATCTGAAAAGAAGTAAGAAAATGTTCCCTCCTTCTAACAAAACCTAGATACGTCCAAGACTTGAGTATAATTCCTGATTCTCCAGGAAAGACATAACTTAACGAAGGGGTCTTAAAATGATTGGGGACAATAACGCCATTAACTCAATTAGCCGTACTACGCTAATGTGGGATTCGTTACCCCGATCTATCTTTCCCTGCCATTGAAATGTTCAATAAATTCAACACCAATGTAATCCAACACTATCTTTTCAACCCCTTTTGGCTTTAGACTTTATCAAAATTTAGAAAGTGAATACAAATTTTAGATTTTCGATTCTCTAACTTAGAAATTACAATTCTCGAACTTAGATACTATATGCTTCAAAATTCTGCAACTGCCAAAAAAGTGTGTTTCTTACACACGGTTTTTGTCATTTAATGGTTTATTGCTTAACAAATATTATAATACAAAATGTAAATAAGTATTTTCTTTTTATAAAATTCAACAAAACAGTGAACTCAAGGATGGAAATTCAATACTAAAACTTTGTTTGTTCTTCAAAAAAAATAGTGTACAAAAAAGAACACTTCAAAAGTGTACCGCTTTCGTTTTAACGAAAAACCAATGCCCATAAATAAATTGTTCATGTAAAGTTTTCATATAAAACACACAAACCTAGATGCAAAATATTACAAATAGAATATATATCTACTTCTACATATACATTCATATATATATATGAAGATATACACCAACTGCAAAAAAAAGATAACGAAAACATTTTTCGTGTTTAATTGCATTTGCAATTCAGTTTTAAGACCAACAAAAATAACATGAAATCCAATTAATGAAAAAACGAAAAACTATGTCGGAAGTCAGATAAAGATAAATATTCGTTGGTATGTATATGTACGAGTATTTTTATTCAAAGATACATTTGTATATGAATGTATCTAAAAACTATGTCTATACAAAGTATTAGTATTGAAATAGTATAAGAGTAGTACGGACGAGTTTCGAATTTGTACAGCTCGAGATTTTACCAGATTTAAAATTTGGAATAACGAAAATTTCGAAGAAGTGGTCCCAGAATTCTGCCTGTACATCGATTTTCAACAGAAGTCACTATAACAATTTGTGTAGGTACTTACATACATATATTATTATATCAAGTTCAATCACGTGATTAAAATTCTTAGAATTCTGTAATCGACATGATTAAAAATTAAAATTTTTTAACTCTTAAAATAACACCCAAAATTTGCAACATAAAAGAATTGAGGAATTTAAAACGTACGCTGCTATGAACATTCTATGAAAAGTAAGAACTGATATGAGTACTCTTACATGTTTTTTTTTTCTTTTTTAGGGAACTTCACTTTCATGATTAGCTCTTTCAGTACTTGTCGTCCTGTGAACTATTAAAGTCTACAGACAGACACCAGATCCTTACTCATTCCACAATGGTTCTCTATGTGTTTCTATATACAATAAGCTCTGAAAGGGTATTCTTTGCCTGTCGTTTAATATTGTATACACTATCTTTGTATAGCCCGAAGTATTATTTTGCATTTTAATCGAACAAAACTTGGAGCTTTGAGTATCATTTGGAGGGTTGAGGTAGTCACTTTACAACGACAATGAATGTTAACAGGAGACTTTTAGTTTGTTTATTACTTTGACGTCGAGCATTGGATTTATTTCTTTTTTTTAAAGAACAAGAAACGGACTTTTTTTCGTTAGAGAATGTTTCGAAACAGTTTTGTATACTATTAGATGAACAATGTTCAAAAGGTAAGGAAGCATACAAATTATTACATAATCGAAATTTTGCTAAGACTTTTGTAGAAAGGGTTTTTATTTACGTAAAGTAAGTTACAAAAATATATGTACATATTATGAGTAACCTTTTAGGTACGCCGTTTTTATTTCCGTTTTCAGAGCAGCCATTAAATCAGGCTGTGAGCCTTTTCAGGGTTATGTGAATATACATTATTTATCGGGCACCCTGTATAAGTTTTTGTGTTTTAGGGAGTAGTTTTAGCTCCTCAAAATGTATGTTTTAAATAAAAACTTATATATATACATTTTTATATTAATGAAAATAGGTTAAATTTGGAAAGAACGTGTAGTAATTTATTTTATTCTTACTCATGTTTGAAGCCATTAGGGCATTGAATTTATGTGAAAAATTTTGAAGTCAAATGTGTTTTATCCTGTGAACTAAATAAGCTGAAACAAAATTAATAAAAACAACTTTGAACTCAGTTGAGACCAACAAAAGTAATCGTATCGCAACATAGTTTTTGAATGAGGCAAAAGATATCGGTGTCAGGTGAAATATTAAGAAAATAATTTACTCCGATGCTTAGTTACAATTATGTCAACTGGTTTAAAATGATGTTTATTTCTTAATATTTAAAGAAAATACACATTATTCTTTTATTTAAATTTTTCGAATTGTTTTTAAAAATAAATTAATCCCACAGCATATATATAGATGACAACCCTATTATGTCACATGAGAATAAAAATTAAAAAAGAAAATAAAGCAGTGCTACCGAAATAACAATACATTTCTCTTAGATTTCGTTTCTATAAAAGATGTAATGTTATTAAAACCTAGGGCTATTTTGTTGATTTATTAATCTTATTTTTTAATAAATTAAACAACAGAAGAGAAGACACTGCTAAACACAGATTCTGAAAAAAGAGGCTGGGATGCTACCCACACTGATAACTTCCCATCCCGTCTGTCGATTTGTCTTGCTTAAAAGTTTGTCTATATATGAATCAATTTTTACCAAATTTGCGTACTATTTTTTGTAGGTTTTATTTTTTTATGAAAAAAAAGGACTGTTGGATTTTTATAAAAAAATTACTGAATATCGAAAACAATATTTTCTGTGAAATAAAATAAGTTTCAAGCCAATATTTTTAAATTTTAAAAAGCTATTTGAGTCGAAAGTAAATTTTTACCAAGTTTTAGTATTGTTTTTTTTAGGTTTTTATTTTTTGTACAAAAAACTGTCAATTCGATTTTTCTCAAAATTTTATAGAATATTAAAAACAATATTTCTTATAAGATAAAATTAGTTTAAAGCCAATGTCTCAAATTTTTGAAAAGATATTTACGTCCAAAAACAATTTTTACCAACTTTTGTAAAGTTTTTTTTTAGCTTTTTATTTTTTGTAAAAAAACTGTCAATTCGATTTTCTCAAAATTTGTTCCTAATGTTGAAAACAATATTTCTTATAAGTTATAATTAGTTAGAAGCCATTATCTCAAAGTTTTGAAAAGATATTTGAGTCGAAAATCAATTTTTACCAACTTTTATACATTTTTTTTTTTCGGTTTTAATTTTTTGTAGGTACAAAAAACTGTCAATTAGATTTTTTTCAAAATTTTACTGAATGTTGACAACAATATTTTTTGAAAGATAAAACTAGTTAAAAGCCAAAATCTCAAAGTTTTGAAAAGATATTTGAGTCAAAAATCAATTTTCTTTTTAAGGTTTTTATTTTTTGTAAAAAAACTGTCAATTCGATTTTGCCCCAAATGTTTTCTAATGTTGAAAACAATATTTCTTATAAGTCTAAAGTAGTTAGAAGCTATTATCTCAAAGTTTTGAAAATAAATTTGAGTCGAAAATCAATTTTTACCAACTTTTATTAATTTTTTTTGGGTTTTTATTTTTTGTAAAAACACTGTCAATTCGATTTTTCTCCAAATATTTCCTAATGTTAAAAACAATATTTCTTATAAGATAAAATAAGTTTGTAGCCGTAATCTCAAGTTTTTGAAAGGATATTTGAGTCGAAATTCAATTTTTACCAACTATGAGTAATGTTTTTTTTAGGATTTTATTTTTTATAAAAAAAACTGTCAATAAGATTTTTCTCAAAATTTTATCAGATGTCAAAAATATTATTTTTCGTTGCACAAAATTATTTTGGAGATGAAATCATATTTTAGTCGTAAGATTTTCGAGGTGACAAATTTTTTTTCAGTTTTTTTTGATTTATAAAAAAAACCGTTAATTGGATTTTTTTCCAAAAATATATTTGTTTAGTAGATTTAATTCAAGTCTCTAGCGTTATTGGTTCGTGCGATATTTAGGGTTAACCAAAATGTTCACCTTTTTTTAAACTGCTTTGGTAAAAAAACCACCCACGAAATTTTCTTGAGAGCCCTTTCTGCATCTTTCTGCCTTATTATCTGTATAACAAAATTTATTTGAAGTCGATATCTCTTCTGGTTCTTGAGCTATGGACGATGAAAAAAACGTCGCGAACGTACGGACGTACGGACATACGGGCGTACGGACATCTTTCTAAAAATCTTTTATTTCGACTCAAGGGACCTTGAAACGTAGAGAAATGTCAAAATTTTCAATTTGACAAATCGGACCCATTACAATAACTTCCTATGGGAAGTTAACAAAACAAACAAAATGGCAATATAGCTATGTAGTTGTTAGCTGTCAAAGCGCGACAATATTTACGATATTTACAATCTTAAGCGAGCTATTTAGCTATCACGATATAATACTAAACACATAAGTAATGGTTTATCCTTTTTGCGGTTTCAAAAGTAAAAAACTGGAATTCGACAATTGTCAAAATAGTTTGTTAAACCAATTTTTTTCAGTTGAAAATCTTACCTTTACCAAAATGGATCGCACAAAGCATACAAATTGTGAAAACCTACTACAAAAATGGTGATTCTACCACAGCCAAATATCGTGCTTTAACCCTTTGGGTACGAGAGTGGTACAGAACAAAGAATATTTATATATAAATGTCCCACTCCCGTCCCGAAAGGATTAAGAGGAGATTATGGTTTACTTAATCGTTAAAATTCGCAAGCAATTGGAAAAAGTGTGAAGAAATTTAAAGAGACTAGATTGGTTACAGATATTGTAAGGCCTGTGCATCATCGTTTCGCTCTTATCACTGAAAATATCGCTGCTGTGAGTGAAAGTGTTTCCGAAGACCCGAATGTGTCGATTCCTCGTCGTTCTCAGGAATTAGGACTGTCTTACGGCACATTATGGCGTATTTTGCATTAGGGTTTACATTCATATAAAGTCCAGTTCACTCAACAACTGAAGCCAGCTGACCATTCACAACGTATAGCGGTCGTAAATACGTCGAATAATTGCTTGAACAACAGGCGGTGAACAGACATTTTTCGAAAAAAAATTTCTTAAGCGACGAAGAACATTTCTTACTCGGTGGGTTTGTTAATAATCAAAATTGTCGTATTTGGGGTTCTGATAATACTCAAGTAATTGAAAAGAGGACATTACGTACACAAAAAGTCACAGCTTGAGGAGCTCTTTGGTCCGGAGGTGTGATTGGACCTTATTTCTTCGAAAACGACACACAATTCGGAGCGTTATGGTCATATGATAACCGACTTTTTTTGAGTGCTCTTGAAGAATACGACTTGGAAAACACGTGGTTTCAACAAGACGTTGCCAAATGTCATACAACTCTAGCGAATATGGCTTTATTGCAAGAGACATTTCCTGCCGCAAAGTTTCTCGTCGTAGAAATATCAACTGGCCACCAAGATCATGCGATTTGACACCGCTGGACTTTTTATGTGGGGCTACGCGAACGATTGTGTTAATGCAGATACACCTTTAACACTAATCATACCATAACGGGTCAAATGACCCATTTTAAACTTTTGCATTGAAAATGCACGTATGTATAATTTTATTGCGTTTGCACATTTGACTTCATGACTTTTTCTAAGAAATTATTGTACAGTTCTTATAAAAATATTTTTGTTTTGTTTTGTTTTGTTTATTCTGAGTAATCCTTGTTGTATACCGATATCTACCACAACAGGTCATTTGACCCGCTATGGTAGAAATAGGTATATTTAAGTCTTGGTATGATTAGTGTTAACTCTTGAGCACTTAAAAACCAACATTCCTCAAGTTATGGCTGAGATACCGCCCCATATGTGTCAAGTGGTCTTTACGTTTACTTTTGAAACCACAGAATGGATAATCCTGTACTTTGTTTGGTACCACGTCATATTATATAACATAAAATTTAATTGAAGTCGCTAACGTTATTGGTTCTTGAGATGTTTTGTGTCAACCAAAATTTCTCCTTTGTTTTTAAATTGCTACACTAAAGAAAACACCCATTCAAATTTTTTGAGAGTCCGTTCTCCTCTCTGTTATTATTTATTTCTCCTCTCTGTGTTATTATATTTATAACAAAACTACCTTGAAGTCAATATCTCTACTGGTTCTTGAGATATGGACGATAAAAAATTGTATCTCGACATCTCTCTAAAAATCTTTTATTTAGACTCAAAATTTCAATATTTTCAATTCGACAAGTCGGACCGATTGAAGAAATTTCCTAAGAGAAGTCAATAAAGTTTAAAATCTAATTATGTTTTTAAAATCAAAGGCGCAACATTTTAAACGACTTAGTGAAGTGTTAAACCATTTTTGGTAATTTACTAAGCGTGCAAGATAATTTGCCTAATTTTAACATCTCACTATCTCTTAACAATTTACTAAAGCTTTCTTAGCAATTTACTAAATCCATATGTACAATTATTCTTTGAAGAGCAGTAGATTGAATGGTCCAATCAACAGTTGGGATTTCTAATTTTTAGGTCCGTTTACGCGTATTTGCTTTTTATATCTTCACGAACTGTCACTTTATAGACATGTTTGGACTCTAATTAAAAAAAAAAGAAAGGTTTAAAAATTTTGAACTCCCTTAGTAAGTTGCTAAATATTTAGCAAATTGCTTATTAATAAATTGTTAAACCCTAATCTATAGGTTGTTTAAAATTTTGCGACAAAGTCTTTTAGGTGTTTGGCTTACTCCTAAATTTATTATCCGCGTTCCCAAAATGTTATTAAAAATCTTTAGGTTTCAAACTCCACAGCCCTGGTTGGGATTAAAAACTTTTCAAATGATATGCATAATTTGTTTTGAAGGCAAAAGGATCAACTCGCAACAGAATTTTAAATAAAATACTGAAACTTTTATACTTACAACCGAGAATAATAATATATGTACGTACCTATTTGTATAGACAAACTGCTCAGCTTAAGGAAAGTTTAGCTTTTTAGGAGCATCAAGGAGAGTTTAAGTCAAAAAAATAAAAAGAATTCTTGGAAATTAATCGTGATGTTGTACAACATCTACCTAAATATAATACATATATAACACAAAGTTAACGATAGAAAATAGAGGAACAGACTTTTTATTGCGAAGTCATTCAGTCATGGTGTGTGCCTTTCTATTTAATTGTCATAAAAGTTTTGATTCCCTTTAGGGATTGTGTCTGAATAAGAAATGATTGTGTATTTCTTCCTTTTCTTCGTCGTCGACGTCGTCGTCATCATCTTTTTCCTTTAACATCCATCACACAATCCACTCAATTTATGTATCCTCGTCGTATTTTCTATGACTCCTTGAGTTATCATATTCAAAAGAAGGATGCACGGATGCAACCTGACGCCCGCCATCATATAGCCAGCTAGCGTATAGCTCTTCAAATAACCAATCAATGTTAAAATGTGTTGTATTCCCTTGACGATGCTATGACGATGGCTTTGCCGCCTCCGCCACCACCCCACCGCTAACGCTTCCAATGATGCTACTCCGATGATGGCATAAAATCGTCTTCGGTACATCATCTCCTCATCATCGTCCTTATAGTGGATGACGATTTCATAGACATGGCATTGACTTTGTTCACTATATTCGGATGCTGTAGCGGATGCAAATAAATATATAGAAGGATACTCTTGTACTCGCTCTCGTACCTATGATGGGTGAAGGATATGTTCAAGACATTTCGGAATAAAATGTCCCTGAATTTGTGTACTGTTCCGCTAACAAGGAAAGGGAGGTTTTCATTGGAATTTTGTCAATGGCAGTTGTATGTAGCTTGTTATGAAGGTACCTCCATTTAAATTTGATGCTCGCGCTGAGTGAAAGTTATATTTGTTCATTAAATATGTTAATTTTTTTAAATACCTAGTTATCAGTACCTCAAGGAAGGATTGAAGTTAGGTCCTTGCATATCCTCCATCAACTGCGTATTTAAGTATTAATTTCTTTTCAATTTGAATTTTATAAATTAGTTAATTCTTCTTGACGGAATTAACTGCAAGATATCTTTCAAAAACGACAAAGTAGGTATTTGTTGCTTAAGTCACAATTCCTCAAAACCACAAGGAACTAGAGCGAATCTATCAACATCCTGCTGGTCGGTGGGTTATGGTCAATTAATATCCTTCTTTGTCTTTTGTTTGTTTTTTTAATTTCAAGCCTTAAGTAAAATATGAATTTCTATGAAAACTCATTTCTAATATGCTCTTTTTTGGCTTCCCTCAAAGGACTTATTTTTTTCCTTAAACGTTTTGTTATTTTTGTGTGATACGCGCACTTAAGGCAAGGGTTATTTTTATATTCAGTGTCTTTTCCTCACATTTTTCTTTTAAAAGGTATGATTTTCTGTTTTGTATTTTCTGGAAGGGTAATTAGGATAATGAAATTATCTTTGTTAAGTTAAAATAATCTCTGAAAGAGAGCATCAACGATGATGATGACGAAGACGATGAACGAAGAAAGAGCGACGATACTAGAAAGGACTTTTTAATTCTTTTGAATGAAAATTCCGTTGTACAACATTTATTTAAAAATAGAGAAAAAAAAACTTAAAAAGGAATTGAAATTTAAATAATAATTAGAAAGGTATATGGAAGGAACATTACTTTTGAAATATCTACCTTTTTTTCTCCCCCGAAGACTTTTAAATAAAAAGATATCTCAGCATTAAGCAGGAAAAGGGTTAAATTAAATAGAAAGATATTTTTCCCTATTTTTATTTGTTCTTACTTTCAATGGCCAACATAGTTAATTAAGGGGCTTCGTGCACTTAATTAGAGATCAAAATAAAATATAAGAAACCATGAATTGCACTGGTCAAATCAATAGTTTGTGGTGCCTTTTGAAATATTTCAAAAAGAATACTCTTTGTACTATTGAAACAATTCTAATGATGCCTTCATTATTTCTTCAAATTTAATATACTTATGCTATGTTCCAAAGGTGTAAGTTGAAATCTGCCGGAATTTGTTATAAAGGAAACACTTAATTCTTAAAGCTATTTCAAACATTTTCGAGGCAAACCATTCTTCGATCCATTTTCCGACTTCTTCAATACCCGAGTCGAAATTTTGGCCCTATTTTCGTCCCCAAAATTCAGGTTCTCTGAGGTTCAAAGAGATTCAAAAGAGGATCACTTACTGTTAAAATGTTGCTCCTCATTTGAACCTAATAGTGGCAGTTATCGGACAAAATACGATGTTTAGGATCAATTGAGGACGAAAGCAAAAAGCCTCAAATGAACCTTTTTCATCTTTACCATAGCTTTTTTCTTTGTTCATTTACCCTCTCTCTTTCTCTTTCTCTAAGACTAGTTTATTAGACTCTCTCTCGCTGTCTTTCTTATTTTCTTTTCTCTTTCTTTCTCTCTCTCTTTATCTTTCCTACTTGCTTTTGCTCTTGCTCTCTCACTTTCTTTCATTTTATTTATTGGGAAGCTTTTTTAAAAAAATAGTATAAATTATATTTTAATTTTATTCTTTTTTTATTCATTAAACAAAGAAGTTTTTATTAACATTATTGATAAATTTAAAAGTAATAATTCTTCGTCGAAATCGTCTTCTTCGTCGTCGTTGTCGTCGTCGTTGTTGTCCTCGTCGTTGGTGTCGTCGACTGTACCAGCTCCATCGCTACCATTTTCACTATCACCAGCTCCATCCTTGTCATTTCCACCAGCATTGTTGTCAATGTCATCATCTTCAACAGTGACAACAACAAAAAATGCAAGTAAACGACCAGGTAGGCTTATTAAGTATGAAAAAAGGACCATATCTATTTTCTATGTTGATAAACCTTCATTTAGGACGAAATGAGGTTCACAAAATATGCGTAGAAAAACAAAAATAATTCTAAAGATTCATGTAGGACGAAATGAGGACGATGAAAAATCGTTTAGGATGATATAAGGTTCATTTTACTGTATGCAGGAGTAAATGAGGAGAAAAGATCCTTTTAAGGATCAGAATAGGGCCAAAATTTCGACTCGGGTATTGACTTGGTGAAGCGCTGCACTGCGAGTGAGTGTCCCATGTTTCGGTGGGAAAAAGTCTGACGGAGCGATGTCTGGAGAGTACGACCCGGTGCGGCGGCGGCGGTGGGTTCGACAAAATTTCGCATTTCAATGATTTAAATGTGTTCTTCACCACTTTAGGATATTTTTTTCCATGTCTTTGGGCCCATTTCGGCCGTTTTCGATCAACGCATGATTTGAATTAATAATTTGGTATCGGTAATGATCCGTATTCACCGTCTCACCAGGTTTTAATAACTACAATTACCCACACCACAATGGTTCCACAAAACACAGAACATTGTCCTACGGCCAAAGTGATTTATTCTTGCACTCGATGAGCCGGCGACGAAACCCTGTCTCACATGATCTTATTACTGGAGAATGTTTTACATTCGAAGGCTAATATCAATAGAAAAATGTAACATAAATACTAAATCAAAAAATGAATACATATCACTACATCAATTGATATAACCGGAAAATTTTAACTAACAACCCTGGTATACTATAATATAAGCCCCTATTACGAGAAGCAAATCGAACGTTCGACTTAAAGCGAACGTTTGAGAAATACAATATAAAGAAAAATTAAGACGGATGAATTTCGACCTTCAAACGAGTAAACAACTCTTTTTTCCAAAAAAGTTGGCTTTTGAAGCAAACGAATCATTTCGAATAGTATTCACAAAATGAGTGATTTCAAAAACGTTCGCTTTCAGTCGAACGTTCTATTCGCTTCTCGTAATAAGGGCCAAAGCTTTTACTGTCACGCTAAAGGTCTGGATCCAATCCCTGTCTTTGCAACCAAGTTTTTTTGCCATTCTTGCTAGAAATTAAGAAATCCTTAATCCTCCAAGAGTAATTCTTTTGATGAAAGAGTGCTTCTCAAATAATACGTTCAAATCCGGCATAAAACAGTATAGGTCCGCTCCATTCCTACTTTTACTCTCCCTTAGGAATTGTTGAGAGTTGTAAGTCACGAGGCCCTGATATTCTACCAGCTATTAGTAACATCAATTTAGTTTTCGTTTAATAGTGTATGCTATAGGCGACCATGCCGTCCCCGTCTTATATAAGGGGACTCACAAGGGACGTCTATTTGACTTTTACACTTTGACAATACAATAATACGTAGTCGTGCCATAAATTCTGTTACAAAACTTAAAGACCTTGTTGGCCAAAACATTCATTTGATATAAATTGTTTATCTAATTTTTTAAAATATTTACATTAGTAGGCAAAGAATAAATGTTAATTTGGTTTCAGTTTCGCTATTGTTACCATAAAGTAAGGCTCTAAAGAAAATAGAATCGTAGTTATTGCCTACCATGGGTAAGGATTGAGTTCTGGTGAAATTCTCTCGTTTTGAAAACCACTGGGAACAGCAATATTTAACGGGACTTGGGTTCTTCTCCAGTTTCCTATAACTTCAAAAAAAGATGACTAGCCCAAAAAGTAGTTGTCTTCGCGTTGCCCACATTTGAATACTTATGAAAGCAGTTCGAGAACGAATACCACTAAAACCACTTAGGAAGAGAAAGATAATGTCCACAGAATTGGATAAATTCACCAGATCCATTTCAATACCGATTAGAGATCATCTACACATAAAGAACTATCGACGCTCTACAAATCATATTTCAACACCTCGACTCCAAAAAGTTATCGAGGGATGTGTAAAAGGGCTTTTACTGTGGCACGCGAGAAATGAGCATGACATAATTCTTTTTACGAATGAAAAGATTTTTAATGTTGAAGGAGTTTAAAACAAAGAAAACGGTATTATATATGCGACATCATCATATAAAACTAAAACTATTATTCTAAGGGTCAAAATGAACCATCGCCACCTTTCTGTAATGATTTGATTGAAAGTCTCACTAAAAAGTGTCACATAACGCAAGTTTTGGGAACAAATGTGAAAACGGTTAACAAGTTATGCTATATAGAACTGGTAGGGGGTTTGGTAATTTGTTTAACAAATACCCTTTTCAATGGGGATAGATGAATTCTTCTACAAGAATCTGGTGAGACAAACAAAGCCAAGACAGCACAAAATTGCCTCAAGGTCAAAATAGTAGGTTTTAAAGAAGCTTAAGATTGGCTCTTGCGAAGTCCATATTTTAATCCCTAAGTTTATTTTTTGTGGTCAGTATTTGAGAGCGTGCCACGCAGATTTCTTACAAGAATTTTTAAACTCTTAAGATAGAGTTAACGAAAGTAGTGTCAAAAATATCAACAGAAACAGAGCGTGCCACTATAGTTTGATGGCCACAACGTTTAAAGGCTTTCATTAAAGATAAGGTCAGTCATTTCGAGTAAAACTATTTTCTTAATTGAACTTATATTATGACCAAATAAATGAAACAGCAATGAATAGAAAATATTATATAATTCTTATCTTATGGTATTTTATACTTGTAACAGAACTTATGGCACGAGTACGTACATTTGGCGATAGTTCATTCTGTGGATACAAACGTAAACGATTTATAAGAAAAGTCGTCGTATCTACCCTACCTAAGAAACCTTTGTCATTCGTCAGCAAAGAGTCAAATACTTTCGTTAAAGGTTTAAGGTCTCTTTAACACACTTCGTTTTCTTGCATACAGTTAGAATCCTCAATATTTGTCGTCTATGTTTCTATCTAAAGCTTACCATTGGCACGTGTTTTGTAGTATTAAGGACAAGACAAGACAAACGCACCAATCACACGTTAGAATATTAATTTCTGGATAAATTTCCACCAATTGCTTTTTCAAGGCAATTATTTTATGTATATCAGTCATTTAACTTGGTGCCATTACTCTTTTCCCGCTAAAGTCTCGCCATACACATTAGGAGTGTTGTTGCATATCAGTTCTTTCCACAATGTGGTAATTGCACTAAATACTTCTTCAATATTGTTTTTGGCTTAAGTTTTCTTGAAACCGCGAATCTGTTTTCTTTATTGAAACCCCAATCTAAACAGAGTTTCATCTTCTAACGATTTCGGTGGTTGGTTTGCCAACTGTGGTGGTATAAATAAATTTATTTAGGATCTTTAACTATACTGGACACTATACTCCTTCGGTAATGACATGTAATCCAACCGAATATTGTTAAAAGTATCAGACACAAAGTTGATTTTAGTTACAAAGAGTCTATCAAGGTGTTTTTCCGAATATAGTTTAAACAAGCCTGAAAGACCTGCACTGTCCATAATATAAGGCAACAAATACCGTAAATTGCAATGTCATAAAGGCAGACATAATTTTTGTCATTTGTAAAAATATAAGAAATCCTTTATCTTCCTCGGTCGCTCCACTACGCTTGTTGGCAATGGCAGCACTTAACTTATGTAAGGTCTATTGAGAAAGCTTATTGTTTTTTAAGGCAGTTCACCATAAAATTCCAGTGTCATGGATTAACCAACCAGTTCTGGAGCGATTAATGATTCTAGAGGACTTATTTGTGCACATGAAATCTGGCGAGAGTCATTAAAGATCTCAAATCCACTGGCTGGGTATCTTCCGAGCTATTAAAACGGTTGTGTAAGAGTTTCCTATTCTCCTGGGCTTGTTCCAAGTTGTTGAAAACAGCATTTGTTTAGACAATTCTTAAAAAAGGCGAGTCTTCATCTCTTACAAATTATCTAACGATTGACTTAAAAGGTTCCATGAAGCTGATAATTTATCAACTAAAAAATATTTTGACGACCAGAAGCTTGATGGCAGAACGAATTTTAGCAATAGGTCCATTGATGATCTCATAGTTTATCTCACATTACATCGTTTTGGAGAAAGTAAGATTTTATATTTTAGAAGCATTTAATAAATTCCCGTTTTTCACAATATCTTCTTTAGTTTTAGAGTTTGGTTTTGGTGGTGATTCCGAATCCAAATTCCGATTTTAGCTTTATGTGCTCACACTCAGAAATATCCCTTTTTAACATAAATAAATTCCAAAAACCTGATTTTATAACCTAAAGACTACGTAATTAAGACATGAACATAAAAAGCTTTTATATACTGCTCTGCATTTTTCTGTTAGGAACCGCTTAAATATAAATGCTTCAGCGTTCTTTTTTTCGAAAAATAAGTAAGATACTGACAACTTTTAAGCGAAATATTGAAGTAAGATTATAGATATAGAATAATAAAAGGTTGTATTTCAAAAACCTGACGTAGTAAATTGATTTATAAGTTGGATTCAAACTAAAGCCATCAAAAACCTTAGAAAAAGTGTAATTTAATTGAAATCTACATTAGCTTGTTGATTAGAGTAATTATTTACAGGACTTTTCTTTTGAACGGGGCTATGAGCTTATTTTTAAATATAGCGTCTTAGAATCATCCTTTCTGATATAGTTACTTACTTACTTAAGGTGGCGCTACATTCCTGTCTGAATTAAGGCCTCACCCAACAAACTTATCCATCTACATAGCTCGGTTTCTAGCTAGATGTAGGCAGTTGTGCACTCCAAGTTGGGTGGAGTCACTTTCCATTTGTGCGCACCACCTGAACCGTGGTCTTCCTCTACTGCGCTGTCCTGTGGATTTGCAAATTTTCCGTGGAGCATTGGTTTATATGTGATTTTCGTGACCCAGCCATCTTAGTCGTTGGACTTCTATCCTTCTGGCTTAGTCTACGTCGCAGTACAGCCCGCAGAGCTCATCATTTCATCTTCTCCTCCACTCACCTTCTATGCATATGGGACCGCAGATCATTCCAAGAACTTTTCTCTCGAAACGTCCCAAGGTGCCTTCATCCGCTCTTGTCATAGTTCATGCTTCTGCACAGTATAGCAGGACGGGGAAGATCAGGGTCTTATATATGTATGTAGCTACACTTTGGCCGCTCGAAAGAGGGCTTTACTACTCAATTGCATTCTTAGCAAAAACAGCGGTAAGCAAGAGTAATTATTCGTTTGATCTCAGCGCTGGCTGGTGTTCTTTTCTGTGTGTATCCCATTGCGTTTCCTGGTTGGCGGTGATATCTGCTTTATAGCAGTCTAGGGTCTCAGCTAATTGTTCGGTTGCATGTGGTCTATAAAGGGACCTAACATTCCACGTGCATATACGAAGTTCGTTGTCCTTAAATGGTTTGCTTGGGTTGTCAACAGTTGAGATCGGAATTTTCCATTTCAAACACCATATTGATTTCGCAAATTATCAATACCTAAATAAGCTATTTTGTTATTTAATGTACATAAATAAATAAATTGGGTGGCGCAACAGTCTGTTGAGAACTAGGGCCTAGTGACTTACAACTCTCAACCATTCCTGTGTGCGAGTACTGTTGTCAGGAATGGAGGGGACCTACAGTTTTAAGCCGAATCCGAACGGCCAATTTGAGAAAGCACTTTTCATGACAAGAATTACTCTTGGAGAATTTGTCAATTCCTCGCAAGAGGCACTACCCGTGAAACAAACTTTAGATGGCATAGGCAGGGATCGAACCCAAGACCTCTGGCATGACAGTCCAACGCACTAACCATCATGCCACGGGTACGCGCTATTTAATGTACAGTAAAATGTTAAAATAGTAAGGTGCTTGAATTTAAAATAAGTTAAATTTTTCTTTTATTTTAGTCAACAAATTAACTAACTTTAATTCATTGCAAAATAAAAACCCTTCACTTAAAAGTCAACAAACTTCTTAAATTCAAACTTAATCGACCTAACCACTAAATAAAATCGAAATAAAACCCCAAAACTATTAACATAATCGTTTTTATGCAAATTAAATATAAATGTTGAGTAGAAGAACAAAATAAAAACTCAAAAAAAGGTTCGAATACTTAATCAAAACAAATTCTAACAAAAAAAAAAAACATCCTGCCCCAGCTTTGCAATACTTAGGTAGGTATATTTCAACATTTAGATATTTTACAAACATATATCAAATTCAATAAACTTTCAACTTTTGGGTTAAAATCTGATCTAAACACCATTTATATAAAAGCCCACAACGACAGCACCACAAAGCTTCAACTTCAAATCTATTTATAATATTCTAAAATAAATTATACAAAACATTGTTTGGGGTTATCGATTTTTCATTGCTGTTTTTTATTTTTTGAAAAATTTAAAATTTATCGCATCTGGGCATGAAATGTACTTTGATAGAACTAATTCAACCGACCAATCCTCAGTTTTAATTTGACAGAAATATACAATCTAACTTTCAAAATAAAAAACAAAATCAAAAAGGCAAACAAAAATATGCACAACATTATAATGATCCCATCCTTATCCTCATCCTATATAACCCTTGTCAAAAGATGCTGACTTTTGATATTTAATATTTTCAGTAGGAAAATGCCAAATAGGTAGGTTCAATCTGCTTCAGTGAGTTAAAAAAGGACTATACTATATACATTGAAAACGCAGAGGAACTCAATATCTCTGAAACTTATTTTAATGGCATAAAATATTGTAAAAGCTTCGAAATACTGTTCACATTTAAATATGTTACACCAGTTAGTAACATTTAGTCAATTATCCAAAAAATGTGATGCAAATATTGTTATGTTTATAAAAAAAGTCAAAAGTGATACTTATAAAACTTATGTCAATATGCTGCTGATGTAGCGAAACGTTAGCGATTTCAATACTGAGTTTTCATAGAAGAATTGTTCACATTATTTTGACGTCTCATAATTTTGCTATTTGACATTTTAAAATTTGTGAAAAATTGGATGGAAGCGGGATAAAATTATGAAACGTCAAAATGATCCGCCTTAAAAGAGTCCAATATCTTTGGAAACAGGTGGTCCATCAGAGGTATTATAAGTTTAATAATTTTAATATTCTTACTTGCTTACTTACTTGGCGCTACAGTCCTGTGTGAACTAGGGCCTCACCCAACAAACTTCTCAATCTAGCTCGGTCCCTAGCAAAATCTATGAGCCTGAATCCGTTGTCGGAAGTTTTTTCGTGCAGGCTGTTTTCCCGATTATTCCACCAAAGATGTCTTCCCTTCCTAGCTTGGCATTAAAACCGCCCGGACACTGCTCATATGTTTTGTCTAAGAGCTCGAAGAACATATCTTTGGTGTTGTCATCCATCTCTTCTGTTGGGGCGTGCGCGCATATCAGGCTAATGTTGCCGAATTTAGCATTGATGCGGATGGTCATTATGCGCTCGTTGATGCACCTATAGATCAAGACTTGTTGCCTAAGTGTGGCTCCAATGACAAAGCCGCATTCAAATAAGCGCTGTTGGTTTTCTCGGTAGCAGTCACCATAGTAAATATCGCAGTTTTTCATCCTCTTTTTGCCCGGCCCATCATATCGTATTTCCTGGATGGCAGTGATGTCTGCTTTCCGCCAATTCTTCGGCCGCACGTGGTCTGTTAAAGGACCTAACATTCCACGTGCATATCCGAAGTTCCTTGTCCTTAATTCGTTTGCGTAGGTTGTCAACAGTAAATCCATCCGTATCCGAGGCTTGTTGGTGCTTCGCAACTAGGAGGGTCAGGAAGTCACCCCGACGGCATAACCCCAAACCTGGAGGGCCAGATCCTTAGTATAACTCCAAGGACGGGGAGCCGGATAAACCGCTCCTTATAGGCCTTGGCTCCGAATAAGTTGTAGAAGCCGTATAAGGTGTTCACTAAGTAGTGCCTAAGTGGAAACACCTCTCCCCCTTCTCTCGTTTGAATACTCCGTAAGTATTAAAGTATTTGCGAACACACCCTCTCAGTAATTCAAACTGTCATTGTAAATTTATTTAGCTAGCTCAACATTTTCATCATGGTAAGTTAGTTAGTAAGTAAGTAAGGAGAACCAAAAACGTCTACAAACTAAGAAAATTTTCTACTTAAATTCGTTGTCGGTGCCCGGTGGCCCAAACTTTGACCGTTTTTTTTAAGTGACGAAGCTCATTATATGCTGAATGGGTTCGTGAATAAGCAAAATATGCGTTATTGGTCGGGTAAAAATCCGTCCTTTTTGGAAAACCGTTTATGTAAAGTAGGTCTTGTGGGGGCGTGGTATCCACACACTTTCTTAAACATGGCATATGAGCTAAAATTATCGTTTCTGAGAAGAGTGGTAGTTGTGGATTTGTTCAAAAAAAGAATCTACGCAACAAAATTCTGGACTTAAGTAGGTGGTGTTGTAATCACCCACTTTTTAAGTATTTTAATTTGAATAAAACACTACCCATTGTAAAATGATAAAATGTATCCAAGTGGAAGGGGTCAATGTGTATAAAAAGGCAATGATCGAACAGTCGGGAAGAGTAATACCATCCTACTTTTTTTTGTTTGTTATTCTTTGTAAGGTGTTTTTTTAGAGGTATAAAACTTTGAGTTGGCAACACTATTTTTATTGGTAGCCATTTTGCAGCTGTCAATTTATTAATAGAATCATCTTTTTATTAAATGTTATATTTTTATAGCTCCGAAAACACCATTCTTAAATTTTACATCTGTATTGTGTAGAATAATAAGCTTTGAGGTGCCAACGCATACGCATACAAAATAAATTCCACACACATTCTTAGTACTAAGGCGTGGTATCCACCCACTTTTATTAGTATAGTTCACATTCAATTGAAACAGTGGTGAGGCTTAAAATACAAAAAATAAAATGCACGACTGGGTCACACGAACTTGCTCCTGTATGCAAAGAGTCTGTTTAAAAAAGTACCTACATACATATATAAGATTTAAAAATATACCTGTTAAATAAGTTTGTCTTCAAACGCGCGATTCATCCCAAGACACAACTCATCCTAGGACAACTCGTCCCGGAAATGAAAAATACTTGTAAGCATACTTAACAAAAACAAGTGTTTGTGTATTCAACTAGTTAGTTCAAAGCTTTTTCCTTTGGATAGCTTTATTTTAATTTCATATTGGAAGAACCAGGATGGAAAATAAATTATCTGAAGATAAGAAAGAGGAAGAACATGTATGTTTAAATTGCAAAGCGATCGCCTATTGGTTGTGTAGCTAGGCATGTGAAACAACCTTATTCTTAAAAAATTATATTTTAAAATCATATATACAAAGGTACCAAGATAATACTTCTTGATAGACACTTTCGTTAATCCGATGCAGTGGCGCTACACGGCTATCGTTGGTATTTACAATAGTTATAGCTATAAAAATACATAAATGTTTACCAAATGCATTAATTTGGATAAAAGGTAGTAATGTATAATTAAAATGTTGTCAAAATAATGCGCTCTTTCGGGCTCATGCATAGGATTTAATCTAGTGAGATGGGAGGGGGTTACATTTAATACAGTTAAAATAATTTTAAAAAAAAAATATTTTAAGATTCAAAATTTTACCTGAAAAATAAGTTTGTCTTCAAAAATTTAAATGCCATTTTATAAATAAAAAAACTCTTCATTTTTCAAATTTTTTGTTTGAAAATCGTTAGAGCGGTTTTTTTTAAATTAATTTTGTACATATAAAATTTTTCAGTTTTGTTCTAAAAATATTTTTGGTATGCAGTTGTTTAGTGATTATAAATATACGCTCTACATTTAAATTTCGTAAAAAAATGTTTACCCGTTTTTGAGATATAGAATTTTGAAAAAAAAATTCAATATTTTTTTAAAAATCCAAAAAATAAAAAATTTCACTTTTGGTAATCAAATATTGTTAAGGCAATATAAGAGCTTATTCAAACAAAATTATTGAAATCAGTTCATAAGTTGCTGAGAAAATTAAAAAACAAAATAACGGTTCTATGAGCGGTACCTTTCCTGAGCAATACAAAAATATGTTTTTTTCTTATTAAAAGAAGCCAAGTTAAAAAATAAAATTTTAGAGAAAATTTAAAAAAAAATCTATCGGTTTGTTTTTGAAAAAATTCGAATTTTCGTTTTTTGACCAAAAAAATTGTATGGGGGCCACTGTTAGTTTTGATATTAAAAAAAAATGAAAAAAACGCCTAACGCGAATCTGCTCAAAACCTTAACTTCCAAGTTTGAACTCAATCGACCCAATGGTTTAGGCTGTAGGAGCGTGGACAGACAGACAAAACAGACCGGATGGAATCGCGGGACCCACTTTTTTTGACTTCTCTACCATCGTAATATCATGTTTGATTAAAATCTCGAGTTCGAAATTTTGCACGAATGCAAAACTTGCCATATAGTTCCTATATGTCGCAAGTAAAAACATTAAAAGCAACATAAAAGGCGTGGTGTCTTTTACAAAAAGCAGTGAATCCGCAACGATTACCTGCTTAAATTGAATCTATGAAAAAGTTTTTGGAACCCAATAAAATGTGGATAATGAAGGAGCAGAAAACTTACCATGTAAGCTTATTGGCTACAGTAACTAATAACCATTTAATAGCAAATATGTGTTGTACATGTCAACATTTCACGTACATATAGTTTTTAACATTTTGTTATTCAAGAGTGAAAATTTTGATCGAATTACTCCAACTCTTAGAAAATAGAAATATTTGTTTCTGTATCGAATTTAAAGTAATTTCCAAACATTGAGTACTTAAACTTTTTTTTGACCACACGCTCTTCACTTTTGAAATGTGAAAAAGAAATGTGACATAACCCTATTAAGTCCGTAATATGATTTTGAAAAGCTCAAATTGTGCACATGATCTATCACTTAATTTTTCAGCCTTCTTCATTATACAAAATTCAAGAAAACTGCATTTTAAAACCTTCACTTGAGATTTTTCCTTAGTAAATGTACATTTTGTGAGTTGGTCTGTTCTCGAAGTACAAAAATTTTAATAAAATCAAAGGCTAATTTTGTATTAAATGTGATATTTTCAAAGCCTTTTTACAATTCGCCTACATTAACCTTTTTATGAACCTACCTAATACCAATTTCGTACTAGCATTTTTGGAAATTAATTTGTTCCAAATAAAATTTTTTACGACACCGCACCGGTACCAAAAAAGTAAAGCATAGCCGTGACTGTAATAAAGACACGTAAACCACGTGTGTAAATCACTCCTGGAATGTGATTGGATCCAAAAGCCAAAAGAAAAGAAACCCAACATTTTTATAGATACTCTGACGCATCATTTGATGCATACAAATCCGCATCTACAAAACAGAAAAAAGGCACTCTTTTAAGGATGAATATCTAAAGATACATACAACATATATGTATATATACATATGCATATGAGTGAAAAACAAAAGACGTAGCTGTTCATCATCATTTTGTAATTTACAGTAATTTTTTGGTTGGCTCAACGTAATCTTCCACACTTTCGTTTGTGCGTTTGTTCATTGCGACGATGTTGATGTTGAGGTCCTGTATGGCATGGCGCGGTTCAGTTGAGTCCGTAAAGAGATATTTCTGCATTAAATCCTGCTTTAACCAATACTGCTGTGTGAATATAGAGCAGTGCGACGCGACGCGACGCGACGTATGTAATATAGACGTAAAACTCCAACGTGGCGTGAAAAGTAAACCACAATATTGGATATTGTTGAGGTATCTCCAGACTCACCATTTGTCGCGTCGTCATATCGTTGTTAAACCTTCCTATACCATACCTACATAAGTAGGTATACCTGTGTAGGGTTTCTCTCCGCATCCGCATCACTGGAACTGGTAACTGGTATTCACTATTCAGCAGTACTGGATGCAGATATCTTATTTTTGGATGAATGATGCTGCCGCTGGCATTGTATATAAATTAGTTTTTGATTTAAGCCCACCCTCTCCATCAGTATTAAATGGCTTTGAAATGTGTGCATGATGTTATTATGTTGGCAGCTTCATTCTTTTTAATAATAATGTAGCAACGGTTTTTTGGCTCAGAAATAAATGTTATAACGTTACCTATGCTATATGGAAGGTATGTAGATATTTTTATAGGTACCTTACCTACCTATCTTGCGGAATTCGGTTAATGTAGGAAAATTTACGGTTTACGCTGATGCATGCAAAAGGTTTATAATATTATGACCAGTTTTATTTTTTGGTGGAATAATGAAAAATTCATGAAAAGAAATCTTTTGTAAAACGTCAGTTTTATTGTAGCAAAGTTTTAACTGAAAGTAAAATAATTTGTATGTAGCTGTGTGTTATGAATTTCGTAATTTATAGAAGTCTTTATTTAAAGGAATTTTCAGTAAGGATAAAAATGTTTGTTTTTTGTAGAATATGACTGGAAGGGGTTTATAAAATGAGAAAGGATGAATCTTTCGCGAGTCTCGTCTCGTCTCGTCTCGTCTCGGTTTTATGAAAATAGTAACAAATTTCGGCGTCTATATTGTCTCGGTATGTGTTTTCTAAAAAGAATTTAATCTCGCTTCTTTTTCTCTTGAAAATTTGAAACCTAATTTTTTTTAAGAAGTTCGTGGTATTCCAAAAACAGAGTGCGAGTATTAGGAAACGAAGAGTGGTAAAATATTAAATATATAAGCAGTACAGCTCAAGATAACCTTTAACTTAAAGCCCACACTCGATTTCTTTAACATCGCACTTAAAAGAAAAGTGCAGAGCCGTCAACCCTAGGAGCACTGTCTTTCAAAAGTCTTTCCAATTACTGGCATAATACTGATGACATTGACATTATTGGAAGAACTCAGCGTAATGTCAATGAGGCTTTTGTGAGTACTGAGGCAGAGGCAGCAAAAATGAGTTTAATGGTTAATGAGGGCAAAACAAAGTACACGAAACGACATACAACACCAAGCGACGTCTCAGTCAAAACGTCACCACTGAAAGACGTAACTTTGAGGCAGTTAAGGACTTTATCTACCTAGGCTCCGCTATGAATACACACAGAAAATAACACAGCGCTGAGATCACACGAAGAATTACTCTTGCTTACCGCTGTTTCTTTGGGCTAAGAATGCAATTGAGTAGTAAAGCCCTCTATCGAGTGACCAAAGTGTCGCTATATAAGACCCTCATCATCCCCGTCCTGCTATACGGTACAAAATCATGGACTATGACAAAAGCGGATGAAGGCATCTTGGGTCGTTTCGAGAGAAAAGTTCTTCGATTGATCTACGGTCCCGTATGCATAGAAGGTGATAGGAGGAGAAGATGAAATGATGAGTTCTGCGGGCTGTACTGCGACGCGACGTAGACTTTAGCCAGAAGGATAGAAGTCCAACGACTAAGATGGCTGGGTCACGTAGAAAACATATAAACCAATGCTCCAGCGCGGAAAATTTTTAAGTTCACGCCCACAGGACAGCGCAATAGAGGAAGGCCAAGGATCATTTGGCGCGTATCTACAAGTGAAAAGTGATTTCACCAAACGTGGAGTGTGCAACAGGCGATATTTAGTTGGAGACCGAGCTAGATGGAGAAGTTTATTGGGTAAGGCCCAAGTAAGTCAATTAAAGCTGTCGGGGAATATACAACAGCAAATGTGAGAAAGATTCATGGAAATTTCTTTCTGCAGCGACTGTAGTTTGTATTGCTTCCCATTTTTATTAGCGTTTCATTCTCTTTATAATAGCAATAATATACCCGCTGATTTTTCCGCTTAGAAAAAAGAAAATAAAACCACTTATTGAAAGACGTTGGTTTTAGAAAATAAATATCTTGTAAAACGAAGCTCTTCACAATAAGTTCTTTAAAGTTCTGCAGTTTCTACTTAAAAGTTTTTTGACTAATACACAAAAGCTGAAAAATTATTTAAGATACGTAAAATGCATGCTTCATCACTATTTCTATAAGTCTTGTCTTTTGAAACCAAGTAAGTGGAATTTGTGTCGACTTTTTCTTAATTTTTCTTATGAATCTATTGAATAAAATTTCTAGAGCACACCAAATAAAATCCTTTTTAGCGAAAATAGTAAACTTTTGAGCCTATCCTGGAGACGAGGGCTTATACAAAAGAAAAAGTGAGTTTTAGCAAATTTTGTGTCCAAACATAACGGGGGCCCAGTCCTCCAAAAAAATGAAACCCGATATGGCTGGCCTGTCAAATTCTTTGTCTACTATATACGCTATACGAATTGAATGTAACTGACACCGATTTTACCGTATACTTAATACTGTTGGTGGAAAGTATTAAAAAGTAAACCCTCGGAAAAAATAGATTCTGAAGCTCTTGACACAAATTGCCAATTAAGAGCTCTTAACGAGTTTAACATATTTTTCGTTTTCTAATTTACAGCACAAGAAAATACAATTAAACTGAAAAAATCAGCAGTCTTAATACCCCAAAGCCTGTAATTTCCACTTAGGCGTAAAAAAGAAGTATTCTTACGATGCATAGGTATCTTTAAAGGACTCAGTGCTAGACTTTAAATCGACTCATTATTTAACATCTTAAGTCCAGCTTATCATCTCCTGGTTGGCTGAGTAATTTTTCAATTTAATTCGACATCTAATCCCCATTCATCATGTTTTTTACGACACTTTGTTTATTTTACTTTATTATTTTGTTTTTGTTTTGTTTGTTGTTGTTTTTGTAATGCAAAATAAAAAAATAAAAAGGAAAACAACATCCGCCACCATAAAGAAGTAATGAATAAATTAAAATTTCACTCGCTTTCCACTAATTTATTATTCTCCATATAAATCTTGCCTCCTGAAACTGCTATAAGCAAACTTATTTACCTACCAAGGAAGCGAGACAAAAACCGACACAAAACCGAGGAGTATGAGATTTTGAGATAATAAAACACCCTAAGGACACACACAATATGAGTATAGGTAGATGAACAACACACGCACCACGCACCGTAGTAGTGAAAAGGAAATAAGAATAAACTGCGGATTTTCACGCATCTGAATCCACCTTATGTCTCACACCAACTACCAGCCCAGCTACCACCTGCCACAAGGGTGTACTCAATCAAAGTTGATATATCTCGAAAAGGATGTCTTTTAAATACCAAACGAAAAACAACAACAACATACAACTTTTTTTCCCCACTGAGTGAGTAGAATATACAATTCCTCCAGGTTGACATAGATCTGCCCCCATGGCGTTTCTTGGAGCTATTGGGTTTTTTTAAATCAGGGCATAGCAGTATGCCTAGGAGAACTTAAAAACGAAGGATAACTTTAAAATCAATTTTGTGTTTGTTCCAACGAATGAAGGTGTCGGGGCTTTGAGACTAAAATGTATCATTTAATTCGAAACCTATCTGAGAAGTTTTAGTTTGAAGCTAGCTTTCCACTTAAATTTCAAAAGGAGGGATGCGACCCACACTGATAACTTCCCATCCCTTCTGTCGATTTGTCTTTCTTAAAAGTTCGTCTATATGTATCAATTTTTACCAAATTTGCGTACTATTTTTTGTAGATTTTATTTTTTTATGAAAAAACGGACTGTTGGATTTTTATAAAAAAAATTACTGAATAAAGAAGACAATATTTTCTGTGAAATAAAATAAGCTTGAAGCCAACATTTTTAATTTTTGAAAAGCTTTTTGAGTCGAAAGTAAATTTTTACCAAGTTTTAGTATTGTTTTTTTTAGGATTTTATTTTTTGTAAAAAAAACTGTCAATTCGATTTTTCTCAAAATTTTATCCAATGTTGAAAACAATATTTCTTATGAGTAAAAATTAGTAAGAAGCCATTATCTCAAATTTTTGAAAAGATATTTTAGTCAAAAATCAATTTTTACCAACTTTCGTTAAATTTTTTTTGGTTTTTAATTTTTTGTACAAAGACTGTCAATTCGATTTTTTTCAAAATTTTACGGAATGTTGAAAACAATATTTTTTATAAGATAAAATAAGTTTGAAGCCTTAGTCTCAAGTTTTTAAAAAGATATTTGAGTCGAAATTCAATTTTTCCCAACTTTGAGTAATGTTTTTTATAGGTTTTTATTTTTTATAAAAAAAACTGTAAATTAGATTTTTCTCAAAATTTTATCAGATGTTAAAAACATTATTCTTCGTTGAACAAAATTGTTTTAGAGATGAAATCATATTTTGGTCGTAAAATTTTCGAGGTGACAAATTTTTTATTTTAGTTTTTTTGATTTACAAAAACAACAGTTAATTGGATTGTTTTCCAAAAATATACTTGTTTTGTATTACGTTACAATATATAATATAAAATTTAATTCAAGTCTCTAGCGTCATTGGTTCATGAGATATTTAGAGTTAACCAAAATTGTCACCTTTTTTTTAAACTGCTATGGTAAAAAAACCACCCACGCAATTTTCTTGAGAGCCCTTTCTGCATCTTTCTGCCTTATTATCTGTATAACAAAATTTATTTGAAGTCGATTTCTCTTCTGGTTCTTGAGGTATGGACGACGAAAAAAACGTCGCGAACGTACGGACGTACGTACACACGCACGCACAGACATCTTTCTAAAAATCTTTTATTTCGACTCTAGGGACCTTGAAACGTCGAGAAATGTCAAAATTTTCAATTTGACAAATCGGACCCATTACAATAACTTCCTATGGGAAGTTAATAAATTCTAATAGGGTACGCATCGGCAATTTGCGAAAATAATCTAACTGGGATCGATGAAAATAAATAAATTGCTTAACGGTCAGCTCATCGAAGAACTGGAGGCTAAATAACTTTAAAAAGAAGCCCCTTAGATACCGTACGTCGCGTCGCTAAGCAAAGGTCGGGTTAAACAAAATATAACCCCGGGAGCCGATGGCATATCATCCAAGCTGTTTCAACATGGTAGCCCAGCTTTACTTCGAGCAATACATGAAATCATAATAGGAGCATGAAAAAATGCCAGAAGTAGAAACGGTATCATATGCCCTAAGCCAAAGAAATAAATGTCACAACATGGAGCAATTATAGAGTAGTAGAGTACGGCATATAACATACTCTTTCCTACAAAAAAGAATAGCCCCATAAGCTTAAATTATCATCGGATGATCCCTGTGTGGCTTTATTTAGGATGAAAATGTTTAAAATTCAAAATTCCAATTTATCATCTGTTTATAGACTTTAAAGCAGCCGATACTAGCATAGTTAAGATAGAATTATACAAAAGCATGAAAGAATTCGGCTTCACACGACTATGTAGGTTAACTATCACCAATACAACAAGCAAAGTTTAAACAACCGGATTGGTATCCAGACCAATCAACCTCTGCGGAATCTGAAAATAGTTATGCTCCAACAGCTAGAGACTGGCTTACTTGACAATAGTGAAGCCATTGGGAGGGCTTAACAAGTTAAGCTGTACATGATTCCTTCAACCAGATAGAGCAGGCGGCACTAAGAGCATGAATTTGAAGTAGTGCACTCCATCAAACACCTTAGGTCTATAGCAGCAGCCGATAAGAACATAGAAGCAGAAATACGAAATACGAGGGCGGCTGCTCAAGGCAAACAGAGCCTTTTTTAACCTGACAAAGTTTTTTTTTAAATCCAGAAACCTTTTCATTACTTCTAAACTTCTGCGGTAAAGGACGTTCTACTAGTACTTAAATTATGATCCGAGATGTTGGTGCTTAGTAAAAAGAATTCGAACTTTTAGGCGCGTTCGAGATATTGGATTATATTTATATCTGTCATTTTGAGGTTTCTAGCTGTCATTAAAAACTGGACTAACTTCTTAAGCACTTTAAGTTATAATATCTGCTAACTTTTGCAATTGTATTTGTATTTGCAATTCTTTTTCATTTCCAAGGAATTTACGATCTAGCACATATAACATCATCGAAATGGATCCATAAATATATTACAACAATTTCTTTAAATACAATATTTCAACATTAACATTTAGCATAACCTCTGCATTTGTCTACAACATACAATTAGGTATTTGGACCAATTCTTATTTAGCTACACACGAAAATATAAACATTAAGGTGGAGCGCTAATTTATAAAGGAAGTAAAGATGAACATAAAATTGATTATTTATTCCGAGAATATAATTTCATGATCTTTTAAGTTCATTTCCAGCCTATTCATGAAAACCTGCCGTTGAAGCTTCCACCACTAACACTGTATAAACAATCAAACTGTTAATTAAGTTTATAATTGTGTAAGGTTAGTTTAAATTTAAGTCCCTGAACTGAGCGTTTATGTGTCTCGGTGCGGTGAAATAAAGCCAAGTGAAATATGGCCATATTTAAAGAATTGGATTTATTTCACTTTTGTAAAGTTTAATAAATCCATTTTTTAACAATATTGGTCTTATTACACTTAAAAAAAGTGAAATAAAGCTAAATTGGTTTTATTTCACTTTGCATCCACTCAATGTCGCACCTTCCCCAAATTCTATAGTGTGCCCAAGCGGGGGGTTTGCATACTTTGCAATAAAAATAAGTTAGTCTTATTTCTCAAATAGATTGGCCATATTTCAATTTGTGAGATTGCAATATGACCAATTGCTGAAATTGGGCCATATTTCACATATGTAAAGTGTAGTAAGGCCAAGTTTTGAAAATTAGTCTTATTTCACTTGGCCTTATTTTACGGCACCATGTGCCGCGTGAGTTAAATTTAATAATTTTCCTAGAGGTACAATAAAATCGTTGTTATGCAGTATAATCATCCAGCGGTTTTAATGTAACCAAGTGTTTCCGGACCCGAATCACAGTCGATTACTGTGCTTATTTCTTCTATACCGATTTCCCCGGGAGAAAATTTTTCCCTAAAAACTCGGGAATGGGAATTTTGTATGTTCAAAATAGCTGTTCCGAAGTATTTGATACAAGAATGTATACAAAAGTATTAGAAGATGAAAACAAACATTTTTAAATTGATATTTGCATAAATAAGGGCTATTAGAAGATCCTTGAGAGACAGTTCAAACATTTTGCATGTTGCCTCAATAGTTGTAAGTACTTGTAAATTCACAAAGGTATATTCTAAATTTGTTTTTTCTTGTTTTATTAAAGAACTTGATTCTTAGGTTTCACAAATATTTTGTTAACAAGATTGTCTTCAAGTATTTGCTGTTTATGCTCTCTATAGGCCCTGTGATCCAGCTAAAAAAAGTTGTGCAATTCTACTAATAATAAAATTGAGTGCCTCTTAACGTTACTTCCCTAAAGGGCGCTAGGAAACGGGGTCGGGAACAGACTTCAGCGTTGGACTGGCTAAACCTAATTTTAGCAAGGTACTAGCCAAAGTCTTAAACGTTTTAGAGGAGCAACTATGTACAGAATAGCAGAAAAAATAAATGTACGTTGCGCTGGAATTCTATTCAAAACATAACTTTCCTGTCGTTGTAGATTGCGATGATACAACGCACGTTCGGCTCATTGATCCTTATTGTAAACAAACATTTATTTTACAACAGAAAAAGAACATACAACCTAAATGTTATTTTTATGAAAGTTTTTGATAACCGCTTGAGAATTCAATACGTTGGCTGCCTCCGATCTAGGAGTGTGTCAGGCCCATTAAGGTCCATTTTGAGCAGAAGCATTAGAAATGTTTGTCTTTATTTTTAAATTATGTACTTAGTTATGTTTTTAGGAGACGCCGGATATCCTTTGAAACCGTAGTTTTCGACTCCTCATAGGACACACAAGGTCTGCCGAAATTAAATGTAATGAGGTCCACACAAACTCACGAAACATTATTGACGTACCAATACAGTGGTCAAAAATATAGATTTTGATATCTTTTTGTGCGAGAGAGTTGCATTACAGCCCTACGAAGGCAATTTAAAATTAAAATGTTAACATTTTTCCATTTTGTTACTGTTTTTTTTGGTGGGCCACATGAATTTAAATCATTTTCAGCAAAACAATGCCAAAACAATGCAACTTCTTTTTTTGTTTTCTTGTGAAAGCCATACGCAATATCGCGTTGAGTCTCCATCAAATTTAAAAGCATTTGCAGCTGAACCTTAATTATTGGTTTTCATCTTAAAAATAATTGAAATGTTATCAACAATAATTGCAAAAAAAAAGAAAAACTTACATGTTATTTTCGTAACTTAACATATTTTCCAGCTTAAGTGCCGGAAACAAACTCGCACCAAATTAATGTGTAATTCCCCTTTTTATGACATTTAGAATGGCTACTTTTTTCCCGGAATACTTGACATTAAAAATTAAAGAAAATCCCCTGGATTTTTCTATTTAGAATAAGAGAGAAGGAAAATATTTCCCCGGTAATTGTAGTTTAGAATTGAGCTGCTTAAATGAGGTAAATTTAATATATAGCAATTATCTGTTATTTACGCTTTGAAAATAAAGAACAATAAATTATTTATTCTCTTAGTTTATAAGGTTGAAAAAATCCAAACCTAACCATAAAAGGACTTCTTCTCAACCTCTACGTCATTCCCAAGAACTTATAAGCTTCGAAATGACAGAAGCTTCTGATATTAACATTACGACTATACTACCAGAACATCATCCAAAACAAAATAGTCATCAATTCAGATGTAACTCCCAAAAAAAAGTGGACATCCCAGAAAAGCCAAAAATAGATTCCAGTCTTAAGGGAAATATTTATAAAGGCTTTTAAGCCTTTCAGAGTTGTTGAAGATGAAGGTTTCAAAGATTTGTTCGGCTTTCAAGAGGAGACCAATTTCTAAAATCGACTGTAAATGAAGAAAGGTTAAATAAGTGCAAGGTAATGGCTAAGTAGTACCCGTGGAGTGATGGTTAGTGCGTAGGACTGTCCTGCCAGAGCCCAATCTCTGTCTGTGTCATCTTAAGTTTGTTTTCATGGGTACTGCCTCTTGCGAGGAATTGACAAATCCTCCAAGAATAATTCTTGTCATAAGAAGTTATTTCTCAAACTAGCCGTTTGGATTCGGCCTAAAACTGTAGGTCCCCACCAGTTCTAACAACATTACTCGCACATAGGAATGGTTGAGAGCTGTATGTCACTAATCCCTAGTCCTTAATAGACTGTTTCTCCACCTGATTTATTTATTTTTAAATGGCTAAAAACATAAAGAAATGGTGCTTGACTAAGGGTTGTTGGATATCGTGCAACAAGCAAGGATTCATTGGAGTAACAATTTTATTATTTAAGGAGCAGCTCAACAGCAAACCATGCATTAAATATTTACCAAAACAATATTAGCTGAAGAAGAGAGACCTAAAACTTTATACTCTATGCCGTAACCAGTTAGAACACGACAGCAAAAGTAAGTAAATGGAAGATTTTCCGAGCCATAATTTTTTGTTTTGCGAAAGATTCGTTCGGCTGCTGCTTTGATTCGTTCAGCTGCTGCTTAAACGACTACTGGTGTCTTTATTAAGCAAAATTATTCACTTCGTAGTACCCGTGGCATGATGGTTAGTGCGTTGGACTGTCATGCCAGAGGTCTTGGGTTCGATCCCTGCCTATGTCATCTAAAGTTTTTTTCACGGGTACTGCCTCTTGCGAGGAATTGACAAATTCTCCAAGAGTAATTCTTGTCATGAAAAGTGCTTTCTCAAATTTGCTGTTCGGATTCGGCATATAAACTGTAGGTCCCCTCCATCCCTGACAACAGTACTCGCACACAGGAATAGTTGAGATTTGTAAGTCACTAGGCCCTAGTTCTCCACGGACTGTTGCGCCACTCAATTTATTTATTTATTATTTACTTCGCGCTCTGTCATGCATATTGTAACGTAAGCATGATAAATAAATTTGTTTGATAGTTTCAGTGGTGTTAAAAGCTCGAAAATCTCAATAGGACATTTTATTTCCATCATTAGTATTTCCTAACTATTGTGTTGGCATGTCAAAAAGTAAGCCGGTGTCCTGGCTTTGGCAATTTCCTTAGATTCTAAGTCTTTTACCTGACAAACCTTTAGTTCAAGCCTATATCCTAAGTGAAGAACGTATTCCATAAACCGTTTCCACTTGCTTAGTTCAAGGTTTTAGCTGTACATACATTTTTAAACAATGGGCGTCGCGTCGTTTTATCACACACATTCGCTAAATTTGGAGAATCCCACGGATTTCTCAAGCGGTCCGGTTCAATGTAAAAAGGCAAGATGAAAAAACTGGGGAATAAATTTCAAGTGGTGTGTTCGATGTTCTCTTTTAAATACATATCTCCAAAAACGGAATGTATATTTTAGGGCCTATAGTTTATAAGTTATAAAAACCCGAAAACAAAAAATACGAATATTTCTACTAATATTTAATCTACTCCTGTTCAAAAATGGAAATAGAAATCAAAAATTGACTCTCCACCCTAATGTTCGTGTGTGTTGTGTTTAAGGATACATCTAGGTTTAAAACTTTGCCCTAGATGCAGAACGTGTGAACCTCTTTACTTGGCAAGAAACCAGGAAACACTTTACATCTTCTATGAACACACATGTGACTGCGGCAAGGAGGCAACCAAGCGAAGACAACTACTACGACTACGATGTAGAACACTAGAACCATCAGGAATGAATATGAGTGTGGGTTGGAGCCTGATCTAACTACCAGAAGGAGCAAAATATTGGTATGGTTAGTTGGGATATTGGGAAGATTTTTAAACCAAAGATAAATTGAATAGTGTTTAGGTGTGGCAATTCTTTGAAATAAATCTTTGTCCTTAAGATAAAATGAAACTTGAAATAATTGTCAGAGTTCGAGTCGAGTCGAGAGTCTAGTGTTGCAAGTTGAGTGTTCAGAAGCTATATCCGACAGAAATCTTCTTCCCTTTTCTTTTCTTTTTTGGATAAAGTTGATTATAATTTAGGTTGAGATGTTTTGGATGTGGGAAAAAATAGAACAGGGTTTTTGGTAATATGTTGCCAGATTAATCAGAGATTAGAAAATCATTTAGAAAAGTTGTTAGGTAGTTGGATTTAGTTTGAAATTTAAGGGAAAGTGTTCTCTGTTCTGTTTTAATAAATTTTCATTGTGGTATAACTCGTATGGTTAATTTGCATTTTCGTTTTTACAATTTGGAATTGTTGTACGAGAGGAAAAACAGATAAAATTTAAATTTATTTTCTTCTGTGGCTTTTCCAACAGGGTGATTCACAAGATTTACATATGTGCTTTATATAAATAACTTCTGAACAGGAAAAATGTATGTATTTAACAATAGGTAAAGATATGGATCTTTTAAACTAATTTGTAATAGAGTTTGTCTTGGTTTTTTGTACGAGGCTGAGGCAGACTCGTCGGTGTTCAGGGTTCTTCCCAAACTAAGCAATACAATTTTATTGACTTTACATATAGGAAGTTATTGTAATCTGTCCGATTTGTCGAATTGAAAATTTTGACATTTCTCGTTTTAAGGTCCCTAAAGAAATAGTGCAACCAGTATAATAATAGACAAATGAGTGACTGTCACTGTGCACAATGCAAAAAGGCAATAGGCAATAGGTAGGTAGGAAAATGGTTTGCCATGCAAAGCATTCTGTCAACAAATTTTTTGTAAGAAAAGGTCCTGAAGCACAAAAATGTTATATTTATATGTTGTGTAATAAAGGTACACAGAAAAAATCACATAACTTTGAATTGATATTTATTCTTTTAATTTTTTAAATAAATATATTTTTTTAATTCATTAAAAAAATAAATAGTTATTGCAGCATTTTAAACATATACATAAACAATGTAAAAATAAAAACAAAAACATAAATATGTCACATAAAATTTTAAAATAAACAAAATTTAAATAACAGACATTTAAATAAGTTATTAAGAATGTAATTTAAAGAACAATATAGTGACACAGACTATATTTTTTCAGGTAAAAGAAAGGAATATTTATTGAAGGGGTCTTTTTTTTGATTTGAGATTAGTAAAATCATTGATCACATCTTCAAAATCGATGCCTCTGAGGATGTCGCTTTCGATTGACATCAGCGATAAACATGTCAATCTTTCTTGAATCATTGTAGTTCTGAGTTCGGAAGGAAGGAACGTTCCCCGCACTGCAATTGGTGTCACCGTCATACTTAAGAAATGCAATTTAAACATTTGGAAATTCATCTTCAATTTTATTAGTTTTTAAAAAATTATAAAGCTCTAGAATGTTGCCAGTTTTTTCATTTTCGTATGTCGACTAATTTTCAAGAAGTCTTTTAAATTCAGGCATTCAGCATGTAGTTCATCTCCGTTCACATCTTCGGTGTAAAATTTAGCAAAAGATTTGCAGTTCTCTTTTAAGTCTTCTGAATTCAGATTTTTTAATCGAAAAAAAAAGTCAAAACGTTGGCCAATCTTCGTATACGAACCTAGTCGCTGTTTTAAATAACCGCTTAGTGTGTCGACAATGGGAAGAAAGGTTCCAATTTTAAATCTTTCTTTCCCAGTCAGAATTACTGAGGGTCCAGAGCCGTCAAAAAAGTCTGGCGTGAGCTTCTACACCTCATCCTTTCAGAAAGGTCCTTATATTCGGAATCCGGGTTTTTTTGTCTGGCTGATGAATCAAAGTTATCAAAATTGTCCCTGAGCCCAATTATAAATTCATCTATTGCACTCAGCAAATTTATTGCAACATCCAGGGTAATATTTTGTTTTTGAAGTAAAGTACTTGTTTTATTAATTCTTTGCAATACAGAGTTCCAAAGTTCTGTAAGTATGGTAAATTCAAGCTTGTACATTTTTTGCAAAGACTAAATGCTTCCTCTGTGGCCTCTCGTGCCTGTCCTAAATCGTTCGCGATAGACATCAAAGCTTCTTCAATTTCTTGAAGTGCACCAGCTCGCGCCGACCATCTTGTTTGAGAAAGACTTTTTAAAACTTTTTTTGGACCTAATTGAGCAGTCAACACACTCCATCGATGAGAAGATACCGAAAAAAAGTTATACAATTTTAGAATAATGTCAAAGAATTTGGTTGGTTTTAAAACACACCCAGCGGCATGCACTCCTATTCCAAGTTTAATGAGTGCCCTGCACATGGTACAAAAGTGGCAAATTTACATTTTTCTATTATTCTTGCCTGCAGACCAGAAAACCTTCCTGACATATTTGCCGCGTTGTCGTAGATTTGGCCTGTGCCATCTGTTATCGAAATGTCATGATCCTCCAAAACCTTCAGTATGGTTTCGGCTAAATAATCAGATCTATGTTTGTTAATTTGAATAAAATCCAAAAACCTTTCAACAGGCTCGTGATCTTTTACGTAACGAATAATAAATGTTAGTTGATCAACATAAGACAGATCGGGTGTACTATCAACGCTTACTATTGACCTATATAGAACAAATAGTGAGAAGTGTAATCTTTCATCTATCTCGTTGATTGGACAAAAACAAAAACTCTTTACCTCTTTACCTTGAAATCTTAAAAAATTGAGTGCGGTTCATCCGACGGATAGTTAAATTGCCTATGTATGAGTTACTGCGTTGATGCAAACTTGTATGCGCGTTGCAAATATAGAAACACCATTATCTTTATTTTTTCATACAGAAACAGTGATATTCAATATGTGTGTTTTTTTTTTGTTTCTGTCAGAAAGCAAACTGCATTGCCACTCAGTTAGTTATTCATATTTCTATTTTAATTTGAATATAATTTCGCAGGGAATGTGATTTAAATTGTTCAGCAAAGGTTGTTGTTGTTCAGCAAGGAAAGTACGAATTCTGATCATTCTTTATGCATCAAAAATTGTATCGAAATATTTTTTTTTCTTGAAAATAGACCAATAGAGGTTAAGTGGTGTTTCAGCAATTTGGGGGCCCCTGGTGATTGCGGAGCTCTGGGCCTGGGCCCAGGGGTAAAGAGGGGTCTGGCCATTGTGGCTCGAGTAGTAGCTCCACGTCTGGCATCACAAAATGTTCGATCATAGACCAATACCTTTAATCGTATATGGTTACAGTATTGGCGGTATCGGTTAAAGAAGCATGGTCAAATTATTCTTCTGAATTTGCACAAAACTATACAGTGCACTTAAGTGAATGCAATTCCCTCGTATGTATCAACCTTGGATTCTCTGTGTTTCTGGATTCTGCACAAAGCTTGAAAGAATGCGTTTCACATTTGCTTCATTTCAAGCATTCCGAGGTCAACTACAAATAACAAAATCGTGCCTCCCAAGCCGTACCAAGGTGCGCAGAGGGTAGATTTTTAACTTCCCATAGGAAGTTATTGTAATCGGCCCGAGTTGTCGAATTGAAAATTTTGACATTTCTCTACGTTTCAAGGTCCCTAGAGTCGAAATAAAAGATTTTTAGAGGGTGTCTGTGCGTGCGTGTGTACGTACATAGATATACGTTTGTACGTCCGTACGATCGCTACGTTTTTTCGTCGTAAATAGCTCAAGAACCAGAAGAGATATCGACTTCAAATAAATTTTGTTATACAGTGGGTGGATTTTTTACCATTGCAATTTAAAAAAAGGTGAACATTTTGATTAACCCAAAATATCTCACGAACCAATAACGCTTGAGACTTGAATTAAATTTTATATTATAAATTGTAACGTAATACCAAAAAATATATTTTTGAAAAAAAAAATCAATAAACGGTTTATAAATCAAAAAAAAAAAACTGGAAAAAAAATATGTTGCCAACAAAAAACGATTTTATCTCCAAAATATATTTGTTCAACGAAGACTAACGATTTTATCATCTGGTAAAATTTTGAGAAAAACCAAATTGACAGTTTTCTTACAAAAAATAAAAACCTTAAAAAAAACAATACTAAAACTTAGTAAAAATTTACTTTCGACTCAAATATCTTTTTAAAAATTAAAAATATTGGCTTCAATCTTATTTTATCTCACAAAAAATATTGTTTTTGACATTCAGTAAATTTTTTATAAAAATCCAACAGTCCGTTTTTTTATAAAAAAATAAAATCTACAAAAAATAGTACGCAAATGCGTGCTTAAAATTGATGTTCGATTCTCGGTATCTCGTGAACAATAGAAGGTTTTGACTTCAAATTCATTTATTTCATCCATTTTGTCTTTGTTTATATAAGAAATAAAAACTTTTTAGAAATGCTTCAAAAATTGGTTTTCGACTAAAAATCTCGTTAACTGAAATAGATTTTGAAATCAAACCATTTAATTATATGCAAAATATAGTTGGTAATTTTTAAATTTTTAAGAATAATTCAACTGACAACTTAAAAAAAAAAATGAAAACCTACAAACCTTTTAAGCAAGACAAATCGACAGACATGATGGGAAGTTATTAGTGTGAGTCGCATCCCAGCCTCTTTCTTTTTAAATAAAATTAATTTAGTTTGCTTCTCTCTAAAGTGCTATTTTTAATTTTAGATAAATTTCTCTCAAATTTGGTTTATAAGTAGCTTAAGAAAGAAAAGAAACATAATCAGAAACAGAACAATTATGATTTAATGAAATTAGGAATAAATTTTGACCCAACCTGTATAATTTACGACCGCATAGCATTTGATACTTGATGAAATCAAGTCAAAAAGGAGATTTTAAATGAAAAACGATTCGCTTCGTAATTCATTATTAGGTTACTATTCTTTGAATGATCAAAACAAAACTATATACAAGTGGCACAAAATGAAACCATTAAAAGCAATAAACCATTCCCAAGGCTTTGAAGATAGGCTGCCTTGTATGCGACAAATAAAATTTACCTAACTACTTCCTGACAGAAGAACCTTGTTTAGTAACTTGACGTGACACTTATTTGCTTACTAGCTTACTCCATTTTGTATCTTTGAAAATTCATATTCTCAAAGTATGCGTTTATAAAAGTGGATAGAACCATATTTTTAATGGCTGGTGTACCGTAAAGTGTACAATACAAACACATAACTACGAACATTTTTAACTGCTAAAAAAAAACATTGTCTACTTTTGTTGTGTTTATATCCTTCCATTTTGATATGCGACCAAAATGCAACCGTCAGCTTTTCGTTATTGCTACCCTCCCAAAAAAAAACAGAGTTTATCCTTAAAAAAAGGATCCTACTCCGGATGTTTAAAATAAAATCACTAAAAATTAAGAATGTGCACTAAAGTTGATTTTTGTTTGCGTTTTATTTTGTTGTTTCAGTTTTTCTTGTTTTTTGTGGTCCCTATACCTAAAGCCAAAGTTGAAACACAACCAACCCGACACTCGCACCCGCACATCAGCATAGCAATCACCTGGCAGCCTGGCACTGGCTCCGACTCCGAGTTTCTAAAGGCATGATGTAAAGATGGATAGATGGCAGATGCTAGAGGATAGAGGTTATCTGGACAGACATTATGTGCTGTGCTATGCAGTACTTGGGGCTCTTAACTAAAGTGGTAGTGGACGATGAGGACGAGGACGATGAGGTAACATTAACCATCATCCTGGACCTTATTCTCTTATTGCTTTTCATTACCTTTACATAAATGGTATACGATACGGTACGGTATACGACTGGAGTTGTAGTAAGGTGTGATAGGAGGTTGCGGGCGGTAGGCGGTAAAGATACACATTTCGTTGGATCTATTAAGCCAGAGGACGAGATAAAGGATAGGATGGGATGCCAATGCCATTGGCCATAGGGCGGAATTTTTATGACAGGAATTTGTTATGTGCTACGGAGGACGCGTAGAGGATTTGAATAATTTATAAGGACAACTACCAGTTAAGGCAACGGTGACAACGGCAGCGGTTGGTCGGTTGGTTGGTTGGTCGTCGCTCGTTTCGCCTGTGGGCCATGTTTACATGGTAATTGAAAACATTCTCACATGTGGACAGGACATTCTTTAATGTTGATCGGATATATGTATGTATGCAGGAATGTTTGTAATGTAGGTCATTTTGTTGTTCTTTGGTGACAAGGCAAAATGTTGGATTTAAGTTGATCGAATGAGTAGGTATCCTTACGTTACCTACCTATAGATGTAGAAGTAAATATATGAGGGTGACGGAAGCTAAGAGGTTTTCAAGGAAGCAACGAAAAGATAAATGTACAATAGATCATATGAAAATAGGTTGATGCCTTAAAAGGCAATGAGATGTTTGTGCAAGCATCTACTCTTGATGTAAGAAAAGGAAATATTTTGGTAGGAGGATACGGATACCGGTTTCACTTGAAGATCTCGTATGTACCCATATGTATAATGGGTTAAGAAGATAGGTAAATTATTCATAAGTGCGTCATTATTCTTATGAAACTTATGTTCATAAATTGTATTCCTCGACATTGCACTGTGCGTATAACAGTAAAAAAGAAAATGTATTATTATAACGTTTTAATACTAAAAATACACAATTGTTCAATTTGGTAATAAAGGGTGGTTAAATCGTAAGGGCCGATTTGTCAGCTAAATGGGAGCCGCAACCTCAGTGGCACACTTCATCCCTTACCTCTTGAATTGTTTCTGGCTTTTTCCAATTGTACGCACATTTGGATGATGAAATTGACCGAAAAAATCGCAAAGTGCATGATATGCACCCTACAAGAGAACCCTATACCGAGCGTGTCAACTATGTTTTGAAGACGATGATAGCACAGTATATGAACAGGATAACCATAGCACTTGTGACTTGCTAAACTTAGGAAGAGAGTTACGAGTACACTGAGAATTCACAGCCGCCTTCAAACCCAGTCCCGTCATTACAGACATCCCTGGCGACCAAACGTAGGTGAACAAGTCTATAAGAAATCAAGATTTTCTTTCGTGAACTAATTCGCCGAAAAATTGGCTACTATCGGTGCGCCTCAATAGAAAGAGGACCATGACCAGTTTGAAGTTCTGCAAAGCAAAGGAGAGCATCGAAATAAACAAGATGTGCCTCTAGGCACATCAGACGATTGTGTCATATCTGCAAATTTCTCATGCCAAAAAACCCCAGTTAAAGTTAAAACCCCTACGAGACCCGTTTGGCAATATGAGAAAGCCAACTTGGACGGTCTCAATCAATTCTTCAGGAACTTTAACTGGTCACTATGTTTCCTCGATAGTGACGTGTATTCCAGTGCAGATATGATTACAAACTTAATTCTTTGTGGAATGAGAAATTTTATCCCGAATAGGGTAGAATCTATCTATCAAACCCAAAGACAACTCATGGTTTGATTCGAGCTGTAAGAGGTTATTAGGATCAAAAATGTAAGTTCAGCGAATTACAAAGCCAAACCAACTGAGGAAAACCGGAATAAGTTCAAACAAGCTAGAAAGACCTGTAACGGACATATACGACGCATTAAATTTTTGCATGACCAGAAATTACGGCAAAAAATACAACAATGTCCCAATGGTAGTAAAAATGTCTGGTCATTTGTAAAAAATGTGAATAGCACTACGTCTTCGTCAATTCCGACGTTCGTTCCAATGACACTCCCTATGTAAGCTCGATTGACAAAGCCAATTTGCTTGCAGCACAGTTTGCAGTTAATTCGATGCTGCCAGTGAGTGACATGACCCCGCCTGTACTTGAAAGCGTAAACGATTCTATGGGACGAATCTTCTTTCGCACTCGTTCAGTTACTAGAGTACTTAAAAATCTTGACATTCACAAATCCGCTGGCCCGGATAGTATCCCCGCTATTGTCCTGAAGAGATGTTCTTCAACGCTGGCAAAACCACTGCGTAAGCTTTTCCATCTGTCCTATTCTACAGGTCTCTTTCCGAGTGGATGGAAACCTGCATTTGTCCAGCCTGTCCCTAAAAAAGTCGAATCCTCCTCACTATCAACTATCGTCCAATTGCACTTACATCACTTCTTTCCAAGGTCATGGTAACGCTGATCAGCTTAAGAAATATCTTGAAGAACGCAAGCTTCTTAATGACCGCCAGTATGGCTTTAGTTGCAATAGGTCCACTGGCGATCTCATGGTTTATCTCACCGAACAGTGGAACAAATCTTAACATCGTTTTGGAGAAAGTAAGACTATTGCACTTGATATTTCAAAAGCATTTGATAGAGTTTGGCATCAAGTTCTCTTATCGAAAATGCGTGCATTTGGTATTGATGAATCCCTTCTTCGTTGGGTTAAAAATTACCTTTCGGACCGTTCAATTCAAGTGGTATTGGACGAGTTCAAATCTGAAATTCACAAAATAAACGCTGGTGTGCCCCAGGGCTCCGTTTTGTCTCCGACGCTCTTTCTTATTTTTATAAATGATCTTTTGTCTGAAACTTCTAACCCTCTAAATTGTTTCGCGGATGACAGTACCCTCAGCTTTTCATATTCGTTTTTAGATTCTCATCCTTGTTCTTCGGATGTGGACTACCAACGGCAGCGTGTGATAAGCTCATTCAATTCTGATCTTGACAGCATTGTTCAATGGGGAATCAAAAACCGTGTAGAATTTAATGCTTCGAAAACTCAATGCTGTCTACTGTCGCAAAAGTGTAACCCTCCCCCAATGCCACTATCCAAGAGTGGTACTTCCATCGAGGAGACTGAACAGCTATCAGTCTTGAGTATGTGCATTACAAACCACTTGTTGTGGAGTGATCACATATTTGACATCGCCAAAAATGCTGCTAATTGTTTAGGTTTTCTCCGACGATGCAAGAAATTTTGTTACCCCTTTCTGATCTGGCTATAATTTATAAAGCCTATATTCGTCCAAAACTTGAGTACAATTCCCATATTTGGGCAGGTGCTCCTATAACCCACTTGAGTCTCTTAGACAGAATTCAAAAGAGAGCTCTAAAAATGATAGGTAACCGTTGTCTAACTGAAACTTTTGCATCTCTCGAGCACTCACTCTCATTATTTTATCGCTACTTCCATAACCAATGCTCTAATGAAATAGCCAGTTGCATTCCTCCCCTCAAACAATTCAACCGTAATACTCGTTCTTTTAGGAATGCCCATCTGATAAAGTACAGAGATTCTTTTTTTAGTCGCACTACACGAATGTGGAATGCTTTACCAGACTCAATATTTCCCACTAATTACAATGCGCAGGCATTCAAAACCAATGTGCATCGGTATCTCCTTTCAAATCCTATCCTCCCTTCCTAATTACTCGTACTGTGTTACTGTGTATAATCAATATAAGGGTATTCATATCCCCCTTGAGTGCGCGTACAATATAAAAAAAAAAAATGAATTATAATTTTCTGTTATTAAATGAAGTATTATTTTTGTAATTTTGGATTAGGTAAATAAAAATAAGAAAGAAAGAGTTTTTAGCTTAATAAAAAAATAAATGAATTTACAACCGAATATTCCGGGGTAACTGTCTAAGAGAGCCTCCGCTTACCATTCCCTAATATTTGTAAGGACAGGTCTTAAAATCTATGTCAAAGTAAACATTAAATTAATAGACTAAATGAAGCAAAAAAAAAATAAAATTAGGTAGGTCCGTTGAGAACTAGGGCCTAGTGACTAACAACTCTAAACCATTCCTGTATGCGAGTAATGTTGTCAGGGAGGGAGAGACCTACAATATAAGCCGAATTCGAACGGATAATTTGAAAAAGCACTTTTCATGACAAGAATTACTTTCGGAGGATTTGTCAATTCCTCGCAAGAGGCAGTACCTGTGAAAAAACTTTAGATGGTACAGGCAGGGATTGAACCCAAGACCGCTGGCATGACAGTCCAACGCACTAACCATCATGCCACGGATACAAGCTTTCATTTTACAAACACTTATTTCACAATCATCAATGTATTACAGCCCATCATCAGCAAAAATACGTATTTGACTCTTTATTTCACTTTTTTTAATATCATTAATATACAGTAAGAACAAAAACGGGCCCAGGATAGGACCTTATGGTACTCCTAGATTTATTTCAATGGATTTATTTCGTTAAATCTTACAATTCGTCTACCTCCAAGCAAAAACGCCTTAGATCAATAACATTTTACTCCTCTTACTCCATACGTTTATATTTAAATTAAAAGCATCTTCCTGTCTACCGTTTCGAAAGCTCAGTTTGGGTCAAGGAAAACAGCTGCTAGTTACTTTTTCTCCATTTTATCTTTCCAGACTGTTATCAGAAAGTTTAGAGCAAATTCACACGAATGTTTTTGCCCTATTGGACTTCCATTAGTATGTCGTTTTCGTCTAGTTGTCTTAATCGGTCTAAAATTTTCACATTTGTTTGAATTTTCTATTTTTGGAACATGAACTATAAACGAGGTTTTCCCATTTTGTTGTAAAGACTCCATTTGACAGTGAATAGTTAATTATATTTTAAAGTGCAGGACCAGGCACGTAGCCAGGGGGGGGGGGGGGTCAGGGGCTCAAGAACTCCCCCTCCCCCCCCGAAATGATTTCAAAAAAAAAAATATTTGAACAAAAGTTTGTATATTCTCTTATTAGTTCCTCACTACTTATGTATATTGTTCTGAAATCATGTTGCTTTAATAAATGTTTATCACACAAATATTATAAACTAGCTGGAAACCCGTCGAAAACGACGGTGCATTATCTATCATACGCCACATCAGAAAAGCAGAGCTACTATCCGGCAGATTTCATGCTTTTTCTATATGCATAAATGCATTTTTTTATATATGCAAGTAGGTATAAATAAGAGTACATACTATTTAAGTTCGAAATGTGTTTAAAAATAAACTCTTAGCAATCTGGTTGCAACAGACTCTTTTTTTTCATCAAAAGGAGACTATTTAGGTACTATTATTTAATAAAGACAAATACACATTAATGTTAAGAGACTATCTAGTCAAAAAATGCAACCTATATAAGCCCAGATATCCAAAACGAAATCTTGGATATATGCTTTGATATTGTCACCAGAAAAATATCTATCCGGGTTATAAGATCGAGTTGTTTTAGCATTCTGGCTGAGCAACTTTCAATATGTGTCCGATATGTTGACTGCTGTACAGAGCCCACGAAAAGTATGCTTCGGGAAGATTTTGTAGGTTTTATTCCTGTTGATGACCAAACTTCTGAAAACCTGACTAAAACCATATTGCAGCGATGTGAGGAACTACATCTAGATATGAACAAGTGTGTTGGCCATGGTTATGACGGAGCGGCAAATATGTCAGGCCACTTAAGTGGAGTACAGAGTACGATAAGGCAACAGTATCCAAATGCCAGATATGTTCACTGTGCAAGTCATCGCTTGAACCTGGCTCTGTCTAATGCCATGTCAACACCCTCGATTCGCAATTGTCTTGGTGTAGTAAGCGAAATAGCTAATTTCTTCCGAAACCATTCAAATGCAAATAAGACTTTCCAAATCGCCATCCAAAAATACGCACCAGAAAGCAGAAAAAAACGACTTTTGCGCCTTTGTGAAACAAGGTTTATTGAAAGGCATGACAGCATTCTTTCATTTGTAGAGCTCTTCAAATGTATTGCTATTAGTCTTGAAGAAATATCCACCAAGACGTGGGCAATGTCTTCAAAAGCATCAACTCTGTTAGCAGCAATTCAAAGAAGTGATTTTCTGGTAAGCCTCATGGTATGCGAAAAACTTTTTAGTTTAACGCTACCCTTATCAATTTTCCTTCAAAATGAATCCTTAAATTTCGTGTCTGCAATAAATCTCACGAAACAAGTCTTAAGTTCTCTTAAGAACATAAGAGAAACTGCCAGAGACTTTTTCAGAGACGCTTTTCAATCCGCATCACAACTTGCCAGGGATTTATTTGAAGTCAGCATAACAATTCCAAGGCTTTCTTTGAAACAAACAACGCGCTCTAATCCAGAAGACTATTTTAGAGTTTCTATACTTATTCCCTGTCTAGATTCTCTTATACAAAATCTTACTGACAGATTTATGGTCAACGAGGACGTTTTACTATCGTTTCAAGCTCTGCTTCCAGGTTTTGCTGCCGCCAATCGAGTAAATGAAATGGAAAACCTAACACTCTACTTTGATAACGCAATATCCTTGTCAGCTGTTAAAGCGGAGTACATACTCTGTTGCGAAAAAATTTCATCGATGGATCCCTCTTCCGATGTTTTGAAACTGCTAGATATATGTGACAAGACCTACTTCAGGAGCATAAGCTACTTGCTTACAATTTTGGCCACACTACCAGTTGCAACAGCTAGCGTTGAAAGAACCTTTTCAACGATGAAAAGGATCAAAACAGTATCCCGAAGCGTTATGGGCCATCCAAGACTAAGCGCACTTGGAATGCTGTCTGTTCACTCAGGTATTGATGTGGATCCAGATGAAGTGATCGACATTATGTCTAAAAAAAGACAAGGCGTTTATTACTGTAAAAATCCAAACTATTTATTTAATTAAATTAAAAAAAAATACAAACAAAAATAAAACATTTACATTATGTAGTTTTTTTTTAATTTTTTTTATATAGAATTACTTCTTCGAAATTGAACAATATGTTGCGCCATTCTTTTTTATCCACAGATATAAAGCAAGTACATATTTAAAAAAAGAGATAAAGAAAGTATCGGAAAAAAGAAGGTGGAAGGAATTAAAGTAGAACAATGCCTTAAATGGGTAAATAATATTTATATTTATTAACGAAAATGTGATCCTTATTTATCGTGTTTTTGGATATTGAAAACTATTGATGATTAAAAAATAAAAAATACGCATGAGCTTAACTATTTCTGTAATATCTTTCAGAGACTATCATATACCTATTTGATCAACATATTGAAGAAAGAAGAATTTGTTTGCACGGCCAACGAAAAGAGGCCTATACCGAAAAGTATTAAAAGAAGAATCGATTTTATGAACAAAAAAATTAAGGAAATTTAACTAAAAAGGTAAGTTCAAAATCATAAATTTCATCGAATGAATACAAAAAAATCATTCATTAAAGCAAATATTAACTGAACTTCGTAATTTAATGCCAAAGCCAAGTAAAGCTTTCTTGGAAATAAATGGAAACGAATTCTAATGTCTTCCCCTTATCAGAATATGTTAAAGACTTTTAAAGAACAAATATAGAATAGGTGATGAATTGTTAATTCTAAGCAAACAAAAATTTGGAATCATTAAGTCAAGCAATGGGTTAGAAATATACAGACAAATACCATTGTTTTTCAATGACACTTTATATTATTCTACCAAAGCCTGTAATTTTGCCGTGCATCAGCTCACCCCAGTATTTTAAGATCTTGGTACTTCTGGAGGTAGGGATCCTAGCTTTACCCAAGAAAGCTTGGATGCATTGAAAATGAAAGTTGCCAAAGCAAAAAAAGCAAACAAAAATTATCTCGAAATATCCCGAACCGATTTTAAAAATATTAATAAAGCAGGTATATTAAGCGAAACATCGGCTTTCAAACTAATCTTATGAGTGAACGGAATTAATACTACGTTTCCACCGGGCACTAAACCGAGATTAAGCTAGATTTGTCACAAATCTCCTTGAAATCTCGAAGATTTACCATACAAATTTTAATCTCCTCAAATGAAGATTTCAAATAAAACTCATTGAAATCTACTTGGAAACATTAGTTTGTCAAATCAAACAAACTTTTTTTTCTTAGAATAATTGTTGAACCGACCGACCCATTTAAACGCCAATTTCGTTTATTGACAGGTGGAAATGTCAACAAAAACTATCTGTCTCACTTCCATATGACTCAAATTCAAAACAATAAACAACTTTCAAGAAATCACAGACGAAATAAAATGTAAGTATACAAAAATAATAAATATGTACAAGAATATAATAAAACTAATTACTTACAGATGATGAGTGAACAAATACATATTTTTTTTCTTTTCGAAAGGAGAATAATTTGAAGTTTGGTTGTTATGACATAAACCAAACGTCAAATTAATCTCCTTTTCTTTGGTGGAAACACCTCATGATTTATTTTAAATCACTTGCCTTAAATCTCGGATTATTTGTTGGTGGAAACGTACTATAACTAATATTCGATTTCATTTAAACCAAAAATACTCCATTTACCAAGATCGGAATCTTTCGTACGTTTCACTCCCCAATACTTGTTTGTTTACATTGTTGTATTTGTAATTTTGACAATTAGTCCATGAATAGCTGTGAAAAAAAAAAACGATGCCTAGGGCTAGCGGCACTTTGCAAAGCAAAAACAAAATGGGGAGGTTAATAAGTTTTTTTTCAGGTTTTTCTTTTTACTTTTTTCGATGAAAAAGTCAGTTTCAAGCTTTAATTTTGCAGTCATTTTGTTGATAGCAAACCAATGTACATTTTTGACTTGGAAAAAGCATGTTCACATCAGTTTATTAAAATTAATTCATTAATTTAAAGTAATCACTACGAAATTCTTTAAATTTCATAATTAACCTTGAATTATTGTATCAAAGATGCGTTCGAAGAACCATCAAGTTAAGGGTGCGAGCACAATTTTTTTTATTGAATTCTAATAAATTTTCGTTAATGAACGGCCCAAATATTTTTATGCAAGTATGTAATTAAAATCTGAATCAATTTAATTAATATAAGTATATTTATAGTTTGTTTTTAATGATTTAAGCTTGCAATTATTTTTCAATTCCATTTTGATTAATAAATATTAAATTTAAAAAAAGAGTTATAATCGAAAAATACCTTATCCATAACATTTGATTGATGGAAACATACATGTATTTGCTATCAAAAAAACTATGCATTAAAGGAACACCAATGTTTTAAAAAAATAATCAGAACGATTAAAGCAAACCTGTTGAATAAATGCAGAGCAAATAAAATGCAAATTTTGACATATATATCACAAAATGAAAATGTCTTTAAATCTTTCTAAGTTCATGCACAACTCATTCAATAGATCCTGTAATCGACATGAATGTTTATTATTATTATTATTATTATTATTATTATTTTAGTGCATTTCCACAGTTTAACGCAAAATATAATTTTCATTCATTCCTTACAAATATTTTGTTACCAAAGTTCAAGTTTACTTATTATTGTTTCACGGTATGTTTAGTAAAAGTGCTGCTAATAATGAAACAAATTAATGAGTTTTACGTATAGGTTTTTGTTTTTCTTAATATAATAAATACTACCGTCGATTACATTTTATAAATGCAGAACATTGAAGAAAATATACATAAACAATAGTTTTCAGATATAAAGCAGAGGTTAGCGTAGACAAATATTTTTGAGAAAGCCAATAATATTTTAGGTATGTATGTTCATTAAAGAAATTTCCGCTTCGGCTAACTTTCATCAACTTTTTAGAAAAAAATTTAGCATTAATAGCAGCCAATTATTTCATAGCATATTTAATTGTTCACATTGTAAAATGTCGTAATTTTATACATAGAAGATAACATTATTTAGTCAAGAAGTATGGATTTTGGCGCGTTTACCGGTTTTTTCTATTGGGTGTTCAAATACATAATGGAATAAAAAAAGTTACTTAAATCTATTTTACTCATTTATTTGGTATTGTGTGTAACCATATTGCCTATTTCTATTCCCTAAAGATGCTTTACACAAAGCCACTTATTTTTAAAACATGGTTCCCTCAAATCTCTATTCCCAAATCTAACTACAAACAAAATTCTAACTCTAAAATAGTCCCTTAAAAAGAAATTTTCGGGAATATTTCTGCAACAAACAAAATTAAAATTTGGTCTTGCAATTATCGAACTGCTTAAATGATGAAAATACTAATCTAATTGAGGAATCTGAACTAGCTAAAGTTGGCAATGGAACTTCACAAGTATGCTTCTCGTAGCATTTTCTGTACAAAAAAATACGGAGGCACCCGCCTATTGTTTCGACCTGAACTTCTAACGTCGCCAAAAAAATGCTCTAAGCAAACTACAGCTGAAAAATTGTCTGTTTTGTTGTTTTACAATTTACAAAGTATTGAGTTACACTTTTGTCCATTTCTAATTATACTTAATCAGTTGTAGCGCATGTTGCGTTCGCAAATAATTTAAGTAGACAAAATACAGCACTAATAAATCATTAAATATGTATTTGGTCAATATTATTTTATTTAATATACATTTACAACATTTATTTGGATTGAAATTAAAAAGCTATACAAATCTTCCAATTTAAGACCATGTCAGCACTTCAGATTCTGTTGGTTAGGATTGTTTAGTTTTTGAACGAAGGCCATGAAACATGGGGCTGATTACTATAATGAAGCATTTTGATGGGCCGAAACACTAAATGTGAGAATGTTTTTGGTTTTTGCATCATTTCACGCACACTTTCTCACATTTAGTGTGTAGTTAGCTTGTAGACAAACCGAAATGTCAGTCTGAGATTCCGATCTTGGTAAAGGAGTATTTTTAATTTAAACTGAAAAGTACTTACATCGAAATTAATTTTACATCGCACGATTTTTTTAAATTTCCTAAATTGACCTGGCTACGAGACGTTAAGAACACGAAAGTTAAGTCCCAATAAAAACGTTTTCGAATATAGTATATAGGTACATTTCCAATAATTCTAAAAGTAAATATTTATTCTTAGTGACTACGTTTATATGAAGTTATTTCGCTCATAGTTCGCCAGAAACATAACGAAGTGGCAGGGAGATTCATCCCCTCCATATTATTTGGAATTCCAGTGGATAGGTAGCTAAATACCATAAAATATTTGCTGTTTAAGGAGGGTATATTTCCAAAAACGAAGAGGCCAAAATAACTAGAAATTCGATATCCGATGGCAATAAATTATTGCCGGAAGTATATTAAAATTTTGTGTGAAGCTATTGTGATTGGCGGTGAACAAACGGTAAAATATAATTTATCGAAGGTTAGCAGTTAAGTTATTTTGATTGCTAAAAAAAGGCTTTCCGTAGAAACGGAAGCAGAAATTTGAAAAAAAAAAATAAAAATATAAAGGTTAGGTTAGGTTAGGTGTACGTTTTCACTGTCTTATTAATTTCTTAATTGTATTTTAAGGTTTGTTTTCTTTAAGTTTTTGGGTAAACTGGTTGAGTCTTGTTGTTCAATAGAAAACAAAATAAAATTATTTGGAGACAGGCTTTCTTTCTACTTCCTACTTTCAACAAAATTATTGAAATAATGAAATCTACTTAATTTTCAAAGTCTTTGTTTTAACCTCTTCAATTTAACCAAAAAGAGACTGAATCTACTTATTTTTTAAATATATCACTCTTTTATGTAGGCCCAGAATGTTCGTAAGAAACATAAAAATAATTAACGTTCCATACACAAAAAGAATAGAAACTTATTTCACTCATATGTACACGAATTTTATGAAAAGTTCACTTGTGTGTGTTCATTTGCATTTGGGATTCCCCTTTTATTTATTACATTCTATTCTTACCCTTTAATGTTTTGGGTGATAGTCTGTGGTCTGTCATTTTGTCTTTTCTGTTTGATGTTGTAAGTTGTGTTCTCTGGTGCTCGAGAGTTATTTTGCATTTAATATTTAAGTTTCGAAATGAAAACATATTTTTGTTGAAGTACTGAAAAAGAAATTTGAATTATGATTACATTATACATTTTTATTATAGCACTCGTCTCCTGCAATCAAAATATCCTAAAGTAATTTTACTTGACCACCACGAGCAGTGAATCTAACCACCATCTTAAGCAGCCTAAACATTCCGATCCTGACTAACCTGCAACCCACAGCGGCGCCAACAGACCGATGCACGTGAGGGTTAATCCGATTGAACCAGAAAAACAACGATGTGTCTAAAAAATCTACGCCCAAATGTACAAATAAGAATGGGAGGAAAATTTAGACTGCCTTTCAAACGATGAAGGGAATACCTACATATTGCAAGGTGTGTAAGACATGTGGTTACTCAAGGACACATTCAAATTTACAAGGCCACTGCCTAATTACCAAGGTTTTGAAATAAAGCACCTACGAAAAAACTTCGAAATTGAATGCGACGTCATTTCTTCTCCGAAACCGAAAGTTTTCATTAATTATCGAAGAATCTACCGATAATAGCTCCGCCAAATGCTTGGCATTGGTTGCTCGTTTTTGAAGTAATTTAATTGTCCACAGTTGTATCCGTGATATATTTTAAGGACTAAGAAAGTTAGAAGATGTGACAACAAATTGCAGTCGGAGGGGCTGAAAATTCAAGTCACTGCTATGATAGGTCTAGCTACAGATTATGGAGTCAGAGCGAAGTTAAAAGAATTAAATCCTGTAATTTTTTACCTTAGCTGTACCTACCACTGTCAGTCCTTACTTTGATGTGCTACTCATGCTTCCAAATCGCTGTCAATCTCTTTACACAAATTTCTAAGAGACTTAAATTACCATTTTGACCACTGTCGAAAACGCCAAGAAAGTAGCTATAAGGGAATTTCAAAAGAGCTTCAACGTTGAAGTACACAAAACCCTGCGAATAAGTTCAATACAATGGCTTTCTTTACAAAATGTTGTAGATAGAGTATGGGAACAATAGTCTGTGTTATGGAATTATTTACACCTTTTGACCTTTGTTCGTTTTGAGGAAAATATTCTAGTTAGTCTCCATTCCACAAATAAAGCTTATATTTTTATTTTATTTCATACATTTTAAAAGAAATAATATAATGAATAAAATGATTTAGAGTGAAGATTCAGATGCTTATTCTATTTTTCCTACATTTTAAGAATTTTTCTAAAAAAACAACCACATTTTTTAAATAATTGATCAAGTTGGTATTTGTAGTACTGATTTTTGTAATACAGATTTTCATTTGCGCTTAAGTGAAATATATTTTGGGGTTATACCTAAAGGTTTCAACAGTGAATCAGGGTACACAGTGAATCATTTGCTCTCACGATGTATTTTTTTATTTTATAATAAATCTGAAAAAGAGAAAAGATCGTCTTTGTTCATTTCATCCCTTCAAACCATCAGTCTGCGCGATCCCTTGTTCGGAGTTGGTCGTTTTCGTTTGTTTGTGTTTTCTGCATTGGTAAGTAATTTTTTGTTTTCTATTTGTTTTTCTTCTCATTTAATAACTGTGCATTGTAACTCCGTTTGAGTCATATATTTGTGGTTACATTGACTTAATAATTTGTGTCAACTTGTGTGAAATATTTAATATAATTTTAATGTGTTTTTGTTAAAATAACAAAATGGTACACAGTGAATCAATTGTGATTCACTGTGTACCTATATGTTATTCATTTTTCTATTTTGGTGCAAATGTTCTTTTTGTTTTGTAGTTTGATATGGCACGTAAAAAACAGACCGAAAAGTGTTTTCGCATTCTTCAGAGCAGATGCAAGCTGCTCTCGATTGATTTGATCAAGAAAGGGAAAAGCATCAGGGAAGCTGCAAAAAGGAATCCGCCTATCTTTTTTATGGCCTTTCCATCATTGATTGACGAAAGCTGGCTTATGAAACAACTTTAATAAATAAAATCAAAGTTCCCGAGAGCTGGACGAGAAACCAAATGGCAGGCATTGACTGGTTGAAAGGTTTTCGAGCCCGACATTCAGATGTCTCATTGAGAATCCCTGAGAGCTGCAGTTTAGCGCGGGCAACGGGATTTAATAAATACAATATGTTGACCTATATTTCAATAATATGGAGAGTGTTTTAATAAGACATCCGCAATTTTCCAACGGGACAAGAATTTATAATTTGGACGAAACTGCCACCACAACCGTTCAAAAACCTTTAAAATTCTAGCCCCGAAAGGAATACGGTGCATATCTAAAGTTACCAGTGGGGAAAGAGGCACTTTGTGAACAACATGTGCAATAATTTGCGCAAGTGGAATAGCGCTTCCACCCGTAATTGTTTTTCCCAGAAAAAAACTTCAAAAACCATATCGTCGGTGAAACAAGAAAAGTGTGTAACTCCATATTAGCAAATTTTACAGGAGAGCATTAAAACGTCATAGTTTTGAAGTTATTGGCACGATTTGCCTGAAATTTTCAGAAATGATATTTCGTAATATTATTTATGTGTGGAAATGATTCAAAATCAAAGTGTTGCCCAATATTTAACTTTTTTTGGAGATACACACTTTTCACTAGAAAATGTTACGGGTGCTATGAGGATATTCACATTTTTCCTACGCTGTTATCAGTCCGTGCATACGAATCTCTAGGTTCTTGTAGGTATTTCCTATGAAATTCCAAACATTCAAAAAAAAAAAAAACAAAAAACAATCAAAATCTTTTTTTTTTTAATACAGAAACAAAAGAACTAACAAAAAATTTTCATTCATAAGTAAAAATTACAAAGTAAAAATAAACGAAAAGGAATAAAACTAAAAACTATTTTTTTTAAATAAAGCTATCTACTTTGTAGTAAAAGGAATTGCATCGTAGAACGCATGATAATCACATGGTAAGCTTTTCTTCAGAATCTGTAAATGGTCACATTTTTCTTTCTTGATTTTCCTTCTTTCCAAAAATAAAGCAGGTAATGTTTTCATATCAAATCGTTCAGTTTGTATCTTTGTTGATCGTCTTACATCCAATGTAGTCCAATCGTTATCTGTGTGTCTCAGTTTGTACTGAATTACCGAATCTGGTGTATATTTGATTTGTTTAAGATCATTTATACTGTTGGTTCCCCAACTTTACGACCTGGTCTTATTGAAGAAATGTATTTTATGCACGAAAAGTCTTTAAAAAGGTATGGTAAAGATACCGAACTTTGTATGGAAAGGGTTTTTGTCGTGCATTCTCGCAATGACTGATATAATTAGCTGGGACATTGATGTCTTTGTTTCTGAGCATTCGCTCAATAGCTGAGTGCATTGAATCTGCCTCCATTTGTGTATATATTTTTGAATGATTGTTATGTCATGAATTACAGATGTATTCAGCAATGCATTGGATAAACATGCGTTTCTGTTTTGGCCTGTACAACCATCGCTCCAAAATATAATTTTTGAAGTTTTATCTGGCATGTGAGGAAGAATATCGAATTCAATGAAATTGACAATAATAGAAGAGAACTCATTCGCAGTTAAAGCACCTTCGGTCTCATTCCACAGAAAACAATAAGCTTCATGAGTTTTTATATTGTAAATTGTGAAATTATGAACAGTGAGTTTAGTTTTGTAGTACATAGCTCCTACCTTATTTTTAGGAGCTAGCAACACAGATTGCATGTCCATTGTCAAAACAACGTCTGATGTTTCACAAATTTTGTCTTGGCTCTTTGAATTCCTTGCTTCGTCTTTTAGTACAAGATGTTGTTGATAGGCTTCTTCAGTTAAATTTTTAGTTTTATGGGCAACACATGTATCACACTGGTCTTTCAGGCAAAATAGAAAGAAAGGAAGGAGTCTAATATCCACTGACACCCTATAGAGAGAAGAAATTTTGCAAAACAAAATCAGAAAGGTTTAACCAAAGAAAAAACAAAAGACTGTAAGAAAAATACTTCAAGAAAAATTAACCTCAGAATCCGATTCAAGCATGGTTCGTGAAAGAGACGATGACAGATGATGATTCCGATAAAACTGATGATATCAATGATATTGAGAACAATGAACAGCTTGAGCCAGAGGATCCCATCCGAGATGCTATTCCAGGTGATTTTATTTTAGTTGAATTTAAAGGAAAGTGAAATTTCGTATACTATGTCGCTAAGATCTTAGCGCTTAAAGAAAATGGATACCAAGTGGCTTACCTGAGAAAAAAATCGATGAATCAATTGATTTTCTCACTGCCAAAGTAAAGAGTTTCCAGTATCTTAAAAGTATTGTCTCTACTGAAGACGAACCGAAACAAAAGCTAGCCGTATCGGGGATTTTAAAGCAATGCCAGCTTTAAATCCAATATTTAGAAAAATAACTCCTTCCAACTTCGAATCAGTACTGATAACGGATGCAAGAATAGGAAAATATCATTAATGTCTAGGAAACATCTTACAGGTTTTATGATCCATTCCTATCTCAAATAAAGAAATGGTTAGAAACTCATTGATACTATTAAAGGGAGGCGCAATGGAATCCTCCACTCCAGAAATCGTAATTGCTGGAAGGAACTAAAACACAGCTCCGGAAATGGCACTAGATGGCGCTTAGTAGTACAGGGTTTTTCAACAGGGACGCTACAAAAGTAGAGCGTCAGGGACAGAAAACGACGCCATATTCCTTGCCGCTCTCTTGACATTTCTCTTCAGTAAGGTTTGCCATGTTATGATGGAAAGATATACGAGCCAACATCGAGTGGAAGATATTAAAATGTACTAACGAAATTTATGGTCGTCATAATCGTCCTAGCAGCGTGTAGTGGAAAAATTTGAATCCGCAGACACAGTACAAAATGTTCCCGTGCCAGCGAGACAGAGAAATGCCCGTAGTGTCGAGAATATTGCTGCCGCTGAGGCTTTAGTTCCAGAAAGCCCAAATCGTCCCCTCAGAAGCAAACTGTCGTAACTCAAAATTCTTAGTTTTCCAGAAAAGCGATTTGAATAATTTTGAATCTTAAAAAATGATTTTTTATCTGGATTTTATCTGAGGAGCTTAAAGTGGTAGAACAAAAAAAATTTAATTTTTTGTCCTCTATCAAATGGTATAATTAAATTTTTAAAAATCTTTAAAAAAAAACAAAAAATTGCAAGACTTATGACGTTTGGATTAAAAATAATTACGGTTTTGGTGTGAGAAATGACGTATAACGAAAAGTGTCACTTTTCCTAAAACTTAATTTTCATACTTCAATAATATTTTTTTAGATAAGTGTCACAAATAACAAAGTGTCACTTTTCCTAAAAATTAATTATATCATACCTCAATAATATTCTTTAAGATAAGTGCCACAAATAAAAAAGTGTCGAAAATAAAACTGAGCTCTTCGTTACATTCATTCATTCTTCGGCTGACATAGTGACATGAAACTGAAAATGTCATTTTACTGATGAATAGTTCAGGGACGTTATTAAAAATGCACAACGACACTTTCGCCCTCACGCCTTCAGTTTAAGAAGTATTATTATGACAGTTTGACCAAAAGATAGCATTTTTTTTACTGATTTTTTCTGTATACTTAACTCAAAATCGCAAATTTTTGAGTTATGACAGTTTGCTTCTGAGGGGACGAAATGTCGTTCTCAAACGTTGGGCATCTCTGTGACGTCGTTGTGGCGAATTTTGCGAAAAGATCTTGGCCTACATCCTTACAATATTGTATTGACACAAGAACTGAATCCACTTGACCACCAGATGCGTCGTATGTTCGTGAATTGTGCTGAGCAACAACTTAAAAATGATTCGCATTTTCATCGAAAAATCATCTTGTGCGATGAGGCTCATTTCTGGCTGAATGGCTTCATCAATAAACAAAATATGCGGTATTGGTCAGGCAGCAATCCACACGTACTCCATGAGTCGTCATTGTATCCTAAAAAAATTACTTGGTGTGGTTTATGGGCTGGCGGCGTCATTGGGCCGTACTTCTTCCGTAATGATCAAGACCGGCACTTTACTGTGAATGAGGATCGCTACCGTTCAATGATAACCGAATATTTTTGGCCCAATTGGATGATATGGACTTGGAGGACATGTGGTTTATACACTACGGGGCGCCACAAGCCACACAGCGAATGTCACAATCAAATTATTGGAAACCAAGTTTGGATAACGTGTTATCTCACGAAATGGTACAGTCGCTTGGCCGCCTCGGTCGTGCGATTTGAGCAGTTAGACTATTTCCTGTGGGGCTACGTCCAGTCTATGGTCTATGCCAACAAGCCAGCGACGATTGATGAACTTTGTATGAATATCGAACGTGAAATTGCAACAGTATCGCCCGATTTATGCTTGAAAACCGTCGAAAATTGGGTTCAGCATCTGGACTTCTGCAAACGTTCCCGTGGTGGCCATGCAAAAGAAATCGAGTTCCATACATAATGGCATCAAACGTACGACAGGAATAAAGAATTTCATTGATATCCAAAACCGTTTTTGTTTTATTTAAAAAAAAAACTATTGTGGCGCTCTTATTGAAAAACCCGATAGTATGCCTTATGTCCCGGTTGGCTCTATTCCCACGGAAATTGTAAGTCAGAGGACTTAAGGTTGCCAATATCAAGAATTCTCCTGTACACAAATTCGAAAGAAAACACTATTCACAAGTCTTTAAATTGTATTAGGAGTCCTTTAAATTCAATCAACACCTCTTTGGTTTTAACACTTCATTGAATTATTTTTAAATCTTTTGCTATTCCACAAAAGACTTCCGGTTTACGAGTTTCTTAAATCTCCCAAGGACAATATCCTTAATATCGGTACAAAATCATAGTCTTTTACATTAAATAAGAGTAAGCGTTACCCTCTTCCTGTCCTATATTTACTTATTTTTATGCAATAAATTGTCATCGCCCAACCGTTAACCAAATAACCAGTGTTGTTATATATGTACAAAGTACTAGTAGCTAATTCATTCAGTACGAACAGTATAGAAAGACAAATAGACAAAAACAAAAAGTACCTACCTATGTACCTTACCTACATATTTGTACTCTATAGAGGGATAAAATATTGAAGTTAGTTCAGGCGACAAATTGGAAATTACTTTGTATTTTGTTTTCGGCTCGATGAAAGGTATAATATTGGTTAAAGGGGGTTGGTTGGTGTGAGGGGATATTCCGGGAATACTTTTTGGAAATTCCTTTGTACTGTTTCTTTTTTTTTACTTTTTTTTGACGGAGCGAACTCAAAGGACCGTCGTCGTTGTTTTAATTTCAGGCAATTTCAATGCTAAAATATATCTCATGCATACCTTTTATTATTTTTAATTTATTTTTGACGAAAAATAATATAATGGATTTTTCTCTTTTTTAAGCCTCCCCATAGATAAAGGTGAACGTCAAATTGGGCATTTTTATAATAAATTAAAAACATTGTTAGTTATTGCTACTCTCACCATCATCATATCATCCTCTTCCTTTAATGGCTGCCATAGAGCGTAGTGTGTCTGTTATTATTGAATTAAAATTTTAATTAATTAATTCTACTTAAATTAATAAAATGTGATAATTTAAAAACCAGCAGAAAACCACTTAATAGGACAATTACGAGCATTATATGTTTATATGTATATTTTTGTATTTATTATATTGTTTTTTATTTGTTTCATTTGATTGAGGTTCGTGAACAATTTAATTGAACGCTATGATGGTTTACTTAAAATCACAAAGCATTTTTATCAGCATATAACATATACCTACGTTAATACGTTGTGTAGGATTAAAAATAAATATTAAATATTTTTATTTTTTTTTTTCGATTAAAATTATATCCGGTCGGTATAGGTAGGTAATTGTATATGCATACCGCTTATTATGCAATTAACTATTTTAATTAATATGTGAATAATAAACATTGAAAATATTTAATTATTCATTCATGTTATTATTTGACGTTTTTTAAACTGTTTTTTTTTTGTACATTTTTGTAAATTAGTATCAATGTTTATATTTCAAAAAGAGTGTAATAAAATAAAGACTGGGTAAACATTATCTTTTGATTTCAAAATTTAATTTTATTAATGATAAATTTTGATAGTTCAATTTAAACCAAACAAACAGATATTTCTCTTCGTTCATATTATTATCTTTAATTGAGAACATTTTTTAAAAAGCTATTACACAGTAAACGCACAATATTTTATAATTTAATTAAATGGTTTTTATTTTATAAAGGTGAACTGCAAATAAATGTTTACAACCAAATTAAGAAAAATAGTTGTTTTATCCATAACATTTTGTTTATCTGGTTGTATATGGCGGCCGGCGTGCTGAACTCAAAGAGGACGATTGTAAAATTTATCGGCCTTTTATACCCCTTTTCGGGCAGTTTTTCCATTGCTATGACATTGCCAATTGGGTGGAATAAAAATTTTGTTGAATTCACCACATGAAATAATAAAGAATTTTTCATTAATATTAAGAAATAAGCTTAATTTTGCTGAAATCAATAATTATTATTATTTGGTTATCTTAATCTTACTCCTTTTCAATATTTAATAACATTTTGTATTTTTTTTTATTATTTAAAACATTTTTATGTTCTTACCGTGGTGAATAAACATTAAAAAAAAATTAATATCGGGCAAGGCCATTTCGTTGCCATTTGCAATTTTCGTGCAGATTAATTTTCATTTTGATATATTTCTATTTCATCTTGTTTTCTCTTCTAACTTATTGTCTTTATTATAAAGTTAATAATTTGTTTATAACTTAATAAATAATTAATTTTTTACTAAATTAACCGAATTTTCGTGTTCTTTAAATAAAATTCTTTATATCTAATGCACCCTGTGAACACTGATAATAAAGTTCATCTGTCAAATTAGAAGAGTTGTTGTGCACATGTTGTGCAAATTTTGTTAACTTAAAATTTTGTTAATTATTTGTGATTTGTTTAATTTTTTAATGTTAAAACAGATGTTCGGGTAGTGCTCTAGTTAATTCAAGTGTTTATTCTTCGTGGTTTATGAAATTAATAGTGTTATTGTCAATGTAAAGTTTCAATGTAATTTGAGGTTATATTTGTTTGCCTCATTTGTTTTCAATTAATGTATTTCTGTATTTATATGGTGCAAAATGTTTAAAAATTTAGTTGTTTGTTTCCTACAACATAAAACCTTATCTTGTTAATTGTTTTTTATAAAAATCGTGACGAAGAATTAGTGTTTTGTACTGTAATATATGTTTACAAATTGTGTCAATGTTTTGTTCGTGTAATGTGTGTTATTTAACTAAATTGTTGTAAATTGTTATTAACTAACGCAAATTTAATGTTCAAATCTATCTTTTTTTTCTATTTTTAGATTATTCACTCAACAATAACAATTGCTAAATTCCGGTGAGACTCTTGTGGACACCTACCGAGACTCCTGTGGACACCTACGCTTTCGCTGTTTTGTTTGTTATTGTTTTCATGTGCTGTATTTTAAGCACACATTAATTTTTTTGCTTTTGTGTTGTTTTTGTTTAATTAACCCTTTCTTATTTTTTCTTTCATGTTTGGATCATTTAAATGTTCCTACAATGCAAATTGAGTATTTGCGCAAAGGGTGTTTCGACAACATTTGGTAAGTACGTATACGTACAGACAGTTTTGTTGTTTTTTTTACCCGATCCTATTTTCTTTTCTTTTTTTTGCAGATCGGCTGGATTTCTTAATATTTTATTTAAATTTTATTATTTAGCTTAAGTATTGTTAAGAAAAATGTAAACATATTATGTATAAGTTTATAATTCATTTTTTTGTTTATTCAAAAAATTCAAAATATACGATTATATACATTTCTTAACTATGTATGTATGTACAATTATATACATTTTGTTGTTATTTAAATTTGTTGGCTTAACATTCTCCCCCCCTTGGACGACTACGTTCAATGATGCGCTTATTTATTTTTTGTAAGCCTTTGCGGTGGTAGTTGTGGAAAAGGACTTTTCCCGCTCGGTTAACGTTAACCCTGGCCTGGTATTTATCTGGCAGGTTGACGGTAAATTGTTTCCTTTTGCTGTGTTGGATGCGTTCGAAATCAATTCTTTGCAGGGTGTTTTTAAATATGAAGAGATCTTCTCCCTCTCTGGTTACAAACCTTTGAACATCTTTGTTAATTCGCATCTTGATCTCTTCAACGGTTGTCGATGGCCTCAACATACTTAACGACGCAACTTGTGAACCGTTGATGTTCACTGGGATTAAATTCCCGACTATGCCGCTTGTGTCTTCTTTTTCCCTGTCTAAATTCTTCTGGATCAGATCTTGTTAGAGGCGTCGGTGTCGTGAGTTGAGGTGGGGAAAATCTAATCTCCTCCAAAATGGTGATGTAGTCTTCACATGGTTCGATTAGCCATTCTGCGTCCATTGTTTCTGAAAAACGCTATTACTTATGAGTTATGCTGACATATACTAAACATATACAATTTTACTACTGACAACACATGAACAAAGTTCTACTGAACAGGTCAACTAAACGTTGTTATGGTAGTTTTATTGTTTTCGATTGGTAATGGGCATAATTTAACGATTGGTCGTTGACAGGTATTAGATCTAGTTCGGACCGTTACTACTCGTGTTAATCTATCTTTTCCATGATGGATAATTTCGACGATTCCTAAAGGCCACGCAGTCGGTGGGGTGTTTTTATCTTTGATGAGAACAATATCTCCAACCTTAATACCTTGTTCATTAGTTAGCCATTTTGGTCGTTGTTGAAGACGGTGTAGATATTCAGTTGACCACTTCTTCCAAAAATGTTGGTGCATTTGTTGCACAAGTTTCCATCTTTGGTTAAGTGTCGAGGTTGATGCTATGAGACTAGGCTCCGGGATTGCATTTATAGCTTGACCGATGAGGAAATGCCCTGGAGTGAGAACTGCAAGATCATCAATGTCATTTCGTAGTGTACATAAAGGTCGTGAATTTAAGCATGCTTCAATTTGAGCGAGTAATGTCGTGAGTTCTTCGAATGTGCATATTGTCGTGCCTAGCACACGACGCAGATGATAATTTATGGATTTTACACCTGCTTCCCATAATCCTCCGTGACGAGGTGCTGCAGGTGGGTTGAAGTGCCAGTTTATGTTTAAGTTAGACAAATAATCTAAACATTATACCAATGTTTTTTTGCCCAACGTTGATACTTACCGTTTACCGATGAAATATCAACAAATCAAGCAAAATTTAATAAATAAAAAGAATTTGGAATTTAGTGATATTTTAATTAATAAGTTTGCTTTTATTGTCCGATTTGACTTACTTTTCTATTAACAACTCTCTACTTAAAATACTATTATATTCGAAAGATGTTCGCTTGACGTATATGCCCGTCTAACGAGTTCCAATCGAAAGATTTTTATGATAAATAAACAAGTTAGTTTAATTATTTCTAAAAAGGTTTTTATCAAAGTTATATTCGAATGACGTATAAAGTCATCAATCGATTTCAAAAATTGATTTTTTCCTTTCTACTACCAATAATTATATGTTAATAAAAAAGAAGTTATCAAAATATATTTGTTCAACGTATAAATCGTTAGACAATTTCAAATTGATTTACTTGGAGTGTTCTGGACTGCTTCTGGAGTTCAAAGATACGTTGAAAAGAGTGGATTTTAAACGAATCAGCAACAGCAAAAGAAAGCAATTCACCGTCAACTTACCGGATTCATACCAGGCGAAGGTGAACGTAAACAAGGCTGGCAAAATTGTTTTTCATCACCACCACCGAAGAGGGATTGAAAAAATCAAATCTCGTATAATAGAACGCAACAACCGTTCTACGGGGGGAAAATGTTGAACCATCAATAACAACAACATTCAAAATTGCATTTTTGTTTTTTTTTTTATTTAATAAAATAAATAAAAAACTTTATGTATGTTGTTATTTCTTAAATCTATATGTAAATTGTAGAATTAAAGTTGCAATCTGCAAAAAAGGGGAAATTAATTAGTTGTAGCCAACATAAGGGTAAATATACATACAAACCATTGGGTGTTGGGCTTGCGCCTCAACAAAGAATGTTGGTAGGTGTCCCACGGAGCCCCGGTAATAATAGTTAATGAATAGATCTGTAAAAACACATAAGGAAACAAAATTAATATAATAATATAGGTAGTTAATGAACAATTAACAAAATAAAACAAAACACAAACTATTTAGGTATAACACATTTATGGACAAAACTTTGTTTCTTTTGGAAAACACAGGTTATAATTATAACCTATAAAACACATCACACATTATTAGGCAAATAATAGCACGAATTTTATAATTAACAACAAATAAACACTTGATTTATAATTCTTTTAACTAAATATACTAAATTTATTAAAAAACACAGATAATTTCACAAAATTAAACAAGAAATTGGCACAAAACGTCACTTGATCATGCGCACATAAGAATATGTTAATTTGACAATTAAACTTTAAGGACCAAACAAATTGAATATGTTCAGTCAATTCACTTTTTCACGCCGAAATCAATTTTAAGAACATTTTGTTAAAATAATTTTTAATTTTAAAGATATTTTGATTTTAAATTTTTACATTTAGCCTTAATGATAAAAAGGGACAAAAAATAAGTAACAAGGACAAAATGGCATAAACAAAGCTGCACGAAAATTATGAAGCAAAAAGACAAGTGCTGCCAAAATGAAAATTGCTGGCATAAATATTGCAATTTATTCAACATGATGCCATTGGTAAATTCATTATTTGGCATGATAAACATTTAAGATAAAAAAATAGAAAAATTCAAGTGAATTTGAGATCTTAATTCAGCATAATTAATTATAAAAAGTTTTAATATATGTTTTTTCATTATTATTTTCATGTTGTGAGTTTCCATATTCGGAAATTTTGACACTTGGTAACATTAAAATAAAGTGTGGGAAGCATTTTTCTACGCGAAATGGGGTATAAAAGGCCGGAAAAATCGGCAATCAGTCTCTTTGAACTCAACAAAATTTTTATTCCACCCAATTGGCAATGTCATAGCAATGGGAAAACTACCCGAAAAGGGGTATAAAAGGCCGATAAATTTTACAATCGTCCTCTTTGAGTTCAGCACGCCGCCAGATACAACCAGATAAACAGCAACCAACGGAATTTTGTTTTACAAGAAAATCAAATTAAGTAAAGGTAAGAACAGTGGAACTTGTTTGACGATTTATACGTCAAACATATATCACTGAGCATCTAAGCTTTAAAAAACTAACATAATTTGTTTTTAAATAGAGTCAAATTGAACTTGTGGGACGATTTATACGTCTCACACATATGGTTTGACAATTGCCGAAAGTTATTAACAATTTTATTTTAAATAGAGTCAAATTGAACTTGTGGGACGATTTATACGTCCCACACATATGGTTTGATAGTTGCCAATTATTTAAATTATTGATTAATTTAGTATAAGTTTGTCAATTGTATAAACTCACATATACCCAAACTCGCACCCACCCCAAATCCTATAGTGATCCCAAGCAGGGGGGTTGCAGGGGGCCAGCATGCCCCCCCTTACATACCTAGCTGTTAGTACTCCGTGCTATCAATTCAAAAAAAACTTTAGAAAAGTAGCTATTCTAGACAATAAATCAACCATTTATGCGTGTTCTTTTTAAAAAGCAACAAAAAGAACGTTATGAAATTCAATGAGAAACAACGTGAAGAGCAACAAATAACGGCAAAAATTATTAAGCATTCACTTAAAATGCAAAATTATGAAAATGAAATAAGTCCCACTTAAAACTAAATAAATCCCACCAAAATATAAATTTAGGGGTATGAAATAACTCCCACTTTACAAAACGCGTAACGAAATAAGTCCCACCAATTGACGAAATAAGTCCCACTTTTAAAAACGAAATAACTCCCACTTTCAAAATAGCAATTTTTGGTGGGACTTATTTCGTTTTTAAAAGGGGGACTTATTTCGTGGGAGTTATTTCATAGACCCGAAAAAACATATATTAAAACTTTTTATAATTAATTATGCTGAATTAAGATCTCAAATTCACTTGAATTTGTCTATTTTTTTATTTTAAATGTTTATCATGCCAAATAATGAATTTACCAATGGCATCATGTTGAATAAATTGCAATATTTATGCCAGCAATTTTCATTTTGGCAGCACTTGTCTTTTTAATTCATAATTTTCGCGCAGCTTTGTTTATGCCATTTTGTCCTTGTTACTTATTTTTTGTCCCTTTTTATCATTAAGGCTAAATGTAAAAATTTAAAATCAAAATATCTTTAAAATTAAAAATTATTTTAATTGTCATTTGATAAAGGTTTATTCTTTAATTTTAGAGTGTTCCAAAAATATTTAAAATTCGAAAAGTGCACAAGTTGTTTCAAGCAAAAAATTATAAAAAATTAAATAAACGTAAGCTAAAATTATAATAATCATCTCAATATAGTTAAAGCGAACAGTGAGAAAAAGTGTAGTATTATATAAGAAATATGTGTTCAAATTATTTGCATTTTTTCGTTCCACATTCTTATCGTTTATTAAAGACATCATTGAAAATGGCCTCATATCGTACTCTTACCGGCAAAGAGCACTTGTTTTGGCGTCAAACCATTTTGAGAAAAATTTGAGTCAAGACGTAGACGATATTGTTACGAGAATTAACTGTGAAACAAATAAAGGCAACTTGGCCGATTTTCTTATCAAAGATAAACCCACATTAAAAGAAATAAGCAACTGTAACAACGGTTGCCAGGAAATAAATAGATCCTTGGCATTTGGGGCCTCAATGCAAAACATTTGCAAATGATGAACGATTCATCGTTCGAGGCACAATATGATAAGGGAGCAAGGAAATGCCTCCAATGCAATGATGGCAAAGTAACTACGAGAATACAAAAGAGTTTGGTAAGTGTACAATCAATAATGTACCATATAAAATTTATAAAAAATATGTATTGGTAAAATATGCAAATATTTTGGTTATCTTTTTTTCCCAAATGTACTTGCATCCTACTTAAAGGTAGGCCCTTCAAATAAAACTAAAAACTAACTATTCTACCCAAAAACTACTAATAATTAAATTTCATATTAAAACAAATCAACGATTTTTGTAATGAATTAAAAACACTAAAAAAAAATATTTGTCACCTAAGAAAGAAAAAAAGAGTTATTTTTGAAAGAGTACGATAACTTGGGCGACAAAGTTTAATGACGGATTTGTATAAAACAGTTAAAAACAAGCATTTCTTACTAAGGGAGGGGGGGATCTATCTCTATGAATTAAATTTTTCAAAAACTACGCACAGTTTTCATTTGATTTAAAAACTGGCTAATAGAACAGAATGTTAGCTTTAAAAAAATGCATGAAACCTAATTATAAGTATTACCGTTATTTTTTAATTATTTTTTTCCATTTTAAATAATATTTTTTTAAATTGCCTCTCCCCCCTAAACGGAGGGAGATAGTAAAAAATGCTTGTACGGTATAATATCTTGTCGCCTGAGTTATCGTACTCTTGCCATTATTTTTGATATATTTTTTAAAAAATCCAATTTTTTAACATAAACACAAACTTACAAAACAAAAATTGACTCAAACTGCTTTCTAACTAAAATATTTTAAGAATAAAGAAAGATAGGTATTGACTTCAAATGTGTTTTATTCCACAGAAATATTGTTGTTTGCTATGTAACATTGTAAGAAATTGATTTTTACAGAAATCAAAGGAATATAATACATAATTAAAATTCTGGAATATATTTCGACATCTTTAAACAAAATTGACTTGTTACAAGAAAATATCATTTGAACATTTTAATCGGGCACCAATTCGCAATTATGAGTGTCGTCCAGCCCCTTTTAAAAAAAAACAATTTGGGCTTTTGTAGCTGTGTCAAAGTCAAATATGACCAACTGCTGAAAATTGGCCTTATTTCTTTTATATTATATTGAAAAGTTGACGGCCAAATGCCAACACAAATCCGATCGCATTAAATTACTGATGAAAGCTATTGAGTTTGCACCTTAAGACAAAATACAATACTTCAGTTATTCACTTACATAACTTCATTTGTCATCACTTGTAAAATTCAAATCAAAGTAGCCTATGAGTTTTTGTATATTGTAAGGGGAATTCCCTAATATATATATATATATAACTCCTTTCAATGGAGAAAACTATAGTATATGGAAATTTCGGTTGAAAGCATTACTTGCTGAAGAAAATTGTTTTCCAGCACTGGAAGAGAACTCTTCCGAAAATAAAAACTCAAAAGAATGGAGGAGAATGGAGCGAATTTCAAAAGGATGCATCATTGAGCATCTGAACGACACAATGATTGTCATGATAACTGAAGAAAAGACAGCATTGGACATAATTAAAAAGCTCGACTAAATTTATAAGCGTAAAAGTTTGGCCACCCAGTTATACATATGTGCAGAAGAAGGCAGCCCCGTCGAGAGTGGGGGAAGGGGGGAAATCCCCCGGGCCCGGGATTTTCTAGGGCCCGTAAAGTTGAAAGCAATGAGAATATACTCTATATTTATCATCAACATACCTATTTCCACTTATTTTTAGAGGCCCGAAAATTTAAAATCATTAATGCTTTCGCAATCGGGGCCCTGTTATCTATCAGTCACAAGCTTGCCGATCTTGGCCCCTGATTATTATTGGCGTACATTTTTGTTAATATTTAATGAAAATTGGGCAACTCTGAACTATTGAAAGAAAGTTTTAATAAATTGTGTCGCTTTTCTCATTTAATTTAACGTAAATTTCAAATTTATTTTATTTTGAAAAAAATAAGTCAAAAGTCAAAATAAGGGGCCCGGCAAATTAAAACAAAACACAAATATTTATTTCGGTTTCTGTTTTTTTTATAAAGTTTCTTTTCTTCTATTTTTTTTCTGCTGGGAACGAAATTTTTGATTCGGTTTCGGGGGACCGGAAAATCCCACGCAAACGTTTTTTAATTGTGGTTTCCGTAAAATTAATTAATTAACATTTTGAATAAATTGTTTACTGAAGATTTGAAGGATATCAAGTCAATTCAAAGTGTGTATATTAAACCAGCCATACAAAAATAGCAAGGAATTCTATATAGAATATTGGACACCATTTTCACATTTCCATGGCGAAAGGGGACAAGGACTACGAGGCGATAGCAATCTTATTGGAGAGCCAAATAATGGACATTTTTTGGGCATTTTGGAATCAATTATTCATTATGACCCCTTACTTCACGAGCACTTGGAAAAAGTAAGAATTTCACAACAAGAGCACAAACGTTTCCAAGTCCACTACCTTTCCGTTGAGATTCAAAATGAATTCATTAAAATTTGTGCCCAACATGTGAATTCAGCTATTTTTAAGGAGAGAGAAAACGCCAAATACTTCGCTATAATTGTCGATGCAACACCCGATTCAAGTGATGTGGAACAAAACACATTTATTTTGCAATATCTGCGCTTTGAAGAAAATGTGTTCACCATCCAATAACGGTTTTTGGAATTTGTCGATTACAACAAAAAAAACTGGCACCGCAATAGCTGATTTGATCTGCGAAACATTGGCAAAGAACGAAATCCCTTTAGAAGACTGTTGTGCACAAGGCTATGACAATGGAAGAATTATGAAATTACAGTATAATGGTGCACAACGGCATATATTAAACAAAAATCCGAATGCCGTGTATTCACCATGTGCAGCTCACAGCCTTAACTTGTGTGGAGTCGCAATAACATTTTTTGGAGTTGTTCAAAAGTGTTTCAAATTGTTTAGCAGCTGTGCCAAACGTTGGGAAATTCTTAAGAAAAATGTGCCCGGATCCCTTCACAAACTTTCCGATACAAATGGCGTTTTAAAATATATGCACAAATTTGAATGCGTCCTGATGTCTTCGATTTGGTGCAAAGTTCTTAGCGCTATAAATAAAAGAAGTATCATTCTTCAAGCCAGAAACATGACTATTGACGTTGAAATTCGAAATCTTGACAACTTGATCTCCGATTTGAACTTTATTCGAAACGGATGGGATCAAATTTATCTGAATGCAAAGCAGTTGCTACTAGATTGGGGGATGTTCCAGAATCGTTTCCATCGAACTGAAAAAGGCAATTAAAGAGACATTTTGTAGAACATCGAGGAGCCGGAATGCAAATTGAAACAGACGCAGAAATAAATTTCAAGACAAACACCTTTTACGTCATAGTTGATTCAAATATATTTCGAATTTCTCGTCGGTTTGATACGATGAAAAATTTGAATCATTTTTATGGCAGTTTTCAACAATGGACGAAATTGAGATTAAAAACTCTGCTACAAGGTTCATCCAAAAGTATAACTCGTAGTGTCTCAAGAGTTGAAAGAAGAAATAATTCATCTGAAACACATTTATGAATCCAATTTTGAAGCACAACTTCCGCCATTGAGTTTGGTCAATGCTATTTATTCCCAGAACTTGGAGACAATTTTCCCCAACATTTGTGTTGCTCTCCGTGTGTTTTCCACAATTCCTGTAACCGTAGCTAGTGCCGAACGTTCATTTAGCGTCCTTGCCAGAACAAAGAATTTTCATCGTTCGTGCTCATCACAAGATCGTGTTTCTGGACTTGATACACTATGCATCGGAGCACCTTTGGTAAGGAAATTGAATTTCGATTCAATTATAAGTTGTTTTGCTGCTCAGAAAGCTTGTTTGCAAAAAGAAATATTTCATTGAATGCAAACTAATTCTAATGAAAACATTGTGATAATATTTTAATATAAAGAAAAACAATAAAGAGTATTTAATGTAAACCTTTTAAATACATACAAAAAAACAAATTTCAAATACTTTTACTTCGCTCTATTTTATTTTCATAGTAGGTAGTAGTAGTCAAATCGAACAAAATGTGATCATTGCGGACGCTCTAACCATATCAAAGCAAACTGTTTTTACTATAAGAAATTTATTTCGAACAATAAACATCGCAATTCAAACATAAGGACTAAGGAATGGACCAGATCTGGAGCAGTTCAAACAATTATCCCAAGTGACAAAAAATTTGTTTTTATGATTGCCGAAACAAAATATAATATAAATAAATGTACTGCGAATAATGAAATACAATTTTTGCTAGATTCTGGAGCAACAGACCACTTCGCAAACAAGCGTGAATATTTTTCAACGTTGAATCAACTGGAACAACCCTTGGAAATTGGAGTAGCAAAGGAGAACACAACGCTGGACGTCAACGAAAAAGGAACCATCGACGTTATAAGTAAGGATGGCATTAAAGGCGTACTAGCTATCACAATGGAGCTTCGACCTCACGGTTTGTTTGACAATCGTAAGGAAAAGAAAGTAATGTAACGTAATGTGACTCCAAACGGAAGCTCTAGTTCAATTTTCTGAACATTTGCTTCGTCTGACAGCTCAAGAGCTGTACAAAAATGTAAACAAACAAAATATTTGCTTTTGGAGGGATTCCCATTTTGTAATTAGAAAAATATAAAAGGTAAGTTATTGAAATATAAATAGAATATTTACGCCCGATTTCTTCACAAAGTTCTAAATTCCCTTTAGAACTCGATCTAGTGAATCTCAGTTTAACGATAGAACTTAGTTTTTAAAATATTTGGAACTCAGGCATTTCTTTACTTCTCTAGAACTCGATCTAAAATCATCATCGAGTTCTAAGCGCTTAGAACCTAGTTTTAAAATGTTTTTGAAACTTTTGAATCACCCGGCAGAATATTTTGACATATTTTTCAAAATATAAAATAAATATTTCTGTTGCGCCTATTTTCTTTTCTGGTATGTATGCCTATTTTTATGCATATTATAGTGAATTAGTTCTTCTGCATTTGCCGGCATTTTGACGAAAGAGTGTAGGTCAGTAGGTGACGTAACAATGCGTTACAAACTTTTGGGAGTATACGACAAACGCTCGTAGGAGACACATGCACGACATCGGCAACAGTTAGTTGCATATTTCCACAAGCCAAGAAACGCAGAAAAATCAGCAATTGTTGTTCTTCCAATATATAACGAGTCCTAAAGCCAATCAAGTATGTACATACATAATATACTATGAAGTTTACATATGCATAATAAATTTATTACAAATTTGACCGTGGTTGCGGATGTTGAAGGTCTTTTGCCACTAGTTGAAGGACTGATAAAAACGTTTGTTTTGTTAAACGGAAGCGCCGAAAAAAATCGGTGTCGTCCCATGTGTTAATTGTTGCACGTATTGGCATTCGATAAATACGCCGTTCTTCCAGGATATCGTCCATAAAAAGGAAATCATTAAAAATAAGATCAATTTTCGTAGGATATTCGCTATTCATTGTCTTTTAATATATTTTCCGAAAATGATTAGAAATTCAATTCATTTTCATTTCGCTAGTTGAAAAAACGAAATTATAAATAAACCGAGTTTTAAGGCACTAGACCCCCGAATTTGAGGGTCTAATTTTATCGAAGTTCTAACTATAACAAAGTTCTAAATCGAAGTTCTAACGCGTTAGATTTTGGTGAAGAAATGACGTAGAACTCAAATGAGTTCTAAAATTTCACTAAACCGAGTTTGAAGGGCTAGAACTTTGTCAAAAAATCGGGCGTTATAGAATTTTTTCTTGAAAATGTTTATTTTTTTAGAACAAAAAATGAGTTTTGAAGAACTACTCATTGACTTGGTGAGGGAACGGGAATTCGTTTACAACACCAGGTCTAAAACATATACAAATTTTTTAAAAAGAAATGCTGCATGGGAAGAGATTGGCCAAACTTTAAACAGACCAGGTAATTGCTTGAAGTAATACAAAGTTTAAATAATAACCTTCGTTTATTTCTGCAGTTGGCGAGTGCAAGCAGCGGTGGAAGAGCCTTTGGGACCGGTTCATTCGGGAGAAGCGCTCGATGGAACAACCGTCCGGGAGTGGAGCTGCAGTGGGATATAGCTGGGAGTTTTTTGAGTTAATGAAGTTCCTGATACCATCGCTAACACCAGGAAGGTTTAAAAACACAATATTTGTTATTTTATAGTGTAAGATAATGTTTTTATGTGTTGTTGCAGGCAATTAGGGAACTACCAGCAAACTGCAGCAGTTGAGTTCGCTGAAGATTTGCCGTCGCCAATCAGCGGAGATGATTTCAATTTTGTAAATGAATGAGGGCGGAAGAGGATTTTAAATCCTTTCTTGGAGGGTTGAATGCAACCGTGTCAGCCCATTTGAGCTCAGCACCTCCTCCTGCGCACGATGTGGACGCGGAGTTCATGCTAAACATGGCAAAGCGCATGAAACCGCTGAGTGAAGCAGTGCGTATGCGTCTGCACGCCAAAATATTAGCCGATATCAACGAGGAATTGCTAAAGCAGCTGGAATGATGTTTTATTTATGTTTTTATTATGTTATTTTATTTATTTATATTATTTTTTACTGTTTATGTGATAAGTTTGTTTTTTGTTGTTGTTTGAATTGTTAAATTGGTGTAATTAAATTACCATTTTTGTTATTTGTATGTACCAAAGTTCCTAATAATAATAATAAAAAGACTGAATTAAATGTTAAGCATTCAAAGATCTTGTTTTTTATTTGAAAAAAATATAACAAAAAATACACTTTCAGCCTACAAATAATTGTTTTTAAATTTGGTTTGTTATTAAGATATTCCATTAATTTATCTCGCATTGCAAACGCAAGTTGAGAAGAGTTGTGTGATCCAATTGACCTGCATGTCGTAAGTGGTCCTACTTCCCTTCGCCAGAGACCTTCGATAAGGACATCGTTTTCATCATAGCGATCGACAAAGTATGGAGTTATTTATGCTGAATCGTTTAGCTTGACAAAATTATGGAGCATTACACTGGCCTTTACGATTTTGCCTGCATTTGTAGGCAACATATTAAGTGTTGTACTTAAAATTCTCCACTTTGCGACTAGTATTCCAAAGGCATTCTCAATAACTCTCCGACCTCGAGAAAGCCTTTTATTAAAATTATGTTTTTCAATCGTGAGTAGTTTTCCAGGGTACGGCCGCATCAAATATGGTTTCAAGGGAAAAGCTGAATCACCTACCATGTAATGGTTGCAGATATAATTGGAATTCGGAAGTCGACTGGGAGGAGGGAAGTTTATGCCACGAGTTAAAACCTTTCTACCAAAAGATGAGTCTGCAAACACTCCACCATCACTTTGACTTTCGTACGCACCGATGTCAACTGCGACAAAAGTATAATTGGCGTCGCAAGTGGCCAGAAGAACTATTGAATGGTGTCCCTTATAATTGTAGTAGGGGGAAGGGGTTTTGAACCAAGTCGGGATTAGAGCACTAAATTAGCACAAATCGAGCCCTAAATTTCTGCATCATTGGAATTTCGAAATTCGATTGTGATGTTTCCAGCTTTAAGGACCTATTTTTTTGAGGTTTTTATTTTTTATAAAAAAAATGTCAATTCGATTTTTCTCAAAATTTTACCAGATACCAACAACATTTTTCTTCGTTGCATAAAATTGTTTTGGAAATAAAATCATTTTTTTTTTCGTTAAATTTTCGAGGTGACAGTTATTTTTTTTAAATTTTTAAAAATAGCCGTTACCTAACTAGATTTTTTTTCCAAAAATATGCTTGTTTGGTATCACGTTACAATATGGAATATAGAGTAAGTGTCGCAAATATGGCCCACCGCAATATTTTTTGAATGAAACAAAGTAGGCACTCAATTGCCAGTTCAAATTATACACATTCAAACCGGTTTTGCTTCATTGTATGTCGGTGACAATAGCTGATCATATCGGTGCAAGATATAACAAGTTGTACTTTTTGTTCGTGTTTGATGTAATTTTTGGGTGAGTTTACTTAAGGAAATTGAAAAAGTTTTTTCGAAATATATGTATGGTTATATTTTATGTTATGAAATGTGAAATTAAAATTTTGATTGAAGTTAATTTAGTATGATAAAAATTAAAAAAAGTGAAAAAATCACAGTGTTGATAATATGGCCCACCCCAGGTGTATCAGTGTGCCAGTGCACCGCCAGGTTCCATTTACGCTAATCATCCATCCGGATTGGTTCAAACGAATTTATTCACGAAATGGTTGAAGAATTTCTTGGATAAGGTGAAGCCATCGGCAACTTCACCTGTGCTTCTAATAATGGACGGACATGCAAGTCACACGAGGAATATTGAACTTGTGGACTTGGCTAGGAATAATCACGTCCACATTCTATCCATCCCTCCGCACTCAAGTCACAAAATTCAACCGTTAGACAAGACATTTATGGGGCCACAAAAAAAATATTTAACAAAAGAAATAAGACGCTGGGTAATCAACAACGCAAGGGCTTTGACGCATTTCGATATAATTGAGTTATTCGGGCGGGCCTACTTAAAAACTCAAGCAGGAGATAAGCATATCTTCAAGGACCACGATTTTTTGCCCGCAGAAGAGGTTGATGGAACCAACTTAGAAAATCCTGGTCAGTTGAATGTGCCTACTAGTCCTCACGAGATTATGCAGATGGAACCAGATCCAGATGAACCTTCCACTTCTACGGGAATAAGGTCAATTGCTGGGGTTTTGGAATCCAATTCTAAACCAGTAGAAACAGAACTTCACTTTTCGGAACCTTCTTCTTTCATAACACCCCATGAAATTTCTCCAATTCCCATCCGGACTAAGAAAATATCAATTCGTGGAAGAAAATTGTTTTCGGATGATAAGGGAGGAGAGGAATGGGTGCAATGCGTCGTATGCACAATGTGGGCCCATGAAGACTGCTCGGGCAATGAAAATAAATATTTCATATGTGAATTTTGCAGCAATTGTTTCAAATAAGGCCCACCCTGGTCCATATTTGAAACCAAGTGGGCCATATTAGGAGCCTTTTTTTAAAAATTGCGAAATGAAGTTGTTTTAATTTTTTCTCAATATCTTTTTTTTTAACTTACTATATTTTAAACTTGTAAAGACTGAACTAAAAATAATTGGTAATACTAAAAAAAAATATATATATAATTTCGAGTTAAATTTGTCGTTTTATTAAAAAAAAACTTAAGGGTGGGCCATATTTGCAACACTTACTCTACAATTTAATTCAAGTCGCTAGCGTTATCGGTTCGGGAGATATTTTGGGTCTACCAAAATTTTCACCTTTTTTTTAAATTGCTATGGTAAAAAAACGACCCACTCAATTTTTTAAGAGTCCTTTCTGCATCTCCCTGCATTATTATCTGTATAACAACATTTATTTGAAATCGATATCTCTACTGGTTCTTGAGCTATGGACGACGAAAAAAAACTTCGCAAACGTACGGACTTAGGAACGTACGTACACACGCACGCACAGACATCTCTCTAAAAATCTTTTATTTAGACTCGGACCTTGAAAATTCGAGAAACGTCAAAATTTTAAATTCGACAAATCGGACCGATTACAATAACTTCCTATGGGAAGTTAAAAATATTTTTAAATATTCTTTTTAAATTCGTTTAAAAACTTTGTATCTCTGTTGGCTCCGCTACAAAAGTTTTGTGATTTTTTTTGTTTCAAAAAAATTACTGGCTCCCATCTTGCTTTTTTAACACCCTATTCCTAGTTTTGGAATCAAAATTATTTTTGATAACATTTTAGTCATCAAACTTCCCATTTTCCCAATTAATTATACCCAACCCCAAAATTAAGGTTCATACCTATTCGCCTCTGACAGTTGCATTTCGTTTTGATTAATTCACAAATAGTTGAATTGTTGTTGAAATTAAAATGGTTCCAATATCAATTATTTTCTTTTTGTTCAGTTTGCGTATCGTTATTTCGCCTTTATATATCTGTCCTTACTTAAATTATTCGCGTTAGGTAATTCCACAACCGATTCGCCTTAACTCTCTCCAAACTCCAAACACTTTGTTAAGAAGTGAGTACCAGAGTTGATTTCGAAGAATTATTCTGGAAAATTCTTGGACCAAGTCCTTTATTTTGTTTGGATGTACATATTTCGCGATGATCGTTTTCAAGACGCGATTCACTCTTTCCGTAAGATTCTATTAAGGTGTGTGATCGGTCAAAAACTGTTTAGTTTCCAGCTCTTCCAAATACGTTTTTAATTGACTGTTAATTAAGTATCATTAAATAATGATAGTAGTACCCGTGGCATGATGGTTAGTGCGTTGGACTGTCATGCGAGAGGTCTTGGGTTCGATCCCTGCCTGTGCCACCTTAATTTAAAAAAAAAAAATAAAAAAAAAAAAACGGGTACTGCCTCTTGCGAGGAATTGACAAATTCTCCAAGAGTAATGCTTGTCATGAAAAAGCGCTTTCTCAAATTAGCCTTTCGGATTCGGCATTAAACTGTAGGTCCCCTCCATCCCTGACAACAGTACTCGCACACAGGAATGGTTGAGAGTTGTAAGTCACTAGGCCCTGGTTCTCTACGGACTGTTGCGCCACCTAATTTATTTATTTATTTTAAATAATGATTAAGACTTGTACTTTTTCTGTCTATCTTTTCAAATGCCTTTACTTTTTTTTAAGACTATAGCTTCCCTCTTAAAAACCATATCAGTAAAAATGATACTTCCCATGAAAACTTTCACAACCAATTTGCATATTTACTGTTGTATGTAATTTTAAACATCAAAAATTACATCTTGAATTGATTGTGGAGTATTGGTACCGACCTTATCTTTCACGTGGCCTTCAAAAAATCATAAGATCTCGGTGGAAAATTGTGATAACGTCCTTAAGAAATAAAACAGTCAGGAAATATTCTTTCAAAATTGTATAAATATAACTGAGATATCAGCTGCAATATTTTCGTATTTCAAAGTTTTATTTTTCTGAGTTTCAAGTAAAATCTCAGATTTTGGTTTCCTGGAAACAACATTCCACCTAGATTTCATGCATATAACCACTTCATATTTTCTTGTTTCGTTTGTCATATAGTCTAAGTAACCCATTTGTTAGACCCTAGAATTCGTATTGCTTTATAAGCACTATCTTAACTAACTAAAATGCCCAACACGATATATTATAAAGTAGTTTTGCTTAATTAAAACTTACAAAATGCTTTAAGTTCTTCTACATATATCTCTGTCATAATGGCTTGGTTTGAGCTGTTCATTGTTGGAAGGTTAGAATTAATAAATAATTTCGTTTTAAACATACATCCAACTTTACTTTGACATTTGACCTGTCAGCCATCATTGCAATTCAACGTTGTAGTCGCGTCTTCAATGGAATTCCTTCAAAGTAGATCTGAATTCTGAAGTAGGTATAGCTAGCTTTAGAAAGATGTGCAGAGAATCGATGTTTTCTATTTTTATAAAACAAAAACTTGCCCTACATTTTAATTTGCTGTCTGTTTTATTTATAAGATCAAACATAAAGAAAAATAAATTTTTCATTTACGGACTTCCCTCAAATCTGACCTTATTTTCATTTCAATTATACTTGCACTGGCAAGGAGTCAGTCTTGCTCTGAAAAACTTCTCAATACCTTTAACTTTACCCAATACACTTATAGCCATAGCAAACTTCACCTACAATCCTACATAAAACACCCTCCTGGGTGCATTAATATTATAGAACTTCACCAAAATACTCTTCGTTAAGCAGATATCTGGTCGTAGGTATTATTTTCATAAAGTTTCTTGGAAATCCATTCAACCTATATATGTATAGAAGCATAAGTAGAACTTTCCTTTCCCAGCACGAAATCCAAACTTTTCACTTACTTGTGGGTTGGGGGTGGGTACATAAATCTTTACTTTTCACCAACTTTTCACCACATAGTTACCCGCATGTACCTACCTATACTATTACTTCTTTCGATTTTTAAAATTTATCCACAAACCTACAAAACAAAGTACCTCTTCTCCACCTAAGTATATAGGAGCATATAGTGGAGCACCTTATAAATCAAGCCATAAACAAATAAATTTCTTCCTTAAGTTTTTGTTTTTTATATAAGACGTGGTCTATATAAGTCGCTCTTCTTCGACCATTTTAATATCCACTCTCGAATGTTGAAAGGATATCCTAGATATGCTCGTATAAGGAAAAGAAGAGGAAATGGTGGTGGCGATGTCTTAATGCAACTTTATGTCTATGTCCGATGTTATAAAAATAATCCGCAGCAAGCAACTTGGCTAAGCTGGCGAAAAGTACTTAATAAATCTGGTCAAAGTGCATTTAGCTACACCACTCAAGAAATTACATCGGGAATATTCACTCAAATCGTATATTTTTAAGCTTTTAAGACGCCTCGACTATAATCTCGTTGGGTAAAAGTTCTGTTTTTTTTTTTGTATTTCTTATTCGTTTTCCTTTCTTTTGTTATTTTTAATCATCCATTTCATTTTAATACGAAAATTCTTTTCCTCTGGATAAACTTTGTAATTTGCTCGAAAAAAGTATTAACAGGATACTCTCAGATATCTGAGCGCAGCAGTATACTCGTTTTCGTCCTCGAATAGTTGTTGGCAGGACGCAAAAGAGGTATTTAATTTTAGTCCTCTTCACCAAAGGATTCACACGAAGCAGAAGAATTTTTTTTAGAATAGTTAACGTGTCGTGTCGTTTTGCAGAATTGCACTTTTATCCTTACCTGTTTTAAGTTGGCCATGTAAATTGTGATTAAGTGTAATGGAATGGCGAACTTAAAAATACATAGCTGAGGATGGTACCGTTTGCAGTTTTTTCTTCGTTTCCTACTTGGAGTAAATGTATTTAATATCCTGTAGATAGAATATTAAGTGTGATTGCTCGAGGCTATAACTGGTGCAAGTCAATTAAAGATCCTTTATTATGTCTTTTGGGAGAAGTTTAAAATTTTACCTAGACGATATACTTACTTCTTCTACTATATTATCCACACAGCTACGTATGTACATTAACTTATGAGTCATTTATACCTTAAATTTATTGTCAGGGTCCTATTAAATAATGATTGACCAAAGCCTTAAGCAGTTTGACACTGTAGTTTATTACCAAAGATGTATATAAGTAATATGTATAGCATAGAAGCCTTTAAAGAGTTGTGTTGCTTTCTAGTTTCTTAGGAACAATTAATTCATCAGTTCTTACAAATTATTAGCGTTGAAAATGGAAACGATGAGGTTGATAAGTTGGTTTGACTACTTCTCATTTTAAGATTTATCTTCTGTTGAAGTGCGAATATCACCGAGTTTATACGAGTGTGATAGTAAAAGTTTGATAGAAAACGGGAAAAAATTTGTGATTTTTAGGGAATTCGGTTTCCTGATCTCTGCGGATGGTGCTGATATTTTTAGAGATATCTGATTGAACCTGGAAGTTCTGCTTAACCCGAACTGAAACTTTTCAAATACACGACGACCTTCTATATTTTGAAGAACGAAGTTCAATGAAAGGTTTGCCAATATCTGTGTGTCTCCAAGTCGTCTTAACAGCTGCAGCGCCAGCAGCGCTAAGATTTTTCGTTATATTCACCAAAGTGACATAGGCAATGTGATGTTTGTTATTTTGTTACAACAGGGGACTTACATGAAATTTCTCAGCTAACAGCAAGCAGAATAATTTCAAGGATTTTAAAGACCTGGGCTCTCCACTTAACGCAGTTTTTCCCCTCTACAAGCCGTTTTTTATAGGTTGAAATGAAATTGTTGTAGAATATACCTTAAACCTGTTTCTAACTAAACGGAGCTGAAAAATTCTTTATAATTCTAACGTAGATGTTAAATTTAGACTCCAGTTTAAATAGACTCTAGTTTAGATATGACTATGAATACGCCCCATTATGTTTAAGCTAAACATTTTTAGATACAGCTCTTTAGCGAATTCTTTTTTTATTCACATGAAACAAAACTTAAGCTAGAACTGTCAAGTCAAACTTTATCAAATACCTTTGAAATATCAAGTGCAATAATCTTACTTTCTCCAAAACGATGTAAAGATTTGTTCCACTGTTTGGTGAGATGAACCATGAGATCACCAGTGGACCTATTGCTACGAAAACCGTATTGCCGGTCATTTAAAAAGCTTCCGTTCCTCTAGATATTTCTTAAGCTGATAATTAATCAGCGTTTCCATGACCTTAGAAAGAAGGGACGCCTTTTCGCCTTTTTTTGGGATTGACTGAAGAAATCCAGTTTTCCAACATCTGCGTGGAAGAACACCTCTTCAGAATAATAGGGGGTACCATCCGGACCAGCGGATTTATGAATGTTGAGATCTTTAAGAACTCTCGCCACAGTACGAGTACGATAATAGATCCCATAGAATCATTTACGCGTTCAAGAACTGGGGGAGCCATGACACTATCCTGGCACTGTGTTATTCAATGTCGTGGTTGTTGGGACCAACAAGAAAATGAAAAAGTGGATTGTTTTTTTTTTGGAAATTTCCTACTTTTGACATGATAAGAGTTATATTTTTTGGAGAACCGTTTCTTGATGACCTTAGAAAGTTTTCAGAAATTTGTTTCTCAGTGGGACTGAAACGGTGATCTGCTGATATATTTCTTTGAATCGAATAAGTTAAGCTATTTCAATGGCAGTACTCTTTTTTTTTTAATGTATAAAATCTGACACGGACAAGAGAAAGAAGATTGAGAAGCGAAAACAGATTACTCGCAATTTCAGTAGATAAGAGATTTTTGTACCACTTGTGTAAAAAGGTAGTTTTAACCTTACATGATGAAACAAATATGTTAGCATTTCGGTTAGTGATTTGAGATTATCTGTTCGTTAAATTTCAAATAAGACTTGTTTTGATTTTAAAAGGAGATCGTCTACCGACCCAAAGTGAAACCGAAGCTGAATGTCTCGAAGCGATAAAATAAAATGTTAAATTGAAGGGATATACGGTAGTAATTACAATTTCAAAATGGAGGAATCTATTAATTTACATTTGGCATCTATTTTTGTATCGTTATATTTGAGTTTCAAACGATAAGTCGTGTTTAAAGTTAATTGCAAGCTTACTGCAAAGGTCGTACATAAATGATCGACAGCTAAAAAATCATACGAAGCGCCTATTATATCCGTTTCTTGATTTTCTCTAACTTTTTCTGTATCAAGTGAAAACCGATGCTACTGTACTTCAAGAAAGTGAAACTAAAATTTGTTGAAAAAGAGTCCATTGTGGCCCAATAGCGATTTTGACTTATTCGGAAAACTTTTCTTCATTTGTTTGTGATACCGTCTTGCGACAGCTTCCGATTATTAAAGCCCGCTTAAAACAACATGAAACTTTCCAAAACGATGAGGAAACAACTATGGTCTAAAACCTTTGACCGAGAACTACCGACCGCCCTCAAGTATAACAACATTTATTAAATTCTTGTTTAATTTTGAGGATAACGCATTTGAGTGACTCAAAACAAGAATATTATTATCATGTTTTATTTTTCCAGCAGAAATTCAGAGTATCAGTTCTTCCGAAAGGTTACACCAATTTCGAAGACAAAATTCTTCTTTGGCTTTTAGTTGTTAATTATCAGTATAATAAAATGTTCAGTTTCAGGATAGTAACTTCATGAAGAACTTGTGGCGTGATGGTTTGTGCGTAGGACTGTCATGCCAGATGTCATTCGGTTCAATCCCTGCCTGTGCCATCTAAAGCTTTTCCACGGATACTGCCTCTTGTAAGAAATTGACAAATCCTGCAAGAGTAATCTTATCATGAAAAGGGCTTCCTAAGATTATCCGTTCGGATTCGGCTTAAAATATAGGTCCCCTCCATCGCTGACAACATGACTCTCGCACGGGAATCTTCGAGAGTTGTAAGTCACTAGGCTCTAGTTCTCAACGGACTATTGCGCCACCTGACAAAAAAATAACTTTATAAATCGGCGGCACTGAATGTAATTTATTCCAAGTAAGGTACCATGGAATGAGCTGTTTACTACCTAAGCGGAAGCAAATATTGTGTCAAATATTTAACCCTATAAACTAAAGTGGACAGGTAACCAGCTAGCATAGAGGAAAATTCTTTGTAGAATATTCTACCGAAGTTGAAAGCGTGGCACAGAATCGGCTAGTGCTGGAAAAATTGTTAAAACATGACCGTATGAGGATTATCCAGAGATGAAGGTGCCATGGTTTGAACATGAAGTATGAAAAATAAAAATAATCAACAAAATTCTTAACAAACTTATTTTACCGAAATAGTTTCCGACATTCGTAAGTTTGTTCCAATCCTGAAAGAATTTAAAATGTCTGGTTGTTTAAGTGTATAGATTCCTTCCTAAGTTTTAGGTTCTAGACCAGCAAGGTTACCAGATATCTTCTAGGAATCAAGTTCCACCTTATCAGGGTATTATTGTAATATCATAATTGATCACAAATTTTGGGATTTCAGGCAATTTTCGAGTTCTTAAACTATTTCTTAAATTAAATTATTTATAGAACGTAATAATTTTGTTCACATATCATCTTGTTTCCATTCTCTTATAAATATTTCTACAGATTTTACATACATATTTGTAAACATATGTATGCATATGATAATACGTACACAGACATATGCATATGCAACAAAGGTATGTAAATAAATATTTGAATATAATTTTCCATTTCTCAAAGCCTGAGATAATTTCCTGTTTGACATGTCAACGTGACATTTTAATATCCGCAGATATGTACTCTTACCGTCTCCCTTCGTCGTCGTACGTTGCGTTGTATAAGTATAATATCCATTGTCTCTGAATGCTGATATGCTAGCAGCATATTTCTCGAAAATTCCAACTTATCATTGAGCAATTATGTTTCTGAGTAGGCATGTTGTTATGCTATGTATGGTATATATTACCATATTACTCGACTCGCTCTTCGAGGCGTTATGAACTTCACTCTTCTTTAATTTCCCATATTGCTCTGCGTCTGCACTTCAACATGAGTTTTCACATTTTGACAGTTCTTGTTATACACCATATTTACGTAAAATGTTATAGTTAAATTTTGACATTTACGAATAAATAACTTTCAATTGTAAACCTTACACAACTTAAAATAAAAAAACATTGAAAGACCCATAACTTCACCCAGGACTCAGCTTTATAGTACCCGCTCAGCCCCCCGCGCTGCTACTGACATATTATTCCATATAACGAACGGTTCTTTGCCATCAGTGCGCCTTGCGCGCTATAAGACTGACAATAACGGATATTTTTATGTGTATACAAGTAGGATATTCATTCGTATAATGCTTATAGAAGGATGTGAGATTGTGGGAGGAGGTGCATCTCTACTGTATTGTCCTTGTTGTTTCTGGCACATTTAATTAATTTTTAAATATCACAAATAACATGGCGATATCATACAAAAGGACACGGAATTCCATTGCTTGCTGAATAAATGACTGACTGACACAAAAGAATATATATTTATATTTATGTATAAGGATGACAAAAAATGTGAATTGCTGCAAAACTGGGAGACATATGTACATTACATAGTCCTGCAAAAACATACCTATATCCTTGCGAATAAGCATAAGCATTTGCGGGAGGATATGAGGGACCATTGTTCCACACAGTATGGTCTAAAGTATATATCTGTTATCTTACAGTTACAGTGCACATAAAATGGATGAGCTGAGCATGTGTGACAGGATATTTTATCAACTTCTCTCCTATATATAAACTCTTGAAAGGAATACTAGGTACCTATCCATTCCACTCCACTCCACCCGCCACGCCATCCGCCATTATGTTGAGTTAATATATAAAACTTTCGCGTTATATGTTCACTTGGTAAAGTCCTTGCTTACACACATAATAGCGACCGCAGGGGTCCTTTGATGATGATGACGATGATTCAACTTTAATGTGGCTGAAGCTTCTATGGATACACCCACTCTGAAGTCTTTTATAAATAATTACTTGAATACCAACCAAGAGTGCAAAAGAAAACTATTATCTTGTGAAAGGATGCACTTTCCTGGACACAAACCACATACACAAAAACACAGTGCTGTTCACACTATGAGTGTCAATTTTAGAAAAAAACATTCAGCGATCGGTGAACACATTTCTTTGTTGCCTTATTTTACATTATCAGGGCCCCGATGCATGAAGGTTCTTGGCGTGAGACAAGATCTTGGAATGAGCCCAGAAACAGCCCTCGTTTGATGCTTTTCATCCAGGGGCTTATTTCATAAACATTCACAATTCCGACAGGTGACAGTTTGTTAATTTACAACTTGACAATTATCAAAATCTGTTCCAATAACAATTTGACATTTTTGTAGAAGTGAAGGAATATACCCGACAAATGTCATTGTTTCGTTTCATAAAGTAATTATCATGACAATGAATTGTCAAGTAATTTTCCACAATTGTTAGGAATTTTCTGACAAATTTATACTTACATACAATTTTGTGACAGGAAAATCATTTATGGACAAGTGTTGACAATGATTTTGTGAATAATATGTCTTTATTTTCTAAAAGGGAGCGTTCAAGTATTACGTAACGCAATTTTTGAAGATTTTTGACCCCCCTACTCCCCTTGTAACGCACCATAACGTTTTTCTGTCCCTCCCACTCTCTAAACGTTACGTAACACTCAAGTGACCATTTTTACCCTAAAGTCGCAAAAAAGTATGTTACAGATTTTATCCTTGGTATAGTTTTAATGTTACAATGTTACGTAGCGTGTTGTAAGAAAGACCCCCTCCGCCCTGTAACGCATCGTAACGTTTTACGAGACCCCCCTCCCGCCAAATTGCGTTACGTATTACTTGAACGCTCCCAAAGCTACTTTAGTACACTTGTATTGAGAATGATATTCATTTTAAAACTCTCCATTTTTTTTATGTTTTACGCAATTCACTTTTTAATAATAAAACAAAATTTTGTAAACTGCGACATTTTACAATTATTGAAAGAGTGTCAGCGTTCTGTTACTTGTAACATCAAAAAATTGATCTGTTTATTTATCACGTATTTGTATTACCGGAAGTGTTTTAAATCTAGAGTCGTATTCATCCGTGATTTTTTGAGTTAATGTATGATTTGGTTGAATTTACTCGTGATTTCTGTAATTCAGTAGATTCAACAAAAAAAAAACTCAAATAAAAAGAAACCCAAGTCATGGGATCCAGACGACATGAGAAAGACTATTGAGATGGTAAAGACAAATTCGCGTGGCTTTAAAAGCCTCCAAAGTATGCAATGTACCAAAAACTACTTAACAAACAAAATACAAAATAACGTTGGTAAATATTAAGTTAGGTCGTAGATCAGGTTTTTTACCCACACTTGAAAAATTGCTTTTGGAATATGTACGGACGCACTATGGAGAGCAAATATTTTGGACTTACAAGAAATGACATTGAAAATATAACGTTTCACTGGCAGAAACAAATGGAGTTCCCCTTCCATTTTCCAGAAAAACAAAGCTGCAGGAAAAGATTGGTTGAAATCATTCCTAAATAGAAACCCCAACTAATCTTTTCGTTCACTGACAGCAACATCCCTTGCCAGAGCCAAAGGGTTTTCCAGAGTTTTTTGACCTTCTGGAAAAAGAAATGGATAAGTATATGTAATTATACAGCAAAAAACATATAAAACGTCGATGAGACCGAAAAAAGCGTGGTGCCTTCTAAGCTACATAAAGTCCTGGCATTAAAATGAAAACGACAAATTGGTGCACTTACCGTAGCAGAAAGAGGTTACACCTTCACAAACATTATCTTGATGAGTGCTGCATGTGCATTTGTGCCATTATCATTAATACTCCTTCTTTTAAAAGGAGCGCCTCCATTAACAATTTACGAATATCATCCTTCCGGATGGGTTCAAACCGATATTTTTACAAAATGGTTTGAACATTTTGCTAGCCATATAAAGCCATCAGCTGTTTAGGGATAGTGATTTCCTAGCAGCTGACGAACGTGAAACCACCCCAGAAGTACTAGGTGTGTTCAAAAAGTACCCGGAATTTTTAAATTCCGCGGGTCTGGAGAGTCCGAAGGTCAAAATTATTTTTGTATTGTGTTGGTATACATGCCCCTAAGGTATGATGCAATTTTCAGCTATATTCACTGTTTACTTTGTCCGTGGTAGTTGCTAGGGTTCGACGTGTTTTTATGAGCTCGGCGATTTTTGCTGAAACTGCTGAATTTTGACCAAAAAAACAATCGCATAAACATCGCTCAAGAGCTGTTAAATGACGTCAACGACGATCCAAGTTTGCTTGAAAGGGTCAAAACTGGTTATGAAACATGGGTGTACAGTTATGATGTCGAAACCAAAGCACTATCGTCCACCTGGAAGCATCTAACGTCAAGAACGAAAAAAGCACGTCAAGCTCGATCAAATGCGAAGGTTTTGCTTACTGTTTTCTTCGATTATAGTGGTATAGTGCATCAAGAGTTCTTACCACAAGGTCGTAGGGTTAATAAGGAGTATTACCTTGAAATTATGCGACGTTTGCGTGAAGCAATCCGAAAAAAAAACACTCAGATTTATGGAAAAACAGTTCATGGCTTTTGCACCACGATAACGCACCTGCTCACTCGTCGTTGCTTATTCGTAATATTTTGGCCAAAAACAATACCGTAGTCATGCCTCAACCTCCATATTCACCAGATATGGCTCCGTGTGACTTTTTCCTGTTTCCAAAGTTGAAGAGACCCATGAAAGGACGGCGTTTTTTTTCGATTGAAGAAATAAAGGCAAAATCGCTGAGAAAGCTCGAGGACATATCAAGAAGTGAGTATCAAGAGTCCTTCCAAGATTGAAAAAAATGCTGGCATAAGTGTATTATATCTGGGAGTGACTACTTTGAAGGGGACCACATTGATGTAAACGAATAATTAAATATTTTTTTGAAAAAACGAAAATTCCGGGTACTTTTTGAACACACCTCGTATGCTCAGTTCCAAAAAACGGCCAGAAACCATAATCCCACAAATGTTGCTTTTCAATCTTCATCTGGCACTCTGCAGACTGGAAACTCACCAGCGAGTAAGATAGTATTTTGACACCAGTAGACAAATATCCGGTTCCTGTCAAGAATAAGGTTAAAACAATTCGTTCCAGCTGGAAAATCAATATTGCTTACCTGGTCTCCATACAAAAGAATTTTGGAAAACAGCAGACCGACCACTTCTAAACAATCACTTTAAAAAGCTGAACAAAAATCTGCCAGTAAGAATTGATAACTGCTTTCTTTCCCCATTTTAAATATTTATCTTGAAACCTGTTATTTCTTAGGTATGAACAAGAAAAAACTGCAGAAGATGTTAACAAAAAGCTCACCAAGCCCGGAGATTAACCAAATAAACTATCATGACGAGTCGGACGTTAAAATTTTCCAACGCACAGTGGCCCGTTTTGACTTTTTTGGTTGCAAAAATCATATCTCCTAAACGAGTAAAGATATTGCTTTAATTTTTTTTTTATCTTGAAGGAAATTTCGAAGGCTATAAAAATTGTGACTTTCAAAAAAAAAATGTTTACAGGGTGTTTCAGAAATTTGTGTTAAAATAAGAAGTTTTAACAGAGGTGATAAACATAGCGGTATTTTAATATGCAATCGTCAAAATCAATTTTTTAAGTAATCTAAGTGAATTGAAACAGTAGAGCAAAAAGAAAAAGGACCAACTCGAGTGAAAAAGTGGGAAAAAAAGTATTTTTTTTTTTTTACTTTTAAGGATTTTTTTTTATTTTCCAGTATTCAAAAATACATAATGTATTTTGGTGATATATCAAAAGTCAAACAGTGTAAAAAGAAATAAAGACAAAACAAATTAATATATAAACACTAAATTTCTTGAAAACTATCATCAAGTCCGGGGAAATGTGTAATAAACTCATCATTTCTGGAGAGTATCGTTCTTTCAGATCTTTTTGGCTTCTCACATGCCTTAAGGAAGAAATAAGTGGATCCGAAAAGGGTTGCAAGCACGTTAAATAGGTCCTCATTCTGCCGAATCCTTGAAACTTTACACGTATTCTGATATCGATATTTCTTGTAGTCTTTATTTTTGCATTCCTGGGCTTCTTCTGACAGTTCTCCAAGTGGTAGTGATTGATATTCGATGATATTTTGACTACGAACCAATATTTTGTGTAGAGTAGGTGTGAGTAGCTTTTCAGGATACTTTTGTTTTAAAAGTTCTGCCGTTTTCTTAGTATACTCCCCAAATTTAACTGCATTCACTACTTCTCTGCAATTCAAAACGTTCAATATTACTTTGAGCCTCATTATAACTTCTCCATTGACTCCAGTTATTCGAGCGGTTGCATCTGACTGTTCAAAAAATCTTCTTGCAGTGTTTCCGTCATTAGTGTTTCCAAACCCTTGCTTTGGTTTATCCACATCAAGGCCAAGCTCAACGCGAAAACGCCTTTGGATCTCTTTTTTTCTCCTTTTTTCTGCCTCCTTGGTCCCAATCGATTCATCAGTACCTTCTCCTTCTTGTCGAAGAGTATACGCAAGCTTCAAAATAAATTCCATGCATCTGATTCTAGCGTGCAGTGGAGAGATTCCGCCGCCGCCGACGATAAAAAATATGCAAATTGTATGTACAATCGACCCGGCAAAATATATATTCAATGCGTTTCTTGCCACATTTAGAGCCATGAACTCTGTGCAGGGTGTGAAAAACCACTGTTCATTTGGCAGTTAAAAAAAGCAGTTAATTGACTTAAAGTTAATTAACTGCAGTTCTTTTAACTGGTTTTAGTCTTTTTAGTCACTACAAATTCTTTTGTACTGGTATATTAGAAGCTCTAGTCAGTAAGTCTTTTCACTGCAGTTAATTAACTTTAAGTCAATTAACTTTTTTTTAGTATTTTGACTAAGATACTACAGGAATTTGAAAATAATATGAAATATGTATGAGGTACCTATGCAATGAGGTATAACAATGCTGTTTGGCTAATAACAATGAGGTTTGCTATAGAATGTTTTTGGCATTATTTAGTTCCTTGTTGCAGTGTTTGTGTGGCAAATGTTTATTGAGCTTTTGAACTTGGATGACATGTGAAATTTTTGAAAAATGTATTTGGACTTAATTCATAGAAGCAAGTACGTTCGATCAAATCAAAAATTTTTTTAGTAATTTGAAAAATTCATTATAATTCTTATATAAAATATTTTTACCTCTTCAATAATTTTGAAATCTTGGTTACAAACCTTAATTTTGTTAACAATATTCGACTCATTTTCGCTTTCCATTGCGGAATGTGAAGTGTCCGTTTTTGAAATATTTTCCGAAGATGTCGAATCCAGTCGTCTTTTTTTTTGCAAGATTCCAGAATTATTTGATTGATGACGTTTTTTGGTGTTTTTATTTATGTTTGCAGACGATCCATGGTATTAGGCATAAAACCTTTTTCACTTTGAAACAATAAACCAACTAACTTGCACTTCTTATACACGACTAATAATGATGTTTAAACAATTTAGAAAAATTGAACAGCTTGATTTGGCTTTTTAGAGAATCTTAAGATAACGAACTAAGGTATAAGTAATATGCAACACTAGGTGTCTTCCAGTTGAAGTTTCATTAAGTGAAAAATAATTAATAAATTGTTTCTTAAAAAAAAATCATGAAAAATATTTAAAAATACTTTCAATACTGAAGATAATAGTTAAGTTAAGTTTATTCTGTTGTATACAAAATAATAAGGAAAATGTAATATGTAATTATATTTTGTGTGTGAAATTGTTCAAATCTTGTATGTTAAACATTACAGATTAAATTGTTTTTGTTATGTATTGGTTAATGGCATAAGTATCACACAAAAATTATTTTTCTATTCTAAATTGTTGGTTGCTGAACACGAAAATGACGGTGAAATAAGTGTTTTCCAGATCCAGTTTTAAAAATATATTATTAAATCTTCTAACAGAAATATTACTTTTTCAATTTTAACAATATATTTTTACATTTTGCACTATCAACGGAGTTCAATAAATATGTTATGTGCACCCTATTGACATTCTCTAAGTTTTCTTTCTCATTACGGGACAATCACTGATAACGAGTGAAAACAAGTTTTTTTTTAAGTTAACTCAGCAACCATGTGCACTGTCCAGAGTGAGTCAAGTGTCGTCAAAAATGTTAAGGTTAAGCTCAACAGATTTTTCCCTTAACCTTATTTACAGCGTTTTTATTTAACTCATATATTGTAATTTAAATTAAATTCACAACTTTGACTCGTTTAAGTACATAAGGGTGTAGTAATATTGTTCTTATTTGTTTTTCACAAAGGTTTTCAGATTCTATTTTCATCCATATAGTCGCTGTTGCCGTTTAAAAAAAAAAACAGTACGTCTGTACGTTCGCGACGTTTTTTTCGTCGTCCATAGCTCAAGAACCAGAAGAGATATTGACTTCAAATAATTTTTGTTATACAGATAATAAGGCAGCAAGTTGCAGAAAGGGCTCTCAAAAAAATTGCGTGGGTGGTTTTTTTACCATAGCAGTTTAAAAAAAAGGTGAACATTTTGGTCAACCCTAAATATCGCATGAACCAATGACGTTAGAGACTTGAATTAAATTTAATATTATATATTGTAACGTAATACAAAACAATTATATTTTTGGAAAAAAATTCAACTAACGGTTTTTTTAGAAATCAAAAAAAAATCAAAAAAAAAATTTGTCACCTCGAAAATCTTACGACCAAAATATGATTTCATCTCCAAAACAATTTTGTGCAACGAAGAATAATTTTGTTGACATCTGATAAAATTTTGAGAAAAATCGAATGGACAGTTTTTGTACAAAAAATAAAAAACCTAAAAAAAAATTAACAAAAGTTGGTAAAAATTGATTTCCGGTTTAAATATCTTTTCAAAAAATTGAGATAATGGCTTGTAACTAATTTAAACTTATAAGAAATATTATTTTCAACATTATTACAAAATTTGAGAAAAATGGAATTGACAGTATTTTTAACAAAATATAAAAATTATAAAAGTTGGTAAAAATTGATTTTCGGCTCAAATATCTTTTCAAAATTTTGAGATATTGGCTTTAAACTACTTTAATCTTTTAAAAAATATTGTTATCAACATTCAGTAAAATTTAAAAAAAAATGGAATTGACAGCTTTTGTACAAAAAATTAAAAACCTAAAAAAAATTAACAAAAGTTTATAAAAATTGATTTTTGACTAAAATATCTTTTCAAAAATTTGAGATAATGGCTTGTAACTAATTTTAGCTTATAAGAAATATTGTTTTCAACATTATTAAAAAAATTTGAGAAAAATCTAATTGACAGTTTCTTGCAAAAAAAAAAAAACCTAAAAAAAAAAAAATACTAAAACTTGGTAAAAATTTACTTTCGACTTAAATAGCTTTTCAAAAATTACAAATATTGGCCTCAAATTTATTTTATTTCACAGAAAATATTGTTTTCAATATTCAGTAATTTTTTTATAAAAATCCAACAGTCCGTTTTTTCATAAAAAAATAAAATCTACAAAAAATAGTACACAAATTTGGTAAAAATTGATACATATAGACAAACTTTTAAGCAAGACAAATCGACAGAAGGGATGGGAAGTTATCAGTGTGGGTCGAATCCCAGCCTCTTTCTTTAATTTTGGATTTGATAATCCATTTTTCAAAAACTATTTGATAACAACTTAATTTTGAAACAAATTAAAAGAATGTGTATGTCTTTATTTGGAGGTAATTAAGGCCCATTCAACACGAACTTTTTATAACGACCACCCAAGGTGCGTGTCCATTTGAGAGTACTTCTGCTAGTTAACTTTCGAGATCAACTCTCGGGAGACTGTCCATTTGAGAGCCAAATTTTAGAAATCTTGCTATCGCGAAATTTCGTTTCCGATTCTTTATTTCAATAAAAAAAATATATTTTTGTGATCGCAGAAGATCACAATCAACAATTAAATAAAACGCATTCAATGTATTTTAAACTTAATATTATTTATTAAATCAAAGCTTCAGATCCCTTACCACTGGTGGGGGGAAATCTTAGGCTATACGTAGAATGACAACTGTGAACTGAGCTCTCATTGATCGATGAAACCCTTTTTATACTTGTAAAATGTTTACTTAAGCAAATCTATCTTCGGCTGAAGATCGTTTGCTTTCCTTTGTCTTTTATTATTGCTGACACAAGAATTCTTTTAGAATTATTTAAGATGCTTTGGGCACACAAGTTACTGAAGGCAAAAAGTGCTGATATGGTATTTATAATATCGGATATCATCATCCGCTTATGAGATGAAATTATGAATCAATGTGTGAGCATTACATTTTGTTTATATAAAGATATTTATAATATCGGATATCATCATCCGCTATGAGATGAAATTATGAATCAATGTGTGAGCATTACATTTTGTTTATATAAAGATACTTTGTTATGATAGGGTGCTTAATATTATTACAAAGTTATGTGAGGGTGTTCTGATAATGTAACCCCTCCCCCCTTAAGTTTGATGCTCTCCTGAGTATCTATAATTCTATTTTCAATTTTAAATTTATGGGTTTCTCGACGTTTAAAATATAATAATAAAATTGCAATTATAATAATTATGATTGCTATACTAGTATATGATATAACATGTTTTATATTGTTTTGGTATCTTATTGCTTGCAATTCTTTCAAATTTTCAATTTGATTTATATGTATATCTTCTAATGTAACATTAATTTTTGTAATGTTTAATGTTTTATATAATGGAATTATAATATTTTGTTTAAAAGTTTCTTTTCGATTTATATATAAAGTTGCATTTATTTTAATGTTACAATCTTTAAAATGTAAAAGGTTATTCTTAATAATTTTATATTCAATATTGTTACAATATTCATTTAGACTTGTTTCTACTAAGTTTTTTGTTAATACAAGTCCATCTTCTAATTCTATTAATTCTTGATCTTTATTTGATCTTATCTTACAGTTTTCATATTTTGTTTTATATAGGTTTTGAATACATATTGGACTTTTCTTTAAATGTTTAAGATATTTAATTTCATTGTTTTCATATAATGTTTTGTTACAAATTATATAGTTGTATTTTGATATTTCGACTTCAAGTCCTTGATCGTTTGGTATAGGTAGAATCATTATGTTTTCACATTTATTTGTAAATACTGGTATTTTTAAAGCAAAAACTAATTTGTTATTTCTAGTTAATAGGCTGCTCTCAATATATTTTAATTTATTAATGGTTATATTGAATCGTTCATTTTCTTCTTTAGTTAGGATATTTCTCCCTAGAATTCCTAATCTTGAAAAGACTACATTGTCTTGTAATTTTTCTATTTCATTGTTTAACAGCATTATATCTGTATTTATTTGTAATGATAATATGCTTTTAGCTAGATTTTCTTGTTTTATTTCTGTGGAATTAATAAAGTTTCTTAATATATACTGGTGTTTGTTTATACGGTCTGCCATTGTTTCTAATTCTGTTTGGAATTGCGTATTTATACCTATTTGTTTATTTAATTCTGTCATAGCATTCATATTGTTTTCTTCAATTATTTTTAAATGATTCTCAATCTCTAATCTTTCATCATTATCCATCACTCCAAAAAGAAAATGGAGTGCGTTACCTCCCATGTTTATTAATCCTCTCCTTTGTCTTGAATAAGGAAGTATGCTGTGTAATTTGGATTTAGAATCTCCTAAAGCTTCTGTCATTAATCTTTTTAATCTTAAGTCTTGAAAATTGTTATAGCCTGTTTCTATAGAAAATTCAATTTGTTTAATAATTTCATTGTAAGTTTCTAAATTAATAATATGGAGTATTTTATCATATTTTTCGATTAATTCAATGGGTTCTTGTTTTATAATTATATATCCTGCTTGATTATGAATTTCTTGTAATAAAAATTCTGATTTCACTATGGTAAAAGTGAATAATACAATTATAATTATGGTTTTCATTTTGGCTGTAAAGAGATTAAATTATTATTATCACTACTTTCATATTTATATTTTCTTTTGAAATGGGTTTTATGTAATTTTTTATTATTTGCATAATATTTATTATCAATTTTTTCTACCTTGGTCTTCTTATATTTTGCAGCTATCTTCTTTGCTGTTCTTACTACGTCAGCTTTTACGTAAACGTCTTTTTTTAAATCTGGTTCAATAAAATCTGCTTTATTTTGATTTCTTTTATTAATATTATTTTCTTTAACTGTTTGGATCCTTTTTCCTATCTCTTCTAAATCTTCTACTTTTATTTTGTTTTGAATAAAATCTATAGGTTTTCTTAATATTGTTGAATGGATTGTACAATTATATATACTAACTGCTTTTATTACTTTTTCTCTTAGGTTTAATATGTTCTTTTTCTCTTCTTGTGCATTATATATTCTTATATGTTCATTAAGTGTACCATGCACTCTTTCTACATCTGAATTTCCTGTCTTATGATTTGGGGTTATGAGTTTTATTTTAATTCCTTCTTCATTGCAATATTCTTTAAATGCTAGGCTATTAAACTCATTGTCGCAAACTATTTCTTGGGGTTTGCCTAATATAGAATTTCTAAGTTTAAGTTGCTCGATAATTTTATGAGTGTTTCTACTAGCTATGGGAAAGGCTGTCAAATGCTTAGTAAATTTATCTATAATTGTTAAAAAGTAAATATCTTTACTTGGAATATAAATGTCCATGTGTATTAGCTCGTTTGGCTTAAGTGCAGTTTTGCTCATTTCAAATTTTATTTTTTTTGGACTTCTATCATGTTTTGCTGTTTGACATACAGTACAATTGTTAATGTATCTTCTTATTATTTCTCTTAATTTTGGAAAATAATATTCATTTTTAATTTCAAGATATGTTTCTTGTATTCCTCTGTGATTAAATTGTTCATGAATCCTTTGAATGAGATTCAACGCATCGTCTGTATTACTTAAATCTTTTAAAAGAGTAATGCATCTCAGTAATTTTAGCTTACTTTGATTGCTGTAAAGCTCAACATATTTTTCCTGAATTTTGCAAAATAAAGTATCACTTGGACAATATACTGCCACATTTCCGTGATCAGGTAAAAATTCCCTTAATGCTTCAGTAAAATATTCACCTATATCTTTTGATTTAATAGTGAGTCTTCTTATACCTTTATATATATATTTTATATCTTTACCTTCATTGTCTGACTCTATAATTTCTATTTGATGCTTAAACATATTTGTAGGTAATTCTGAAATTCCTATGTGATCATTTCTTTCCTCTGTTCCACTATGAATTGTGGCTAATGTTGAATCTTCATTTCTATTGACTGCGTTTACTTCGAGTCTACTAAGATAATCTGCTACGCGATTTTCTTTTCCTTTTAAATATTCAATATCAAAATCATATTCATTTAAACTTATTTTCCATCTTTGGAGTTTTGAGTTTGGTTCTTTAAGGTTACTTAACCAAATTAAAGGTCTATGATCAGTTTGTATTTTAAATTTGCGACCGTAAAGGTATGGTCTAAAATATTTTGTTGACCAAACAATACTTAATAATTCTTTTTCAATAGTGCTATATCTGCGTTCATGTTCATTGAGGGTGCGAGATGCATAGCATAATGGGTGATTTGATTGTGAAAGGACTGATCCGATCGCATAATTTGATGCATCAGTTGTTAACACGAATTCCTTTGTATAATCAGGATATTTTAAAACGGGGTCATTAGATATGAGCAATTTAAGTTCTTCAAAAGCTGTTATATATTCTGGGTCTTTAATATTTATCTTTGCTCCTTTCTTAAGATATTTGGTCATAGGTACTGCTACCTTTGAATAATCTTTAATAAATTTCCTGTAATAACCTGTTAGACCTAGAAAAGATTTTATTTGTTTTGTTGTACCAGGAATAGGTATTTTTTCAATTGTTCTTATTTTTTCTGGATTTGGCTTAATTCCGTTTGTAGTAATAACGTGCCCTAAATATTCGGTTTCCTTGCTAAAAAATTTACATTTATCTATTTGTATTTTTAAATTGTGATTGTTAAGTTTTTTAAATACTTTGTTAATTGAGCAAATATGTTCCTCAAATGATGTACTAAATATGAGAATGTCGTCTAAATAGACCACACATATTTTTCCTACAAGTCCTTCTAATACGTGATTAATCATTCGTTGAAAAGTTGCGGGGGCATTTTTTAATCCAAATGGCATCCGATTAAATTCGTAATGACCGTTTGCTGTTGAGAAAGCTGTTTTATACCTATCTTTAGGATTCACCAATATCTGATGGAAACCTTTCGCTAAATCTAATGTGGTAAAATATTGGGATCTTCCCAATTTACTAAAAATGTCTTCAATGTTTGGAATAGGAAACTTGTCTTCCACGGTTACTTCGTTAAGTTTTCTATAATCTATAACAATTCGCCATTTCTTAAGTCCTGAATTGTCTATCTTTTTGGGTACAACCCAGATAGGAGCATTATATGGACTGTTGCTTTCTTTTATTATGCCTTGATCTAACATTTCGATTATTTGTTTATCGACTTCTTTTGTATGTACTTCTGGATATCTATATAGTCGTGAATATATTGGTTTATCACTTTTAGTTTCAATGTTGTGTGTTACTTCTTTTACGTTAGTTAAGATATCTCCTTCGCTATAGAATAATTGTTTATTATTTTTTAATATTTGATTCAGAGCTTTCTTTTCTTCTTTGTTCATATAATGTTCAGTTAGTTTATCAGTTAAATCTTGTAAAACTACATCAATACCACATAAATCTATTTGTGTATTTGATAATTCCTGAATGTATCTATCTAAAGGGTATTCCTTTGGTTTTGTCATTAATGGGATAATAGTATTTTTTATTTTCAAAGTATGTGTATAATATGATATTTCAGCTTCTAATGGTATAAGGACATTATTTCCTAAAATTCCGTCAAACGAACTGTTTGTAATTGGTGTAATTAAAAATTCCATGGTTGATTCTTTTTTATTAAATTCGATTGGTAATGGTAAAATTATTTTTGAATTTATTTGATTTTCATTATATAATGCTTTAATTATAACTGGTTTGTCTAATTTACTTTCATAATGTCTTGGAAATATATTTTCTTTTAAAATAGATGTAGCTGCTCCTGTGTCTACTAAAAATCTAAGTTTTTTATTAAGAATATGAACATCTATGCAGGGTAATGGTCTGTTGAGGCGGGTGTTTGAAAATTTGCTGTATTTTGAGTAAGGTGATCTATTTCCATTGGTTCTAGATCATTTTTTTTATTTTGTGTAGCAAATGGATTACGATTATTATTAGAATAATTTCCACTTCTATTTGGTTGCCTATAATTTCGTTCATTTTGGTTTCTATAGTTTTGATTATTGTTTCTATAAAAGTTTTGACCTTTATTATTGAAATTCCTATAGTTATTTGAATTTCCTGATTCGTTTTTATAATTTCTATCAAGTCTTTGATTTGTATTGTAATTATTATATTTTTTATAGTTTTTGTCGTTAAAATTATTATTGTTATTTCCAGTTCTATAGTTTCGAGTATTTCTATCATTATAATTATTTTCTTCTTTTGTCCAATGACAAGATTCTAATTTATAAAAAGCTTCACTAAGGGTTGTTATGTTATGATTGATTATTATTGAACTTGCGTTCGGGGGTATTCTTTCACAAAATTTAGATAATAATGACGCTTCATTATTGAAAGGATTGTATTCTTCCGGTTTATTTTCAGATAAATAATATTTATTATTTAGTCTACAGAGGATTTCTGAGAATGTATTATATAGTTGAGAAATGTTTTTTGAATAAACTTTATCTGCTAGTTCTTTTAATTTTAGAAAAGATTCTTTCTCACCAAAATTCTTTACTAGAATATTTTTTATATCTTGCCAATTATTAGGGTCGCCACTCCTTAATACTACCTCTAGGGCGAAATCTGTTATTTTTGATTTTATTTCACTCAATATAAATTCTTGTGAACCTTCGTTATACAAACTACATGAATTTATTACAAATTCTGCTTTTTTAATAAATATAATAATATTACATGATTTACCATTAAAATTTGGTAAATTCTTTACTAATTTTAAGGGGTCGATATTTATTGTAGCCATTTTTACCTTATTTTCAATTTTTTCTTCTGCTTGCTCAATTTCTTTTGATTGCTGGATTGCTGCAGGATCTGTTGATTTTGAAGTTTTTTCTTCCTCGGTATTATATGTTAACGCAGCTGGTTTGTTGTATGGTGTATATTTCTTCATTTATCGAACACGTTGGGGCTTTCGACTTGGATAATTTTGCCACGTACAGTTGTTCTTCCTTCTTTTTATTAATTTACACTTTTTAAAGTAATGTCATATATATTTTTTTTTTTTTTTTTTTTTTTTTTAGTAACACTTTTAACTTTTTATTTGTCTTTAATTTTATTTTGTTGAAGTTGTTTTCTTCTCAACTTTTGCTGAATTGATCTGATATGTTCCTGGAAATCAGCTGTTGCTTCGTCGTCTATCCAACTTTGTGAATTTACTTCTATATGTGGTTCCTTTACTTGCGGGGCCTCTGCTCCTTTTTGAAGATTTATTTTTTCTGGTTGCATTTAGTAGCACTTTTTGTTAATTTTAATTTAACACTGAGTTCACTTTCTGTATGCTTCCTTTTGAAGATTTCCTTCTGGTTGCATTTAATAGCACTTTTTGTTAATTTTAATTTAACACTGAGTTCACTTTCTGTATGCTTCCTTTTGAAGATTTCCTTCTGGTTGCATTTAGTAGCACTTTTTGTTAATTTTAATTGTTTTATTAGTCAAGCATTCTCTCTATGAGACTTTGTAAAATTGTCCTTTCGGATCTTGATTTACGATGCTTTTCACTGAACAAAATATATATTTTTATTTTTCACTGTCCTATAGCACCATTTAGTAATTTTAGTTTACCGGTACTAACTATTTTATTTAGTTTTAGGACGATCCCGAATTAAACTTTTAATAAAGTAAGATTCAATATATTTTGATCTTTCGAGATCCTACCGACTGCGCCAATTTCGTTTCCGATTCTTTATTTCAATAAAAAAAATATATTTTTGTGATCGCAGAAGATCACAATCAACAATTAAATAAAACGCATTCAATGTATTTTAAACTTAATATTATTTATTAAATCAAAGCTTCAGATCCCTTACCACTGGTGGGGGGAAATCTTAGGCTATACGTAGAATGACAACTGTGAACTGAGCTCTCATTGATCGATGAAACCCTTTTTATACTTGTAAAATGTTTACTTAAGCAAATCTATCTTCGGCTGAAGATCGTTTGCTTTCCTTTGTCTTTTATTATTGCTGACACAAGAATTCTTTTAGAATTATTTAAGATGCTTTGGGCACACAAGTTACTGAAAGCAAAAAGTGCTGATATGGTATTTATAATATCGGATATCATCATCCGCTTATGAGATGAAATTATGAATCAATGTGTGAGCATTACATTTTGTTTATATAAAGATATTTATAATATCGGATATCATCATCCGCTATGAGATGAAATTATGAATCAATGTGTGAGCATTACATTTTGTTTATATAAAGATACTTTGTTATGATAGGGTGCTTAATATTATTACAAAGTTATGTGAGGGTGTTCTGATAATGTAACCGCGAGCTCTCTGCTAAAATATTGAGAGTTTTCTTGCTGAAAGTACTCCCATAATCGTGTCCACTTGATAGATTTCTTCTGATAGTATATTATTAGTTGGCCATGTATTCTTACAAGCGAAGGGTTGCAGCTGCTTTAATTATCGGCTCGGCACTGTTCTAAAAAAAAAAAGAATTTTTGCCGTTTTTTTGTTTGTCGATCTGTCTTCCTTAAAAGTTTGTAGGTTTTCGTGTTGTGTTAAAAAAGTTTTCAGTTGAATTATTCTTAAAAATTTCAAATTTACCAACAATATTTTCCATGTAATGAAATAGTTTTATTTCAAAATCTAGTTTTGGTAACGAGATTTTTAGTCGAAAACCAATTTTAATGTCATTCCTTAAATAAATAAGATAAGTTTGAAGCCAATGTTTTTAATTTTTGAAAAGCTATTTTAGCCGAAAGTAAATTTTTACCAACTTTTAGTAATGCTTTTTTTAGGTTTTTATATTTTGTTAAAAAAAAACTGTGAATTCGATTTTGCTCAAATTTTATCCGAATGTTGCAAACAGTATTTCTTATAAGTTATAATTAGTTGAAAGCCATAATCTCAAATTTTTAAAAAGATATTTGATTCGAAAATCAAATTTTACCAACTTTGTCTCATTTTTCTCGATTTTTCTCAAAATTTAACCAAATGTTGAAAACGTAATTTTTGTTGCACAAAATTCTTTTGGAGATAAGATCATTTCCTGCTAGTTAAATTTTCGAGGTGTCAAATATTTTTTTTTCAGTTTTTTTGATTTATAAAAAGAACGTTTATTTGGAATTTTTTCCAAAAATCTATTTGTTTGGTATCACGTGACAATATCAAATATGTAATTAAATTCAAGTCTCAAGCATTATTGGTTCGTGAGATATTAGGGTTTTCAAATTGCTATGGTAAAAAAAACCACCCACTCAATTTTCTTGAGAGCCCTTTCTGCATCTTTCTGCATTATTATCTGTAAAAATCTTTTATTTCGACTCTAGTGACCTTAAAACATCGAGAAATGTCACAATTCTCAATTCGACAAATCCGACCGATTAAAATAAGTTAAACATTTATTTTCAACTCAAATTTATATGAACAAAAGACAGTTTCAGAACACGAGAACTGTTTCGCAAATTCGGTTAATATTACGCTTTTTTTATTTCTATCGGGAAATGAGTTATCCGTAGTTCTCCACAATAATTCAACTGACTCATATTTTTCAATAAGTTGATTGATTTTCTCTATGTCCACTGCTTTGCCATGTTTACTCTCGACAGCTACTCGCAAAATACGAACTGTGTTGGTATTCCGCGAGCTTATCTCGGATAGTGGTAAGCACATGTGTCCACTTGCGAGTGACTTTCAAAAAGATCGAATGTCGAGACCGAGAGTAATTAGTCAACTCTCCGCGAGCTACTCTCCAGACTATGCCCATTTGCGAGATCGCTCTCGAGAGCAGCTTGAGAGCGACTCTCAGCACGTTTTCTCTCAAATGGACACGCACACATATCAATCAAGCAAGAAATAGAAGCATTTGCTCATGTTTTTTTATTTCTAAAACTGAATCAGCATATTTCAATGATATCAGATCATTTGGGAAAACCAAAATATTATTTAATTATTACAACAATATATTATACATATACAATATATACATGAATGTATGACAAATCTGAACAACATCTTTAAAGGCGTTTTCAAAACGCATCAGTATTCAAACTTTTTGAAAAAAAAAAATATTTATCTCTTTACTTTGTTTTTCGATTTACAATATACTCTCAAACGACGTACTCTTAATACTCTTTGGACTTATAAAGACTAAAAGAAGTCAAAAGACTAAAAAAAAGTTAATTGACTTAAAGTTAATTAACTGCAGTGAAAAGACTTACTGACTAAAAATTCTAATACCCAGTACAAAAGAATTTGTATTGACTATAAAACGAATAAAACCAGCTAAAAGAATTGCAGTTAATTAACTTTTAGTCAATTAACTGCTTTTTTTAACTGCCAAATCAGAAAGTAAGTACTAACTGCTGACTGTTTAGTTACAGTTTAAGTACTTTTGTAAGTTAAAAAACTAAAGAAAAAAAGTCTTATTAGTGACTTAACTGCAGTCCCAAAAAGACTGCAGTTTTACAACTCTGTCATTTCGCGACCTTCTGCGTATATTTGCCAAATTTGATCAAATATCTTGTCAATGAAGTGCTGTAGATACGTCTGTGCATCGTCTGCGTCTTTGTCGCATCTAATTTTGAAACACCGTGATTTGTTTAGAATAGGAACATTATTTCGTAATCTACATCTACACTAATAATATAAAGAGGAAAGATTTGTATTTTTGTATGTAACGAATAAACTCAAAAAGTACTGGACCGATTTTAATAATTCTTTTTTCATTAGAAAGCTACATTATCACTGAGTAACATAGGCTATATTTAGTACTAGATTACTATAGAAATCTTTAGAAATTCCTATTAAAACCAACCGAAGGTGTAAGAAAATTAGCCATAAAATGTCTTTCATCGCATACGCTGCGAAGAATATTAATGACAACAGGTCAAAAAAATGCTAGACAATCTGCACACACTAATATACTAATTTACCTATTTATGTCTACCCCTGCGAAGCCGGGACGGGCCGCTAGTTTGTCGAATAAAGTACGATAGTTATGAAATGATAAAGACCACTTCTCCAAATTATATAACGGCGATGACGAACCGAATTCCGCTGTAAGGGAGATAGATTCCGCCTACCCGACCTAGACGAAGTGAAGATAGCTATATCTAAACTGAAATCAAACAAAGCTGCTGGGGCTGACGACATCGCTGCCGAACTGTTCAAAGCAGCAGGCGATGATTTGGTAGGGAGCATGCACCAACTCATCTGCAAAATATGGTCGGAAGAAAGCTTGCCCGATTAGTGGAATCTCAGCATAGTGTGCCCGATACATAAGAAAGGAGACCCTCTAAATTGCGCCAACTACAGAGGCATCAGTCTCCTTAACATTGCTATAACATCCTCTCTGCCGTATTATGTGAACGTCTGAAGCCGTTCGTCAACAACCTGATAGGTCCTTATCAGTGTGGCTTCAGACCAGGAAAGTCCACTATCGACCAAATATTCACACTACGGCAGATCTTGGAAAAAAACCAGGAACTTCAAATCGATACCCACCATCTCTTTATCGAATTTATAGCCGCGTATGACAGCATCAATAGGGAAGAGCTCTACAGAACAATGTCTAGTTTTGGCATCCCTGTCAAACTTATCCGTTTGTGCAGAATGACGATGGAGAATTCACGCAGCTCTATCAAGGTTGGAAAAGATCTCACCGATGCATTTGATGTCAAAAAAGGTTTTAGACAAGGCGATGCACTGTCATGCGACTTCTTCAACATCGTTCTGGAAAGAATTGTGCAAATCTCAACCGTCAACACTAGAGGCACAATCTTCCAAAGGTCCATCCAATTACTCGGATACGCAGATGATATTGACATAATTGGAAGATCAAAGCGTGATGTCGGTGGAGCGTTTTTGAGCATTGCGAAGGAAGCGAAGAAGATGGGTTTAGTGGTTAATGAGGGCAAGACCAAGTATATGCTTTCATCAAAAAAGGACATTGAACAACGATGTCTTGGACAAAACGTCACTATAGACAGCTATAACTTTGAGGTAGTTAAAGACTTTATCTATCTAGGCACCGCTATAAACACAGACAACGACGCCAGCGTTGAAATCAAACGAAGAATAACTCTTGCAAATCGCTGCTTCTTTGGACTTAGAAGGCAATTGAGTAGTAAAGTCCTCTCTCGAGCATCTAAAATCACCATCTATAAGACATTCAATCATCATCCCGGTTCTCATTTATGGCGCTGAGGCCTGGACCCTGTCAAAGAAAGAAGAGAGCGCCTTAGGATGCTTCGAGAGAAAAATTCTTCGGGTGATTTTTGGTCCCTTCTGCATAGATGGAGAATTAAGGAGAAGATATAACGACGAACTGTACGGGCTGTACAGCGACACCTAGTTAACAGAATTAAAGTCCAAGGACTTAGATGGCTAGGTCATGTAGAGCGAATGGACAACAACGTTCCAGTCCGTAAGGTCTTCGAATCCAATCTCGAGGGACGGCGCAGTAGAGGAAGACCGCGACTCAGGTGGCGCACGCAGGTGGGTGGTGACCTCAACCAACTTGGCTTGCGAAACTGGAGACAGCTAGCTAGGGACTGTAGCGCCACCTTAAGTAAGTAAGTTATGAAATGATCTTTCCGTAAATGTATTGATTTTTCTTCTAGTTTATTCCAAATCAATTTCGAAGATTATTCCATAATTTTCCAGACTCCATCTTCTTCTAAAGAACGTTAACGAATTTCGCTTCAATTTTTTACCATTCTTCAGTAAATTTTTGATGGATTCCATAAAACGTTCCATGGTTTGTAATATCAGTACTCGATTCATTACAAATTATTCAATTTCTTTCAGTTTCAGATTGTCTATGATTTGCCATATTCTTTAGCAATTCACTGGATTCTATTATAATTTTCGTGTTTTTTTTCTCCTAATTTTGGACATTTTGAGGAGGTTTTCCATGACTTAAAAAAATTACCAGTGATTTCACTAATTCTGTCACAATTTATCTGTGATGGCATGATTCCCCAACTAATTCTCAACTGTTGAATGGACAATTTCATCCACTGCTCTCATAAGAATAATTGTAGATACAGATATCATATGGATTTTGCAAATTGCTGAAAGTTAATGTAGCCATTCCACGATTTAAGTTTGGCATATAGTAAAGAGATAGTAAGATGTTGAATTGTTGTTGTTCTTTTAAACTAAGTAAATTGCTAAAAATGGCCTTAAAATTTTACTTAATGGTTTAAAATTCCTACCAGATTTATACGGATTCCTTTGCTTCTAAATATTTGATTCGATGTCTTTTAATATTTGCAATTTTGTTTCTGTTTTGGTGTATCTATTTTTATTTTTTAACATTTTAAGTTTAATAATTTTCCGTTAAAAATATAATTCGATTTCCATTCAGAACATTTTGTCCAGCACTGTTTTGTTATAATGTATCCAAGTACTTGTACTTCCATAGAACCGCGTATGCTCCAATTACTATTAGGACAGGCTTTAATGACTGGGCGTTGAATTGTCACCGCAGGCAACATAGGTCGTCTTAATACGTACAACATTATAGTACCTACAAAGCATACAGTCATTTGCTTGTTCGACACAAATTTTAGTGCAGGTCCTTGATTTTCCGAAACTTTTCCATACAAACATATCTACATATGTACACTGTACAGTAGCACATAAATGGTTCTACCAAATTCAAAGGATACCAAACATACCTCATGATGATGGCTTGTATGTTGGAACCATACTCTTTGAGAAGATTTGTGTTAAATCCACTTCCTTTCGATTCACTATCGCTATCATATATACATATTGAGGATATCTCACACTCACACTGATACTGATGTACTCATACATAAATCTAAGAACTGTGAGAGATTACACATACCACATTATATTAGGAATTCTAACGTCGCTTTAGTGCCAAACGATTCATTATGCTCGACTCCAAGGAATTCGCAAGCGAATGATTATCTCACATGCATACTTGATGAGACAAAGTGTGTGCTTCTTTTTAACCACACTATCTATGCTATGATCTGTGGGACAAGGAGCTCGAGCTGGAGCAGGAGCTATGGAACAGCTTTGATAGTTGTTATAGTGATGGGTTGGGTGGCCGCCCGCCACGCTGCCGGTGGCGGTGGCAATGAAGGCAACGGTCGTTTCGTGGGATACCACCATGATGAAGCTTCTCTATCGCAGCACCACAAGAGAGGAAATGAATCTATTTTCGATGTCATGTGAATGATAAAAGATTTATGAAAAACTTTAGTTGAATGATGTTGATGCTGGTAGTGGCATCCACATCATCCACTGATAGCGATGGGGTTTGATGTGTAAACGCTAGTTTCAAGTGGCATTTTAAATCAGTCAAAACTGACATTTATTCCAGGTATATGATATACCTTATATATAACCTATAACTACGTATAAAGAAGGTATGTATAGGTATGATTTTGTGTACATATGTGTGCACTGTGAAGTTGCATGTTGTACTAGAGTCGCTTATATTGATTTAAGACATTAAGTTCCACTTAAGTGCGGCAATTAATGTGTGCACTTATCAAATATTGAAATGAGGTCGTCGTTAAGAGGGAAGGTACATACTCACCTAAAGGAGGTAGGAAAGGTACATTTCTCATGCTTGTTTTGTTCGCAGTTAAGTAGATGGATACTCATGTAGACTAATTAATTAAATTGTGATTTATTATAGATATTCTTTATTGAAACTACACAAGCACACATGTATGTAACTATGTTTAAACCAAAAATCAATTTTATTTTTGACCTACATTCAAGTTTCACAACTTTTTGAAGGATGTTAAAAATGACATCAAAAAATTCAAAACCATATATTGAACATTTAAACATAATACAGTCAAACTTCCATAACTCGAACTTCCTTAAGTCGAATTTCTCTGATTTTTCAACCTTATTTTCATGAATGTTGCCCTCCATAATTCGAACTTCTGTAAGTCGAATTCCTCTACAAATCGATTTTTTTAGATTCTGTTTGATGTCAAATAGTCTCTTTAACTCAAACTTTTTCTCCTATTGGGGAAATCCCATTTTATTTAACCTCTTTTTCGAAATTTGCTAAGGTTACTATAATTATTTTAGACGTTTGTTCAGCAGATACATTCTAAATTCTTTGGCTCTTATTTGGGAAACCCAATTTTGTTTCAATTTTTTGAAAAAAACTTGAGTCTACTGTGATTAATTTTTGTAGTTTTGTTTGAAGAAGAGGGATGGCTATTCAGAGTTTGTATTTTTTTCATTTGAACTTCGGTTTTGAACGGGTTAACTAGTTTTTATGCGCAAAAGTTCCTAGTTTTGTTTATTTTTTTTAGTTGGAAAAGCAGCAATTCACGAATTTAAAATGTCAGCAAGAAAATTAGCGCATCTTACTTTTGAACAAAAGCTGAAAGTCATAAATGACGTTGAAGAACAGAGAAAAAAACAAAAAAAAAAATGCTGAAACTTCACGAAACGAAAAAACCTCAATGAGAAAAAAACCTCTAAAATATGATCGTGTTGACAAGGCTGTCTCCAAATGGTTTACGGAAGCCAGGAATGAAAACCTCCCAATTTCAGGGACAGTTATAAAGGAGAAGGCTAAAAGATTTGCAATTGAAATAGGAGAAACTGATTTTGCTGCAAGTACAGGTTGGCTTGATAAATTCAAAAAAAGATAGGTTCGATGTGACAACAAATTGTACATGCAGAGTTTTTATGTATGTTTACAATATTTTTTTGTTTCAATTAGAAATGGCATTGTTCAAAAAACACTATCTGGAGAGAGTGCCTCAATTAATCAAGAAGACTGCGAGCATTGGAAACAAAATGTCATACCAAACCTAATCGAAGGTTACAGTGAAGATGACATCTTCAATGCCGACGAAACTTGACTTTTTCATAAATGCATTCCAAATAAAACATTGGCCTTTAAGGGTGAGAAATGTCACGGTGGTAAACATAGTAAAGAGCGGGTAACATGAATGATTGCAGCAAATATGAGTGGAAAATAAAAACTTAAAATTCTTTTGATCGGCAAAAGCAATAAGCCACGATGTTTACAAGGAGTAAATTCTTTACCTGTAAAGTACCGAGGAAACAAAAAGTCATGGATGGTAACTGACTTTTTTGAAGATTGGGTTAATGAGTCTTGTATTTTTTAATCAAAAACGAAAAATCCTTCTTATTGTTACGACTGCAGTGCCCACAAATCACCAACAAACTAAAAGTCTATTAAGCTTGTTTTTTTTCCACCAAACATGACAGCCGCCTTATAGCCAATGGATCAATGTGTTATACAGAATTTTAAGTGCTTCTACAGAAAAAGAATCATCAGCAAAATGCTTTCCTCGCTAGAGGAGGGGAATGTTAGTCCAAAAATTACCTTACTCGGAAACAATACGTAATGCTCTTCTTACTAAAAACAACACGCTAGATCGTTTTTTCAACGTTATTAACGAGATTGAAATTTTTTTTAAATTAAAATGCAATGAAAAAAAACGCCAACGAACGATTACTGATTTTTTTAAGCTTCTGTTAATCACAAACCATTTTGTTTTCTTAAATCATATTCCATTTAATAAAATAAAAAAAATTAAACTAACTTTTGTCTGATTTCTTTAAATCGAAGTTTCTATAACTCGAATTTTTTTTCTTTCATTTTGAGAGTTCGACTTATGGAAGTTCCACTGTATATTACTCCACATCAATTTTTTCTTTCAAATCTTCATCCTTATGAACTGAACATGAAAGACGCATGTTATTTGAATTGAAGATTTAGTTAAATCCACTTTCAATTGATACGAGTATATCCAGCCTCCAAGGACCCAGGTTCCAGTTATATCTCAGATGCAGAGGAACATTGACATTACATCTTGTTTTAGGTATAATACGCACGTATTAAATTGACAGTGATATCTTGAACATTTTGTGGCAAAGATGCATAGCAAGGACAAAATATAATGCTAAATCCTCTATACTACATATACATATAATGTACATAAGTATATACCTATAACATTGGAATTGTACTTAAATAACATATACGAAGTAAAAGACTTAATAATTCAAAAGAATATACATATAAACAAACGATGACGCAGTGTATATTTTGTAGGTTATTTAAATCTCATTTGTTGAGTTGTTTAACCAGGGTTATGTACATAAATTGATCTATAGGCATAATTGTGCAAAATTTAACTTGATTAAGCCATGAAGTAGTTAAAAAAAATGTTTCCAAAAGAAAAATAAAAAATATCACCCTAAAATATATATTTTCCAAACTGTTTTTTGTGCTTATTCAAATCTCAATACTTAAACTACGATTTTACAATCTTTTTTATATTCTTTGTACTGATAAGCTTTCCATTAGGGCAGCACGCTGATATTTTTTTTGAGGGGTCTCAATAGAACAGGATTAAAATATTAGGGCGAGGAAACCCCTCTTTTTCGGATTTAACCCTCCTTTTTTAATTGTTTGAATGCAGTCCCTGGAATTGTCGTGACCTGGAAGTGAATCCAGCGGGCGGCGAATTCCAGAATGACTTGCATTTAGCTGTGAGAGAAGAGCGAGTAAGCGGGATCGCGAGAATCTCATCACAAGTTGAGTTCAACAAGCCGATCTCCGATTGGCTGTTGATAAAGTGATTGAGATCCGCCACTCCAGATTAGCTGAAAGATCAAAATGGCGGGAGTTAGGAAGGAAGAGACTTGACAGATCGATGGATCTGGAAGTCAATTCTTTTCGAATAGTCGAAGGGAACAGGTGAACAAGAGTTGAGAAATATAGAAAAAGCGAAAAAGATAAAGAAAGTGGAAAAAAAATTGATTAAATTTGGAATACGTATACAATCGGTTAAAGTCCTCAGGTTTCATTGGGGAATATTATAGTTGATAGAAGACAGAAGGTAAAGAGAATCAATATTTCCATTTATTGTTTTAACAACACATAACATAAATAAGAATGTTTGATATCAAAGGTCGTTATATAAATAAGTTTTATTCTTTGCTGATAAGGTGGAAGATCGTAGGAATTAGCTCATTCTTACCCCCTCAGCACAACTCTTAAGAATCTTTTTTCCATCAGTTCTATTCTAGAAGGTATAATATAGAGACATTATGATTTTTGTAATATAATATTTATGTAATAATTGTAAAATAATCTTTAAATCAATAAAAATCAATTATCTATCTATCTATCTATCTAGAGCACAGACTTGACAAGCGTATTCGAGAATTGGCTGACCAAATGTTATAAAAAGCTGCTTTATAACAAAAGAATAAAACAATTGTTTGATTCCCCCATAATCCAACTAAGAATTAAATTAGCCTTCTTAGTTAAATTACAGAAAGCTTTCAAATAAAACTCGTAGTTTTATATATTTGAACTTTAAGAAGCAGACCATTATTAACACATCAATCAAAAAGTGACTTAATATCAATTCAGTATTGAAAATTGTAACATCATCGCCATAAATTATGCACTTAGAGTGCTTGAAAACATACGATAAATCGTTTATAAATAAAATAAAGAGAAGGGGGCCTAAATGACTCCCCTGTGGAATTCCAGATTTACTTTGAACTTGTTTGTAAGTATAGTATTCAATTGTTAGGTACTTGTAAAATTATGTAGTGTTTAAAAAACAGTGAATATTACTAATACCTATCGTGAAAAAAATTCAACAAATGTAGCAATATTTTGGAAATGAGAAGCTATGCCAGAAGTTGCGGTATAAAATAATACTAGTAGTAGTAGAATAACTGAAACTGTGTATAAGCAGCATTAAAAGTACACAAATAAAAAGTACCTATTACTTAATTTCACCAAACTTTCTTTTCAAAGAAATACAGAACAAAAGTTTTTGAAATACATAAGTCAGTTTTAAGAAACAAGTCTCTTTTGTTTCTATTGTAAATGAGATACTTCCAAAATGCCCTGAAGCAACTTTTTTATACATGAGTTGGGTAAATTAAAAGGAAACTTTTGTATACGCATTCATTTTCAATCAAGAACATCTAATTAATCCGTTGAACATTAAGATTCACGTATACCTGCATTTTAAGCAGAAATTAAACGAACCGATTTCCTTTTCTCCAAAGTTAATGCGGTGATGGTCTTGGTTAATTCTTAAATCAATACAAAATTACCTTTTTAAACAAACAATATTTTGAAACAAGTCAAAACTCTCGTTTTCATCAAAATCATCCCAATTTAAAACACTCCTTCCTGATCACCCACCACCACCACCGCGCGCCGCATCTATCATCTTTCGAAGAACGCCCGCAGCAACAGCGACCCAGAAATGATGAAGACGAGACGGTGATGTTGGTACGAGTAGGTATACCTAGTGACCCTTTCCAAGAAATTTATAAATTTAATTTTACACATAATCCCTTCAAATTTGGAGATGATACTTCTCAGTCCCATTGTAATAAGCACCATCCTCAAAACTTTTTCCCAATAGCTACAACTGAATATACCTTGTATAACTGATGGTTGGATGGTTAGGGTATATGTACTGTACATTGTACATACATCCTTCTGACGATGATGATGAACTTAGAACTCAAATCCGGGTAAAAGTTTGTGTTTCAAATCGTCCATATAGTCTTTCATTTGCCTGGGTTGGCCTCTGACCTTTTTTATAAACAAAATATTTGAGTTAATTTGATGAACTTTTCGTCAACAAGAAACAAGGATGTATAAGATGAGAGGATGAGTAGGAGAAGAACCTTTGGAGTAACTCTACCGTTTACTTTCGACTCGACTTAATTCAACTCTTGTCCTGGCCAAAGAGGACATAAGGAAAAGATAACCAAGCCTTCCTTGTAAATTTGTTTAATCTGTCTGTCTAATTAAAAATACCTGGCTTATAGAGGATACCTATTTTTCTTCCTTGATGCGCCGCCTTGATGAATGAATATACTAGCTTCTCAGTGAAGAAGGACATGAAGTAAAGCGTTATGGCCGCATTTCTTGGTATTCTTTATTTAAATTTTGCATTGTAGGTTAAAGGCAATGAGAGGTAAGGCAAGGCAAGGCAAGGTAAGGCAAGACAGCCCTAAAATGCAAAATACAGAATAAAAAGATTTACAAGGACCAGTGAGCATGATGAGCACGAATGATGAAAGGACAACTGAACGAATTATTATTATAACGTTGAGGCAATCTATTCCGAAATATGCCCCAAGGTCGTGTCGTCTTCCCTTGCCATCATCGTAGTCGTCGTCACCGTTGTTGGTTTGGTGTACATCCTTGAGGTTAATTGCGTTATAATGTCTACCTTCATTTTTTGGTCCAAGAAACTTGTATCACTGGTTGGGCGTGTTGGGTTCGGGGGTTGAATGTTAAGGATTGGGTTGGAGCTTGAGATACCGTGCTGCGCCCAATAACACCTTAACTCATACCAAAATTCAATTAGAAACTGTTAAAAAGCTTTCAACCCAACGAACGTAAACGCGAGATGTTGGATTCAAACCGAATTGGTTGAAATCTTAAATTAAACTTCTTGCGGCTGCATAACGAAAAAGGTCAGTGACTACTCTCGTAGCGTGCCATAGTATAATCTTATATTCTATTTTCTCCAATTAGCCCGTTTTCCGGATCTTCCTTTTCCTGAATATTCGAAAAGTGAGTTTTTCTTGTTGCCTGGGCACATTCAAAGTCAGAATACACTACACCAATACTCGTATTCTTATTTAGATTGAAATGGAAGAAAGTTTATTTTTATACCTGTCACAAATACTGCAACTAATTACGGACAGCTGGTTGGTTCGAGTTTAATAGTGTTGCTAATAAGGGTTCTATCAAGACTATAATAGTAATTACTTGAAGAGAGAATTGCCGCTATGATCACTCTCAAAGGACGAAAGGAAAGGTTGGTACGAGTATATTTACCTAAAGACGTAATAAAGCGACTATTGTTGGCTCATACTCGTACAATAGAATTCGTAAGCACATTTCGAAAAACTCATTCATTAGAACATTAAGGATCTAATAAAAGGATATAGGCGAAATTGTAGGTAAGTAGGGTTGAGTATGAGTGGAGGTGTGTGAAAATACAGTTAGGTTCACAAAGTTTTGTGAGTTTTACCGGTAATGAGCATAGTAATGTGTTTAGAAAAAGTTTGCTCCTACTCTTTCCTTAGGATTAAGGAGAAAATGATGTTTGCATAATTATTTCACACGATTGCTTTATTTGTATTGAAGGATTTTTTACCAGTTTTTCTAAGAAAAAAATCCTGTTTTTACTATAATTCCAATAAACAAAATAAGTTTTTACCTTAAGGACATATTTTAAATATAAATAAATGGACTACATCTTTTAATTTAGAACTATGGAAAATTCAGCATATGTCAATTTATTATTATTTTTTTTATGTACGATGTTCAAATGGCAGACATGTGCATTCAAGACGACACAAGCGTCCACAGGTTTTTCTCAAAATCCACCTCTGTCTATCAACTTCTACTCTCACCTCCCCGCGGTGAACATCAAGTGCCTAGTACCTTAACTGGAGATTGGGTTCTGACCCCAGTGGAAAGTTGTTGGAGGCAGCAAACGAGAGAGGGGGGAGAGCTGTTTCACAAAGACACCTCTTCTTATCCAGACGGCAGTGGACGAATTCTCAAGTTGGATTCAACAGTGGAGTCTACAGTTTCAGTAATATTGAACTACTTAGTGAAAACCTTATAGGGCTTCTACGACATATTCGAAACCCAGGCCTTTAAGGAGCGGTTTATCCGGCTCCCCGTCCTTGGAGTTATACTAAGAATCTGGCCCGCCAGGTTGGGGGTTGTGCCGCAGGGGTGACTTCCTGACCACGTAAAAAATACCTTAGTTGCGAAGTGCCAACAAGCAACGAAATACGGACAACGAACTTCGGATCTGTATGTGGAATGTTAGGTCCCTTAACAGACTACGTGCAGCCGAACAATTAGCGAAAGCCCTAAACTGCTGCAAGGTAGATATTACCGCCATCCAAGAAGTGCGATGAAATGGACCGGGCAAACGCAAAGTAAAAGATTGCGATGTATACTACGGCGACTGCTACCGAGAACAAAGACAGTGTGAGTAAAATTCGCCAACATAACCCTAATATGCGCGCATGCCCCAACAGAGGAGAAAGATGACGACACCAAAGACATATTCTTTTTAACGCCAAGCTAGGAAGAGAAGACATCTTTGGTGGAACAATCGGGAGATACAGCCTGTACGTTACCACCTCCGATAACTGATTCAGGCTAATCAATTTCACTGCTTGACGAGACGTTCTGGTAGCTAGTACGTTCACACATCTTGTTATACACAAGAGGACATGGAAATCTCCTGATCAATCAACTGTCAACCAGATTGACCACATTATGATCGACGCACGACACTTCTCCAGTATACAGGATGTCCGAACATTCCGAGGGGCCAACATTGACTCGGACCACTACCTCGTTGAAGCCAAGGTACGGCTGATCCAAGCCAAAACAATTAAGTACTGTGAGCAGATTCGACGTTAGACGGCTACAGTCGCAAGAGACTGCCATTTCCTTTTCCAATCGCGTCTCTAATAACCTCTTAAGGAGTCCTATGCTGCCTGCATTAAGCATTGAAAACCAGTGGCAGCATTGCCTTGCAGCCATCAGAGATGCCGCCTCTGAAGTGCTAGGTTTCACACGGCCACCACAGTGAAACCCCTGTTTTGACGACGAATGCCGGCAAGCACTCGCAGCGAAACAACAGGCATACAAAACGGCGCTGCACAGGAGGACCAGAGCTGCTCGCGCGCTCTACGAGCAGAAGACGAAAGAGAAACACCGGCTTCTTAGTTGGAAAAAAAGAGAGCATTTTACCAAAAGGTAAAAAAAATTTCCCAAGGGTACCAGCCATGAACCGAAGCCTGTAAGGACGATCAGGGAAACATCGTAGTAGAACCGCAGTCTATGTTGAGAATATGGAAAGACCACTTCTCCAAATTATATAACGGCGATGACGAACCGAATTCCGCTGTAAGGGAGATAGAACCACTCAACCTAGGCGACGCAGGTCAATAATTCGCCTACCCGACCTAGACGAAGTGAAGATAGCTATATCTAAACTGAAATCAAACAAAGCTGCTGGGGCTGACGACAACGCTACCGAACTATTCAAAGCAGCAGGCGATGACTTTGCAGGGAGCATGCACCAACTCATCTGCAAAATATTTTCGGAAGAAAGCATGCCAGATTAGTGGAATCGCAGCATAGTGTGCCCGTTACATAAGAAAGGAGATCCTCTAAATTGCGCCAACTACAGAAGCATCAGTCTCCTTAACATTGCATATAAGATCCTCTCTGTCGTATTATGTGAACGTCTGAAGCCGTTTATCAACAACCTGATAGGTCCTTATCAGTGTGGCTTCAGACCAGGAAAGTCCACTATCGACCAAATATTCACACTACGGCGGATCTTGGAAAAAACCCAGGAACTTCAAATCGATACCCACCCCACCATCTCTTTATCGATTTTAAGGCCGCGTATAGCGCCCAATACACGATACAATTATTGTACCGATTATTATCATACGAAAGTTGAATCGCATGCGATGATTGTATCGTGTGTGTAAAACAAAGTATCCGCTGTACTGAAATCGCATGGTCGAATGCTATCGAGCGAAAACGAGAGGTTGCATACGGCTTACGACGACGGCTGCATTGATGTGAATCGTACCGTTTGTAACGTATGTGACGACCGTGAAACCGATGTTTCTGTTTTGGTAGCTAGTTAGTAGGAGAAAATGGTTTCAATTACAGAAAAAGAATTCTGGTTAGAATTCATTGATAAATACAGGTCGTTGCCTTGTCTGTGGAATGTTTACATTCCAGATTATAGCAACAAAATATTAAGAGAAGCGGGACTGCAGGAGCTGGCTGAAAAATGCAAGGAAATAAACCCCAACGCAAATAAAGACTCCGTCCGCAAAAAAATAGAAAATTTGAGAACTTCCTTTGGACGGGAGTTCAAAAAAATTTCATCATCAAAAGGCACTGGCAGTGGAGCAAGTGATGTGTACATACCTTCTTTGTGGTACTTCAATGAGCTTCTCTTTTTGAAGGATACCGAGGCAACCAGAGAAGGAAATTCATCGATGACAAACTCTGCAGATGAGGAAGAAGTAAGTTCCTTTTAAATCATATTTATACCCACTTTAATTAAATATCTTGTTCCTAGGATACTTTTATTGAACCTGAGACACCTAGAACGAGCAGCAGTAATTCAGCAATATTACCAAAAAGAAAAAGATTGTCATTGGACCAGCAAAAGAAAAAATTTTTCGAGAAGGCAAGTGAATTTATGTGCCAAAAAGATGAGAACAAAAACGACGACGAATTCGATATTCTTGGAAAAAGGTTTGCTGCACATTTTCGGAACATGGAGTTAAATCAACGTCTTATTGCTGAAAAAATAGTTTCGGATGTACTCATCAGTGGCAGGTTAAACCAGTTGACAATGAATTCAACATTCATCCTTCCATCAGATGTCCAAGAGATCGAAGAACCGCAGTCTTTTGTTTTAAGTGGAAATTCATTTGTTCCCCATACTTTCAGACATCCATATCATCTTCAAGCAATGAAGAATTTAACCAATTGTCTTATTTCAATCAAAAAAGGGAATAAATAATAATGTACTGTACATACGTTTTTTCAAGACTGTTTATTCGCATTTCAAGAAAAATATTAAATATAAAGTTATTAACTATCTTCAAAACCACATATTTTATTTTGAAACGCCACTTTGCCTTCGTTGTTATAGTAATCCTTTAGTTTGTTTCTAATCTCCTTTGCTGAATTAGATGATCTTCCAGGATTGTATTTTTCTAAAGGTAAAAACTCATCTTCTTGACGCCAAGCTCCAGGAGCTATAGTTCCACTTTCAATATCTTCTTGATCAACACATTTTTGGGTAATATATTCTAAGGAATTTGCTCTTAAGAAGTTGTGAAGAGCACAGCAACCTAAAATAGCTGCATCTGTGTGTTCCAGATTGATTTTAATTGGTTTTTGAAAAATTTTAAAGCGGGAACATAATATCCCGAACACATTTTCAACGATTCGACGAGCGCGGCTCAGTCGAAAGTTAAAAATTCTAGTTTTTGGAAAGGGTTTCCATATATTCTCAGATAGAGAAAATGCTTCATCTCCAATAACGCCATATGGACAAACGTATGAAGTTTGTCCATATGGCGTTTTTCAGGTGGAGGGATATGAAGTTGATGATTTTCCAATTTCTCAAAGAAGTCGGTTCTTCTTAACACTTCTCCATCGGATATCCTACCGTTGTTGGTACCTTCATGAACATAAATAAATTCATAATTTGCATTAACTATAGCAAACAAAACGATGCTAAAAGTTCCTTTATAGTTGTAATAATATGAACCACTGTTTGGTAATTTAGTGATTAGGACATGCTTCCCGTCCATAGCGCCAAGGCAATTTTCAAAATCCCATTGTGTTTTGTATCCATTGGCAATGGCTTTCCAGTCACTTTCAGGAGATGGAAACTGAAATAAAATTATCTTAATATATATAATTCTTCTGTGAGTGTGTATGTCACTGAACTTCTCTTAAACGACTGGACCGATTTTGATGAAATTTTTTGTGTGTGTTCAAGGGGATCTGAGAATGGTTTAGATTCACAATTTTGTCCGCTAGGTACACCTGTTATGCTTTTAAGAAATTTAAGCCCTCCCAATATGTGTAATGGTACAAGACTATTGATCAAAGAATTAAGAGATAATGTGATTGTAGCAACTATCATTACAGGTCCCGTGGCTGGTCAGCTCGCAAATGTTCTGCGGATTCCAATGATACCAACTGATTTGCCCATATCTTTTAAAAGGTTACAGATCACTTTAAAAATATCCTTTGCCCTAACAATAAATAAATCCCAGGGACAAACTTTTTCCATAGTTGGTATCGACTTCAGGAAAGAGTGCTTTTCCTACGGGAAATTGTATGTGGCACTTTCTCGAGTAGGATCTCCTGAAAATTAATACATTTTGTTGCCACCTAGAAATACCACAACCAACGTAGGGTACAGGGAGGCTTTAAGATAAGCATACAATTTTTTCTAATTTAGTGATTCGTGGTCGTTTTATTTAGCATGCTTATAACTTAAATATCTGTACCTAATTTTGTCAATCCGTGCGAAGCCGGGACGGGCCGCTAGTTGACTTATAAAATTTTACATCAATTATGCTTAAAAATAAATTTACTTTTCTCTTCTTTAATGTTTTGTATATTGCCAGACAAGTTTCTGGAACAATTTTTCCAACAGCTTGAGGAGATATTCGTGAACTGAATTGGAGATCGGATCACTATAATCATTTCCCGTGGCTAAAGGAAATCAACGCTTCAACCCAGAAGGTCTTCGAATTCAATCCCGAGGGACGGCGGCGCAGTAGAGGAAGACCGCGACTTGGAGGTGGGTAAAGACCTCAACCAACTTGGCGTGCAAAACTGGAGACAGCTAGCTAGGGACCGAGCTGGATGGAGATGCATGTTGGTTGAGGCCCAGATCCGCCCCGGACTGTAGCGCCACCTTAAGTAAGTAAGTAAGTAATTAACTAACACTAATACTTTGCATAATAGTGTCAATGGGTTCCTGACCCGTTATCCTATATAGTTCTTAGCTTAATATACAATTGGGCCAGAAAACCCGTAAAATGATTTGTAGACACCTTTTAATACAGATCTGTAGTGTCGCTGTTGTTATGTTCCAGGTGCTGCATCCGTATAAATGTACTGATTCGAGTAAGCAGAACAGTCGCCTTAAGCCTTAGATTTTTCGGTAAGACTACAGATATCTTTTTCGATTTCGCCTTCAGTAGATTTCTTCCTCTCTCTCCACCGCCGCGCCGCGGTTGTTTTCATTTAATGGAGATCTAGATGTTTCCGGTACGTTGTCAGAGTCACTCTATTTTCTCCGATTCCTGTCAAGGATGCGCGCAGAACATCACTGTTCTCCAATAAGTACAGAATTGGTGACAGTATGCAGCAGCGTTGCCACAAAGTGACCAATCAAGCATTTTGGCCCGCTGTCTTACATTTTGGGCCTTTCCCCGGGCAAATTTAAATGGCCCCTATATATATCAATTTTAGAAGATTTAACATCACATAACATAGTAATTAATAATAATTTAAACATTTCAAAGTAAAGCATCAAAAACACATTTTTGTTGGTGAGTGAAGTCACTAAATGAAAACAAGAAAGAAGGTTTTTTAAAGTCAGTTAAAAGCTTTAATAAGGAATATTATAAACAGCTAAAAAGTCGATTTAATTTATGTGACAATCTGTTAACAGTGTAAGGTTGTTATTTTAAATAATTATTTAAAGCAAAACATTTTGAACATTTAAGAATAATTTCTGATCATTTGGAAACTGTTAATAAAATTTATTCAGTCGCCCTGAAAATAAAATGGGCGGTGAGCTACTAAACTGTTTAGAAGAAATAAGTAAAGAAGATCATAATATTGACGCTATGAAATGATGGGTTCAGTTGAAAGAAATGAAAAATATTGTTGGTAATCATTTATTTAAAAATATTTCTTCTTTTTGAATTAACTTATTTAGTCTTCCACGTAGCAGTGCATCCAAAAATAAATAAATAAATTGGGTGGCGCATCGGTCCGTTGCGAACTAGGGCCTAGTGACTTACAACTCTCAACCATTCCTGTGTGCGAGTACTGTTGTCAGGGATGCAGTGCATCTACTTAGCGGATTTCGTCCCTGAACAATATTAAAACAGATAATCGAAATAGGTTATCGTATGAAATTATTCACTCCTTAATGAGCTTAAAGGATTCAGAGCAACTTGATTAATTGTGGTCATTTTATTCCTAAGCCAGATCTTGTAAAACGAACTGCGATTTCATTTGATTACCTTAAAATATTTAAAAAAAAAAGATGTCTATACGTCTATAATAAATAAAAATATTAATGAATTGCTGTTAATTTTGAAATGAAGGATTGTCAAAAAGCTCTCAAAAAAATTTAGAATTGATCGCCACTATTTTTTTCTTTGCGGCAACGCTGGTATGCGGCCACGGCCATGTCTGTTCCGACTTTAGATTTCAAAAAGAAATATGAACTTAAAATAAATTTAATTTAGAAATAATAATATCGTAATGTACCGGAGTTATTTTCTAAAATTCAGGTGGTGCTTTTTTTACTATAACAAATTGAAAATATGATTTTTATGTAAACCATTTTTTTGGGGATCAGAATAATATGAATAAATCGAAAAATTTTATAGGAATTTTATAAAGAAACAATTCAACCTACTTCTGAATTCGCCTAGTTATGCCATATATTTAGAAACAGGACTTCCAAAACTTCTAACAAGCACCCTGAAGTCTCAAGCTGAGTACATCATCAAAGTCTGCAGCAACCATCAGAGCACAAGACTTTCGAAAAAACTTCTTTTATATGAGCTAAGAAACAAGGACTGGTGGTTTGCAAGATGGCAATCTGTTGGCAATGAGTGTGGAGTGATATTGGATGATGATTTCAGCAATGTTAACCATGTGAAAGAACAAATGTACAGCATCATAGAGAAAAATGAGGATATGATGATGCATTCACTGATAGAAGAAGCTTAAGACTCATTCAGTAGAATAATCTACAGTCAGCTCAGCTATAATCTTGGTTCCAAAAACTATTTCAAGGATTCACTGAGTTATGAAAAGATATCCCTAATCTTTAAAGCAAGATGTGAAGTTCTGAACTTAAATGGAAGTCCTAATAATGGTAGTTTTAAACAATTCTGTACGCTGTGCAACTTAAAATCAAAAGAAGATTGTCTACATTTCATTGGTATCTGCCCAATATTCAAAACTCAAAGACGCTACTTTTTCGGGAAAAATACTCTTACCCTACAAGAGACTATAAACATCCTTAACGAGCATGATTGAAAAACATTAAGTACATTTTTGAAAGATATTTACAAGTATTGATTGTTATTAATAACAGAATTCTATTAAATTCAAAACATACATACATTTAAATATTCTTAATTTTTTTTGTCAACCTGGCTGACGGCATAGCCATAGCATTTAAATTCAAAATACTGTATAAAATTTTGTAAATTAATATAAATAAATGAATTACTTACTTACTTACATAAAATTACTTTCTGCTTCAGGACTCCGATACGACCAGCTCCCATTTGGAGGTGAAAATCCAAACCCTAGTGCGTTCGTATAAATACGCCATCGCCATGTTACTCCGTTTATGGAAAAATGGACGAGCTTTTTGGGAGCAAGCCCATATTATCAAACGTCCACAACGTCACGTATGGAGCAGCCGCAATTGGAGTAAGTTATCTTTTGGTTTTTGTTTACTTTGGCCAAAGATACCTTTTATATATGCATATTTCTTTAAATCTTTTAGAACTCAAGTGAAACTTCCGAGGACAACACTACCCAACCATCAGATGAAACCTCTGATGACTTGCTAGAGACCACTGCCACTGACGAAGACGATGTTCCATCGACTTCCACTGCCGCTGCCTCCAAAAAGCGAAAGATTTCTCACTCTTTGTATTTTAAAATGAAAATCGAAGAAGAACAAAAGGAAAGAGAGGACAAGAACAGAAAGAGGGCAGAGTACCTAAATGGAAGTCGAAAAAGAAAAACAACAATCAAGGAACCTGAAATTTGAATTGTTAAAAGAACTTTTAAATAAACAAAATTGTTGGATATTTTCTAGTGTAGAGAAATTAAAGACACGAGTTTATAGTTCAGCGTATAATTCAGGAATAGTTAAGTATTTATATATACATAGTAAAGTAAAATAAAAAGTATAAGAGTTTAAGTGTTGCCATTGAGTGTTTACATTTAAGTAGATTTTACGATATAGTTTAGTATTAGTTTAATTTGTATTTACAATTTCATAGATTTTCAACACACCTTCTCAAATTAAATTTGCATATAAAATCCTAGCTTGCTAACAAAATACAAATGTTTTACTTTTCTTAAGTTTTTTGTTAATATATCGGCAATCATATAATTTGTTGATATATATTTTAAATTAATAAAACCTTTTTCGAAAATGTCTCTTACAAAATGTACTTTAATATCGATATGTTTACTTCTCGCATGGTAAACTGGATTTCGGACCAGCTGTTGGGCGCTTAGATTGTCTCCATACAACACAATGGGACTTGTAGCGACATATCCGAAACCAATGTCATCAAGAAGGTTGCGCAAGTAGAGAAGTTCTTTAGATGCAGAAGAAAGCGCCATGTATTCCGCTTCTGTACTGCTGAGTGCCACAGTAGGCTGTTTCCTGGACTCCCATGAAACCGCGCACCCAGCAAGAATGAACACGAACCCAGTAAAAGATCGTCTATCATTCGAATCTCCACCCCAGTCAGCATCAGCGTACCCAACCAACTCAGTAGAAGACTTTCTGAAAATAAGTTTCAAATTTATTGTTTTATTTAAATATCTGAGCAAATGCTTTGCAGCTGTAAAATGCTCTTTATGAGGGTTTGTATTGAACTGCGATAACTTAATCACAGAATGCGATATATCAGGTCGTGTTGTAAGACTTATAAAGTTTAACGAGCCTATTAGTGATTGATAAGTTTTTGTATCAACCTTTGCACAGTTTGGACATTTTGTGCACTTCTCCAGTTTCGACCCCGGATCCAACGGTGTACTAACTGGCTTACAATCTTGCATTCCAAAATCGGCTAAGATCTCTCCAATTAATTTTGTTTGACCCAGTTTAATCGGACCTCTATCACCTTCTCTTTCAAACTCCATCCCCAAAAAATAGTTGATGGGTCCTTTGTCTTCGAGTTTAAACTCCGTAGCAAGTTTTGACTTGACATTATTAAGCTCTTCCTTGTCCTTAAAAGCGAGAATAATATCATCTACATAAACGACCAAAATGTTTATAATTCCATTTTGACCAGATGATGTATAAACACAATTGTCGTAGGAAGATCTCACGAAACCAATTTTCAGCAGGACACTATTTAGTTTTTGATTCCACTGCCTTCCGGACTGTTTAAGTCCGTACAAGGCTTTAACCAGCTTGCATACTTTTCTCGGATGTTCTTTGCTCACAAAATGTTCAGGTTGTTCCATATATATGTTTTGATCTAGCTCACTGTTGAGGTATGCAGAGGTTATGTCAATTTGGTGTACGAGCAATTTTAACTCTACGGCCAAGGCAATTACCAGCCTTATTGTGGAATACCTGGTGACTGGAGAGAAAGTTTCAGTAAAATCCTGGCCATACTTTTGACTGCAGCCCTTAGCTACTAGTCTAGCTTTGAACCGCTCAATTTTGCCACATTTATCCCTTTTGATATTAAAAACCCACTTGGATTTTATGGCCTTACGAGATGCTGGCAAATCTACTAAAACCCAGGTTTTATTATCTAACAATGAATGATATTCAGCATCCATAGCATTCTGCCACAATTGTGAGTCTTTACCACGAAGGGCTTCCTGTACGGTTTTTGGTACATTCTCACAATTTTGCCCAACATTCATCATAAAATTCAAAGAATTTGACCTTCGTCTTAAATTTGACTTTTTCTTTGTTTTATTTTCAAAGTTTCTAACTCTACCACTTCTTAAAATGCTAGGACTAACCTGGTTTCCATTTTCAGTAGATGCCTCTTTAGTATTGGCATTGGAACACATTTGTAGTTCATCATCCTCACAGTCCTCGAATTCATCATCACCTCCAACAGGAATGTCATTATCAGAAAATTCATATTCTTGATTAGGCTCACGTTCAAAAACAGCAACAGCCTCGTCGACAAACTGACCAGCAACAACATCTTGTGGGACACCAGCAACAACAGCATTTTGTGGAGAATCAACAACAACATCTTCATTAACAACGGGTATTTCAATTTCGCACAGGTCTTCATGCTCTTGTCCGAGAGCATCTTCAAATTCGGCTTCATCACCTTCTTCTTTGAATGAATCGATTTGTGTGAAATTATTTTTACCGAATTCTTCTTCTTTCGATGACTCGATAAGAACATAATCAGAGTCTGTAAGACATATTTTAGACGGATTCTCGATAAATTTAACATCTCGACTTATATGAATCTTACCCGTTTTACGTTCATATAATCTATAGGCCTTAGCCTCTTCGGAATAACCAACCATTAAACATTCAAAGCCTCTTGGGCTGAATTTGGAATTACCTGGTTTTTTATTCAGCACGAATGCCTTGCATCCGAAAATCCTCAAATGAGATACGTTTGGTTTAAATCCAAACCAAGCTTCGAAGGGTGTTTGAAGCTCCAATAACTTCGTTGGTGATCTGTTTCTGAGATAATCAGATGTGTTTATCGCCTCAGCCCAAAAACTTTGCTTCATACCAGCTGCGATCAGCATACAACGCGCCATCTCTAAAAGAGTTCTGTTTGCTCTCTCAGCACACCCGTTCTGCTGTGGGGTATAAGGAGAAGTTAATTGATGTTTTATACCATTATATTTTAAAAAACTGTCAAACTCTTTATTAACGTATTCTCTCCCGTTGTCGCTTCTCAACATTTTGATTTTATTACCAGTCTGTGTCTCTGCCATTACCTTAAACGCCTTAAAAAATTGAAGAGCTTCACTTTTCTGACGTAAAAAGTAGACAAAAATCATACGGGAATGATCATCGATGAAAGTCAGAAAGTATTTTGTGCCTCCATTTGATACATTCCTCATCGGCCCACAAATATCGCTGTGGATAATTGAAAGCACAGACTCACTCCTATTTTCTGATAATGCAAATGGTAAAGATGACATTTTCCCCCTCAGACAGACCTCACATTTTATAGCAGCTTTGTTGATTTTTTGAGTACTGACACCTCGAACCAAGTTTTTATTAAACAGGCTATGCAAGCTTTGCCCATTTATATGGCCATACCTTTGATGCCACAATGCAAAAACTTTATCCCATGTTCCAACAGCAACAACACTTCCAGCATCACAATTACTCTCAACACCCGCACTAACAACATCTCCAGTATCGCCGCTTCCACCAGCACCTGCAGCATCTCCAATTCTCTTATTCAACATAGTACTCTCAGCCTTTACAAGGCTATCTGAACAAGAAGCAAGTGCGTTGAATTGTTTTTCTTTAAAAACATAAATGTTATTGACCTTGGTTGCCCAGAGCAACTCAACGGATGACATGTCAATAATTTCTGCACGCTTATCTGAAAAGACGACTTTATTTCCAGCATTAGTAGCTCTGCTTACTGAAATAAAATTCATTTGTAAATCGGGTACAAATAAGACGTTCTTTAATGTGATCTTTTTATTTGCGAATAGATCTATATCGCCGATTCCCGCTGAATTAATAAACTGCCCAGCAGCTAGCTCGATTCTTTCTATGTGATCGTTACAAAAATTAAACTTTTTTCTGTCACAGCATAAGTGACTCGTGGACCCACTGTCTATAATCCAGGTATTTGTATCAAATTCACTGGTACATATAGAATTTAACAATGCAAACGCTGAAGCAACACTAGATGTGTGTTTTTGCTTTTCGTGACATTTTGATGCCATGTGGCCATGGCGCTTACATTGAAAACACCTGCCTTTGAAGGAAGGTTGGTCCGACGATCTATTCGTTTGAGAATACTGTTGATTTGCAGAGTTTTTGTGTGCATATTTATTTTTCTTTTGCTTATGATGCAAATATAATGCTCTTTCTGACGAAAACTCGGCTGGCTCACTATCTCCTCGACGTTGACCTTCCTCAAGAAGTTTAACCTTCAAAATTTCGATCGATGGCAGCTTGTCTCGTGACTCGATTGCTATGATGAAATTTTCGTATGCGCTTGGTAAACTCGACAGTAAGATAATCGCCAAAAGTTCATCTTGTAGCTCGATGTTTAGCTCCTTGATTTTCTCTGCCAAATCAAAGAAAGAATTAATATGTAGCTGAACATTATTACCTTCCATTTTTAATTGCAAAAGTTGCTTGAAAAGTGTGACTTTCCTGGCCGGTCCAGTAGGTTGGTGGATTTTTTCCAAACTCTCCCAAGCCTCTGCCGACGTCTTACAATTTTTAATATAATTTATTTGCGAAGGTTTCACACACAAAAGTATTGTAGCAAGGGCTTTTTCGTCTTTCGTAGACCATAATGTGGATTCCTCTACTTTTTCTGGTTCTGGCTTCACAGAACCCCCAGAGACATAGCTCCATAAATCGTTGTGTATAAGCACACTTCTAACTAGAATTTTCCACGAATCATAATTTTGATCGCTAAGTTTCTCGATTTGATAAATTGAATTCGACATTTTATTAGCAATTGAAATACAAAAAATTTTAGCAAATTAGCAAAACGCGGGAAAATGATGGCCCATAACCTTTGTTGGATATTTTCTAGTGTAGAGAAATTAAAGACACGAGTTTATAGTTCAGCGTATAATTCAGGAATAGTTAAGTATTTATATATACATAGTAAAGTAAAATAAAAAGTATAAGAGTTTAAGTGTTGCCATTGAGTGTTTACATTTAAGTAGATTTTACGATATAGTTTAGTATTAGTTTAATTTGTATTTACAATTTCATAGATTTTCAACAAAAATGTTAAGTCTGTATGTGTTTTTATTGTGTTATTTAGATGATGTTATGTTCTCGTAGGTATTCGAACAATATTTGATGCCGATTTGTTGTTGGGTTCGAGGTTGGTTCAGCTGCGTTCAATCTCGGACAGATAGGATATCCGGATACCTTTTTGTTAGTGCTTTACGTGTAAAATAACAACTGATCAAAAACAGCTGATATGTCAAAAAAGGAATCCAAAGGTATCCAAGAATTTCTGGGGTATGTAGGTATCTGACAGAACAGTTGATTCAACACATGGTTGAATTTCAAGAAACTTGAAAATTGTTTTCAGATCTTTGTATTTGTTGGTAAACAAAAAGATACAAAATGTTGGTTGAAGTTGTATTTGAGGATGTTCTGTACATAATAGACGATGAAGAAGTTATTTGCCTCCGAATTTTACAAGGTAATTATGATCTATTTTTTTAAACTTCTAAATTGACTCATTTTGTTGTCGTTTTGTAGATGACCAATTTGCTAGGTCTTACCTCCAGTCTAGTGTCCAGCATTCTGAAGTTGAAGAACCTCATTCTGTTCCAGAGGTAGAACAAAATACAGGTAAATATATATTAATCTTGTGAAAATAAATAAATTTAACTTGTTTGTATGTATAAAAGCAGACAGAGGCGGACAGCTTGTGGAGCTACAAGCAAATGAAGTCGCTGAAAGGAAAGGCAAGTTATTCTTTCAGATGATTCAAAAGCCCAAAGAAGAACCAATCTACTCCCTTTTTTTAAGGTTGGGAACATAAATCCATTCTGCTCTTCTTGGAGGAGTGCAGAAAGAGAAAGGACCAGCTTCGAGACCCAAAAATCCGGCGAAAAACAATTTTTCAAGAAATTTCTAAAGTTCTTCAAGAACACGGGTCAATTTTTGATGAAAGGGAGTTGGAAACAAAATTAAAAAACATGAAAAAGCGATACAACATTATCGTAGACAACAACAAAAAAACGTCGACTGCTCGAGGGCGAATGAATTGGCCATACTTTGAGATGATGGCTGAAGTTTACCTCAACGAGGCACAAGTTAGTGACACCGAAACAATAAGTTCCCTTGTGCCATCCTCTGGGGTCTATGCGAGTTTGCCCTCGACCTCATCTTCGGTTGAGAGCCCTAATCTATATCCAAGGAAAAGAAGCAGTGGAATGTCGGATTTCAAACAAAAAATTCTCGAAATCGAAGAAAAAAAATTAAAAGTAGCCGAGGGTATACTTGCTGAGTTGCAGGAACTCCGAAAGCTTAAAAAAGAGAAATATAAGCAATAAGGCTGACAGTAAGTTTTTCTTTAAATTTGCAATACCTACTACAGTTAATTAAGTCTCTAACTTTAAATTTTTCAGAAGACTGACAGAACAAAGTGCCTGATTTTTTTTGTTTTTTGAATACAAAGTGCCTGATTTTTTTTTTGTTTTATGAATAAAGTGAAGGTTTTTTATTAATTTAAATAGTATAGGTTAAGTAAGCAATACATATTGTTTTTTTCTTAGGTTAAGTTAAGTTAAGTTAATGAAGTGATAATTTTGTTTTTTATTTATTGTTTTTTTATGGAATGGATGTACCTACCTAATTTATTTTGTATCTCAGTACTAAATATATTACTTAAAAAAGAGTTAACAAATAATTCCTCTTTTCGTTTGTTTTGGATCGAACCGCTCTATCATTTTCGATGATAATATTTTCGAATTCATCGCTTTCTGATATATCAAGCACAACATCGTGCATATCATCCGGACTATGTTTTTGTATATGGTTATGCAAAATACAACACGACGCAATTATTTTATTTGCCATCAATGGCTCCGCAACATCTAAATATTTTAGACGGCGAAATCGTGCTTTTAATAAACCAAATGTTCTTTCAATGGTTACTCGAGCACTACTGAGGCGAGTATTGAAATGAACTTGTCTCGGTGTCAAGTGTCCATTGTCACGAAATGGTGTAACCAAATTATTTTTTAGAGGATAAGCTGCGTCGCCTAGTAAATGATATTCGCCAAATATAATTTCATCCATCTGATCATAGAGGAAATATATTATCTAGAGTCCCGACTGGTACCCGTCTTGCCTGAAACACCCTCAAATTTTATTTGAGGTAACTCTCTTAAAAGCCCGTAACAACCTTGCAAAATAATAGAGTGAGTATTTTTTCTGTTATAATAATCAATAGGGTTTCGTAAAGGTTGTTTTATTTGTATATGGCAACCGTCAATTGCACCAATAACTCCTGGAATATAGCCCCCAGATTTTTCTCGGAATGCCTATTTTGGAAAATAATCATCAGACTTAATAATTTGATTAAGTGATATTGATGATGGGATTTTACTTGAGAAATATTGTTGTAATGTTGAACAGTTGGCCATTTAATATACTCTCCGAGCAATGAACATACCACTTGGAGAATTTCGCTGAATGCAAAATGAGCAGAACTCTTAGCTAAATTGAACCTGTCTGCAGCTGATAAGAAACTTTCTTGCTTACTCAAGATCCAAACAAAAAACAACAGTTTTTTCTCCAAGTTAAAAGTTCTTTTATTTTGCTGCACTTTGTGCAAGAGATCCTAATGATTTGAAATTGTTAATAAGCAATTCATTATAGATATCAAGACTAGTTTGTTCACATTTTATTGGCTATTGTAGTTGATGGTGCCCCTTGAATGGTTTTTAAAGAAGCGTTGGATAACCAAACGGATATATCATGCAATATATCTTCTTCTTGGCCGTGGTATGTGTCGCCCATCACGATACATACATAAACTGTGCAGAATACAAGCACTGACAACGAGATTTGTAATCGAACCGTCTAAACCTTCCTTTCAACAAGCCGAAGGTATGAATGAACATAATTAAACGATCTTTGCTGTTCACTTAATCTGCCATTGTCTTTATATGGTGGTACTAGCCTGTTTGTAGCGGCATACGCTGAATTACCCAAAATGAAAGTATTTGCCGGAAATAGTTGGTTGTGGTGGCTCAAAGCCTTTTTGAATATCTCAGACCGCCTGAGAACTCTACTATCGTGTAGAGATCCTTGCTCACCACAGCTGATGTCTATGAATTTTTTATCCGCATCGACGACTGCTTGCAGGATAATTGTGAACTTGTGCTTGTGGTTGTAGTAGCACACTTTGTCGGTCTTTGGAGCTGCTATTGTTATGTGGGTGCAGTCTATTGCACCCAAAACACCGTGTATTCTTTTTTTTTCTTCGAATTTTCGGCAGTTTTCGGTGACAGCATTTCCCTGAGGCCATTTTATGTAGTCCTGTTCCTGTCCTTTCGATACCAGCCACTTGCAAACGCTATTAACTACAACCCATGAGGAAGACTTTGTTACACCGAAAAGTTTTGCTAACTGTCGAAAGGTTACAGAGAGTTGCTGATGTACCAAATGTACATAAGAACTTCTTTTCTGCACCCTATTTTAATTGAAGAGATACATAATGCTGAGAAGATGCTGGAAAAAAAATAATGATTAAGTTAAATCTCAATGGAATATAGAATAGCAAAGCTTACTTATCAGACGCTCTATTGTTGAACGCCGCAATCTGAAGTGGGATTTGAAATCTTCTTCACTGAAAGATTCAATGGTCATTATGAAGTAATCTACTGTGGCATGTTTATTATCTTCTGTTGAGTCTTCGAGACTAGTATGCTCTTCAAAAAACATTTCTGGGATGACTTCATTCCCGCTGGCACTGGACTCGATCAATTCACGCAAAAGCTGCAATTGTTAAATGAACTTTGTTTTATAGAATCTAAATTTACAGATGTTTTCTTACCATTTCTTCTTGAAAAGTGTCCATTTCTTCTATTTGTGTGTTTTTTTTTTTGTATTATTATTTTGGCAGATCTTCTTTCAGTTGTACCAATTTTTAAATACAAAAATCTGGCTACTTCGGATCGTTTTGTTGGAAATTTCTCACTGTACTTATGGAATACGAAAAAAACGCACTTATTTTCTCTGATAATAAGTGTTGAAATTAAAAAAAAAAATCTACAAAAATTCTACTAAATACTTCAACGTAAATCAACTTTAACTTAAATTTATTGATTGCATACTTTTCACAGTTCTTTAATTAAGTTTCGGCTTATTATGAGGGGCATGCCCACTTTTCGAATATTAACTATTTAAATCAAAGAAATCATTGTATTTTCCTACGTATCAACAAACCTATTGAAAGTGCTGTAAAACGATAACCAGTAAGAAATATAATAAGATCAATAAATTTTTATTTTGAACTTCAAAACAGTGCCGTGAAAAAAGGCCAAGTGAATTAAGATCAACTTTCAAAAATATCACTTTACAAAAGTGAAATAAGACCAATTTTCAACAGTTGGTCACATACCACTTCGACAAAGTGAAATAAGGTCAAATTAATAATGTTGAGAAATAAGACCAACTTATTTTTATGGTAAGGTCTGTAAAGGGACAACTCCCCCGCTTGGGCACGCTATAGGATTTGAGGTATGTGCTAGGTTAAGCGTATGCAAAGTTTCTTTGTATGTATGGCAAACCATACGGTTAAAAGTGAAATAAAACCAATGTGGCCTTATTTCACTTTGTTTAAGTGTAATAAGACCAACTGTTCGAAATTGGCCTTATTACACTTTACAAAAGTAAAGTTTCCTTGTTTTACGGAACCCTTCAAAAACTTAGTGTACTCATCGTAAAAACGTGCTAATCTTGTTTCTCAAAATAATTTGGTCCTATTTCACTTTGTCAAAGTTCAAATGCTGAAAATTGGCCTCATTTCACTTTTTTAAAGTGCAATTTTTGAAAGCTGGTCTTATTTCACTTGACTTTATTTCACCGCACCGTATTTTTAAGAAAGGCAAAAGGGATAAACTTTTGAAGGACATTTAAAAAGAATCCGTTTATGGGTGAAAGTCTATACACATATTTAAAGGATGAAAGTTTTAAAGTTAGAATAGAAAATGTGAAAACTGAAAAACGAATCAAAATAAATACGCTTGTTCTCACCGTGAGACTAAGGAACTAAAATGTCTCTAAGAACCTAAGAGGGAAACATATATGTATGCACGTATACGTTAAGTAAATAGTCCCTGTGTTTGTTTCTATTTATGACGATCAACTGGAAGTCGACTTGGTTGGATACAATAATTAATATTATCTCCCCCATTCAGTTGGGGTGTGCGAATCAGACTAATTCATTGAATTTTCTTATTCAGTGCTTATCTTTAAGTGCATTGCCATTTAATCACTAAAATCCTTGAATAGCCTAAGATAACTTCCAGGATATTAACTTACACAACAACAAAAAAAAAAACCACCCCACAGAAACAGCTTCCTCCCCTGAATAAACAGAAAAGCAGAAACACACATGATGCATATACATATGAGTATAAATGAATATTGTTAACAGTGATTTCGCTTATAGCTGCGTGAAGGACTCCCCAAATCGCGTTAAAAGGCCATTCTTCATTTTGTTTATTCAAGGATAAAGAATACAGGAGGTCGGGATACTGTTCAACAACACTCAATATAGGTAAAAGTAGAAGGTATATGAGGTGTGTGTGAAAACATATACGGCGAGAGTTTGTGTCCTCTTTGTGATGCTCTATGCTCTATTTTCTGATTTGCAATTCAAGTGTGTAATGTGAATAAGGATATGCATGGGGGGATGTTAGCTTCACTCACTTGTCTATTTCCTATATATTCCATCGCCATGCCATCAAGCGTTGTTGTTGTTTGGGAGAAGTGAGAGGAACGTTTACCATCCGAAGGATTGATGTGATACAATATAACAGAAATAAAAATAAAGAATAAAACAACAACTACACAAAAACACGCAGAAAAACTTTTGGAATGCGACAGGATATATTTTTTTTTATAGCTAAAGCTAAAGGATTCAGAAGGGAAATCAACGGATGCGAACGAATGCGAGCAGAAGATTGCAGATGAAAGATTATTGCACTGGATTTCAAGAAACTAGGTGATGCGGGGAGAATTTTCTTCGGATGACAGAAGAGCGAAGCGACTATCCAACTCAAGTACCTATGAAGCTTCAAGGATTCAAGAAGTAAGTATATTGGTATATGTATGTAGTATATTGAATGATTCTAGGACTCGCACAGATGGTGAGTGTACTAAGTACAATTATTGTTATCCGTGCGATTTGAAAGAAGGTAAGAAAGAAAGGTGGACGTAAAACGATAATAAAAGGAACGAGATGTTGGTGTTGCAATAAAAATGGGTGAAATTTGTTTCCTTGCAACAGAATAGGAAGAGAGCAGGATAAGAGGACTATTAGGAAATTGAATTGAGTGTGGAAATAAACTGAGAAGTGTGTGTACACACTTCCTAACAAGATCGAAAGTCCTTAAGAACGAGAAGTTGCTTGCATTTGCTTTAGTTGTAGTGGAAGAAAAATATTGTACTTTGTACCTTTATAGAGAAAAAGTTGTTTTTCAAACTAAGTGTTTGAATTTTTTTTTTTAAACTTATTCTTCAAAAACATAAAAACAAATTTAGGTTTTTTTAAAGCGTTCTGGATTGTTATTAGATAATTATATGTTAGATGCCGAAATTGTATCAATTCATGAATGCTAAGGGAAATCAATTATTTTCGCTAAAACCCAACGATTAAAGCTATACTACTTTTAAGTGGTTTTAAGTGGTTGGATCTTATTGCAAAGTTCCTTAGGCCCCTACCTAAGCTTTCATGGCTAAAGTTGACGTGGAGAATTTGTAGAACTAATTAAAAAAAAAAAAAAATACCAAAATACTGCAAGCGAACTTGATACCATTTTATCTGTTCCTTTAGCTCATAAGTTGTATAGAAATGCGTGTGTAGGCTGAATAAGCTGTACTTTATTTGGCACGGGAATATAAAGGAGTCCAGGGCAATGCAGAAGCATAATCATGAGCAAAAGGGGGCAGAGTTTTCCAAAACGAGGGCTAGGGCCTTATGGCTGTATGGGAGAAAATTTGATCAAACCCATCAAGATCAAATCTGAGGACGAGGCCCACAAATCAAAAAGTGAAATCCACGAGCTTAAGGATTGGTTAAATTACTACTTTTGAACTACAAACAAAACTGTTTTTTATATTGAACCATGCTGAAGTAGAATTTTATTAACAGATCTCCCCACTGACTGTTGCAAACTGTATAGACACCTTAGCTCATCATCCAAGGATTGGAAAATAGTGACATTCGCTGTTCTGAGACACCATATAAATATGAAGTAGAAACAAAGTAAATACTTAGTGCGTTGGACTGTCATGCCAGAGGTCTTGGGTTCAATCCCTGCCTATGCCATCTAAAGTTTTTTCCACGGATACTGCCTCTTGCGAGGAATTGACAAATTCTCCAGAGTAATTCTTGTCATTAAAAGTGCTTTCTCAAACTAGCCATTTTCATTCGGCTTAAAACTGAAGGTACTCTCCATCCCTGACAACAATACTCGCACACAAGAACGGTTGAGAGTTGTAAGCAATGGCGGATCCAGTGGGGGGGGGGGGTCGTAGGGGTCGTAGGGGGGGTCATATAAGCCATAAAGCTTAGATTTATTAGTAATTTAACGACATTCACCAAAAAGTAGTTTGCTGTCAAAAACAACTAAAATTTTTGTTTTCACTCAGTTTAGAATTTGAAAAAAGTTTAATAATGCTTTTAATTATTTTCATAAAAATAGTTTCTAAGAAAAAGAGCAAATATTTAGGTTCTTAAGAAGAAACCTTGAATAAGTGATCATCAATTTTATATTAAGTTGCCTTTAAATTCCTTAAACTAGCCTTCAATTTTATTATTTTTTTTTTTTTTGACACACATAAATAGTGAACATTGAAGTGATTTTTACGGGCGACATATAGGAACTATATGGCAAGTTTTGCTTTAGTAAACAATTTCGAACTAGAGCTTTTAATCAAATATGACATTACGACGGTAGAGAAGTCGAAAAAATTGGGTACCCCGATTCCGTCCGTCTGTCTGTCTTTCCTGGCTCCTACAGTCCAAACAATTGTGTTAATTGAAATTAAGGTTTTTAGCCCATAAGCGTAAGGCGTTTTTTTTCATTTTATTTAAACGAAAAATATTAGCAGTCCCCATACAAATTTGTGGGTTAAAACATGTGATTTTTCTAAAACTTTCTCTAAATTTGGTGTTCTTAATTTTGTTTTTAAGTTTTCTCAAGAACTAATGGACCGATTTCAATAATCTTCTCTTTCTGTGCAAGCTCTTTTTGATGATCAAAGGTTCAAATTGATGACGATTTTTTATGATCAAAAATTAGTTTTTTTTTTATTTTAAAAAAATATTAATTTTGTTTACAAAACTCGATATCTTAAAAAGGGGTCAACATTTGTTGACGAAATTTAAATGTAAAATGTACATATATGTATAATTATAAGCTCTTTATTTAGTGCTTACCAAAAATATTTTTAAGACAAAATTTAAAATTTAAAATGATATTCGAAAAAAAAATAAGTTAATCTAGATTTTTGACAAATAAAATGGCATTAAGATTTTTGAGAAAAATTATTTTGCAAGTACATTTTTAAATCTTAAAATATATATATATATATATATAAATATATAAAATGTTAAACAGACTTTTTGGAAGAAATTAGTTCTAGCGGTCGTGCATTTTATTTATTTCATAATTGATTTTCTGTTGAATACAAAAGATCTTAAAAAATTAAATAAATCTATTTTTGAAGTGAATTTGCTTTGGATGGTCTAGAACTGAGATTTAAACACGAATTTCAATAATATAAATGTCCCAAAAACAGCAAAAGTGACACTTTTGTTAAACTAATGGCAAATTGAAAAACTTAATAAACGTTTCATATCTATAGATATAAAAGCTTTGAATCTCTTGAGATTTGAAGTGAAAAGAGATTCTGAAACGTGTAATTTGTGAGTGCCATACAAACGTTTCTTCCCAAATTATTTGTTTACCTTAATTTGTTTTAATTTATTTTTTTTATCGAAATTATGTACTTAAATGCACCTATTTCCTTAAATTCAAGAACCAAACATTTTTCTCTCTAAGATTTGAAAGTTTTGTTGACTCCTTTAAGATCAAAATACGAGTAAACAGACTGATAGCGATAGTAATAACAGACTCCCGAAAATTGAGTTCGAAAAACTTCGTCAAAAAAAGCCCGACATTTCTTCATATCAGATCCTCTCTCAATTTCTGGATTTTTGAATGTTTTTAGCGTTCTTAACATAAATAGAAATCGATACAAGAAAAGTATATTTTATTTTTGGAAAAAAGTTACGTTTCAAATTTCTTACATTTCTGCGTTAAAAAACCCTCTAAACTATTATGTTTCAGCTCTTAAATATGGCATATTTAGAAAACTTTTGGAATCTAGGAAAGTTTTCATGTGTAGGGAGTCATCCAAAATAAATAGTTAGACCATACCTTGCTGGAAAACAGTGTTCTAAAATAATTTGATAAATAAAGTTGTCATTTTAGCAATTGAAATGTGTAAAGGTTAGGTTAATATACTCGTACACATTGGCTGCGTTCCATCTCGTGTTGGATAGGGTATCTTGGATAGGTGGATTTTTAGATACCTTGGATCGAGTTGGATAGCTGTATTGAAATAGCTGTCAAGAAATAAAAACAACTTTCAGCTGTTCACAAAAAGCAGAGAAACATTTAAGCTTCCAAGTCAAAATTGTTGTAAGATAAAACATTTAATGGATAATTCAACTGATTCGTCGGACAGAATATCCTTAAATACACCTTCAACTAACATCTTTTTGTTTACCAACAAATACAAAAAGCTGAAATCAATTTTCAAGTTTCTTGAAATTCAACCATGTGTTAAATCAGCTGTTCTGTCAGATACCTACATACCCCAGAAATTCTTGGATACCTTTGCATTCCTTTTTTGACATCTCAGCTGTTTTTGATCAGCTGTTATTTTACAAGTAAAACACTAACAAAAAGGTATCCGGATACCCTATCTGTCTGAGATTGAACGCAGCCATTATTTTATTAAAATTTTGTTAGCCTCCTTTACTAAACACTAAAGAACATTTTTAAGCGGTGAGTAAAAACTCATCTAAGTGTGTGACCCCCCCCTGATCAAAAGTCTGGATCCGCCCTTGGTTGTAAGTTACTAGGCCCTAGTTCTTAACGGACTGTTGCGCCACCTTATTTATTTTTAAATACTAAGCCATCGTTTAACAGAATCATCTGCAAAATATAATCGTAGTGAAGCATGTCCGAGGAATGTAATTTCAGCATGTTGTGCCCGATTCTCAAGAAAGAAGACGCGCCAAACCTTAACAGCTGCAGACGAATGGATGTCCTTAATATCTGCGACTTCTTCACTAGATGTACAATCGTGCAAAGGCCCGAACAATAGCTCTGAATTGCCGCAAAGAATTCTTAGATCAGATCAAGAAAAATAAGCTACAAATTACGAAAAATGAATCCAGTTTTGGACCTTGGCTTCGAAATAAGTAAATTGCTACTTTTTGTTTGCAATTTCATAAAATGAGCAAAATGAAGATATTGACACTCAAAAATCATATTTCACTACATTTGAGTAGCAATAATTCGACCGAGGAAATCAAATATTTCAAACATCGAATTGCAATTTGATATCAATTTGTATCAATTTAATGTTTGTTTTGATCGTGAATTTCAGCAGGAGTTTGTAGATTGAAATTGTTTTCTTGTAGATTATTTCGTTTTTTTAAATACCTACACACACAAGTGGCAAATTTTAACCCTTCTTTTCTTAGACTGCGACAATATACATTAGTTTGCAAATGACAACTAATGTTTTGCTACTTCTTTTTTTTAAATTGCAACTTTTGAGTCGTAATTTGAAACAGGTTATTCTGCAGTTTGGAAATTACAGTCACAGTTTTGAACTTAGTTATCTTTAAATTGCAACTTTTGAGTCGTAATTTGAAACCGTTTCTGCAGCATTTTGTAGCTTTTAAAGATTAACTTACTTTCCATTTTCAAGCAATCATGTAGAGATTCAAGAACAATTTTTTGCAAAATCAACAATCTTCATTAGTGATTTACAACATAAACTTATTCTAATAAATATGATTTAAAATCATGAAAAATATAAACCAGCATAAGTGTTTATATATGCGTTTCGCCCCAATGTAATGGTTGGGCTCATCAGAAGATGACCATTACACCTTGTCTTGACGCATACTTTCCCGAATAAATCGAGACTCCATATAATCCCAGCTGCATAGAGCAACTGCGAATTATACAGTTGCTACAAGTCTTCAAAGAAGACAAACTGTAGCCACTTTCATTTGCCTGCTATGGGACTTTTTAAGAAGAAATATTCGACTGTTAACAGTCGAATTGTTTTTTCTGAACACCGCTTATTCTAATAAATATGATTTAAAACCATGAAAAATATAAACCAGCATAAGTGCATATTGCAGCCTGAATATTTATATTGTGATTGTATTTTATTGATTTGAGAATTGAGAATGCTTAAATCACCGCATACATTTCGCAAAACAAGATTAATGAGTAGTCAAATTAAATTATTCCCCTAAAATAGTAGATTGCGACTCAAAAGCTGCAATTTACTTTCATTTCAACAAGCTCGAATTATAACTTTTGATAATAATTACCAAATTATAAAATTTTGTATTTTACGAAGATTTGAATGCTGAATTACAACTTTCTCATTCATTTTATAATAAAGTCGTCTTGATTTACTAAAAAAAGGGTTTTCGTAAATTGCAACCTAAAATATAGCAATTAGTGATTTTTCAATTCTCTCCGTGATCCCTAGAAGGATAATCATATTTTGTATGACGTAAAAGATAATCATACGTCTCAGATACGTATGGCACTTTGTTAGTGTATTAAATAAAACGCATTAACTTTTTATAAACTATTATTGTTTTAACTATGATAATGGAATTCGTACTTAGAAAAATGAAGCATTGATTCACTTAAAATAAATGTCAAATTAAACAATAGAAGTAATTTACTTAAACTCCATTACAAATTAACAAAAAAAAAACGTATTTTTTAAGAAACAAACAAATTGACTTCAAGTCTTAAAAATATTGCCTATAGTTAACAAATTTTTTTGGTTAAAAATAACTTACGATTCAATTAAATACAACAAAAACAAACGTTATTTTTGTGTTCGCCGCAAATGTTATATGAAATTATCGTTTTGATATTCTGCGTATTTTTGGTTGACAATCTGTAAAATATCTTTTCTCTTTTGTAGTACGCTCTTCTTCATTAGCCTTAACACTATTTCTGCTTGTATTAGGTATCAACTCTACAATATCTTTGCGAAGTGTCCTCTTCACAGTTGGAGCAAGTAGTCTTTTTACATATGAGCTGAAGTGAGTTCTGTACTAAGGTTTTTCAATCCTTGACTGGGTATTGTGACAGTAGTGAAAGTAAATGATATATGAATTACCGAAAGCTATGTTAAAAATGCCATAAGTTATTCCCATTGGCCACCTGTTTTTCTGGAGCGTTTGATTGTAGTGCATAATCATTTCTGGTTTTCTGGCTTTGTTTATTGTGCCTTCTTTTTAGCACGATGAAAGCAAGTAAACCATTTTCGATGGCTTTGGTTTGTATGACACAATTGTCAAAGGACCTTCGTCGTAGCAGAACACTGAATTGCTGAGAGGACGTGAAGGGGTATTTTTCATTAGTGCTGAAGTTTCTCGTTTGTTGGAACGTATTTTGCCCACCATTGTAAGCTTATAATGTTGCTGAAGTACCTAAGGATTTCGTCAAGGGTACAGAAGTAAACTAATTGTCGCAGATATTACAATTTGTCTAATGAACTTCTTTAACATAGTACTCACCTTGAGGAACGCCATTGGTATTGGTTGTCCGTCCGATGTAAAAAATACCATTTATCATGTACTTCTTACATATTAGGTTTGTTCGGAATGTACCTTCATCCTAAATTGGCATC